>JALHLI010000004.1:11038299-12238299 GCA_023349425.1 Anthopleura sola | reverse complement strand
GTTCTGCGGCAGGAGCAAAACTAGAGAAAATCTTTCAAATCAAAGGAGAAAACTAACAATTCTACCCACGTAATGCCGAGTCCAGGAAGCAAACCCAAGACCCCAGAGGTAAGTATGATGACCGTTATGCTACCTTTAATTCCCAACATGTACATATTGGGTACTTACCTCAGCTGGAACTGGTTCTTTAGTTTCTTCGTTGACAGATGTTATATTTTCTGGAACATCTGGAATATCTGATTCAGGAATCACATTACAATCCATGTCCTCTTCAGCTGATTCAGTAGACTGTTTTTGCGTTGATTCAATATTTTCTGTTCTTGGATCACTTTGTTGGTTGTGTTCAACATCTTCTGTTGCTGCCTCGGTAACAGCAGGTTCTGGAACACTACCTTCATTATTTTCTTCTCTTAATTCTAAAGTGAATTCGGCTGAAACCTGTTGAGGTTCATTTGAGCTTCTTAAATGACTTCTTGTGACAATGCTGTCAGCAATCGAATCACAATAACTTTGTACCTGTCTGTCGTCATAACCAGAGTCAGCATTCAGGGACACACACACACCATCATCATCGTTCGTTTCACTCTTTCCATTTATAGGAGTTCTTAACTTATTGATAACATCAGTGACTTGAGTCCTCAGTGAATCTTCCTCATAATTGGAAATCTTCATTGGGCTGAACAGAGCGTTCTCTTGACTTCTTGTCTTTGGACCACTTCTAAAGAATCCCAGCATGTTTACAAGGCCAGAGTTCATAAGATTGTCTGTGGTTTTATCAGGATTGCTTGATGATAATGGAGTCTGTGGAAATGACTCATGGAAAAAGCTTTGCTGTTTGCTTGGAGAGATTACCCTGGATCTTGATTTTGTGAAGGATAACGACTGGTCCATTGTTGAAACCAACTCCTGAGAACAGTTCCAATATATTGCATTAGAATAGCCTACTTCTGAGATATGTTTCGATAGCAGTTATTATGGATGCATGCAAATGAGATAACAAGCATTGTATCGACCCAATAACCTCACTCGTATGAATCTTAAAACAAAAGAATATCTTGAGGCTCTGTGTTAGATAAAAATTATTCTTTTCTCCTGTCACGAATCCCTGAACATTTCGCACGGAGCATCGCACTGAATCCTTTTTATATGAGAAGCAAAGCATGTCTCAGAAGTAGGCTACAAAATGGTAATACATGTAATAATTGGGTGCAAAACTTTATCACACATAACAGAGATCACTTCAAAATCTTGATTTTGAAACTTTAAATCTTGAAGTTTAGGACTAAAAACAATGGCTGGTCAACAGATGATGCCCAGTCAAACTCCTTTTAAACCAGTCCTCTTGACTGGTATTATTGATTATTGATTAATGCTGATTAGTCTGAAGTCACCAGTCATCATGTCTGGCCAACAACAGGGCCCAAAATAACGTTTGGTCAGTCGTTAGACATGATGACTGGCCAAATCAGTTTTAGCTGAGTTTTACCTCATTTCTGGTTCAAACCTTATTGTTCAAAATGGATGGAAAGGCAAAGATTTGACCAGACAAGACCATTACTCTTAGCCCCAACTATTAAACAATTATTGAGGTTGAGCATGATATCGTAAATTATCAAGACCAAGGTAATGTTATCTGCTGAAGCCGTAGGCTGAGGTCTTGATATTTACGATATCATGCCAAAACCGAATTCAATCATTGTTTTATTATACATTTTGTAAACTAAGAAATAAAGATTTAATTCTGCTTTCGAAAAAATAAAACGTCTTTCCATTTTCATAATAAGCCAGTTCGGAGTTTCAGAATCGTTGTCAGTGCACATGCGATTTTATCCCGAATTTCAATTAAACAAAAGAATGTGAGAAATTCGGGATAAAATCGCATGAGCACTGAAAAAGATTCTGAAACTCCGAACTGGCTTATTGTGACACTCACATGATATCAGGGATTGGCTGAGGACTATTGGCCAATCAGAAACGAGAGAGTGAGTAAAATGTATAATTAAGTGTAATACCACACTTTGTAAAGATTGATAAGTGAAAGCCGAATAAGCTTGCTAGTCCCCTCACCTCCCCCTCTTTTACACCTTACAATGTCCAACACAGGAAACCCAAAAAAACGGTTTTAACCGTTAAAATCACATATATAAATCCCAAAAACGAATCAATATTTTACGTACTTATTACAATATAATATCTAATTATTTATGAAGCTAACCAACTTTAGATCCATCCTAAATAAAACAGTGAAACTGTAAGCTGATTTTTAAGCTATCTTTCTCATTACTATCCAGGACCTTGACATACTTTTAAGCATGAATAATTTTAAGGTTGTACACTTGTAAAGACATTAAACATATTTTTAGCTCAACTATAGCCTAATTTTCCTTAAAAATCATATAGAAGAATGTAATTATGACCTAAAGAATAGAAAACAGAAGCTTATAATACCTGAGCTCTTGGACTCGCTAAGAACAGCTCTTCAAAGCGTGAGTTAGTTCTTGATGTAGACCTTGAAGACGAGTTAAGTGTCTCATCTTTTCCATTATTTCGACTAGTTTGAGGATTAAAAGGTTTAAAGTTAAATATAGCACCCGATTCTATCAAATCCATCGTTGACTACGTGTTGAAAAACGACAAAATAAAAGTCATTTTGACGGAGAAAATTCATATAGTTATTCAAATATTGTTTGCGCGCCAAAACACTAGCTTCGCAATGACGCATAAGATCTATAGAACCCCAATTCTGATTGGTCCGCGTTAATATGAATCATATTGGAAAAACAAAAGTTTTGCTAAAAATATAATAAGTATAAAAGCTAAATTTGATTAGAAAGTTCAACTTAGACTAAAATGGAACAAAAATAACCCTATGGAATTTGATTTTTGCGATTCTATTCCCAAAGTTTAAGACCAATCAGAAACTTTGTTGTACCACAGGGAGCCCAATTTAGATAAAAGTAAAAGGTGAAAATAAAATCGGAAAAAAATCGCGTTTAATTAATTTTTTTAATTTCAGGTCAAGATGATGTCCTCTATAATACGAAAAAGCAAAAAAATCCGTAAAAAATGCACTAGAACATTTTTTTTCGCGCGCGCCTTTGTTTTTCAATGTAATTTCCCTATGGTATCCTACGTGTGGATTTCTGTTAATATAATTTAAATAAATTAATTAAAAAAATTAAGCATTAATTTTTTTCCGATTTTATTTTCACCTTTTACTTTTATCTAAATTGGGCTCCCTGTGGTTGTACTAATGTTTTGCTTAAGCTTCCCGGGAAGCTATTTCCCCCGGGTGGATGTGGAGGCCCGAAACCGCGATACAAAAAAAAAGTTCAGCGGTATTACCCATATTACCTATACGACTTCCGGTTGTAATCCAAGCCTCGTAGACTAGTGATACCAGTCACGATATTAGCCTAATCTAATCGAAACTCCCTTGATATCAAGATGCGCAAACGATTTTCGTCATAAGTGTGCAAGATATGTCGATTTGATGTAAATGAAGATTGGTTAGGATGCGGTCACCGTGGACAGTTTTTCCACGCAAGTTGGTTGGATGTTGACTTCGCTACTGTTCTGTCGCAGAATTTCCGCTGTCCATAGTATATAGCAATTTACAAATGTAAAAATAATGTATGTATGACATGCAACGGTTCTTTTTTTCAGCTCCAGCCAATGCAACAGAAAATGTATAGACAGCATATTCCAGCTGATCTGAGAAAAAATATTAGTAAATCAAAATCGAGAAAGTTTGTCATTTCTACGTCACTATTTTAGATCAGCTGGTCGCAATTGCTTACTCACTTTCTTTGTCTAAACATAGTTAACTGACTAAATAAAGCTTATACTTTGTATTAACGAACTGGTCTATTTTCTTGATTTTTAAAAATAGAACGTGTATAACGACAAACGTTTATTGCTGGCTCAATTATTACTGGGTTGAAGAATAACTCATGTGATCACCTGTGTCTTTACAGACAGGATGCACTTATGGATTATAGCAAGTGTTATAATGACTAATTAACAATTAGTCCTCGAGTCCGAATGGTCTACGAGTCAATAGCGGCCCATGAGGCCGAAGGCCTCATGGGCTATTGACTCGTAGGCCATGAGGGCAAGAGGTCTAATTGTTTTAGTAAAAACCTACTAATCGGTCCAATAAAAGGATGCACAAAGTTTTGGATTTTGCTTTAAATATATTTTTTTTGGTTTTCAAAACCGGCGCTTTTCGCTTATAGAGGTCTATCACTAATAGACCCCTAGTAGCTCAGCCAATCACTCGATTGGTGATAGACCATTAGTAGGTTTTTTTCTAATACCACATATGAATCAGTGGAATAACTTATTAGTCTATAACGAATCACCCAACAAATATGTATAATGTGTCAAGAAATATATATATATATATATAAATATATCAACAAATATAAAAGATCATGCTGGACATTTCCATATACAGTCTGTACAAGACACTTACATTTTATCATTAATTGGAGAAACTAAAACTTTAGTGGCTTGATGTCTACATTACTGTAGCAGTGCAATGTTGGATTATAGTGCGACTTAACACAGCCTCATAGATTTTTTATTGATTTCGTTCTCTTTCATTGATACTTAATAGTGCCGCTACAACACTATAAGCAAAAAGGCACTAGATCACATCAATTCACTTCCATAATGGAATCGCTTCATGGTAACTAACAAGAATATCGTGACTGGAATCACTAGTCTACGAGGCTTGGATTACCACCGGAAGTCGCCTAGGTAATATGGGTAATACCGCTGAACATTTATTTTGTATCGCGGTTTCGGGCCTCTACGTCCACCCGGGGGAAATTGCTTCCCAAGCTTCCCGAAGTAGGAACGCCTGGCAGTTTTCTTCTTTCCAAGAACCCATATTTTGCTTTGTCAACATTTTATCAAAGAACTCAAGAAACAAGTTCTTTTCAGTCTTTATTGCTTAAAGTTAAGTGGAATATTATTTCCACACTTATTCTTATCAAGATTGGGATTATTTCGTCGACGTTTCAAGCTTTATGCTTTTATTTTCGTGCACTAATGGGGGACGAATATACGGCGGTTGAAAAAGATGAGGAAGTACAAGAGCGAGGTAAGACTTATCTGAAAAATATTCCTAGAAATTGTAATTGAAATTAAAATTTTAACTCTTTGTTACTCCAAGTTTCTTCCTTTTTTGTTGTCTTAGAAAAAGCAAGCAGAAATAATGAACCAAGCAGACAGAAAGAACCACATTGGAAAAAATATGAAAATATGCCAATAGAAGAAAAGAGGAAGTGCTACAGATGTGATAATTTTGTAGAGATAAAAGATATCGAAACATGGTCAGAGTTTTACCATAGGAACAACTTCTCCAAAATCCAGGAAGGTAAGACCTCCTTGAGACTTGAAAAGAGACAAACAGACTATAACTGACCGAGGCAACCACCTTGTGCATGCGTGAACAACCAAACTGATTAGTTGACCGAGGTCGATAGGTACAAGTTTTTTCCATATAAACGGTTGATATAGTTGGTATAGTAGGGTAGGAGGGTGTCCCTGCTACCAAGAACAACTTTTTTTCCCATGTAAACAGCCCCTAAATCAATGCTAAAGCCGAGGATGTCAAATTCCCCCTCCCCTCCCCCAGGCTTATTTTTTGGTGTGGGAGAGGAGGGTTAGTTCAACTACCCTATCACTATATGTTTCTTCAATTGAGTGCATTAGAGTTTTCGCTAGCTGGCTCCTGTCAAATATCAAAACTACAGTACATCAGTCTGGGTTTGTAAACTCTCGATTGGTGGCCAATAACTAAGCTGTCTATGAGTTGTATAGTTCAGAGAAACTTAATAAAAAGAGCTATGAAGGCTGAAATTCTTAGGACTTTTATAACTTGCAGGTTTTGTGGTGCTACAATCGCTAAAATTGTACTGTTTTGTTTAATAATAGCCACAAAGATGGAAAACCCAGTTTACTCTGTTGATGCAGAACTCAATGAAAAGGTCTCACTCTGGGAAGGTGATATTACAACACTGGAGATAGATGCTATTGTCAATGCAGGTGAGCGAGAATACCACAATCCCTACCCCCTTAGTTAATACTGGTACTAAAGGTCTAAGCGTGGAAGGATTGTTATCATAATTTGAGTGGCCCTTGCCCATGCAGTCTTAAAGTCATAATTATATTGCGCAGAATTGGAGGAGATAGGAATCAGAGAGATCCTGGCAAAGTTTCACTTTAATTTTTTATACATCTGATTCACATATTTCAACTTTTTCTCCCAAAATTCTTCATCAAAATGCTTGTTTTGTATTGGGAAGAAACTGGGAGCTAGCTATAGCACTGCTTGGCAAAGCATTGAAGGAAGCTATGATTGGTCATTTCATGCATGCATTAAAAACCTGGAGAAGCCAGAAAACAGGCCGTATGTGATGGAGAAATGTAATAAAAAATATTGTTTGGTTTCAGCAAACACAAGTTTACTTGGTGGTGGTGGTGGTAAGGATTTTGCACAAATATCTACATGTATCAGAATTCTCCTATAAGTTTGATTGGGAGAGAGTTGCCAATATAAACCTGTATTGTCGGTTCAGAATTGCTGGACGATTTTGAGCCGCCAATACAGGTTATATTGAATTTTTTTTTTTTTTTTTTTACAATTTTTTATTAAGCAAATAAGCTGTATATTACAATGACATATGGGTATACATGTAAAGTTAAACAACATACTTACAGTTAACGAGAAAAATTAAATAAAAGAAAAGGAAAAAAAAAAAAAAATTGAATAAATTCAAAAAAATTCAAGGTTATATTGATGCCGTTTGAAAAGAATATATTTTCCATATTGGCCTTCGTGACTATGGCCAATGCAGGATATGTTTTCTCCCAACTAGCCGCCAATATAAACCTGTATTGGTACTGTAGATCAAAATCGCAATAAGTTATAAGTATGTTCTGTTAATCATTGTTGACATTGTGAATAAAAGATGTTTGTACCCAAGCTAGACCACAATGAACCATGAACAAACAACACCATATAAGGCATGATGAACAAAAGATGTTTGTACCCAAGCTAGACCACAATGCACCATCATTAAATTAGTCTTAGTCATCATCAATCACCACCTTTATGACCTTTTTTAGTCGATGGCTGCATCCACAGAGCTGCTGGTAATACCCTTTATGAAGAGTGTAGATCACTAACTGGTTGTGACACTGGAGATGCCAAGATCACTTCAGGTGAGAATAAAAATGTTTTTCCATCCATCCATTCAGTCAGTCAGTCATCCATCAATTCATCCATTCCATCCATTCCTTCATCCATCCATGCATCCATCTATCCATTCGTTCCTTCCTTCCTTCATTCATTCATTCATCCACCCTTCCATCCATGCATCCATCCATGCATCCATCCATGCATCCATGCATCCATCCATGCATCCATCCATCCATGCATCCATCCATGCATCCATCCATGCATCCATCCATCCATGCATCCATCCATCCATGCATCCATCCATGCATCCATCCATCCATCCATCCATCCATCCATCCATCCATCCATCCATCCATCCATCCATCCATCCATCCATCCATCCATCCATCCATCCATCCATCCATCCATCCATCCATCCATCCATCCATCCATCCATCCATCCATCCATCCATCCATCCATCCATCCATCCATCCATCCATCCATCCATCCATCCATCCATCCATCCACCATTGCATCACTTTAAATTCATTTTAATATTTTTCTTCCCCAGGTCATAAGCTCCCTGCTAAACGTGAGTAAGATTAGTTTTATCTAAGATTTCACATCAGTCGGCTTATACAATGTTTATAATAATTCCCATTTCAAAGTCAATTTTCATTTTATGTCTCTTATTTTTGCATAAAGATGTCATCCACACAGTAGGTCCTATTGGGAAAAATGAAGAAGCTTTGAAAAGCTGCTATGAAAATTGTTTAAGGCTTGCTTTAGAAAACAAAGTCAGGACACTGGTAAGTAGATATTGTCTTGGGGTTCCTGTGGTAAAATGGGAACTTTTTTGAAACTATGCACAGGGTTCGTGCTACTCTTGAAAAGTCCTTAAATTTAATCTTAGTTTACAAGGGTGCCTAAAAAGCTCTTGATTTTTAGAATTTCTGCTTCTTGAATTTGTAATTTAATTTAGCACAACTTAGGGGTCAACCTTGTGCTTTCAAAGCACTTTCACTTTTTGCGACAAAATTCAGGTGAGTTTGCGTGAGAACACCCTCTAGACCATAGTAACTCAGCTGATAATACTCCTTGAAAAATTTTTTTGAGTCCTTGAATGCTGCTTGAATACTTTTGGGATTTTAGTTTTTTTTCTCAGCACAAACCCTGTACAACATTCCCTACTCTGAAACTCATTTCTTATTCTTATCATTTTAGGCTTTCTGTTGTGTTTCAACTGGTATCTATGGTGAGTTAAGTTTTCTTTCGTTGTTTAGCATGTTTCTTCTTAGTAAATATTTTTTCCTCTATGTTCCAGTATATAAATTATAGTGTAAATGAAAATATTATATCTAAATAATGTGAAATTAATGTAAAGTTAGATGTGAAGACAACAATTTAACTAGAAATAGAGAGCGTGGGAAAATTGCTATCTTTCTTCATCTCTGACTGTTGTCTTGCATTGTGATTGGATGGACTGCATTTTGGGCTTTCTGATTAGTTCAAAGTAGAACCTATTTGAAATTATGTCAAAATACCATCAAAATGCCATGACTAAGTTAATTTTCTCATTCAAAATTTATTTTCGAAAGACCTGAATAAAAAAATTCTTACTTACAATCTTACAAAAACACTACTTACAATCTAACACATTAAGTAATTATCACTGAAATGACCATTTGAAACATTTACATGAACTAGGTTATCCAAACAGAGATGCTGCTGAGGTAGCCTTAGAGACAACCCGTGAATGGCTAGAAGATGAAAGCAATGCTAAAGTGGTAGGTTCAATGTTAACAGTATTTTCTCTTTATGTTCTTTACCTTATTACCTTGCATTGTCTTGTCTTGCCTTCCTCCTCCCCTCTATTGTGCAGCCTGCCCTGCCCCCCCCCCCCCATTCTGCTATGCCTCTTGCCCCACCTTACATTGCCCTGACCACAGCCACTACCGCCTAACCTGTCTTGCTCATCTCCAGCGACCTCTTGCCATTTATTCTCATTTTTCCAATTTCTTAGTCTTCCTTTTCTATCATTTTTCTTCCCTTCCCTTTTGTTTTCTTTTCTTGTCCTCTTTCTTGGATTATATTTTTCCTTCCTCTATCCTTTTCACCTCTTTTCATTTCCTCCCTTTCTGTTTCATTTCTTTACTCATATTTTTAAAACATTTCCCCCCTAGATTGACAGGATAATATTCTGCTTGTTCTTGGACAAAGACATCAAAATATACCATACTTTGATGCTCAAGTATTTCCCCCCAGAAGAATTCATAAAACCCACAAAAAAATCAGCTGAAGAAACCACAAACTCAAAGTCTGAGAAAGATAAGGTAAAAGAAACAAAAGAAGCTGAGAAAAAAGAAGCTGAGGAAAAAGAAGCCGAGAAAAAAGAAGCCGAGAAAAAAGAAGCCGAGAAAAAAGAAGCCGAGAAAAAAGAAGCCGAGAAAAAAGAAGCCGAGAAAAAAGAAGCCGAGAAAAAAGAAGCCGAGAAAAAAGAAGCCGAGAAAAAAGAAGCCGAGAAAAAAGAAGCCGAGAAAAAAGAAGCCGAGAAAAAAGAAGCCGAGAAAAAAGAAGCCGAGAAAAAAGAAGCCGAGAAAAAAGAAGCCGAGAAAAAAGAAGCCGAGAAAAAAGAAGCCGAGAAAAATGAAGCCGAGAAAAAAGAAGCCGAGAAAAATGAACCCGAGAAAAATGAACCCGAGAAAAAAGAAGCCGAGAAAAATGAACCCGAGAAAAAAGAAGCCGAGAAAAATGAACCCGAGAAAAATGAACCCGAGAAAAATGAACCCGAGAAAAATGAACCCGAGAAAAATGAACCCGAGAAAAATGAACCCGAGAAAAATGAACCCGAGAAAAATGAACCCGAGAAAAATGAACCCGAGAAAAATGAACCCGAGAAAAATGAACCCGAGAAAAATGAATCCGAGAAAAATGAACCCGAGAAAAATGAACCCGAGAAAAATGAACCCGAGAAAAATGAACCCGAGAAAAATGAACCCGAGAAAAATGAACCCGAGAAAAATGAACCTGAGAAAAATGAAGAAATGAAGAAAGTTGAGGAAATGCAAAACGGAAGAAAGAGGAATGAAAATGAAAAAGGTGAAATTCCAATATCAAAGAAGCAGAAGCAATAAGGTATAAGCGATGATAAAGAAATAAAAGAACAGGGAGATGTGGAGATGACTGAAGGAGGAACTCAATCAAAGCAAGAACAGAATAATGAGGATAAGCAAGATGAAGAAATGGATGTGGAAGAAGACATAGCAAAATAAGAAACAGATGAGAAGGAAGAACAAATGAGAATGAGAGAAAATCAAGCTCATGAAACGAAGGGAACTTTTGAAATGTAGTAAGATGTGATTGAGGGAAGCCACTAAACTTAAACTAAGGGTTTGCCAGTTTGTATTGAATATGAAAGTTCTGACCCTAAGGATCACATAATCAAAAATTTTTTTTTGATTCTTTTGCGATTTCATTGTTTTGACCGTATAGAATTAGAACATCACTAACTTCCCTTCGATTTTCGATTTCCACTATTTCAGATAACTTTTTTTGTAAGACTAAGCTTGATTCTACTAGGAAAAACCCTTGAACTCTTGATCAGCAAGTCCCGTAAATGACGGCGCACGAGCTAGGTAACATTCTCCTCAACTACTCCGAAATGTTTCTAAAGGGTGCCTAAAACACGCATTTTTACCAACTTCGACTGTCAAAAAAAAAAAAAAAATGAAATCAGAACAGGATGAAAAAAAATTGATTATGTGATTCTTAGGGTCAGAACTTTTATATTAAACACAAACTGGCAGACACTCAATGCACAAAAAACATAGCTGTTTAGCAAGGTTAACTTTACCACAGGGAGCCCAACTTAAAGATGGAAAAAAATTGTTTTAAAAGAGAGGTTACAGTTACAGTTGAAAAGTCATTTTAGTTTATTTTAGTTAGAGTTATATCATTTGGTAGAAACCTGAATGACATGTAGGGTGTGTCCGCCACAGGGAGTCCAAGCACAAACCAATACAATACAATCTTTACAATATTAATACAAACCAACCCTTAAAATGTAGCTCAGTGATTCATTTAAAAAATATATAATAAAACATTTCACAGGGTTGTTACATTTAAAAATGCTCTTATTCTTTTTACCTTTCCCCATTAAATTAAAGGATGTCATCCATGTTGGAAGATGGTAAGTCTAAAACAGTGGCTATGTCTGAGGACATTAAGTATGGTGAGTCAAAGTGTCAGCCATGTTGGAGGTCAGTAAGTATGGTGAGTCAAAGTGTCAGCCATGTTGGAGGTCAGTAAGTATGGTGAGTCAGAGTGTCAGCCATGTTGGAGGACAGTAAGTATGGTGACTCAAAGTGTCAGCCATGTTCTAGGATGGTGGCCACATTCAGGGACCGTAGATAAGTAGGTGAAATGTTGGCTTGATATGGAGGTTATTAATTTAGTCAAAATGTTGGCCAACTACAGTAGGTTGGCGGAGGGTTGACAATTTTTTACAGTAAAAATGTAGGACCTTCAACAACACTGACAATTTCCCTTTTCAAATTTTCTTTTATTTGCTCTTCCTTTCCACTTTTTCTTGAGTTATTTCATTATTTATATATGTATTTCTTTCTTCATTCTGTGTCTGCGTATGTAAGTTTATTTACATTTTATTCATGGTTATTTATTTCAACATTTTATGATTACGGTAAAAAGTCAGTCACTAAACTTAATCCAAAATTAATCCCCTCCATTACTACTGGATAAAATGTGGCTTACATTTGATTAAATAATACTATCTTTGGTTACATTACAGTGCTTCCCAATCACATGTTCAAAATTGTTGAATTTGCTGTCAAGACAAAAAAAAAATTTGGTAGACATCAATCAAAATTTTTCCATGACATTTGTTGAAAAACACAAAGTTCCTAAGTGCAAATGCCTTGATTGACCAATCCACCAAAACCAACTCTGTGCAATCGGGAAGTGCTGTAAAGGAGGCATTTGTTTTTAAGAAAGTGGAGGGCCAGAGAAATCTACTATAATAATCTTTTGTTATTGGTTATGTAAAAATATGATTAACATACCCTAAATTTTTCTGAGAACCTCCAACTCTCCTAAAACGTGAGTGCTCCAAATTCAAGGTGATTGGAGTGTTAAGTCATTGAGACTGAGAAAATGGACTGTCCTTGCTCAAAAATTGGGAGGACAAAATTGTTTTGTAATTTTTAACTTGAGCTTGGAACCATTGTTTCATGTCAGGGCCATAGCACTCATGGGGCTGGAGGGCTGGGCTGGCACCTCTCCAGTTTTCCCCAGAAAAGTAAAAAACTATTGAATTATGATAATTATATGATGTTTTGTGAAGTGACACAGGTTTGCCCAGCTGCATCACTGAAAATATGGAAAACTGGGTTGTACATGTATTACACTCCCAAAATACTCCACAAGCCTTTCCATACTCTTGCTGGGTTTGTGAACATTTTCTTGAATGAAATTAGATTATTTTTGTAGGCTTGCTTTGCGTCCTGTTGCAGGAGAATTCTTTGCACTTCTAAGCTCGTTTACTGTTTTCCACACATCATCAAGTACTTTACCAATGTCCTTCATTCCATGAAGAGAGCGAAGACTTTCTACGAAGAATGCCAAGTCTGATGTCACCAACCTATGACAAGAAACTTCCAGGTTACTATGGAGACCATGCTTTGTCATGCCTAAGATAGAGGGGTCTTGAGTATAGGCCACTTTCACATGAAGTCAAAGCAGCACAATTTGGAGGACAAAACAAAAGAATTTTAATTTTCTGAGAATTGGAACTTTTTTTTTTGTTCTCCAAATTGAGTTGCTTTCTGATGTGCTTAACAGGGTCTATAACAAGTAGAAGAAAGAAATATACTTAAAGGAATGATGTGCTCTGAAATAGAAAGGGTCTTAAATGTTACTAAAGAAAGAAAGAAAAAACACTCAAGGGAATGACAGGCTCATCGAAAAGTTACATCCAAGAAATTAGGCATCAAGTGATTCAGGTTAAATTACTATGATCATCATCATCATCCGTCATCCATCATCATCATCATCATCATCATCATCATCATCATCAGCAGCATCATCATCATCATCCCCATCATTATAATGACCATTACCATCATCATCATCACCACCATCATTACCACCATCTTCATCTGGGTAAAGAAATAATACTTAAGAGAATGACAGGCTCTGAAGCTACTTTAGGCATCAAGTGCTTGAGGTAGAGAAAGAAAGAATATAAAAGGGATTGACATGTGTTGGGATAACCTACCCATGCT
This sequence comes from Anthopleura sola, assembly GCA_023349425.1. Classification (NCBI taxonomy): domain Eukaryota; kingdom Metazoa; phylum Cnidaria; class Anthozoa; order Actiniaria; family Actiniidae; genus Anthopleura; species Anthopleura sola. The sequence continues at coordinate 12,224,807 of JALHLI010000004.1, read as the reverse complement.
GTGGTCCACCATCATTTGATACTCCTAGAATTTCCAACTTTTCTGCTAAGCAGTTCTTAAATATTCTTTTGATTTCTTTAAATAATAACTGAAAAAATGTAAAAGCAATGATTACATCATTAGTGGCTAAATCATGGCATCTGGCACGGTCACAATAAAGTATGAATACATCTGTTGAACCTGTGCACTGAATGAAATGCATGGTCATGGCACAAGACAACATTTTCTTGAACCTCACTGCATGCTAAATGAAATGGCATGGAGCCATCACAACATGGTCACAGCACAGTCACAATATGAAAACGAGAATATTTTTTAAACTGCAAATGTGCATGTAATGAAATCCACATCACACAGTAGGGCCACAATAGGGGCTTGTCCACAACCACTGATCACTGCACATATTATATATACAAAATTAAATTTTTTTTAAATATTAATATTTCAGACCAATCAGCTTTTGAGAGTCCTATAACATGCTCTTATCATGTCCACCATCACAGCTTACCTCTATTTGTTTTGAAGAAGATATGGTAGACAGTGATTCATGTAACTTAACAGTCTGCTTCACAATACTTCTCATGGCTTGTGATGGCATTGGAGGCTTGACTTCCCACTGAACAAAACAGAAAAGAGTTACAATGTTAGAACTATGAATGCAAATAGAGATGTGACAGCAGTAAATGCCATGAACCCATAATCAAAAAGCGGCAAGATGAAACTATTAAAAAAAGCTATTCTAGCACACAATTTTAAACAGGATTTAATGAACATGGAGAACACAACATGAAGAAATTTTCAGCTGTTAAGAAAAATTTCCAGCCAATAAACAGGGGCTGATTCAGGAATCAAAGAAAGGGTGGGCCAGAAAACTTTTTCCTGAGAGAAAACCTTCAAGACTGTATGCAAATTTCTTATTTTGCAAAGTTTAAAGAAAATGCATCTTTTAAAAGGGGGAGGCATGTTGGCCCACCCCTAAATCCACCCCTGATAAAGAACATGTGCAAGGCTTAGGTATGTTACCTACAAATAGGATTAACTGACCTGAGATAGGTAGGTCTTGAAGGCGTCTTCCATCAAACCAACTATCTTGCCATTTAGTTCTAATTGATGATTATCATAGTCCTGATATAATTAGCAGGATATTTATTAGGAAGATGTAATTCTCATCAGTATTGATTATAACCAGCTATATGGTCATCATCATCTACCACCATCACCACCAGTCATCATCATCATACACCATCATCATCTTCATCATACACCACCACACCACCATCACCATCAGTCATCATCATCATACCCCATCATCATCTTCATCATACACCACCACACTGATCATCACCATCAGTCATCATCATCATACACCATCATCATCTTCATCATACACCACCACACTGATCATCACCATCAGTCATCATCATCATACACCATCATCATCTTCATCATACACCACCACACCACCATCACCATCAGTCATACACCATCATCATCTTCATACACCACCACACCCCCATCACTATCAGTCATCATCATCATCATCATACACCACCACAGCGCCATCACTATCAGTCATCATCATCATACCCCATCATCATCTTCATCATACACCACCATACTGCCATCACCATCAGTCATCAATATCATCATTATACACCACCAAACCACCATCACCATTACCATCAGTCATCATTATCATCATACACCACCAAACCACCATCACCATTACCATCAGTCATCATTATCATCATCACACACCATCATCATCTTCATTATACACTCATCATATATTTTTTTGGCCTAAGAGTGAGTTGGATCATCTTACTTTTCGTATTTGGTCAAACTGTGACAGAAGTATATATTGCCTCGGGGGAAGTCGCTCTTCAAAGTGTGTTTTAAAAACTGGTATATGTAGAGATATAACCTGCAGACACCTTGAGGCCAATGCTATAGATAAAAGAATAAAAAAAGGTAAGGACAAAAAATAAATATTCCTTTCAATTTCTCCACTCCTTTTTTTCTCTCAAATTGAAATTTTCAAAAGCCATTACCCAATTGTTTGACTGTAATTGTCTTGAGTCCTACCAGCTGCAGAGCACCAGCTCCTAATACCAACTGACAGGTTCGGGAATTAAATAACTAGAAATAAGAAATAAAAAATTGCAAGAAAATGAATGCACTAAAGTTATATTATACTAAAGTGTGAAACAGATACTGATATCCATCTTGGTGAGAACAGTTTCTTCCTTGCATATTCAGATACTGTCATTCCTGTTCCAGATTTCTAGATCTATTTATCATTCAATGTAACATACCTTAAGAATTTCAAAGAGTTTATTCATAATATCTGTGACTAGCATGGGCGTATCATCAACACATTGGCAATATTCTACCACCATCTTTAGGAGTAAAAGCACCGTCCTGCAAATTAGAAAATGCTCAAAATTATGTTCTGCTTGATCAGAGATAAATATATTTGGACAAATACCCCATCCTTATTTCATTAGGCTAGTACTTAATAGGCAGTGGGTAACAACCTGTGGCCTACATTCCATGTCAGAAGAAATATACTTCTTAAGCTTCGTATAAAAATTGCCCATTTCAGACCACATGACATTCCCTTGAGAAATTAATGTTCTTTCGTTAAAATATCTACACATGAAAGAATCAACTCCCAAGAGTGGCATCACATGGTCTGAAATGGGCACAACAAACAACGAAGGTAAAGAGGTCTACTGGAATTTGAAAGTTGATTGAGGGAGGAAAACTTTAGAACCTGGGTTTGAGCCCCAGCTTGGGTTGGAACATTATGTGATTTGAGTTTGTTTGATGTGTTGTTCTCTCCCTTGCCATGAGGGTTTTTCTCCAGGTTCTTGGTTTTTCCTCCCTCTGTAAAAATCAACATGTGAGCTGAGAGTTGTATGCATAGAATATAATTTATAATGTAGTGGTAGTGTGTGTGAAGTGAAGTGATCAAATCAAAAGAGCATTACCCAACAACGGGGAATTTATGGCCCTTGATCATCAAGTGGGACCCTGTTGTGACCACTTCTTGGGTAGTACCTAACAAATTAAAAACCAGAATGGGAAGTTAGGAATATGATTGTGGATTAAGCTATATAGTGATGTTCACTGTTTACAAACATTGACATCAAGGATCTGTTCTCATTCAAATTTGCCAACCATACAACAAAATATTTCTTTGTTGCCAATAGATCTCTGGTTTGCACATTAATATCAATATGACATCAGTGCCAAAATCACTATATAGAGTGGTATCATGGCAGCCAAGACAATTTTCTCTCTTTGAAAATGGAATCTCTTGTCAGAATTTGAAAACATTGTTCTTGTTCTTGACATGGCTGGTGTGGTCTATGTAACCTACTTGATGGTATAAATGAGGAATAAATAGTGTTTAGAGTTACCTAATGAAAACTGGGGCTCCTTTCCTCGAGGATGGATACCTGAAGTGATACAAAAATACATGTCAGCATTATCATAGTCATCAACAGCATCATCATTGGCAGCATCATTTGCATCATCATCATCATCACCAGCACTGGTATCATCATCAGCAACATTGCCTGCATCATCATCAATATCATCTTCATCATTATCAACAGCAGCATTATCATGATCATTGTCATTGTTATCATTGTTGCCGCCACCACCATCATCACAGCCTTACTCACCATCAGTCAGGGAGTTAACTAATCTCTGGAATTCAGCAGGAACATCTGCTTGTTTCCATCGTTCATTGTCTAAAATTAAACTAAAAAGACACCAAAAAATTCAGTGAACTACTTAATGGTCAGTACAGATCTTTTCTCTTCCTGGCCTATTCATAATTGAGGCTTCCTGGCTCTCATCTACCACAGGGAACCTAACTAGAGTGACCTAAGACCTACCCTAATTTATTTCTTCGTTCCTCATGGAATCTTTCAATGAATTTTTTGGCTTGTGATAGTAGAGTGGCACGTAGACTGTGACTTTGTCTTCCGCATATCGTCTCACAATCAACGACATAGCCTTCTACCATGCGAGTCAGTGTTACGAACTCTGTGGACGTCAGGCTGTCAAGGTAACCAGCCTAAAGGAAAAAAAAAAGTATTAATAAGTTATATAATTGTCATTAGTGCTTCAGAAGATTGTTGGTAATGAATGAGTAAAGATGCAGAAATACGAGCAACAAAGTCGTGCAACTTGTCACTCAAAATTATTGTGTTGCAAGTTGTAGAGTGCATGTTGATTGTATTACCACCCTGTGCAACAACAAAATTTTGTTGTGTAACTTTGTTGCAGAAGTGAAGCTCTTAATTCGATTTGCATTAAATTGTTGTGCACAGGGTGGTAATACGAGCAACAATCACTCTGCAACTTGCAACGCAAAAATCTTTAGCGACAAGTTGCATGATTTTGTTCCACGTCTTAAGACATTGAGAATAGGTTATGTAATATTAGACATATTTTTTCTTTGAAATCAAGGGTGGAATAGTGGTAATGCACTTGCCTACCACCTCTAAGGTCTCAGGTACAATGGCTGGACTTGGCATTTAATTGCCAATCTGGGGGTCACAACAAAAGGATTGAAATCTTTTCCGATGTTGATATTTTTCATTGCTATCATTCAGTTAACCCACAGGTAGGGGATTTAGTGTAAGGGGTCTATAGTCTGTAAGGTACAAATAAATGAATAAAGGTTTTTTGTTTGGATAAGATTTGAATGTCTAGTGATATGAACTATTGTAGTTGTACTAACATATCCTTTGGAACTAAAGAGTGCTGTCCTACCATGATGACTCTGAAACACGAGTAGTGTCACACATTCAACTTTCACTTACATTTTCTATACACACTATACTCATAAAATTCTTTACAACATTTTTTGAAAATTCCTTAGAGTATAGACATTTTGTGAGATAGCAAACATGGTGCATTGTGGTCTAGACTGGGTAAAAAAATCCTTTGTTTGTACATGGCGCATTGTGGTCTAGACTGGGTAAAAAAATCCTTTGTTTGTACATGGTGCATTGCGGTCTAGACTGGGTAAAAAAATCCTTTGTTTGTACATGGTGCATTGTGGTCTAGACTGGGTAAAAAAATCCTTTGTTTGTACATGGTGCATTGTGGTCTAGACTGGGTAAAAAAATCCTTTGTTTGTACATGGTGCATTGCGGTCTAGACTGGGTAAAAAAATCCTTTGTTTGTACATGGTGCATTGTGGTCTAGACTGGGTAAAAAAATCCTTGCCATATATGCCATATATGTACCCAAGCTAGACCACAATGCATCCTGTTTATTCATGCACAGGAGGTGACACATTTCCCATCATTATGATATCGATTGCAGGAATATTTTAAATATTTAGTACTTGTCATACCTTTGCTCTGATGTTGATAAGTTTGGCACATCTTACTTGAGCCATTTCACATGCTGCGCACAATAGTTCCTTGCTTTCCTGGGAGAGCTTCTTCAGTTCACTCTTTGTAATCAGCACATCTACATCACTGATGTATGAACAACATATATCTTTAGTTTGAAGAAAGCCTTCAAATTTTATCAATACCCTGAAATAACCTCACAGCTATTCTAAGTCAGGGCACGGCTAACTCACAGATCGAATCCTGAAACAACCTCTGGGCTGATCTAAGTCAGGGCACGGCTAACTCACAGATCGAACCCTGAAACAACCTCTGGGCTGATCAAAGTCAGGGCACGGCTAACTCACAGATCAAACCCTGAAACAACATCTGCACTGATCTAAGTCAGGGCACGGCTAACTCACAGATCAAACCCTGAAACAACATCTGCACTGATCTAAGTCAGGGCACGGCTAACTCACAGATCGAACCCTGAAACAACCTCTGGGCTGATCTAAGTCAGGGCACAGTTAACTCACAGATCAAACCCTGAATTTAGTTGGTTAGATTTTGCAGAGGGAGGAAAACCAAAGAACCCAAAGGAAAATCCTCAAGTCAATTTTGCCTACTGTCAACTCACCAAGTTAGCTGTAAATTTTCAGCTTCTTCTCGGATATTTTCTGTTATGTAATCATCTGGCTCATCGGAAGAATTCAGTTGACAGTTTCCAGCAGCGATAGCCAGAACACTAACAATGCTTTTGTGTAAGTTCTGAAATCAAGAATTCAAAGGGAAAATAATGGTGAGTATATACTAGATAATCTAGCATTACGGCAGTGTTTGCCTTTCACTAAATATCACATATTTTAGTTGGAAAGTCATGGTGGCTGTTGACAACTACCAGTATATGGATGGAATAGTGGCTGTTGACTCAGAAGTTTAAACTACTTCAGCAGCCACATACACCTAACTAAGATTTATTATGATTATAATTAAGATTTTCCGTAACTTTTCGAACCATATACTTTATTTCATACTTTTGTAATTAATATTTCTTATATACACCTACTTGCAAGAACGTTGTCATACAACATTTGAGCATTTGTAGTTTAGTGGATTAGGAATAAATTAAAAGTACAAAAGAAGATCATTGAAGCAGAACTCTTTCTTGTGTACTTTTAATTTATTCCTAATCTTGAAACTACAAATGTTCAAATGTTGTATGACAACGTTTTTGCAAGTAGGTGTATATTAAATTCAATATTTTCGTGTGAAAAACTTGAGCGATAAAAATTCAATAGACCTTTCACAAATTTTCTAGGATGATCACAAAACGATGGTTCCAAGTTGAGACTGAACTTGATTCTTTTATTTATCAAGGCCAACCTCCACTTGAAACTATTATTTTGTGGTCATCCAAGTGAATTCGGGAAAGGTCAGCTACTTCCTAGAATATTACCTTCATTTTATGTAAAATATCTAGTGAGGCGTTAAATACTTCCTCCAGCATTCGCAGCCACTGCTCGTAGTCTAGTCCTCTCATCATTTCATTCTGGCTTTGGCTACAAAACACAATTATTCAGTTATTGCTGAACTAGATCTTTTTGGCTTGGGCGTAATGTTTTCAAATTTCAGACCACGTGTCATCCTCTTAAGAATAAGATTCTTTGTTTGAGTTGTATCTATATTCAAGTGTCTTCTCATGCACAAACGTTACAAAGAAATGATACTCTAGGGAATAACACATGGTCTGAAATGGGAAAACACCACCTAAATTGATAAAATTGGGTTCCTAATTTGGACCATGGTTTTGACCTTGCTCCTAATTATTTTCATCTTTTTTCACCTTTCTTCCTCATTGCCAGTCTTGAGGCTAGCGATGATACTTTGGACAGTCTGGGAATAAAATGAGTTAGGAATTAAATAATAGATTAATTGAAGAATAAATGAATAGTTGAATGAGATGGATGGGATGGGATGAATAGGCGAATGGGATGGAATTAATGGGGGAATAAAAAGGAATGGAGGGAATGAAAAGTAACAACTGCAAGCATGAATGAATGGGTTGGTGGGATGGAATGAAAAGTACCGGTAACAACTGCAAGCATGAGTGAATGGGTGGGTGGGATGGAATGAATGGATGAATGGGATGGGATGAATGGGATGGGATAAATGGGTTGGGATGAATGGGTTGGGATGAATGGGATGGGATAAATGGGTTGGGATGAATGGGTGAATGGGATGGGATGAATGGGATTGGATGAATGGGTGAATGGGATGGGATGATTAGGTGAATGGGATGGAATGAATGGGATTGAATGGAATGGATTGAATGGAATGGATTGAATGGAATGGATACACTGTTTAGTATAACACTATTACCTATTTAACAACAATAGTTCATTACCTGTTTGATTGTAGACTTGATGGTAGTGTAAGCTTCATCTCGGTAGAGGTGAATAAAATGGAACTTGTGCTTGCGTAGAAGCCCAAACAACACAGACACTAAACGGTCCTGCATTAAACCAATACATAATAAGAACATTTTATTCCCTAATGACAAATAACTTACATGGTGCTTTGGCAATAGGTTTTTTTTAGGTTACCTCATCCAGTAGGTGACCATTGTACATGTCCTCAGCGTCATCACCAGATCTGTTTAGATTTGCCGTTACAAACTCGATAAACTCTGCCTCCATCATTTTCTCTATGACTCTCTCCATCTCGGCAAGCTGTGACCCCAGATGTCTATGATGAAGTAATATATTTAACAATTATTCAGCGAAGGTGATGTGAAAATCAGCAAATATTTACCGAGACATAGTTGAAGTAAATATTCACCATACCAGTATTCATTTTGCCAGAGGTGAATAATTGTTTTTGAATGTTAGAGAAAAACGAAATTCAGGGTAAAAAAATGGTGATATAGTGATAGATATAACAATTTACTTTTTCTCTGTCAAACTTTGGCAATTAAACCTCACTCTCACCAAACAGTAGACCCCTTGCACGTCAGAATGCAGCTCAATTTGGAGGACAAAACAATAGATTCCAATTCTCAGGAGATTGAAATTCTTCTGTTTTGTCCTCCTAATTGAGCTGCTTTGATGTCACATGCAAGGGGTCTATTTCACACTTAATTCCCAATTAACGAGTAGAATAGCATAAACCTACCTAAAACTCTGTACACCTGCCAGTTCCTGTTGTAGTACTTCCTGTGTAGTTGATATCAGATCCAGAGCCCCAACGAAATCAGATGTTGAAAGTAAAAGTTGTATAGTAGGCTGTGTTTGGTGGACTGTGGCCATCAACTTGAGCTAGTAAAAAGTGACAATGAAAATAAGTACATAAGTAACCTATAGACCTCTTTAGCTTGGGCATAATGTTTCCTCATTTCAGACCATGTGTCAATCTCTTGAGAATATTAAGATTCTTTGTTTGAGTAGTGCTCTTTGCAGTTCTCTGCGCCTCCTTGAAAGGTAGCTGTGCCTTTGCACAGAAGCAAGATACCAGGTGACTTTGCAATGAATAGAGAGCTTTGTTAACATCTTGGACAATTATTCACATCTCTATCATTGCAAGGCCACCTCATGTCTCACTTCAATGCAAAGGCACGGCAACCTTTCAAGATGGCACAGGGAACTGTGAAGGAGACTGCTGTATCCATTATTCATGTGTCTTCTTTATGCGCAACTGTTAAACAAAGAAATGATACTCTAGGGAATGGCAGTTGGACTGACATACCTTTTCATGAACACTAGAATACTTGGACCTCAGTGCTGTTAACCTAAGCATCTCTAGATTACCACGACAAAGGACCTCTGAAACTTTCTTGATTTTCAACCTGATGAATATAAACAAACCTTTTAAAATGGATCTATAGGTATTACAGAGTATTACAGGTTTCCTGTGGTATCAGAGGTTGTTTCAGGGTTTGATGTGTGATTTAGCCGTGCCTTGACTTAGGTCAGGCCAGAGATTGTTTCCAGGTATAGATAAAATTCACTAAAATCTAAATACTGCTTACCTAAGGTGTTGTATTTCAGTGGTTGTTTGTCCAACATGATCCTGTAGCTGATCCTGTGAAGCCATAGCACTGAAGAAATCCTCTGATCTCAAGGATATCTGGTATGCTAGGTTCATTTCTACAATGTCCAGGTAATGAGAAAGCTGAAAAATAAGTTTAAGAATCTTGATTCAACATGCCAGATATTACCTGGAAAATTCAAGAACAGTTCAGTGGCTGATCCAGGATTTTTTTCAGGAAGGGGTGCTGCATTGTAGGGGCACCTGCCCACAAAAATGCTGAACCAAAAAAAAATTGAAACTTGTTTCAGATATCTTGAGCCCTCAGAATCAAAATTATTATCAAAATAGTGGTACAAAGTCTATCGGGGGGGGGGGGGGGGGGGGAAGGTGTGCATCCCTGAATCCGCCCCTGCAGTTTTATGGGAGAAATTGATTCCCCCTATAGTATCCTTGATGAATGACAATGCAAGATGCAAGTAATCATTTCTTCAGGATTGTTAATATGATTTCCAAAGACTATACATGATCAGAGGTGTGAGCCTCCATTTATGGCTCGGCAAAACACTCAAGACATGTATGTGCCTTAGAGAACATAAGATGATTTTTTTTGCCTTACACATCCACAGGAAGCTCTGTTCTACAAATACCTTTTCTTGTAGAAGTTTAGCAGAGTTTCTGGTAGTGTTCATCAGCCCAGCCCTTTCCTGTTCTGCCTTTGATGGCTCAGATGTCACTAAAGACCAAGGGAGTACAGACTGGAAGGTTTCTGGGTCTTCTAGACTGAATCCAGGCTGCATAAACACCTAAAGAAACACAATCAATGGTTCTTTAGTTGAGGAAAGGACCTCTTTAGCTTGGGTGTAATGTTTTCGTTTCCATTTCAGACCCCATGTCATTCTCTTGAGAATAAGATTCTTTGTTTGACTTGTGTCCATATTCACGTGTCTTCTCATGTGCAACTGTTTAACAAAGAAATGATAGTCTGGGGAATGACATGTGGTCTGAAATGGGAACGAAAACAGTTGCACACAAAGCAGTTGCTTAATTCTCGCAGTATCATCATTACCTTGGGAATGACGTTGATGTCCCCTGTGGCTCTATCTTGAACTAAAGAACATATAAAAATGGTTATAAATTATGGCATGTAAAAGCATTGCTCATAGCCAATGACGTTGCTGCACAGCTGCTGATTTTTACGTGAGTTTTGCAATCCTTATGTCATAACTAAACAGCAATTTCATTGGCTAGGATCAGAACTTTTGACATAACCTTGTTTAAACTGCTACCAATGCCATAGAACCATCTTAAATTGGTCATAGAAATTTGTGGTTTGACATGTTAGAAACACAGTGTTCTAGTTTTCTGGAGAATATGAAAACAATTTGGCACAGGCTGCATTACACCCAGACTTGATGTCATATGCATGGGCAGAGTTGCTTGTTGGTTCTCTCCTGTGCTTTATGGGTTTTTCTCCAGTTTCTCAGGTTTTCCTACCTCCAAAATTATCAACGTCTAAATTCAAATGGTACAGGAGTCACTGGTAACCCTCATAAACAAGGACTAGTTATGATAACATGCAATTCTGTGGAACTGTTCCTGAATTCCTTACCACTTTGTCTCTTGGCAGCAGCTAGAGCAGCAGCAGTAAAACCAGTATCTCCAGGTTGTGCAGTTGATAAACTTGGCTCCAATGTTTTCTTCAGTTTGTGGTGAAGCTTTAACCTCTGCAAACACATGAATTGTCAATGAATATGCAATCCCATACTAAAGCATTGACCAATTCTTTATTTATTACATTGCTTTCAAATCACACTGTCTTGCAAAATCATACAATTTGCTATTGCCTTAAAATAGGGTCTTGGAGGACGTCAATCAAATTATTACCATACATGACATTGTCAGAAAACACAAAGTTTTCAAGGACATGTACACATGGAATGTCATGGAAATGCCATGATTGATGTCTACCAAAACGTACTCTATCGTGACAGCAAATCATAAGATTCAGCAAGTGTAATTGGGAAGTGCTGTAATACATTACCATTTCAATTCTTTTCAGATAATCTTCAAAGTATGCTAAAGGAACCGCATGCAGCAGGGTCAGCGGTGGTACAGAATGAGGTACAAACTCTTCTCCCCATGTCCTGGTAAAAAGATCAGCGTGTCGTTTATTGTAGCGAGGGTCATTTAAAACAGCGGGGAGATTCTGTGTTGATGAGTATACTGTAAAGTTGTCTGTGTCTTTGAAGACGATTGGTGGAATTCTTGGTCTTGCAAATGGTAGATCCTCCCTTGGTGATGGTAATTCAATGCTGGCTATATTATCAAGAAAATAATATGAAATAAATACTTTATTCATTCTATATCTTTTGTTTTATTTTTCAAAGAAGAACATAAAAACATAGGTAATTTTGTACTTCTTTTCTTTTATACTTTTTTTTTTCATTTTTATCATTTTCTATCCCATAAGTTTTTTTGTTTTTTCCTTTATTTTTCTTTCTTTTTTCCTTTCTTTTTCATCTCCACATCCTCTCATTTTTCATTAACTTTCTTCTCTTCTCTTTTGTTTCATTTTTCTATTTTTCATTCTACATCTGTTTCTGTTTCTTCCAGCTCTTTCATTTCTTCCATTTCTTTTCCATCTGTTTTTCCCATTCATCTTTTCTTCCTTTCCTTTCTTTCCTTTCAATTATAAAGTCATATGCATTAAAACTATAAAAATTGGAGAAAGTAGTAGTCCAAAAAGATAAAAGCAAACACCTCAACAGTCTTACTGCTAGAAGAGCAACACCATGACCTCTAGTGCTAAAGGTCTTTGTTGACATCATATTAAGCCCTAGATTCAGACAATTCTCCACTACTACCAAAATTCTCTTTTATTATTTTGCCTTATTCAAAAATTTCAACTCCCTGATAAGTCATACAATAATAGTAACACTCTCACTGGAGTCTCAGATTTGATTCCTGGACTTGGAATCATATGCACACAAGTAAATCTCTCTCTTGAAGAGAGGGTTTTTCTCTGGGTTCTCTGGTTTCCCCCTTCTACAAAACATAACAAGCTAAATTCCAATTCAATCTGTGAGTTAGCTGAACCTTGACTTAGATCAGCCCAGAAATTGTTTCAGGTTTTGATAAAATTTGAAGGTTTTCTTAAATCAAAAATATTGTTTTGCAAGATTTTTCAGTTATGATAATGGTAATTATAAAAAAAGGAAGACTAGGAAGAATCAAATTTAAGGGAGAAAAGGAGAGTAGTAAAGAGATCGCACAAAAGAATACTTGAATGTAACTTATACTTTGTACAAATTGTATCAAATTCTTTTCCATAAGCTAGTGGTAACTCGTAAGTATCATCATATTTTTGATAAATTTAGAGGGTCATGAAAATTATACTAAACGGTGATCTAGATAAAGATTTATAAAGATTAAAAGTATGATTTACAGAATGAGAAAAATAAATAAGATTTTACGTGTAAAGTTTTTAATTCACTGAATCATCCAAGCATAGCAACTTGTCTGTCATTAAGAATCACGCCATGATCGTATGATAGTAAAACAAACAAACAAACAAACGAATAGAGTAAAGAATGTTACCTTTGTCCAGCCTGATATGGTTTTTCTCCACATGAGACTCATAATCTTTATCGCTAACTCCGTCTACAGGTAGAGAAGGACAGACGCCATTTCTCCCATATCTACAAACAAAGGAACCTCCTTCCTTCGTGCAGTGGAATTGTCGTAAATGAGCGCTGAAATCCTTCGGGGAACGGAAAATCCTCTTGTCCGGACACACACCGCAGCTCTGCCATGGACTTGTCTCGTTAGAATCAGCAGTTCTTAACATTTCTTAGCGTAAAACTACAGCTTCAATAACAACGTCTGCATCTTCGAGTCTAGACTTGCTTTGAATAAGTAAATGTTTGAATGTAAAAATATCGTGGAAATTAAGACTTCTGGTAATTGTATTAACGTAGCGTCGATTCCATGGGAATAGTGTAGGACTGAGGCTCATTTTTGATTCGAAACATGGCCAAATTATTCTAAAAATCCAGTCGAAACCACACAAAATACATGAAAATTTTCAAAGAAATGTTGTTAGAAAAAGCAAAATTGCCAAGTGACCTTTCCTGCTGATATCGAAATCGATATTTGATCGATTTACTTAATGAATCATTCGATTATTTTCGTAAACTTGTCGAAAGTTTTTGATTGGCTTAACGAAGATGTAACGAACTACTTCGGAAGATATACGGAATCCAAATATGGAGCGCGAAATCTTCCTCTCTGCATTTCGCGCGCACTTTTGAAAAGTAGGGGAATAACAAAAAAAAGTTCGCATATTTGCCGTAAAAATAACGCTTTTTAACCAGCTGTAAGCCTCTTTGGGCTACTACTCTCCTTTATTCAGAAGGAAGGAAGCATCTCGTATCATTTTTGTGTAAAAAGACGTAGATTTGAAGCAGGATTTTGAAAAAAACTCCGAAGCAAAATGGCGATGCAAGAAAGACGACGACAACAAGCACGCCAACAAGAAGAAAGTACTGAAGAAGCTGACGCTGAACAAAGCGGTCCTTTGTCGATCCACAAACTGGAAGTATGGTTTTAACCTCTTACTGCTTTTAAAACACGAAATTGCTATCATTATTAGCTATTTTCTATTTTAATTTTCAAGATTATGCAACATAGTTTTAGCTGATTTTGCAAAAGATAAAAAAATTTGCATACGAATCGCGTTTCTCTCTTAACCTAATGCTCAAAATATTTCAAATTGTACTGTGTTACTACTTATAATGCATTGTGTTTTTTTATGAATGTTTCAAAAGATTTAGTTTGCTTTTATGCCAACCTCCTGAGACTCTCCCCACCCCTTGGAAATTCCAATCCCCTCCTTGGGGGAGGTATGGATATTTTCTGGAACTACACAATAACCCTCCCCACCCCTTGGTAATACCAATCCTATTCTATTGTTTTTTCTAGGAGCATGGAATAAGTGCAAATGATGTGAATAAACTTGCCGAAGCAGGCTACCATACAATAGAATGCATAGCATACACACCAAGAAAAGCCCTTCTTGCCATCAAAGGCATTAGTGAGGCTAAAGCAGACAAGATCATCAAGGAAGCTTCTAAGCTTGTGCCGATGGGGTTTACAACAGCAACAGAGTTTCACATGCGAAGATCAGAGCTTGTTATGATCACAACAGGATCTAAAGAGCTTGATAAACTATTACAAGGTACAGATAATACCTTTGATTCTTTTACTGCGATTCTCAATATTCTGTGAACTCAGACATTTCAATGACTTGTTGTAAAATTGGTTTTTCGTTGCCGTCAATCAAAACTAATCAGTCAGTACCTTTTATATTTTTGACTGGCGGCAGTAAAAAACAAAATTCCAACAGGAAACTCGCAACTACCGAGTTCGCAGAACATTGAGAATCGCAGTAATTATTTGATTCAGAAAAACTACCCAGATTATCAGTTTGTTCTCGTCTTGATTATCAATGTTTTGAATATCAAATTTAGGTGGGATTGAGACTGGCAGTATAACAGAGTTATTTGGGGAATTCCGTACAGGAAAAACACAGCTGTGCCACACTTTAGCTGTCACATGTCAGGTATTTAACAGGACTTGCTCAATGCGACTCTCAATATTCTGCAAACTCAGACATTTCAATGGTTTGTTGTGAAATTTGTTTTTTGCTGCCATCAATCAAAACTAATCAGTCGATACCAAAGTATCATGTTTGTTCATTGTGATGAATGTTTTGTTCTAAGCTTCCAATTGATAATGGTGGTGCAGAAGGGAAGTGTATGTACATTGATACTGAAGGCACATTCAGACCAGAGAGGCTGCTTGCAGTGGCAGAAAGGTAAGGATTTCTTGCTGAAATATAGATGCTATACTATGGAACGTAAGCGTGGGGTAGAGGTAGTGCACTCGCTGTGCTCACTTTTGTAGTTTGGGATTTGATTTCTGGACTAGAGTTTGTCAAGTCTCTTTTTGGGTGTAATGTTTTCCCAATTCAGACCACATGTCATTCCCTAGAGTATGATTTCATTGTTTAACGGGTGCATGTGAGAAGACACACCAACATGCATCCAACTCAAACAAAGTATCTTTAGTTATTCTCAAGAGTGTGACATGTAGTCTGATATGGGAAAACATTGTACCCAAGCTATAAGGTTTATTTATTTGTCAATACCATCTGTTCGTAGGTATGGGTTGTCTGGCCAGGAAGTGTTGGATAATGTAGTGTACGCCAGGGCATTCAACACAGACCACCAGCAAGATTTAGTTGTAGAAGCTTCAGCTTTGATGTCTGAATCAAGGTAAGACACAAAGCTAAATTAAGTGATTTACTAGTATGATATCCACATCAGATTTACTCATTTATATGGAATATTAGAGGCTTTATGCCCCGGCATTGCAACCCCTCCAAAAGGATTTGTTGATCCTCCATGCCTTCCTAACTTAGAACCCTTGAGTGACTTATCGAGTCATTTGCTGGAGACGAGGAGTACGTCTGTTTTCTCAGGCTTACCGAGTTATTATTTTTTTACTTTTTAGATTTGCCTTAATGATTGTGGACAGTGCTACTGCATTGTATCGCACTGATTATTCAGGCCGTGGAGAACTTTCTGCTCGTCAAATGCACATGGCAAGGTTCCTTAGGACTTTACTTAAAAGAGCAGATGAGGTAAACATCAACTTTTTTTCTTCAGCTCACATGCTGTATAAGAAGAAGTAGAAAATGCATGCACATTCTTTGTGCAGTTTTAAAGATCATGGGGATTCGTAGAACATGAGAGAAGTGTTAGGAGAAGCAACACCTAGCAGAGTGCTTCTCAACATGTCACAGTCATTCTGCCAATGCCCAATGTGCTTTATAACTTCACACAGCACAGCAAGTTTTGTATTTCTTCAATATTATTTATAAAATACAAATTAAAGTAGCCATAGAAAGTGCACATGCCTGCTGTATGCTCTCATAATGCACATGCTCTCAACCAATCAGAACATGAGATTTATAACTGTTATTTTATAATGAAGAAATAAAAAAAACGTTCAGTGGATCTTTCATGGATGATCTGGTAGCAAAGTAGTCGGCAGGGCAGCTTGTTTTAAAATTAATGATCTTTTATTCAGTATGGAGTTGCCATAGTGATCACAAATCAAGTGGTTGCCCAGGTGGATGGTGCATCAATGTTTCAAGCAGATCCCAAGAAGCCTATTGGAGGGAACATCATGGCTCATGCTTCAACTACTAGGTAACAATGACCAGCTATTATTTCATGTGAATTAGTGAATTTCACTGGCCTGAACAAAAAATTCATTAGTGCTTGACTAGTGGTGGCTGCCATGACTACTGCCATGTTTATAGCCACAGTTGCTTGTTGCATGTTGCATATACCAAGCCCAAAATGCAGTATGGGGAATTCAAGCAATGAAAGGTCAAAACAATAATTTTCCCAGACTGTCTGCAGGTTTTTCCAGCATATTTTCTTCTGTGCCGACAATATTTACATATGAATATAAAACATTTCAAACTTCAATAGTAAGCAAGATGCAGCATGCAATAAGAAACATACAACAAAGCCTTCACCAACCTTTTTTGAAATAGTGGTATATTAAAATGGGCCACAAGTTTATCCTTATCTGTTACATTACCACAGTAAACAATTGATTGTGGAAATTTTTTCTTTTTTCTTTTCTCCACAGACTCTATTTCAGAAAAGGTAGAGGAGAGACGAGAATTTGTAAAATTTACGACTCCCCTTGCTTGCCCGAGGCAGAAGCAATGTTTGCGATTAATGCAGATGGTATTGGTGATGCTAATGATTGATGACATGCATGCTGAAACAGAAGTACCATTACAGTATAAATATATCCTAAGTTTAAATGTATATTTGTGCAGCAATTGGCATGAGAAATGCAGAACAATGGCATCATAACATGACTTAGGACTTTAATTTGTTACCTAGCTGGGTCTAGTCAAAATGGGAAAAAGTTTGGGTTGAATGCTATTGTTACCAGCCAAAGAAAGAAAATACTACTCTACATAATGTAAATGACTCACAGATTAAGTACATGTACCATGGACCTTGAAGGTAGAGAGGGGCTCTACCACTTTTTCCCTTTTCCCATACTAGTCTCATATTTCCCAATCTTAGCCCCACCACTTTTTCCCGTACTAGAGTCTTAATATAGCCCCACTACTTTCTAAGGGTGCTCCACGGTTCATGAGTAAAATGACTCTAACACTGACAGGAAATGTTGCTATGGCACGAAATATTGTAACACTGTAATAAATAATTCATATTCACTTTTTCAGTTTACTTCTGCATTTGTTTTAAAAAACAAATCATGAACAAATATATTTCAAACTTTGAACCATAAAAAAGATGCTTTTGATATTTACCTAGTAAAAAATTGATGACTGGAATTTTCAATGTAGATCCTTTTCAACTAAGTTTGAAACTAAGTTTCCTTTTGGAATATATTTTTTTTCACTGCTGCCAGGCAAAAATGTCAACTGTGTCAACTGATTATTTTTGATTGATGGCAGCCAAATAAACAATATTCCAGCATTCAGATCTCAGCTACGATTTCATGGACAATAATAGACCATTTTCGAGATGCGCGAGCGCTTTCAAAAATATCGCAGGCGCAGACATGAAAAAGAGGCATTTTCGGGCAAGATCGCGCACACTATTGACTAACTATTGACTCTGCCCGAAAATGCCTCTTTTTCATGTCTGATAACTGCTATTGAATACATTAACGTTGTAATTTTACAAAGAACTGCTTAAATTGAATTAAATAAAAGTTATTTTGTACATTTTATTTGGTGGTTTTTGGTAGTTAATTTCTTGAGATTTTCACAGGGAACCCGGCTTTGATACGTAGGCTTCAAAATATGCATGACATTATTGATTTATTGATGGGTTCCCTGTGTATTTAGTTCAATGAACAAGACCGTACAAATGTCCCGTGTTTCCTGTGGTGTAAATTGAAACCTCAATGGCCGTGATCATTCTGTAACTGGATAGACCTCAACGGCCATAATCATTCTGTAACCGGATAGGGGATTAACGTAATAGTGTAACGCACTCATTTAGTAACAGTCAAGTAGTACTTGTCAATGTCAATCAAATAAATTGTTAGAGTATATTAAAGGTACATGGGGACTGATGGTGAGAAGGTACATGGGAAACTTTCTTAACGATTTATTTCATTGACGGCAGTGTATTGCCAAATCTCCATGTCACAACTGTTGTCTCAATCCGCTCATAGCAAAGAAAACAGTGGTAAATAACATTTTAAAATATAAAAAAAAAATTGATTATTCACTTCTAAAATATCATTGTAATAAAAAAATATTTACAACAATTGCAAATCATTTGTTTGTCAAAGATATATCATTGCCTTGATTACATTATTTTCTGATTAACAGAAAATTGTTTTGTCACAAAACCTATGAATCAAAGAGATCTTTAAATTTTCATTTCCAAATTTTTCATTTTTCACTTTTTTTTTAAAATTATGGCTAAAACATTTTTCCGCAAATGAACTATGTTGCTAAAAGTACTTGCAGTTATAATTAGGCAACTGGATTCTCCTTTTGTAGAAGTGGTTCATGTTCACCCGTGGGATTGTTTACGTAGTGTTTTATCACACTGAAATAGAAATTGATTGAATTAGTTTGAATCAAATAATAATTATTTTATTCGACATGGATAACATAAATTGAAGTAGCCCCTTTACAGTTCTCAAGACAACTTCAATAATTCTTCATTGGGCAAGAATTGGGCAGTTTATTAAGTTGACCCTGAAGATAAAAACTGGATTTAAAAAAAGGAAATTGGACAATACTTTTATTTAATCTCCTGCCCCTCAACTTCCTTCCCTACAGACCCCTTGTAGGATGTCGCAATGCAGCTCAATTTAAAGAACACAACAATAGGTTTCAATTCTCAGGAGATTGAAATTCTTTTGTTATGTCCTCCAAATTGAGCTGCTTTGATGTCATGTGAATGGGGTCTATCCCAACATCATCAAATCCAAGGGGATCACCCTTATCACAAGGTTATACTCAGTCATTAAACATACATTCATGGAGATTCATTTATACTGGTAAATAAAATCTAATAGAAAATTAAGTTTTCAAAATTTCGTACTGAGTCTTCATATAAAGTTTACTGGTAAACATTTTGCTATAGTCATCAACATCTTTGAAAAACACCAAAAGATTGAGAGACAAGTTAGAGGATAATGACGAACTTAGATATCGGTTAAAGTGTTACTAAATTTACTGATATGAATACAGGTTTTTCCTCCCTTTCAAAAAAATAATCAACTTGTAATTCAAATGCAGTGGAAGAAAAGCCACTCTGTGGAATCCACTTTGTGTTATTTATTTACCTTAAAAATACTAAAGGTATCATGGCAAGACCAGCATTGATCATAAATGGCAGACCAGCTGCATATTCCCAATGTACTGCTTCAATAGACCAGGCATATAAAGGGTTAAAAATCAACTGACTGCTGAAATTGCACAGGCTTTCCAATGAGGCGAAAACTGAAAATAATGCACCTGAAACAGAAGAAAAGAAATCATTATTAGATTGCTAAAATTTTTCAGGTATTTTATCATGGGTACAGTATTTACCTTGTTCTTCTTGATCAACCATTTGTGATAGTTGTGCTCCTAAACAAGGCCTTGGAATTCCACTAAATAAACCTACAATACAGGCTGAAATAGAAAAAAATATAACCACGCATATCAGCTGTGTTATTAATCTTCGATTGCATGTCAATGTCATTGTGGCCATGTTCGTGGTTTCCTATTTAATATCACCAACATGGCTGCCATGTGCTTGTCATTCCTCTTTACTGGTAATGCTTGCAACCCATCAATATAATATATATGTATATATATTTACCCCACCCTACAGAAAATATAGCCAACCAGAAATCAGGAAAGCTGTTGTATATTCATTGGTATTTCACTCTTCCTTCCCATCATGTGCTGCGCATTAAATCTACGCATTTGTATTTTCTATGATGTGGGATAAAATGGTTATACAATGGTTTCTCATGGTATACCACGGATGTCCCACTAGTCACTTGTATTTTCTTTGTATACACACTCGCCTAAAGGCTTATGTGTATACTAGAAACTACAAGTGACTCGTGGGATATTCCACGGTATGCCACTGGAAACCATTGTATTACTACTATATATATATACATATTTATGAGGATTTGGAACTCCCAAGGGGTGGGGATGGTGTGAGGAGGGTATATTATGCAGTTTAAGAAAAAAAAAACATTTATTTATGCAAATTGCATTATTACAGTGCCGGGCACACTAACTGGGACCACCAGACAGAGATTGAACTGATAAAAGTATTAGCCAATCAGGTCATCACGTTTTCACAGCAATTTTGCATTAATTAGGTACACACCAACAGCAGAACACAAAACAGTATTGGAAATGAGTGTAATTTCTGTCAAAAACGCAGTTGTATTGATATAGGATATATTTTCTGTTCTCCTGTCTTCAAAGAATCCCAAAACTTCAAACAATAGTATAGTGAATCTAGACCAAAACTTTGTAAAAATACCAGTAGTGAATTCTTAAAGCTGATTGGCCCAGACAGTTTTTGTTGGAATGTCATTGTTTTTAGGTGTTATCTGATTGGTCAGTTTTCTTCAAGTTTTCCCAGTTAGTGTGTCCACACTGTAAAGATAACTTACACAAAAACATAAGAAGCGTAGTTCTAGAAAACCCAATCATAACAAGGTTACCAATAAGAAAAATTGTTCCAAACTGTGCTGCCGAGTAGTTAGACAACTTTAACTTTGAACATGCCCATATACCCACTACGGCACCAAAAGCCTTTGAAAATAAGAGAGTCCCTAGATAATAACCAATGAGAGTAGCAGTCCAACAAAGAGGAGAACTCTTGGTGTACAAAACAGCCAGTGTTGTGATGATGAACTGTGCAAGAAGAAATATGACAGAAAGTAGGAGAAGTGTAAAAAGGATCCAGCGTCCTTTTCTCTTTTTTGTGTACACAGTTATTACTGGTTTGATGTTTTCAAAACTCAAGCAGCAATGCTTGCGTTTTGGCACAGTAGTTGTTGGTAATGATTCTGGTAAAAGAAATATGATGTAAAGAAGATTGAGGACATGAAGTGATAGGATCATCCAAAAGGTTGCCGTGTAGCCAAAGTTTTCTACCCAGAATCCACTAGCAAATTGACTCAACGTGCCGCCAAGAAAGGCTAGACCTTCCAGGATGCCGAGTTTCAGTGCTCTTGATTCTGGTGGAGTTGTGTCAGCAGCATAGGCCAGTAATGCTGCCACCATTGTAGGGTAGTAACCACCTAATCCACCAATACCACTGGCTGAAAGTTAAATGAGACACTAAATTAAAATTTGAAACGTGGTATCAATTTGTAATTATCATCATTATGCATTAGTATAATCCCTACTGCCATTACTATCATCATCATCATCATCATCATCATCCATCATCATCATCATTATCCATCATCATCATCATCATCATCATATATCATCATCATCATCATCATCATTATCCATCATTATCCATCATCATCATCATCATTAGTCATCATCATCATCCGTCATCATCATCATCATCAGTCATCATCATTATCATCATCATCATCATCCATCATTATCCATCATCATCATTATCAACACCATCATCATCATAAGTCATCAGTCATCATCATTATCATCATCATCATCATCATCATCATCATCAATCATCATCATCATCACCATCATCATCATCATCATCATCAGTCATCAAATTAGATCTATTATCATAAATGATCATTGTCAACTTACCAACCATAAAAACATAGACCGGCAGCTTTGTATACATGGCTACAATGACAACAGCTGCATCTAAAGATGCCGTTACTGATACAATGATCATGAGTGGCTTGCGACCCCTTGTGTCTGACCACGGACCCAGGAAACAAGCCATAACCACAGCAGGGAGGGTCAGAGCAAGATTTACTCCAAGGATATACTTGGATGCTGTTTGTTGAACTCTTACATCTAAAACCCTGGGGACAAAGAGCTTGACTCAACTAAAAAGCCATCACAATATGGACAATAGAATCAGCCACCTGTTTGGGTGACTCTTGCTTTTTCATGTTTGCGGTCCTGTGTTTTTTAGATTATAAGGAAGTGGAGCACTGATAAGAAATGGTCTCTTGTCAACTGAAATACATAGGGAACCCAACAGATTTCTTTTTTCATAGCACTTGGCTAAACATATTCAGTGAGTTATTGGTTTCCAATTTCTTTTCCTCACACTCACTACCACTTTATTCAATATTCAATGCATATGCAGTTTTCACGTCACCTAGCTCACATGTTAATTTTTAGGGAGTGTGGAAAACCAGAGTACCCCGAGAAAAACCCTCACAATAGCAAGGGAGAGAACAACACATCAACAAACTCAACTAACATACTAGTGTGTGAGGTGGAGGGGAAGTAAGGGTTCACGGTGATGCGGTATTCCCTTATTTTAACCTGCGTTATTTTGGTTTAACAAGACTACATGGTTTGCATGCAGTTATCAGTGAAAAAAGTCTATGTGTTCTGTTTTAGTAAATGCAAGTCCAAGAAAAGTGTTATGGTGTTGCAGTTTTTCACTTTTTTCTTTGTGGTTTTGGGGTATTCAACCTCCCTTTACAACCCTCTTTGAGGTGCATTGAATCAGGAACCCCAAGCATGAAATTTTCTACACAGCAACAGTGGCACAACACTATTTTTTTCATTTATTTACATTTATTTTCTACATACCTTTTGGTACCGTTAATGTATTTTGGAACACCACAAACTGTTTCATTTGCATTATTTGTGTCATTCAAATCTGTCCTCGCTCTTTCGTATAGATACTGTTGCATTATGGGATTCTCCAGGAGTACTGCAGCAATATATAGGAATATGACAACCTCTACTGTAATAGCTCGCTGTGGGTTCTTCAGCCATGGTAGGGTGGATGTCTTAGGTGACTGCACGGTGATTGATTGTGTATGTGACATGGTGAATAGTCTTTAAGTTTACCTAAAAATAATCAACATTGATACAGTAAAAACCCGCATATAAGAATCTAGTGATTAAGAACCTGTTACCCCCTTCTCACTAGAGTCTTGACATCTTTTGCTTGAATAGGATGGGTATATGACTTTCACTTATACACTTATGGGACATGTGCCATATCAGGCTCGTAGGGTCTGGCTCATAGGCTGGGGGGTAGGCTGGGGGGTAGGCTGGGGGATGCATCCCCATGTGATAGTGAACGAACACCCCCCCCCCCCCTCCCCCCACTCTGAAAACACGCTACGGGCCTGCATGCATGCATATATCCGTACGATCAGTTGAGTTCCACAAATATTCCAATTGCTCTTCAACCACAGTGCACAAATTATATTGTGTAAATTAACTCAAAATTTATTCCAAGAGGCAATGTATAATTTGTTTAAGCTATTGAAAAGTTATTAAAAAAATGTGCCAGTCATGTGATAAATAAGATTCAGCTTTATAAGCTTACGAGAAGAGGGAACGTGAAGTTACTTACAGTTTTGTTATCACTGGTCTGTAAAGTTGCAAACCCACCAGAACATTTTCCTTTCGCCTTCTTATAACCTTTCAACATCTACATAAAGAATAACAACAAATTGGAAGCTTAAATATAAGAGATTGACTCAGAGTCCTCAGAGTATACACTTTTCAAATAAACATTGAATTGGTCGTATTTCCGGAATTGCGACGAAGAAGTATGGATTACTCTATTTTTAGCATTACAACTTCGGGGAAGATTCGGCAGAGGTAAATATATTCTTCGGGAAGATTCGGCGCAGACACTCGGCTCGGCTAGGCTGCTTTTCTGATTTTAAGCTTTTATTTTTACTTTATATTAGTGTAGGAATTTAATTTATTTTATACAATAATGGGAAAAAATTACGATTAAGGAAATAAGAGTGTAAGATAAAAGGCAAAGTATTTTTAAGGATTTGAGTTGGACCTGTTTTTTGGGCTTCCTGTTTCACTGCCAATCCTTCGGAGGCTGGGTAAGATCATCACATGACAAAACAACAAAATGGTGGACGAAGACGGTCGAAGAGAATACTTTCATCAAATTTTATATGTACAGTCCAAAATAAAATGAAAGGAACTCTCGAATCACTGCCACAGACTACTGAGAAACAGCAGGAGAAGTTATGATGAGCGGATTGGAAATCTACGAAGATGTTAATCATCAATTTGATCGAGAAAATGAAGTCTCTCTTGAACAACTTTTTACCTCCTTTTGCAATCATGTCACGCTTGGTCAGTGGGAGCTGGCAAGAGTCTGTCTTAGAGGATTGTATGAGAGGAGAAAGCAACTGGAAAAACCTTTGAAGGAGATACTACGAGCACTGATAGATCAGCCGACGTTGGTCAGGTACAAACTTGCCCTTGCGAGTTGACTCGTCATCATTGACCTAATGTTTTCAGATCTTTGACATTATTTACTGTTAATAATATTTTTGACAGCCAAGATAATTTATAGGAAGTTAGGGATGGAGTAAAAAATCCCCTCCCTACTCCACAGTGTCCAATTTTATTCCCCTCTCTACTCCCCCTCTATCCAATTTTCATTCCCCTCCCTACTCCTCGGCGTCAGTTTTTCATTCTACATATATACTCCCTTTCCTTCCCATTTTTTCAGTCTCTGTAACTGTCATTCTTTTCACTATTTGATTACAGCACTGCTTCCTTTATCTCTCATTTCCCTCCTAACTTAATCAATACAAGTTTAATGTCCATATTTTTGTTGCATTTTGTTATGGTAGGCTTCATCTATTTATTCAAGGATTACATTTTGTTTGAATATTTAATGTTTTGCTGATTCTTGTCTGATAGTAATGGTTCTCCATCTGTTGCTTCTCCCTTCCACCTCTCATGGTTATGTCTTGTGGAATATCTTGGCTTATTCACAGCTCAGGAGGTAAATTACTACAGCAATTTTCAATATCACTCAGACTTGGTACATGTAAATGTAACTATGCAAAATAAGTTGCCCACTGGGATTTGGTTTTGCACTGCCACCAGTCAAAAAAAAGAAAAAAGGTATTGAATGAATATTTTTGAATGTACTGACTTGTTCTGTTTTCATCTAATGCAGGACAAACTCCCAGCTCCTGTTGCTCAGACAGTTGAATTCCGTTTTCTGTTGTATCTGACATGTAAGAACGCATCCAAACAGATTATTCAGGTTAGTTAATTAGGCATGCCTGTACTAGTACAGTTATTGGCATTAAAACTGATGCAATTCTCTTTTATCTTTCAGGAATTAGACAACTATCACTGTCAAATAGTATATGGTGATAAGTCACACCTTACAGATGTAGCCATTCTCTCAAGCTCTTGTCTAAACTACTTGGAGAAACTTCTCGATGAAGATCCAGCATTTGGTCATGCACTCATTTCCAAAGTTACTGGACAAAACAAACACTTACTGGAAACAAACCAAAATCTACAGCAGTTATATTTGAACTGTATTGCAAGAAGTCTAGATTTATTAGAAAGCGGTTCTTATTCAACTGAAGGCAGTGCAACAGCACTAACTAGATCGTCATCTATACAGGAATGTGAAGAAAGTATGACTGTATTGTTAAAACATAAAGAACACATCTACCATGTACTCTCTCTACTCAACCCAACATCTGAAATGACTACTCTATCAGATACTCTGGACTTACTCTTTGAAAAACTTATCAAAAGAACGAAAATACCTGGTCCAAGATGTTTAGATAAAGGGATATTATACAGCTGCTTTATGGATAGACCATCAACATTTCTTATTAGAAAATTCTGCGATATTGAAAATAGGCTAAGATTATTGCTGGATGGAGAGTTTGGTAATGTGCTGGGTGTTGGTAAAGAGATCTTGGGTGTAAGATCACCTGTTATGAGTCCTACGGTTCATGTGTGCTTGTTCCAGTCATATGTCACTGATAGATCAGATGCTTGGAGGTATCTATACTTTCATAGTATGAATAAGAATCATATTCTGGACAATATTGTGGTGAGTACTGAACTACTGTTGTCTATTAACCATTCTGGGGTTAGGAAAAGACTGGGACGAGTTTGCATTGCAGTGCATTGTGTGACTGTTTTAGGGGCATATCTCAAAGACGGCATATATTTCGTCCCCTAAAATAGCCCTAACTCAACCCAGCCTTTTACTCAACCCCAGAATGGCTAATGAACAAAGCTATCACCATTATCATCACCATTATCATTGTCATCACCATCATCATTGTCATCACCATCATCATTATCATCACCATCATCATTGTCATCACCATCACCATTGTCATTGTCATCTTATCATAACAACCACCACCATCATCATTATCACAATCTTCACCACCATGAGCAGCAGCAGCATTAACTTCATTATCATCCTAATTACCATCATCATTATTATCATCACCATCATCATTGTCATCACCATCATCATTGTCATCACCATCATCATTGTCATCACCATCATCATCATCATCATCCATCATCATCATCATCATCATTTCTCAGAGGTTTCATATCCTATTTCCCATTATTATATTTCTTCTGACTTTAGGAAACAGCCTTACTGTTTATTAAAGATGGAGATTTTGATAAAGTCACTCAGCTCTTGAATCCACCAGAGTTCAAGCCGTTGAAACTCCTAGTATTACTTCTTGGGTGGCCATACTGTTACAGCTGTGAAAATGCTCGGCATCTGCTGGATGCTCTCTGGGATAGTCAGGTAATTCTTTTACACCCATTTTCATAATTTAAAATATTTCACTTTATTTTTTTCTGGTCTGGTTTTCTAAGAATTGTGCATTCAGATTGGCTGGTGGAGAGGAGGGTATTTTCTATCTTTGACTGTGGTCCTCAACCTAACAGCCTTGGTCTGTACGTTCAAGACCTCAGGCACAGTTTTTCCTGGCCAGTAAATGACATTTATGTTTATGTCATTCTAGGCCCAGATTTGTGACCCTTTACTCTATCAAGCTTGTCAAAAACTGGCTTATCAAGTACAACTAGTTCAGTGGTGCTTGGAGAAAGCTGGGTAAGTAGTATGACAACAACAACAACAACAACAACAACAACAACATTCGTAGGAAAATAACAAGAAACATTTATTTTTAGACCTTTACTTGCATCCAACGAGTCAGGATCCACCCACCATCAACAAGCAAGCGAAATGTTCCAAGGACTTGAATCCCATTCTGTTCTTCACGTTCTTCACAAGTCCATAAGCCTGGAGCAGCTCCCCGAGAAAGAAGTTTTTAGTCTTCTTAGAAAGAGACCAGTTTTCACACCCGCCGTTTTAGGGAAATGTAAAGCACCAGGAGTTACTCGTGGAGAAACAGAAGCTGACTCTTGTCTTGGAAGTGAGGTTTGTCTTGCCGAAAATGAAGACGAGAAAAAGGACATTCATCCAGAAGTTGAAAGAGATGTTATTCTGTACCATAGTTTTTGTGGTTTAAAGAATTTTATGGAATGTGTTGCTTTTCATGTTCCAAACAAACTCGACATTCTCAACTCCTCTAACATCCCCACAGACGCAACAACAAACGAAAACTCTGTTCTCTCTAAGAAGCTACAAGATGGCAGGGAACATCTAACGCATGTATATCCCTTGACTTACCGTGTGGAGATTTTAGAAGACATTTTTAGCTTGTTGTTTGCTACGTACGAAGATCTTTACTCGGAAAAAATGCACCATGATAGTGATGATCTCGACACTGGAGACGATGAAACAAAAAGTATAAACACCAGTCTGACTGGCAGTATGGAAAGCCTTCTTAGTATCACCAGCACTTCTGAATTCAATGCTGCAGAACACTCCGGGCATTACAGTCCCTTTCAAGATCAAGAACGAGGCAGTTTTGTCCCCCCTATGTCGAGTTCTACGCCAGATTCTCCGGTGAAGATTAAGGGACATTCCCGCCACGGTTCTCGCGGGAGTAAGAGGCAATTATTCCAAAGTATTAAATCTGAATTTGAGCCAATTCCTTTAGAAGAAGGGGTTAAGAGAATGACCGAAATTTCTGGCGTTGACAGAGTTCAGAGGATTCGTGGTTTGGTTCCTCTTGTCGTGGAAAAGAACAAGGGAAAACAAGAGGGTTTGCAGAAAGAAGGTAAACGGACGCGAACAGGGGAACGAGAAGACCTGAGTGACGAAGAGCCTAAGATAGGGTTTATTGCTTCTGATGAGATTGTAGCTGAGTATTTGAATGTGCTGAAAGATTGTCTGATGGATCTGAACACTGCGAAAATAAGACAGAACAAATCAGGTAATATTTTGATACAAACTATGATCTTCTTACTTTTACCTTCATCCCTCTCTCCCTTCCTCCCTTCCTCCCTTCCTCCCTTCCTTCATCTCCCCACCTTCCATCGTTTCTTCGTTCATTCGTTGGTTCGTTCCTTTCTTCTTTCCTTCCTTCCGTCCTTCCTTCGTACTTCCATCCTTAGAGTCCTTCCTTTCTTCTTTCCTACTCTTTCTTTTTTTGTAATTTTCCCAAAATTTTCTAGTAAATAAAAATGTAATGGACACAAGCCTCGTTTAATAACGTATTTGAATGTCCTGTAACCTAACAGGGAGATCCGACGTCAGGGACAGCCCCGACTGGCTGCGTTCATCCGTAGCGAGCAGCACCTTAGAACAACGGGCTTCCAGGCTTGGCCAGTACATCACAGAAGCCCAGTGGAGGCATCAACTCGTTACTTGGACAGATACCACCAAGGCACCAAAAAGTGAAAAGTCCAGGAAGGTTGGTCGTAAGTACAAACAGAAGCGAGGAAGAGAACTAGTGGAAGATGAGGCTGAGTATGCATCAGATGAAGACGATGATAAAGATGGTAAGTTTACTTGAAAATCCAGGTATTCTGTCTTCAATAACTGGGTTTCACTTGACGTCATTTCCTGTCTCGTGCGGAATGTTCATCAGCTGAATCACAAGTTTTCAATAGGATTCTTTCTGGCTGACAGCACATGGTGGTCAGTGTTTGACCACCATTTGAAGCAGATAATGAGATTCAAAGACTTTTATGAGCTGATTGAAACCCAGCTATACCCTGAAACAACCTCTGGGATGATCTAACTCAGAGCATGGGTAATTCCCAGATCGAATTGGAATTTAGAGTGTTAGGTTTTGCAGAGGGAGGAAAACCGGAGAACCCAGAGAAGAACCCTCGAATCAAGGGAGAGACCTAACAAACTCTACTCACATGTGATGTTGAGTCCAGGAATAGAACCTGAGACCCTAGAGTCTTTGAGTCTTTGATTCTCAACCATGCATTAACAGACCCAACCAATATTGGATTATTTTCCATTCTGTCTACAGTGAAGCCGAAAGGCGGTCAGATTGAACGGCCAGAGGACTTAGATGCTGGCTCTGAGGAGTCTAGTTCGTATCAGAGCCAGGAACTCACAACTGGTAAGAAATCATGAACTTCCTGGTTAAATTCTTTGAATAGCTCTTTTGTTTGGTTTTTAAGGGTATAGCGCTCTCAGGATGTCTTTTCTTTGGGTGCATGTGACGTCATGATAGCCGCCATGTTGGTTGATTTGATCAAAAGATTTGGTCTTCGTTTCTTTTGCTTAAGTCGACGAACATGACGGCCATGTCTTTTGTCCTTTAACTCTCATGGGAGAGACTACACACCACATCTATTGTCTCGTAATGACGATAGTTTCACGAGCACGGTGTTGTGAGGATTCATTACTCGGAGTTCTCTCCTGTGCTTTGAGTAACCAAAATACTTGTTCTGTTCGTTTGAAGGTACTGAAGACAACACAGGAAGAACCAAGGTCAGGCAAAAGCGTTCCAAACGACCACGACAGCCCAGAAGAGGATCAGTGTCGGAAGCCCTCGTAGTGAAGGATGACAGCACCGTAGCACGCATGTTATCTTCTCCTGAAACACTCATCTTCATGTGCATGCGCAAAGAAAGCTATGACCGAGCTCAGCAAGTCATCAAGATGTTTGAAATGCACTCCAAACCCAGCGCTCAAGCCGCCATCTTCGCTGAAAAATATTCCAGTGCGTTCAAAGAGCTGAGCAAGCTTCAGCCAAAAGCGCGGCAAAGTCTCTCCCGTCGAGGCTCAGCCCCATCGCGAACATTAGGCGCGGTTGCCATGGCAGCAGCTTCAGGCGTGACGTCATCTGTTGTGTCAAACCTGATTGACGAGTTGCTGACGTCACCAAATCTGGCCTCTATTTTGTTGCCTGACGTTGACTGTGAGGATGAAGCCATCAAGAAGTCTTTGTTGTATAGATTTGTGTCTCCTCAGTTAATCCCTGTGATGGTTTGTTTGGACTTGGCCTGTACTGCTAATGTCTCGTTCGAGATGTGTAAGAGCCTGGTTGAAACAGCGAATAGCAGACTTGTGCAAGGTAAGATAATTACGCCACGTGTCATTTCCTAGAGTATTATTTCTTTGTTTAATGGTTGTACATGAGGAGACACATGAATATGGATACAACTCAAACAAAGAATCTTATTCTCAAGAGAATGACACGTGGTCTGAAATGAAAAAAACATTACGCCCAAGGAAAAGAGTTTTATTGAATTGTTCAATCCTAACTTTCAAAATCTGCAAATTAATCTTCAAATGACTTGATGGTATTTGTTTGTTTACGAAATATTTACAACATGTTGATACGTTGGAAAATTACGGTGGTCCTGTCAGAACTGACATCAAAAATAAGATTTCTTCGAGTATCTCTTTTTAACCATTTGTCTCACCGTGAAGTCATCTTTTATTTTCAGAAGAAGATGAATCGTCCAAGCACGATACATGTCTAGTTGGTGTAGTCAGTATGTTATCAGAACTTTCCCAGCTTTTGGTGCCACCAGACGGCGAGAAACCAAAAACCAAACTTATCTCCCTTTCACAAAGACCAAATCTCATCGACGTTTTGTCCAGCGCTCGACCAATCGAGCACCAATCCAGAGAGATATCCAGAAAGAGAACAAAAGAACAAAAAGAATCGCTCAAGAAAATGGAGCAAGCTCTAGAGGAAGGTGATGCTGTTATCGCGCGAGTAGAAGAAATTGCTACTCGTGGAAAACCCAAAGTGAAAAGTTCTGGTTCTCTGATGTCGTTTAAGTTGGTCGAGAAGTCTCTTGCTGTACGCGTCGCTCTGACGGAGTTACAGAAGTCTTTTGACTGTGTTAGTGGTGTTGATGATGTTTTAGGAGGGGACATTTCTAGAGGTCAGGAGAGGCTAGATTATTTAAGAAGTTTGGTATACCATGTAGACACACTCTCTACTCTCTTATTACATTGGCAAACCAAACCTGATGGTGAGTATCAGTTAGAAATCTTAAATTTTCGTTGGAATTTACATCTAAACCAAGAGCATGTTATATATTTTACATGCGCAACATTGGAGTGACTTCAACGTCACTCACAGAGATAATTTATTCATCCCACATGAACTTTGAACTGAGTAAATGAAGTCCAACTCTAAAGTTTAAACAATGTGTTCTTTCTTTCCAAATCCTTTAGGGAAAGTCTTAGAAAATTAGAAGTTAGTTTTATGAAACAAATTCTATGCAACTTTGGAAGAGAAATGGCGAATTTTCATGAGAAAAAAATATATTTATCTGAAGCTAGTGAGTGAGCTTTGCAACATTTTAGTGGCTTCAACGTCACTCACAAAGATAATTTATTCATCCCACATGAACTTTGGTCCAAATTGATGAACTCCAACTCTAAAGTGTAACATAGTGCGCCCTTTCTTTTTGGAAATGTCTCGGAAAATTAGACTTAAGTTTTCTTTCTTTCTTGATCAGATTTACCAGGTGTCACGGACAGCTCAGAGAAGACTCGAGGTGTCTTGATGAAGGCATCCAATCCTTTTGTCGTGTTAAACAAGGGCATAGCAGAGACGCTGGGGAAACCAATGTTCGAGAGAAGTGTCTCCCCTAAAAGGTAAGGAAAGGAATAACCCTAGCTCTACCTAAACAAATAAACGCGGCCCTAAATATCTTATTTTCTTTAGGCTGGAAGGAATCTGTAAACAGTTAAATATTAATCTGGTGAAAGTCATTGTGCACAACTGTATTCCACACATACCAGCCAGTGGATTAGGCAACAGCAAAGGTAGGGTTATATACCTTGGTGCTAACTTTAAGTTTTTATACTTTATTTGCTGCTCAATACAAAAGATGTGACTCTATCGGCACCCTAGGAATCTTCAATTTTATTGAACCCTGAAACAACCTCTGGGCTGATCTAAGTCAGGGCATGGCTAACTCACAGATCAAACCCTGAAACAACCTCTGGGCTGATCTAAGTCAGGGCATGGCTAACTCACAGATAGAACCCTGAAACAACCTCTGGGCTGATCTAAGTCAGGGCATGGCTAACTCACAGATAGAACCCTGAAACAACCTCTGGGCTGATCTAAGTCAGGGCATGACTAACTCACAGATAGAACCCTGAAACAACCTCTGGGCTGATCTAAGTCAGGGCATGGCTAACTCACAGATTGAACCCTGAAACAACCTCTGGGCTGATCTAAGTCAGGGCATGGCTAACTCACAGATAGAACCCTGAAACAACCTCTGGGCTGATCTAAGTCAGGGCATGGCTAACTCACAGATTGAACCCTGAAACAACCTCTGGGCTGATCTAAGTCAGGGCATGGCTAACTCACAGATAGAACCCTGAAACAACCTCTGGGCTGATCTAAGTCAGGGTATGGCTAACTCACAGATTAAACCCTGAAACAACCTCTGGGCTGATCTAAGTCAGGGTATGGCTAACTCACAGATCAAACCCTGAAACAACCTCTGGGCTGATCTAAGTCAGGGCACGGCTAACTCACAGATTGAACCCTGAAACAACCTCTGGGCTGATCTAAGTCAGGGCACGGCTAACTCACAGATCAAACCCTGAAACAGCCTCTGGGCTGATCTAAGTCAGGGCACGGCTAACTCACAGAATGTCTTTATTCATCACCAGTATTTCGTTGGCCCTCTTCTGAGCCCAAAGTACTAAATCATGGGAGTCAGTGGTTGGAGAAAGCAAGGGAGCCGAACCTTGTTGCTAAGGAGCTGATGACCAAAATGATCGACCTACTCACAGGTAAATTGTGCTGGTTACCATGACAATGGCAAAATCCGTTTTGTTAGAGAGTGGCCTGTTGATTGGCCTGTTGAGCCAATCACGAACCGTGAGCTCACTGATTATCCAATCAGAGTGCTCAATCAAGAGTAGACACCCTTACGCCATTTTTTCACCAGTCATACGAAGTTCCCTCTAATGCGATGTATAACATTTCCTCGTTTCAGATGTGGCGAAAAACAACGAAGGTCTGGTCGACGCCCGGTCAGCGGCCGTCATAAGAAAATCCCCAGAATTCCATGCCGTCGTTCAAGGAACAAGTGAGCTTCAAAAAATCGACTTGGATCTTCTTCAAACCAATGAATCCAAAATATGTTTCTTCATTAACGTCCTCAACCTCTTGTTCGCCCATGCCTCTCTCGTCCACTTTTCGAAGAGTGATGATGAAGAAGACTGGGACCCAAAATTCTCCTTGACCCGACATGGGTCATTGAGTGGATTATCAAGCACTAGTCTGAGCAGTGATACTGAGGACCTGGAGAAACCAAGAGGTGTATCAGCCCTGGATAGAATTTCTTTCCTCAAGCATAACTGTTATGATATCGGCCAAATGGGACCCATAAGGTGAGGATCTATTTGTTTCTCTTGAGTATAAGATTCTTTGTTTGAGTTGTATCCATATTCATGTGTCTTCTCATGTGCAACCGTTAAGCAAGGAAACGATACTCTAGGGAATGACACGTGGTCTGAAATGGGACAACATTACGCCAAAGCTAAAGAGGTCGATTCATAAAATGTCTATCTTTTCAGTGCTTTTGACATTCTCTTTGTGATTCTACGCTCTGGCATGCAACCACCGACGATGTTTGGGCCAGCAATTCAGTTGTGCTATCCTGGTGAGTATCATCAGCCATCATCTTTATCATCAGCCATCATCTTTATCATCAGCCATCATCTTCATCATCAGCCATCATCTTTATCATCAGCCATCATCTTTATCATCAGCCATCATCTTTATCATCAGCCATCATCTTTATCATCAGCCATCATCTTTATCATCAGCCATCATCTTTATCATAAGTCATCGTCGTCTTCGTCATCATCATCATCTTCTAAGTGACATCTGTTGTATACTTATATCTGTCACACTAAATCGACTCTTTAGTTACTCCATATACTTTTATTCTTCACAGAACGTCCTGCAGATGACCCCAAAAGGAAGTACAAACTGTCCAGCCCCGAGAAAAGACTGATCTTTGCCATCTGTGATGGCTGCATCTCATCCCCAGATCTCCAGGTTTGTATTGGCCATGCCATAGGGAACCAACTTTTCATTCTCAGTGTTTATTTGCTTACTCATACAAGTCAGCTTTGTATGCGCACGGGGGTGGGGTGGAGTTAGATCTACTAGACATTCATATAGAAAACACAACGTAATCATAACTATCCAGTTATTGGAATTTTTTCCCTCTATGCAGGTGTATGACGTGAGTTGTTTGGACGCCCAGTTAAACGCCGCCGTGGTGACGTACATCAATCCTCGAATCGCAATCGACGTCACTTCTGGAAAGGTAACTACGTACGCGTTAGGAACCAATAAATAAGCAATGTCTACAGTGTATGCATGTGGGTGGATGGATGGATGGGTGGGTGAGATGAGATGGGATTGGATGGATAGAGGGAGGGAAAGAAAGAGAGGTGAATGAGTAGGTGGATGGGGTTGTTTGATGGACTGACAGATTGGTAGGTGTTAGGATGTGTTAGGTGAGATGGGATGAATAGATGGAAGGATGAGTGGGTAGTTGGATTCACAGATGGAAAGATGGGTTAGTTTAGATTTGGTTGGGATGGTATTGGTGAATCCGTGGATGGCTAAATGAATGAATGAATATTCTTTCATGCTTCATTAGGTCGTGCTTCCTGAATACATTTCTTGGTACAAGAATGACTTCCACCAAGGTCCCCTCAACGACCTCGATCTCACCCAAAACACAACCTCACAAGAACCAGACATCAACTTTCTCCTCCAATTAGAACCCTTCCTCCTCCCAAACACAGCCAATCAGCTTCAAGCTCTCCTCGCATGCGTCAAAGAAGTCACCTATCGACCATTCTGCTGGTCGTTTGGCTACAAATTCGAGATATCCTCTCTGGATCATTCTGACTCTAGTTCGAATCTCCAGCGATCAAGCTCAGTTCCTGACAGTCTCTATCTAAGTATGGAATACAGTACATCATCTTTGAGGTCCATAGATACAAGAGGACGATTCAGCCCTAATAAAGCAACATTAGAATACCTTCATAAGACTTCTCCATTGATGTACACGCTAGTCGAACTCGTTTGCGGGTCAAAAACTGAGCTCAGGTCCAGAAGCTCGAGCCGTGAGGTAATCAGTCCAGAAAAAGGACCCGAGGCACAGTTAGATGTTCGAGAGAAATCCACCATCTCAAATGAGACGGTTTTCAGTCCTATTCTCAAACGAACTTCATCGTTCCCAGCTCTTCAGCGTTATCTCGCTGCTCGCTTCTACTGCTTATCTGAACTACTCGTGGGAATGGCAGTAGAGAGCGACTCAGTAACTAATAGCTACGAATTTATTCGTCTTGACTCGATGGTTTCACGCGAGGACCTTGATGAGTCCTCACCACAGATATTTCTCTCGTCGTTAGCGCTGTCAGCCGAAGACGCGCGCGAGCAACAGTACGCATGTCAAAAGACCAGTGACTACTACTTGAGGCAGGGCAACTTTGACGTTCTCCTCGAGTTAATCAGCACTTCATGTTTCCATGAAGACGGCAGTGGGTCGAGACCGGTAGATTTCTTACTGACATCAGCAGTCCTAAGCAGGGGAGGGCTGAGTAGTATGTTTGTTAAGAGACTCGATGTTGCGTTGAGTGATTTGAACGTACCGTCGATTGGGTTTACTCACAAGTGGCAGAAGAAACCTTGGAGTCTGTTGGCGCAGATTAAGGATAATGATCACCTTGCGCAGCTCGTGCTGAGTAAGATGAGAGAGTATAAGGCCAAAGATGCTTTGGACATCTTGAATTTGGCCATGAGTAGACCTCCTAAGAATACCGCGTTGAGAAAAGAACTGGAACACAGGAAGAAGGAGCTAAATCTACACATTAAGGTAAGGAACAATGCGCAACATCCACCAACAGGGCGTGTTAGAGTAGGTGTGTGTGGTTGTGAAACATCAAGGTGCACGGCACGGTCACAGTGCGCAAGATTAGTACTCATCTATTTGAATAGTCCCCTTCATAGTTCCCTGTGCCATCTTTAAAGGCAGCCATGTCTTTGTGTCAAAGCGAGACATGAGGTGACCTTACAATGATAGAATAAAAAAGGTCTCTATCATTGCAAGCTCACTGTTCGTTTCGCTTCAATGCAGAGGCATGGCTGCCTTCAAAGATGGCGCAGGGAACTGTGAAATGGACTATTCTCAGATTATTTCTGAGCTTCTTCCTTGAGAAATCAAGAATCAAAAGTCGGAGATCAAGGCTGGTGTACCTGTTGTCCACTCGCTTCTCACCGTCATTTTTCCAAGCTATTTTCCACCAAAGAGCAGTCAGTTTAATTTTTAATTGCTATCGCATTTTAATTAGATGACATGCACGTAACCAAATATTGACCAATCACAGAGCTTATTAGTACTAACCAATGAGATACCATCTTTTATTCTTTACTCAGATCGCTCGCTGCGCCAAGACCCATCAGTACAAGACAACTGACGCCACTTCCTTCGCACTCCTGACACAGTGGCAGGGCGTGGCAGTCGCTACTCCTGAAGAACCTGATCACGTGATGAACTTCTTGTTGTCTATCCAACAATACGAGCTGGCTGCGGACTGGGCTGAAATGCATGCGCTGCCACACGAATTTCACAAGGTAGCGACAATCAAAACAACAAAATTATTTGGTGAATTATTTTGACCTTATCCCTTATTTCATTTCAGGCCATTAAAGAAAGCCATCTCAAACACCTATTGGAAAGCAGCCCAGAAGACACAATGAAGGCATACCGCATCCTCGAAGGAATCCAAGAACAGCACTTGGTGTTGGAAGTCTGCGATTCTTTACTTCAACAAAACCTCCACGTCAGTCAGACTCTCTTCATCATTCAATTCATGTTGACCAATCTACGTCCCCAACTCTCCCCCATCAGGGTTGAAGAACTGCTTTTGACTAAGATGGGCGCTAAGGCATTACTGTGTATACCGGATATGTCAAGACCAGCCTATGAGCATCTGGTGTCTCGGTAAGTAGCCCTGATGGCGTATCATATTTAGAGCAGAGGGGAGAGAGAAAGACGGTTCCCCAACCCGTATCTACAAAAGAAACGCCTTACGCATGCGCCTTAGATTATGCATGCGCAACCAGTGGTTCATGATTTTGCGGACTCACTTGGAGTAGCGTTTTAAGGCATCCGTTTTGGGGTTTAAAATGTACCTTGGGTGTACTGTTTTCCCGTTTCATACCACGTGTCATTCTCTTGAGAATAAGATTCTTTGTTTGAGTTGTATCCATATTCATGTGTTTTCTCATGCGCAACCGTTAAACAAAGAAATGATACTCTAGGAATTGACACGTGGTCTGAAATGGAGAAACATTACGCCCAAGGTAGAGGTCTGTTAGCACCTATTGTCTTATTATTCTCTTGAGGAAATTCCTATTAGAAGAAGAAAAAAATTTGCGAAGCAGTCTGGTAGTGGTGGAAAAATAACGCCATCATGCAAATATATTATTGAGCGCATGCGCATTTGTCGTCTAATCTCATTGGTTTGTTTCCTTATCCAGGCCCAACTTACTGCTCGAACAGCTACTAATGAACCTGAAGGTAGAGTGGACAGCGCGCGTGTTCAACCGCCTTCAAGTTGACCTCGCTTTGATGGGAGAGGAAAATGACAGCGATGAAGGCGCAAGACATCATGGGTGTACTGTTAGGGTATTTGACAAGCTGCTTGCTCGATACGCTGCAAAGGCGCTGGAATTTCAAGTCGTGCAACCAGAAACTAAACAAGGTGAGCAAGTTTGAATTAACCACATAAAAGGTTTTGTGCGATCACGTGCGAAAAATACAATCGTTTTAAAATGAGAAGTTTTTAAATAGCGCATTAAGCCTGGTTTTCACTCGCGACGGAATTGGAGTCAAAAAATTGCAAAACTGAAATCGCTCGTCACAAGCGTAAGCGAAATTAAACCTTCCGATCCTTCCAATTCTGATTCCATCGCTAGTAAAAACCAGCCTTTTTATACGTGCGTCTCAGTGCGCTTTGCATGAGAAAGAATTCAATTCTCGAGAGTAAAGAGATTCTATTGTTCTGCCATCTACAGCTGTAACATGGTTGCCGGCACGTGATGATGCATTACCTCTATTTTATCGCCGACTTTCGTGTCTAATCATCCTCCCAACTATTTAACATTGACATGAACTATTTCATAATATTTTGTTTCCTCAGACATCCCAGCCGGTTCTCAAGTGTTTCACCCAACTCCTTCGTCATCACCAACCCCTTTATCAACCAGCTTTGGTGGCCGTAACACCCCAATAACAATCTCAGGCCGTGAGACACCTATTCAAGGAAGAGAAAAGATGACGGACCAAGAATATGGACGTGGAAGCTTGCAACGATCAGTATCCTCGATTAACACTGACAGCCTCAGAAGGGGTGGCCAGCCTTCATATGTTCCTCCGGCTATTCCTCCACGCAAGGGCGAATGGATACCTGATGCTCAAGCTCTTGACTGTATTATATGTAAAGAACCCTTTAGTATGGTGAGTGAGCTCTTGACTGAATTATATGTAAAGAACCCTTTAGTATGGTGAGTGAGC
This sequence comes from Anthopleura sola, assembly GCA_023349425.1. Classification (NCBI taxonomy): domain Eukaryota; kingdom Metazoa; phylum Cnidaria; class Anthozoa; order Actiniaria; family Actiniidae; genus Anthopleura; species Anthopleura sola. Next base: position 12,185,396 of record JALHLI010000004.1, on the reverse strand, counting down.
TCTTGACTGTATTATATGTAAAGAACCCTTTAGTATGGTGAGTGAGCTCTTGACTGTATTATAATTATGTAAAGAACCCTTTAGTATGGCGAGTGAGCTCTTGACTGTATTATATGTAAAGAACCCTTTAGTATGGTGAGTGAGCTCTTGACTGAATTATATGTAAAGAACCCTTTAGTATGGTGAGTGAGCTCTTGACTGTATTATATGTAAAGAACCCTTTAGTATGGTGAGTGAGCTCTTGACTGTATCATATGTAAAGAACCCTTTAGTATGGTGAGTGAGCTCTTGACTGTATCATATGTAAAGAACCCTTTAGTATGGTGAGTGAGGGATTAACTTTTTAAGTGTATATGGTAATTTGGAAACATGACGAATGAATCTCATTACCAGCCTACAATGCATGACATGCAAACACTGCCCCATGTGCTATCAACCAGAGAGTATTCTATTGCTTGGTATCAATCAGCTGAATGAATCTCATGAATCTCATTACCAGCCTACAATGACAGTCAAACACTGCCCGTCATGTGCTGTCAATCAGAAAGTATTATATTGCTAAATTTTAGAATACTTTCTGCATGGTTGTTAGCATCAAAGATGGTATCTTTGTTTTTCTTTTAGTTTAATCGTCGTCATCATTGTCGTCGTTGTGGTCGTGTAGTATGTGGCACGTGCTCCAAGCATAGCTGTGTCGTACAGGGTTTTGGCAAGGCACCTGTGCGCGTGTGTAACACGTGCTATGAACACTTCTACGAGAAAAAGTAAGTCATTTAGAACACTACAAGTCTGTTTGGACCACTATATTTGATTGATGATGATAATGATGATGATGCATGGTGATGATGTGGTAGTGGTGGTGATCATGATGATGAAGGATGTTGATGATGAATGATGGTGATGATGCATGATGATGATGCATGACCATGACGGTAGTGGTGTTGCTTGATGATGATGATGATGATGATGATGGTGATGATGATGATGCTGGTGATGCTGGTGATCATGGTGATGATGATGATGATCATGGTGATGATCATGATGCATGATGGTGATGATCATGACCATACATGGTGATGATGGTTGTGATGATTATGCGTGATGATGATGATGATGATGATAATGATAACAAAATATTTTAATGTCACCTGCTTTCTTAGACTGCTTAAAGAACAAGTAGAAACAGCTCACTCCTCCCCATCCTCCAAAAGCCCTGCACGTCCAGGTAAGTCCCTCTCACTTTGATTTTGGGCTCCCTGTGCCATTATTCCACCTATCTAACTAAAGACTAGGCACTTATCTAACCAATCATTTGTGATAATGCCCATATAAGGAGGTGTTGGTTCTCTGGAGAAAAGTATGGCACAGGACAGCGTGGCTGGCAGTTATCCCACCAGTGCTTACGTCACCGAAACTCAAGCTGATCCCAAAGTTGTCAACAAATGGAAATTATCTTTGGACCCAGAGAACAATATGTCTGTACGAGATGAGTTTTACTATGAACAGGTAAAAAACCTTGAAAATCTGTGTCTTATACTTTCGGGTTTCCGTCTTATTCATATAAAGTTAACCATGCATTTTTTTTAATTTATGTATTTTATTTATTTTCTACGGCATGGGACTGTACGATATAATTCAATAGAGTGGTTTTCGTATGAGTGGTAAACGATAAAACAAATCCGTTTCGTTGTTTCGCAGGCCCCCAGCTCGTCTTTGTGTATCGCCATCCTTGACCTTCACAGCGATAACTCGATTTGTGGTCGCCTGTTACTGGATCTCTGCAACACCTTATCAAAAAAACTCGTGCCTATAACACCAGGAGTGAGAAACGAAGAGGTGGATCATAATCTGATTATCAGGTACCTTTAATATACTCGTATTTTAGCCTTGTTAGATTTTTAAAGTGATTAATACTGATGGGGCTCCTGTGGTTTTGGCGGGAACTTTCGCTCCAAAACGCGCGTGCTCTTCGCTTCAATTTTGTTACTGTTGCCATGCAACCATCGATAAAGAATACTTACCGCTAAAATAAAGCGAAAAATGTTCTCAATCATTTAACTTCCACCTGAAACAATTAAAACTGACTTGGATATTAAAATCCTGTCATGAAGAAATAGTAAAGAAAATCTTTATAGAACTTCTGCTTTTCTTTTTGGACCCGGAAGACTTTTTTCCATACAACAATGTCACACTTAAAAGCCCTATTACCCTCGTAAAACTATTCGAGGTTCCATTGAAATGTAAATTTTATTGACTATTATATTCCCTTCGTACAGCATGATTCGATATCTACTCTTCAATGCCAAACTCAAAATGATCAAAGCAGGCGAGACACAAGGAGTCGAATTGTGTGACACGTAAGTGTTAATGTGCTGTAATCGTAATCAATAACCTCCAAAATTCAAATTTTATTGAATATTTTCGTTGTATTGTTGTTTGATTCAGGTACCTTGGCCACGTGGATCTGATGAAATTCCTCGTGGAATCTAATTGTGGAGACATTCCTTCGTTACAGGACCTGATACATCCAGACTCTGCGAGGTAAGCAAGTGCACCCATCTCTCCAATCCCTCCCAACCATCCAACCACCCAACCATCCAACCATCCAACCATCCAACCATCCAACCATCCAACCATCCAACCATCCAACCATCCAACCATCCAACCATCCAACCATCCAACCATCCAACCATCCAACCATCCAACCATCCAACCATCCAACCATCCAACCATCCAACCATCCAACCATCCAACCATCCAACCATCCAACCATCCAACCATCCAACCATCCAACCATCCAACCATCCAACCATCCAACCATCCAACCATCCAACCATCCAACCATCCAACCATCCAACCATCCAACCATCCAACCATCCAACCATCCAACCATCTGTCCCTCCCTTCCTTCATCATCCAACATGGCATTCAGCAACCTTTCAAGGTATTGACTGGTAATTGATATGATCCCAGGCGTCTTCGTGATCGCTTCATTGAAGATGAACGTCTCACCCTTGCCATGGAAGTATCAACCAAGTGTGGTTTGGACCCTTCTAGTGTCTGGGCTACTGCTGGCTTTGCCTGTTTGCAAGCTGGTGATCTGGCCTTTGCTAGGGACAAGTTTGCCAAATGTATGAAGGTAAGTGAGAATAAATGAATGAATAGAATAGAATGGATAAATAGAATAGAGTAGAATAGAATGGATGAATAGAATGAACAAATGAATAAATAAATGGATGAATAGAAAAGAGTTAACGAATGAATAAATGAACGAATATAATGAATGAATGAATGAATAAAATAGAATGAATCTATGGATGAATGAATCCAATGAAGAAATGAATACAATTATGCCTGTCTGTCTGTCTGTCTGTCTGTCTGTCTGTCTGTCTGTCTGTCTGTCTGTCTGTCTGTCTGTCTGTCTGTCTGTCTGTCCGTCCCTCTGTCTGTCTGTTTATCGTGTTAGTGACGCATATACCTTGAGCTACTTTTCGTTTTTCCACAGCCAACAGACGGAAAACAGCAACAAAATTCCCAGTTCTTGGACAAAGTTTTGGATATTTTACAACACTCTCCTCTCATATCTTTTACCCAGGTAATGTTCCCAGGTATTGCATGGGGTTTAACTAGAAGAATCGATGGTGAATGTTTTCTTGTACGTGTTTTCAGACAACAGACGAACTTTTGTCACCACTTCGTGGTCTCGCAGAACACTCCAAGGTTAGTCCGGGAAAATAGAGACTGGGTAGATAACCAAGTAACTGAACCTTTATTGTCATCAAGATCAGTATCATCACTATCAAATCCGCTATCATTATCCCTGCTATCATCATTATCATTATCGGTAACATGCATCGTCAGCAACAGCACCATCATTACTGTCATCACCACCACCAACATCGTCATTCATCATTATCATCATTATCCCTGCCATCCGCATCGTCATACCTCATCTGCAAGTGCATCATCATCATCACGTCATCATTATTATCATCGCCATCATTTCATCATCACCATCATCGCCATCATCATTGTTATAATGTATCATTAGCACCGTCAGCAACAGTGCCATCATCGCCATTACCTCTATCATCGTCGTGTCATCATTGTCATCACCATCTTCATAATCATCATCATTACCGTCATCATCGCTATCATCATTGTTATCATGTGCCATCAGAACGGACAGCAACAGCACCATCACTATCACCACCATCATCATTGTCATCCATCATCATCGTCATCGTCACGTACACTGCACCACTGCAAAGCCACGACAACAATCAAAGAATTTGTGTTTACCATAGCAACCTAATATACTTCTTTCTTTGATAAATCAGAGTGTAATTCATGGAAGTGTTCTGGACAGCAAGCGTTTTGACGAGTGTTTACATTATCTGCACACGTATGGCAATGATGCTTCTCTTGTAGCCTTTTATGTTCGCCATGGGCAAATCAAATTAGCCTGTAGATACATACTAGACAAGGTAATGACATTAATATATTAATACATATCATTCTCCTCCTCCTCCTCCTCCTCCTCTTCCTCCTCCTCCTCCTCCTCATCATCATCATCATCATCATCATCATCATCAAATTCCTGAAGTTTTAGCTTACCTTTGATATTCTTGCCCAACTAGTTAGAGTGTCCATACTAAAAGAAACGCGCTCTCTGTTGCTAAGGGTTAGCCTTGATTTTGTGCAGAATATTCATGTGTTCCAGTGAAGGTCCATGGAATTTCAAAGTGTTTCTATTGTTGTGCATTCTTTATTTTGCCGTTTGTATTTGTGAATATTGATGCTAAAATGAGGTTAATCCTGAGTAAATGAGTCTGGAATCAACGCAGTGGTATATTGCGAATTTAAAAAGGTCTGTTAGGCCTATCTCGCGCACATGGGATAAAAGCTACCGTATTAATCAGAAAAATATGGTGATTTTTCATTTTAACCAGAAAAGCCCTCCTGAGGTGTTTGTTGAGAGTCTGCTCATGCGTCTTGTCAGTAAGGGTAATCTGTCCGCGCTTAAAGAACAAATGGAAGCCGCTGACCCATCACTGCAGTCCTGGATGACGTACCTGACGGCTGCTTGCCGGTACCTTCACAAGCGAGGCTACCACCATTTGCTGTATGATCTACAGCTCTTCATGAAAGTAAGATTCTGTACTAGAACTTTGCTTGGGTTTCCTGTGTCAAATATTGGTTGAAGGAGGACTGGAAGCGGTAGACGCGACACGCGCTGCTTTTTTGTGCCCAATTTCTTTCCATCCATCCCCGCCAATTCATTACACAGGCAACCCATCCGAGAAAAAATCCACCAACAAGGGAAGACCATGAGAGTAAGGCAATACTAAAATGAGCCACCTGTCCTCCTCAATAAACCTGTTTTACAAGCTATTATCTTGTTTTTGTCGTAGGATTACTTCCGCGCTGCTCAGACGTGTATTCGTTTCTTCGAGGGCGCGGCTGGGGGCAATGTATCAACCTATGAGGATCTGTTTTCCCGCCTCGAATACCTTGGCAAAGCACGTGGTCACCTCGAGACAGTCATCATTGAGAAGAAATCCCCACGTGGCTCGGCATTGAGCGCGGGCGCATGGCTTCGCAGCCATGGGAGCATGCGCAGGAAGTCACTAGATGAGGTGCAGCACGTGACTGTCACGTTGTCGGACCTCAGCAGTCACGTGAACACCATCAACCTGCAAGTCGAAGTGACGAATTTTATCCATAAGTGTTTGGTGGAGGGAACGAGTGCTTCGAGTCTTAGGTCGAATGACGATGCCAGATTGCCGACGTTATTTGGAAATGGTCATGCTAGAGCTGAACTAGCTATCCAGGTTTGAAAATTGTAGTTCTTGTACTCAATCTTCGGTATTTTCTTGTCCTAAACACATTGAAACAGAGAACGAAGAGATACAAACATTTTCGCGGTATTCTTCATATTATGATGTCAGTATTTGGATTGATGACGTCACAAATTAAATGATGATCACGTTTTTATATGTTGCGCGAGGACTGGGCTAAGCGTCTGGGTAGCCATTGGCTACTTCCATATGGAATTATTGACGTCACTATTGACGTCACGACTAATTAATGACATCATAATACAATTTCCCGCGGTCTTCAAATTTCTCCAACAATTTTTTACTTTATCCAACGTGTTTTTCACTGATCTCCTGAGAATATGGAAACTTATTGTTTTGTTCTCCAGATTGAGCTGCATTCCGATTTACTGCTGTTAAGGGGTCTACCAGTAGTTTGTAATCTTTTCCAAGGGAATAAAACAACCAAAACACGGCGGCCATGTTGGTTGATATAACAAGAGAGACTTTATCTTTTGTTCAATTCATCCAAGATGGCGGCTTTCAAAACCAGTAGTTTCAACTCGGTTGTATTTTCTTTCAGGTTCTGCTGTCTGGGTCTACGATACAAGAAGGATTCTCTCTAGCTTCTCGCATCATTCAGGTAATCTGTCCAGAATTCATTTATTCTTCTAACAGAAGACCAAGACAACAAAGAAAAACATCTTGTGGTCTGAAATGTTTACCATTTCAGACCACATGATATTTCCATTGAGAAAAATACTTCGTGTGAGTTTCGGTCCATATTATTTTATCTACTCAACAGTTACTAGTAAGTAAAGATATAATTCTAATACAGGGGCTCTCTGGATACCAGCTTTTAACTGAATGGGCCACCCTGTTTAAATAAAGGTTCCTTAACCATGAATGAAAAAATATCTAAGATGACATCTTGGAAGCACAGAAGAGAAGCTACAAACTGAGAAACTACAAATTCAGTCTACTCATAAAAGCTACCGAGTTGTCTATGATTCGTTGACCATTTTGTCACGTGTTTGATGCTGGGGCCTTCCTGATTGTTTAACTTAACCAGTTAGGGAGCACCCTGTTTCAAACGTGCGCCACAAATAACGTCAAAAGATCTTATTACTTTAATAAACCCCCCCTGTTCTACTCCTTTTCTTTGTATTTGTAAAATATCGCTGTGTTCCTTGATGTAAGCAGGGTTAGCCTTATCTTATTGTCAAATCATTCACAGATACCAACGGTTAAGTAAAGAATGCACAACTTCAACAATACAAACACTTTGAAAATTCAACGGACCTTCACTGGAACACATCAATATTCTACACAAAATCAAGGCTAACATTGAATAACAGAGAATTTAAAACTAGAGTATTTAATAACGTTTTTCTGTCTATTTTTCTCGTCCCAGGACTATAACCTCCCCGCATCCCGCGTGTACGTGGACGCAGGTCGAGCTCTTGCTCGCCAATACAGGTTTAACCACATTCAGCAGCTACTGAAATGTGTTGGTGAAGTAGGACTGGTCAGTGACAAATGCCACGATGACATCATACTGGCCTGCGTGCGCATCGCATCCGCTGACCAGAATCAGGTGAGCACTAGGCTCTTGATTAATAATAATAATGATAATAATAATAATGATGGTAATAATAATAATAATTATTATTATTAATTAATTAAGGTTCGATCTGTGAGTTAGCCGTAACCTGACTTTAATGAGCCAAGAGGTTGTTCCAGGGTTTCATCTGTAAGACGCCCTGTTAATAATATTAATTTCATCTAATGTTCCATCTTTCAGGCCAAACATGTCGATAATTTAATCAAGCTTCTGAGGAGCGAAAGTAACATGGTATGTTTAAATACCCAATAACTGATATGCTTTTCACATGTCTTAAAAGATTTAGACTCGTGCAAACATACAGTTGTCTAGGGAGGATTTTGATGCCCCTGGGACACATTCCCGCTACATTTTCGTGAATGTGTACAGGTCGTAAATATGTTGCCGCTACACCCCCCCCCCCCCCCACCCTACACGTCCACTCTGCGTGTACAGAACGTCCCTGCTACGTCACCCCTGGTGTGTCGCCGTCTTAAAGATTACTCTGATAAGCTTTTTCTTTTTCATCAGATCGACGCATATCTGCTTTGCGGTAAACTCAAATCTGCGTATCTCATAGCCGTGAAGGAAAAACGAGTGGAAGCCATCCAAATGATCGCAGAAGAGGCGCAGAAAACAGGACAAACCAAGACACTTAGTTTGTGCAAAAAATGGCTGGAGCAATACCAGAAAAGGAAAGAAGCAGAGGAGAGATCAGTCATGACGCAACGACGCCAGGACAAAAAATAAATCAGGGAAATCCTGAATGATGTAAGTTTAAGAAGGTAACTGAATTATGTTCAAGTTAGTGTGAAGACCAGAATATACAGAATGAGAGAATATTGTTAACCTTGACAAGGCCAATCCTCCCTATTTTCTTAGAATTATAGCGAAAATCTGAGAATATATCGTATATTCATTTTTTCCCTCTTTCCCTCAGGCTTTCGACTGGACTAAACCCAGTACGGAGAAAAATACGAGCAGGGAAAATCCCCCGTGAGGGAAAATCCCGCACAGAGTCCGAAGGAAATCAAAAGTACAACTGTGATACAATTTTTTACTGATTGGAGACCACTGATTGGAGACCACTAATTGGATAATTATTGAAGTTGCTGGGCAACCAACCGCTGACCATGTTTGTGACGTCATCGCCGCCATCTTGGTAAACAAAATGAACAAAGTTAGAATATGCTACCAATACAATACGCTATATTTTTTATACTTGAAAAATACGAAAAATGAAAATCACAATTACCCCTTAATTAAAAGATTTATAAAAATGTAGAATTCATAGGATATTTTATAAATATTGAGTTTGTTAAATAAATCGACTCGAGGATGAAACGAGAAAAATGATCACAATCTCGATAAAGTCATAGAAATTATTTCTTTAAAAAACTTTAAGTCAAGTTAAACAAAGACAAATATATTTGGAAATAATTGTTTGCTTATTTTTCTTTATATTAGTATAGTTGGGCTTTTTAGTTCTCTTTAATAATGTTTTCATTAAAGCCTCGATAAAATAGCAAGAACATGGATTAGAAAATACGGAAAACAAATATATGTTGCTATTTGGAAAAATGGGAAGTGCAAAAACCACGAACACGAAACTGAGCGAACTGCGCGCGAAACTTGATTAGTACCTAGTCTTTACTCGGTATATAAAAAGTGTCGCTTGGGTTGCCTGTGTTGAACCCACAGGAAGCCCATAACATGTAGCCTACTTTATTATCGGAAAAACAGAAAAATATGGTCAAAAATCAAGAGAAATGAAAAAAGGGAAGTGAGATTCAGTAAAAACATCAATCCTTTTTAAGAATAATTTGTTTTTATTTGCAGTTGAATTAAACTTTTAACTCTTACAACCACGTTTCTATTCACCTCGTACTATCTTTAAACTTGAAAAAGCTGTTCTCTTAGATTATTTTCCATTTACGTTAGAAAACCAAATTAACTAGGAATACAGGGTATTGAATAGCTAGATAAACTAACGTCCCATTTTTACTGTTTCGTTTATGCAAAGTTTTCGAGGGTTAAAGTGGGTCACTCTTCGAGTCATACTACCCAGATACTAGCTTCAAGCTTTCAACGACTTGGCGACTTCTTCCATAAAGGTAGCGAGTTTAATATCTCTAGGAGACAATCCACTGCATTCGTGTGTGCTTAGTGTAACTTGAACCTTGTTGTAGACGTTAAACCATTCGGGGTGGTGGTCCATCTTTTCTGCTTTGAGCGCCACTCGGGTCATGAAGCCAAAAGCCTCGTTGAAATCCTTAAATAAAAATTCCTTGTAGATGGCATCTCTTCCTTCGACTTCTGACCATCCTGCATTACGAAGACTTGGTAGAAGAGTGCTTCTCTCGTCTTTGTCGAGCTTGAGGCGTTTAGCATCTACACTAGCCATCTTTAAAATTGAACAAAAAACTCACAATAAGCTCGTTCTCGCTTTGTACAAGGATCTCTTCGAAACGTGGCAAAAATATTTCCGTGGGGGAGGGGGGCAGGTAAACATTTGAATTAAAAGGTTCAGACCTCAAAAACAGAAATAAAGATTTATATCATTCATTAAAAGACAATTTTTCTTATTCTTTAAATCATAATGTTAACCAAAATTTAAAATATTTTAAGATAATTAAATTAAATAGGATCAAATTGTACTAAAAATTCTTACCCCTCCCCCAGTGAGATTTGATCACATGTGACTGTTTCACGTGTTGTGGTTTAGCCAATCAAATCAACGAAAGCTGGAATTTTGGCGCCAAATTTTTATTCGCGGGAAGAAGTAAAGAGACTCATAGGTCTTTCTTGGTAGAAGTCAAAGTTATCCTCGGAAAAATGTCAGGTTTTGATCAAGGAGAAATATTTGTTAGCGATCCTTTTGGATCAGAAGATCAGCAAGATGACAGAGAAGTGAACAGAATCTCCGCCAAAAAGAAATTTAAGGAATTTTTGAGAGAATTCCACGAGGGAACTTTTGCTTTCAAGTATCGGTAAGTGGCTGCCATATCTTCAAATGAAGCAGAATTTGGGCGCTTTTTGGGAGGTTTAGAATAAAGCTTTAACTCTCATACTTAAAATCTAGCTTCTGTTTATTGTGATACCAGTTTTTAGCGGCGTAAATTATATTTAATGTGAGAAGCAAACGAACCGAAAGACTCGAGTTTTGTTCGAGCCATGTGCATTTGTGCATAGTTTAAACAGCCTTTGAAGAAGAAATTGCGAACGTCAACCTTATTTTTATTACCTAAACTACTAATGAGTTATATTTTCTTGAATAAGGGTTAATATTTTATGCGATTTACACAAAGTTATAGGACGAACAAACATGGCTTCCGTCCACAGGGATCCCGTGAATGTATAGCTATAAAATGGCGGCCACTGATACTGTCTTTATTTGTTACCAGTGACCAACTCAAACAGCATTATAACCTTGGAAAGTATTGTCTAGAGGTTGACCTTGAGGATCTCAGCAGTTATGACGAAACCCTTGCAGATAAGCTGAACAAAAATCCAGCAGAATTTCTTCCTTTGGTATGTAAAAATATACTTTACGAAAGCAAATTGAGTGTTTTTTTGTCATAGTAGGAAATGATACTGTAACTGTTCTGTGTCTTACTGTAATAATAACTATGCATTGTGATGGAATGAATTGCTGGAAGACAATGTGAAACCATTTCAATGTGTTACAGCCTGTTCTACCATGTATTTGCTAAAAGTCAGTATTGTATGTTTCCCACTCATATGAAAGCCACTGTAACCTCTATTCTCATTAGTGATTCAAATGCAAAAATTGTGCCTAGATTTCGTGTGCCTACGTAACATGAATATGAATAAGCATTAGAAGTTGTTTACATAAGAAATGTCTTGGCCATGCATTTGCATTTTTGAAAGCCAAGTTCACATCCTACAGATGAAAACTTGAGTAAAAGTTTTCCTCTATTTATGCAAACCAAACTTGATGTTCAGAGTTAACTCTATTTTGTGCTGCAGTTTGAAGATGCAGCAAAGGAGGTTGCTGACGAAGTGACACGCCCTCGTCCCGATGGCGAAGAAGATGTACAAGAGATTCAGATAATGCTAAGATCTGGGTCAAATCCTCTTCAAGTCAGAGAATTGAGGGTAAGTATTTATTTACAGGAGGAATGTGGAGAAGGGGAGATTATAGCCCCCCCCCCCCTACTTTTTCCCTTTTGCATGCTAGTCTTTTATATTTTCCAGGTATCTGAGGGGGAAGGAGTATAAGCCAACACCAACATGGTGAATAAGGAATTACTTATTATAATTTTTTTAATCTTTTTAGTCTGAGCACATGGCAAAGCTGGTCAAACTGCCTGGCATAATCATCAGTGCATCTGCTATTCGAGCAAAAGCAACTAGTATTTCCATCAAGTGCCGATCCTGTCAGAATACCATCTCCAACATCCCACTTAAACCAGGGCTTGAAGGATATGCTATGCCTCGGAGATGCCCAAGGTAAGTTTGTTAAAGAAACTGTGAGTGTGTACTGTGTGCAGTTATAAAGTATGAGAGAAGTGTTAGGAGAAGCACAAGGTGTAACAAACCTTCAAATCTTACCTGAAAAAAACCTCTGGGTGATGAAAACCCTTGAATCAAGGGAGAAACCTAACAACGCTACTCACATGTGATGCATGTACAGGAATTGCACCTGAGACCCCAGAAGTGAAAGTGGAGTGCACTGTAACACTATGCTGCCCTTGATTCCCATAAACAGACAGAAAATATTGTTGTAATGTTGATCTAATTTTTTGTGTTATTTTAGTGACCAGACAGGAAGGTTACCCTGCCCTTTGGATCCATTCTACATTATGCCGGACAAGTGCAAATGTGTTGACTTCCAGGTATTAAAACTCCAGGAGTCTCCTGATGCTGTACCCAATGGAGAAATGCCAAGGCACATGCAGTTGTACTGTGACAGGTTGGTATCTTCGTAATGTAGACCAAGTTCTTGTTTCATTAGAAGCCGGCAACTGGAAGAATTCTGGCATCTAATTTCTGTATCTGAGCTGTCAAGAGCCACCTACTTTTATCATTCCACGTCCCAATTGTATGGCCCCTTCATTGATACAGCCAACTATAGGCAATTTAGTTTGTGTATAATGTTCACTCTTTGCTTAAGTAAGACACATATAATTTGATGACCAAGGCAAAAGTTAAGCCCACAAATTATTATGCTATTTCATCACAGATACTTCACAGAGAAGGTTGTCCCTGGCAACAGAGTAACAGTAATTGGGATATACTCCATCAAAAAAGTGATGCAAAAATCCAGTAAGGTTAGTAATGAGACTCGCTTCCATCTGTACGAATGTTGTCTTAAAACTCATATTGTGCAGAATATTCCCCTTCACAGTTCCCACTGTTAACCTACCTGTTTACAATTTAAAATCTTATCTTTCACAGTCCAATGACGCTGTAGGTGTCGGCATAAGGAAGCCCTATCTCAGGGTTGTCGGTATCACAGTCGACACGGATGGTTCAGGACGCAGCACAGGTGGTGCTCCCATTACATCAGAAGAGGAAGACGAGTTCAGAAGACTTGCAAAGAGAACTGATGTATTTGACGTCGTTGCGAGGAGTATTGCACCTTCTATATATGGCAGCGAGGACATCAAGAAGTGCATTGCCTGTCTGCTGTTTGGAGGATCCAGAAAAAGGTGGGATGAATTAAACTAATGGCATTAGTAGATGAGCGAGTGTGTAGAACCAGAATATATTACTATACTTCCCCCATGGAGGGGGATTGGGATTTCCAAGGGGTGGGGAGGGTCTGAGGAGGGTATATTGTGTAGTACCAGAAAATATCCATACCTCCACCATGGAGGGGGATTGGAATTTCCAAGGGGTAGGAAGGGTCTGAGGAAGGTATATATCTGAAGGGAGGGGTATGAACATTTCTTTAGCTATACATATACTAAATGTTACCAATGACACTTTTATCCACAGGCTTCCCGACGGCTTGACCAGAAGAGGGGATATCAATGTATTGCTCCTTGGTGACCCAGGAACAGCAAAGAGTCAGCTCTTAAAGTTTGTTGAAAAAGTTGCTCCAATCGGTGTGTACACATCTGGTAAAGGCAGCAGCGCTGCTGGTCTGACAGCATCAGTAATGAAAGATCCTGTATCAAGGAACTTTGTGATGGAGGGCGGAGCCATGGTGTTGGCCGATGGGGGTGTGGTTTGCATTGATGAGTTTGACAAGGTAATAAAACTGTTTCACTGTTGTAGATTCTCCCAAGAGAAATGGAGGGAACCAGTGCATCATGTACCAGCATTGATAGACCTCTTCCAGTACTTCAGAACGCAGCTCAATTCGGAAGACAAAACAATAGTTTTCCCATTCTCAGGATTAAGATTATTATTTGGTTTTCTCGAAATTGAGCTGCTTTGATGTTACGTCAAGGGGTCTATTTCCTATTTCTGTTGATATCTCTGACAACAAAGCCCTTTCTTGCTTTGGTAAGACTGTCAAGTATATTGCAGAGCTTTTGGTATTCAAATGAGGCTTACCACAGGTAGCTGACACATGATAAAATCGGTAATAAAATTGGTTTATTTTTTTAGATGAGAGAAGATGATCGTGTGGCAATCCATGAAGCCATGGAACAACAGACAATTTCAATTGCTAAGGTAATCAAATGATTAAATGCCCATGCCTGTAAAGCCCCTGTTACACATAGTCTTTTTTTGTGTGACTTGAGCAGCCTGCAAAAAATTTAAGTTGCACAAGCATTTTCTAACATGTAACACCCCCTCCTGCAACCTTTTTTTCCAAACATAAAAATTGCACAAAAAGTTGATTTGCTTCTACTTTCTCAACAAGTTTCCAAAAGATGCAACAACAGAAATAGGTGTGACATGCTCGTATGCATCTTGAACTTTTTTGTACGCAGCTCAATTTGCATGAAAAAACCCTATGTGTAACAGCAGCTTAAGAGGCTCTTCTGGGAGAGCAACTACAGGCAATGTTTATGGCACACGACAATCAACTTACATGTTAATTTTTATGGAGGGAGGAAAACCAGAAAACCTGGAAAAAAACCCTTGTGGAAAGGGAGAGAACAACCCATCAAACAAACTCAACTCACAAACTAGAAAATATTAAGAATTTATTTATAGTAATGCAGAAATATTATTAATTTCTATAAATGTAATATTCACAGGCTGGCATAACTACAACCCTCAACTCAAGATGTGCAGTACTTGCTGCTGCAAACTCAGTGTTTGGAAGGTGGGACGACACAAAGGGAGAAGAGGTATTGACAGCTTTTCTACTCAATTTTTACTGCAACTCTCAATATTCTGCAAATTCGGACATTTCAATGGCTTGTTTTGAAATTGGTTCAAAACTAATAAGTCAGTACCTTTTATATCTTTGACTGACGGCAGTGAAAAACCAAATTCTGATTGGCAATTCGCAACTACTGAATTTGCAGTCAATATTTAGAATCGCAGTAAATGACATTTCTCAGATTAACAGAGTATTTTTGATACTTTCAGAATATTGACTTCATGCCGACAATTCTGTCCCGTTTTGATACAATTTTCATTGTTAAAGATGAGCACAACCAAGCCAAAGATATGGTAATGAATATACGGTAGCTATTTTTGTTACAGGTTTTAGTTGAATGACATTGCCAAGGGAGGGAGCAAATCATCAAGTAGGGTGGGGGTCAGGGGATCCAAGTGGAAAATTTTCTGGTGATCATGAAAAGAGCCCAAAAGAGAATGTTGATTTTTGTAGAGGGAGGGAAACTGTTTTTTTTTTCTGGGTTACTTAATATTTTTTTCTGAAATATGACACACATACTTTTTCACAGACACTTATAAAGATTGTTGTTTTTCATTCTTCAGCATCTTGCCAAGCATGTTATGCAAGTGCACTTGAATGCTGCTCAAACGGCACAAGCACAAGAGGGAGAACTGAGCTTAAACTTCTTGAAGAAGTACATCACATACTGCCGACTGTAAGCATGTTATTAGAAGCAATAGTGCTATGTACTACAACTCCCAGAGTCCCTTGCACAATTTCTTTTTAGTTAAGTTTGGTTTTGTTCAATCTCACTATTCTCATGAGAAAATTTGCAAAGCATGCTGGTAGTTGTGGTAAAATACCAAAGCCAAAAGTCGCACGCAACACAATGGAATTGTTTACCCCAAGATATCCCATGATTCATAGCATGTATTGATCTAAATGCCATGACCCAAGTTTCTAGATTTTTATATGAAGTTATTTACCAGAATTTAACTCAATAATCATTAGGAAATGTGGACCTCGCCTTGGTGAGACTGCAGCAGATAAGTTGAAGAATCGTTACGTGCTAATGAGAAGTGGTGCTCGAGAGCATGAGAGAGATACTGAGAAGAAGATTAACATTCCAATAACTGTCAGGTAAGATATTAAGAAGATTAATGGAACTTTTATTGCTTGTTTTATTTGACGTCATTTCCTGTCTTGTGCAGAATGTTCATCAGCTGAATCACAAAGTTTTCAATAGAATTCTTTCAGGCTGACAGCACATGGTAGTCAGTTTTTGAATACCATTTGAAGCAGTTGACGAGATTCAAAACTTTTATCAGCTGAATGCAATCCACCTATTGCCTCAGAGCCAGCAAACCAATTACATTGCACTCTTTATTTTGTACCAGATAGTAAGTAACATTGGTATATTGTGTCAACAGGCAATTAGAGGCTATAATCCGCATATCTGAATCTCTAGCCAAGATGAGTTTAGAGCCATTTGCTACTGAGGCTCATGTCGATGAAGCACTGAGGCTGTTCCAGGTGTCTACCCTAGATGCTGCTATGTCGGGAAGTCTTGCAGGTAGGTGCTTTTATTCTCTTCCATCTTTTTGTTCATTCATTTATTCATTCATTCTACTCAACCATTCCATTCATTTTCTGTTGATGCTTTCATTGATTGTATTTCTATATTTCATTTCTTCATTCATTTATCCTATATGTTCATTTCGTTAACTTATTCATTTTTTTTTTTTTTTTTGGCAGGAGCACAAGATTTCACCCCAGAACAGGACATGCAAGAAATCAGACAAATAGAAAAACAGGTCAAGAGAAGATTTGCTATTGGAACACAAGTATGTGATCAGGAAATACTGTGGTTATTTATATATTACATCTAATATACCAGCATATGATTCATCCATTCATCCATCCATCCCCATTCATTCATACATTTCATTATCCTTTTCAGGTTTCAGAACAAAGGATAATCGGTGATTTTCTGAAACAGGTAATTATGTGCCATTATAAGATAACTTACTGTTATTTATTATATTATGAAATAGCGGTGACATCAAAATGATAAAATTAATATCCCCACTCCCACCAGTGGCCAGTGGGGATACGATTTATATCAACACTGGTGGTGTCAAATTTTGACTTTTTGCTCAGCAAGTCTCAAATTCTCCATTATTTTTCATTGAAGATTTCATATGATAAACAGAACATTACATGGCCGCTTTGCTCACTGCGCTCACTCATGAGAGATAATATCAACACTCAAAGATAAAATTTGTATCTCTGCACGACCATGTAATATCCTATATATATCCCGCTTTCAGATTGGTTGATTGTACATGCATTATGAGAGCACACAGCATGTGTGTGATTTGTATTTTATAAAAGAAATAAAACCCTGCTATACGTTATGCTTCTCATGACACTTCTTGTGTGCTTTACCAATCCACCCATGCTTTATAAGTACGTGCAAGCATTTTCAATTACTTCATAATTTTTTTTTTGCGAGCTTTTTATAGTTACCAGTATGACATTTTGTTTTAACAGAACTACTCCCAGCGTGCAATCCAAATGGTGCTCTATCTCATGTTGCGTAGAGGTGAAGTTGAACACAGACTACAGCGCAAGGTCCTATACCGTGTACGATGATCAAAAAAGGTTATCATCTTGGAACTTTTTTGCTTGGTACAAAACAGAATATTGTACCAAATCTTTTCACATTGTAAAGAAAAAATAACTTTGTTGTTTGGAGGGGGCTTGAAGAAATTTTTTTTCTAGTAGTACATTGAGGCTGATTACTTTCCTTCAAATTCCATTGCCAAGTCCACGTACATGGAATCTAACATAATTCACCTCCTTTGCGTCACTCTGTATTTTGAGTTACCAATGCCAAGGATATGATCGTAGAGAAATTGTGCATTTTTGGGCAGAAACACAAGATCCAAATTTTGATACAGGTCATTAATTCCATCTTGTCCAGCTCTATACTTGTCAGTACTGTTTGTTATTCGGCAGGAAAAAGGTCTGGTTATATTGCAAATGACAGTGTATTACACTGTATTGCTGTACTCTATATTGCTTGGCAAACCTTTATGTATATTTTGTGAATAAAATCATGAGTAAAAAGGCAAAATGTTGCTTATTATTCACATGGGTAATTACTAGTGTGTAAGAACGTATAGTTTTCAGTGTGCATGCAATTTTATCCCAAATTTCTCACCTTTTGTTTAATTAAAAACAAAAAACAAGGTTTTATCAAGAGGGCAAGAAATTCGGGATAAAATCACATGCGCACTGTAAAAAATTCTTAAACTGTGATAAGCATAAGCATATTTCTTCAGTTCGCTCAAGTGATATATTGACATAAGTGTAAGTTATAGTGTGATTGTGAGACAAGATTTTACCACAGGTATTGCATGTCACATAGGCAGAGAGATTTTCAATCAACAACACTCAACTACAAGGAATTCTTACTCCAAACCTCCACTTTTATGCACTTCAAATACGAAAAAATAAATTGTACACAGAATTCATATTTATAACTAAGCTATTTAATGCTTCATTAATTTACCATACAACTTGTTCTCTGTTCATTCTGGAGATGGGCAAGAAATAATTTGTGTGATTTTTAAACTCCAAAATTAAACTGTCACCATTGGACATCAATGACAATAAGACAACAGTTTCAAAACAAAATCCTCTGGGTTTTTCTGCAATTATGTAATTTTTTTAAAGTTCTGGACCTCAATGACTTGAAACTGTAGTTTTAAGGTTGCTTACGTTTAGGAATAGTCTGTGATGTGGTATTGTACTGTCTTGAAAGGAGCAACATGCAATGTCGTTCAGTTGATCTCCTTGAAACTAGTCATAAAAAGTCTGAGGATGTATCATCCATGGAGTTAGAAATGACAATTCAAAACTTCCACTTTTGTTGAAAAAGGTATAGTGTCGAATGCTATGCTGTGAGTTCTAAGTGCCCTAAGTTTTAACTCGTACATCAAGACTTAGCTACAATTGATATTATTATGGACCCTGTTTTATACCCATTTTGATAACGCGACCAACAAATTTTACTAGCTCAGACCGTTGAAATTTGATTGACAGAAGACTCAAATAGTTGTCTGGGTTGCATAATTATAAAAATGGGTGTAATGAAGTTGAAGGTGACCCTGGTGTACTGGCAATTTTCATCCCCAAGGACAAATTATGCCTGGTAGTAGGGTCACCTTACTTTCATCTAAGGTAAGGCCATACACTAAGACCACTACACCTCAGATCTATACTGTGACTATTGTACACATCGATAACCTCTAACTAGCATAACTTTTCCCTTCTGTTTAGTGCTTGAATGGACAGCTACCGTAATATATATATACATTTCTAGGTGAATACTGGTCCACATATAGACCCTAAGGTGCGTTCATTACCTGTTATACTTACTGCAATTCTCAATATTCTTCAAACTCGGCAATTGCGAGTTTCCCATTGAAATTTAATTTTTCACTGCCCTGCCGCCAGTCAAAAAATTAAAAGGTACCAACTGATTAGTTTTGATTGACGTCAGCGAAAAACAAATTTAACAAAAAGCAGTGGAAATTTCCAAGTTCAAAGAATATTGGGAATTGAAGTAAAGGGCGTGTCCAGAGGTGCTTGTGATACCCTATCCCATTGGTAACTCATTTGTGCAACTCTTGTTTTCGAGGAAGGGCTAGGCTATGTTTAGAATAGTGAGAAGTGATCTCCCTTACAGAAAATCCTGGACATGCCCCAGCAGCACCTATAAAACTAGCAGATAGATTTGGTATCTCAACTTTTACTGATGGAGCAAATCTTAGAGCAATTTTGTCTATTTTTCACAAGATTTCATTTAATACATGAAATAATTAGCATTCTAATATAAACTCAAAAATATCAATTATATTGTTTTCCTATTTTTTTTCTTTAAATTTTTTGACATAAGTATTAAATTCTGTTCATGACTTAAATGAAATCATGCTTATAGAAAGTGCTCCAAATTTATATTTTTTGTTTCCAAGGCTTGAGGAACAATATTTACTGTTGACTTTTCATGAGTGGGAAATAGGGAAAGCCATTTCAGTTTAGTTGAGCCAAGCAAAAAGGCTGTTCACCAAGGGTAAAGCTACGGAAACACTGCAATATTTTATGTTCAAGTTAGGAGCCATGTAACAAACTTTTTGCACACAATTTTGCTGTAGTAGAAAACGAATAATATTGCACGCAATGTTGCACATGTCCATTGTCCTTAACACACCCAGCGTAGGAAAGACAGGTACTGAGGACGGCCATACCCCCCCATACTCCTCTGTTTGAGGAACACACTCCTGTTAGTCAATAACCAATGAAAATATTTTCTATTTTCTCCATATACATACGTTAGATCTAAAAACCATAATCTTTCTCTTAAACAGAAGGAACCAGTTTAGTGCTAAACATATTATTATAGAACTAAAATTCCATAGAGTTTTCAAACCATCAGACAATAATATACAGAGTAGATATCTTTAGCTCAACTTAACCTTCCTAGTTCTAAAGTAACTATCAGTAATCATGTACTGAGACTGTCGAAATGTGCATTGACCAGTCATAAAATACATGATTACCGATATAAGGCCTGCAAGACCATAATGGCAAATGAAGATGATCAACAGAGCTTTCTCTCTTACTTGTTCTTCGTTCCCTTTTTGTTCGCTGGTCCTCTGGGTGGGGTCACAGGTCGACCAGAGTTCAGGCCTCCATACTGGTATTTGGCTTTCTTTTCTGAGGGCTTCAAAATCTGCAAAAATCATCATAAAAATAACTTTTATTGATTCAAATATCACATGGAGGGTAGTTCCAGCATTCTCTCCCCCTTCTCCCAGTAGAAAGGGTTTCAAACTTGAAGGGTGGGAATTGCTTGATGGTACTACAGTACATTTTGTCAAGGACTATCTTGGTGGGTACAGGATCATCAATCTGCCTCTGCAGAAATTGAATTATGGATATTTTCTGAAACTGCACATCCTTATAATCATCATCATCATTGTCATCAACATCATCATCATCATCAAGCTTGAGACTTGAGTTTATTGTGCACACGTAGTCAGGTTACAGATTAAACAGAAAGTCAGGCTTAAATTTAAAGGAGAAAAAAACAGAAATTTCCAAAACCAAATCACAGTCCAACCTCTACACAACAGCCACCATCAGGACAAAATTTCCTTGCAATTGGGTAGAGGTGGCCAATCATGGAGGATTGACTGTAGTTAACTTATGCAGTGGTGGTCAAAGTATGGTAGCGTTAACTTTCAGGGCTGTCACTTCCATCTTGATAGTTTTCCACACTCTTCAATTTAATAGCATTTTCAAGTTGGTACATACATACCTGAAATGAGCACATCAGAGTGTCATCAACACTCATCATTCCTCCTGCATTATCGAATTCTCCACAGTAATTGGGTGCAGAAAATAAGGTCACTAGTTGGCGCTTAGCAAAGAACTCATAACCATCTTCTACGACCTAATAAGAAAACATAAATATATCTGAATATTAATGTCATCCCAATAATTACTACTCTGCTGAAGAAATACAAGTTAGGGTACATTTTGGGTGCTCTTCCCTCACTTGGTTTCCACTAGCAATGCAACGGATACATCTCTTCTGAGATAGTGAACATGGTGCATTCTGGTCTAGTTTGAGTACATTTGGCTTTTGTATATTATGCCTTATAGGATGATGTTCGCACCCAAGCTAGACCTTGGTTTTTGAGAGACCAGCAAAAATATAAAGTGGAGATATAATAAGTCAAAAACATTAGATTTCATTGTTCCAACTCTCTTCAAACTCGGAGCCATGAATTTTTAAGAGGGGTCCAAACGTTGAGAGGGGGTCCAAACATATACTTCATACAAAAAGTTCATCAAAACTGTGACAAAACTAAATTCTAGGATAAAATAGTCAATTGAACCTGCAGTATGATAGTGAGTCTGGACCCCCCCCCCCCCCCCCCCCCCCGGACCCTCCCCTGGATCTACCCTTGCATTTCCTGCTTTCATTGGAAGCAAGGCTTGATCAAGTGTGTTTATACTGACCTGATGTGCCCTGCATATAAGATCCAGGTCATGTCTGTTAAGGAATTTGCTGACAACATCAGCTCCGAATGTGAATGAGACACCTCGGTCATTCTCTCCCCATCCACTAGTGTCTTTGTCAGGATCTGACCATAGCAGATCACATAATAATCCTATCATAAAACACACATGTTAGAAAGAATGGCAAATATGGACAACTATCATGTGATATCAAAGCAGCTCAAGTTGGAGGAGGAAACAAAAGAATTTTAATCTCCTGAGAATTGGAACCTATTGTTTTGTCCTCCAAAATGAGCTGCATTCTGACGTGCTGCATGGGGCTAATATTAGTGGTGTAGATCATGTAGATCATGTAAAGGTATTCACGTGATACCTGTATCAGGAACATCTGTTGGTCTCATAATCCTTCTGATCTGTTCCATTGATTGTAAATCAGGTGATAAGCCTATACAAGAATACCTTGGTTAGTAATGAGATGGTGGTCTAATGAAGTCATCTTGGTACATTTCCAAAGGGAATAGTGATGCTTGTAGTCACTTCATGCTACACATCATCAGCATCATAAACTGATATCAAGACTTTACTGCAGTACAGGTATAAAAAAAACCACCACTCAGTAGATTAATAGACCATTTTACGGTTGTCGGCGCTCAACCTCAGCCTCGATTGTGTGTAATGTATTCTTTAGAATTTGACTACAGCTCACGGTAATTTAAGGAATATACACATTATCAAACAATAGACCATTTTAGAGATGCACAAGTGCTTTCAAAAATATCTATTGAAACACTTAAAACTTCCACAGGCTTTAGTCATAAATGAACTGATATACTCTATCATTATGTAATCATATTTTCAAGAACTACAAAATCATGAGCATCAAATGCTGTGTTATTGAACCCACCTCCATGGCAGCAGAAGATCTTCTCATCTACTATAGCCGCTATCGGTAAACAGTTGAAACAATCTGTGAATGTTTTCCATAGTTTGATGTTGTACCGCCGTTTGCCTGGAATAAGGAAAAAAGACATTAAACTTCTATTTGGTGAGTCAGGTCCATGTGGTAACAAAAGATGAATTCCTCACTTAAGGCCCATTTACAATGGCGATTTTTGTGGCAATTTTTTTTGCTGTAATTTTTGAAAATATAATAAATTTTGTCTTACGCTTCTACAGATACATTTGTCCAGGTAATCTTGGTTTCTGTGATAAGACTTTGTGAGTTAATCCTAATCACACCTCAAATTGCATCAAAAAATCGTCAGTGTAAATAGGCCTTTAGAGGATTTTGTATAGCTGTAGAAAATCTCAAGGTAAAGACATGCTGTGCTATGTTGTGCCTTGACCAAAGTGGCAACAATGATCTGATGCACTGTGATTGGTTCAAAGGATGTTGTCAATTTCAGGCTGCGAGACTGTGTACTTTTCTGTTTCACAATAATGTGAAATCGACTCTGTGTACGTTGAGTTTCCCTTTCTTTACCTTCTCATTCCATATTTCTTTTCCTTTTTTTTTTTCCTTTTTCCTTTTTTCCCGTGTGGTTCTCTATTACATTCAATTGTCTGTATATTTTTTTGTAGAAGTCAAACCCAGAAATTTGAGTGCATTTTACAGCTTTTATGTATTATACCTTATACCCAAGCTAGACCAGAATGCACCACAATCATTCACATTTACAATATGCAACTTACATTCATCATAAAAGCCATATATTCTGTTGATACTTGCACATTCGTGGTTTCCTCTTAATAAAAAGAAGTTCTCTGGGTACTTAATCTTATATGCCAGCAGTAAACAGATACTTTCTAGGGATTGTTTGCCACGGTCGACATAATCTCCAAGGAAGAGATAATTTGCTTCAGGAGGAAATCCTCCATACTCAAAGAGTCTGAGTAAGTCTGTGTATTGTCCGTGGATATCACCTGAAAAAAAGGTAAAATTATAAATATATAGATGGAAGTAATACTGTACATACTATTCTCCCAGTGACCCTTCAGTTCCCTGCCCCATTTTGAAAGGTATCCATGCCTTTGCATTGAAGAGAGACATGAGGTGGCCTTGTAATGATAGAGATGTGAATAATGGACTACTTCGATGATGCGGCGGCCATCTTGAATCTGAATTAATGAAAATAACTTTTTACGAGATGCTGAGGGTATAGGTAGGATCTGATGAAGAAAAAGACAAATCCTGGGTTTCTCTGGCCCTATCATGCTGGTTAAGTGACAAGAATTTCATTTTTCTACATAGTATCAGTCATTATTTTCACATCTTGAATCACAATGCATTATGGGGCGTCCAGAGGGCAAAACAAAACAAGAATGTTGGATAAAATAGAGTTTCGTCTATTCTTTTTTTCATGTCCATCTTCTTAATTCATCTCTAGTCAAGTTGTCTAGAGGTGAAACGTTAATTTTAATTGACGCCATAAGTGTAACAAAGATTCGTATATTTGCCCTCTACCAAAATGGCCGCTGTATCGTTGAAGTAGTCCATTGTCCAAGGTGTTAAAAAAGGTCTCTATCATTGCAAGGTCACCTCATGTCTTGCTTTGATGCAAAGGCACATCTACCTTTCAAGATGGTGCAGGGAACTGTGGAGGGGACTACTATATTAGGACTAAATCACACTGATGAACAACTGAAAATACACATTGTACTATTTAGTGTAACATAAACTTAGCACTCTTCACCACATAATAAATCAAAACAGCTAAGAACATTTTGTACAAGTCTGTGAAAAATCAAATTTATTGTACGGACATACTACCCCCATAACTATGACAATGTCATATATAAGCACTCTGATTGGACGAATATTCGATTTACGCACTGTGATTGGTTAAAGAGGTGTTGTCAATTTGTTGATTTCATTTTTCATTAAATATAATCAAGATTTGGCTACAGCACAGTGAGGAAAGTTGATCATACTGTATTTTCTCCATTACTCGTAATGTTATCCAGCTGGAAAGAAAATAAAACCCAACTCTGGGGACGTGACTCAAAAACAAACATTCAATTACTTTTTTTGACAGTCAAAAATTATTAATTTTTATGGCGTGTTATATTTGGTGCTTTTATACTGTTGTTTATGAGAAACAGCCCAACACTGTTAATCCCCATCTTCTCACTACCTTTAAACTCCTTGTTCTCAGCCACAAGAATAAAAAGCTTTTAGGATTTCAAAATGTTTGAATTAAATGTCCATTATAATTACAGAAATGTCAATAACACTAATGCCGAGGAAAAGGAATAAGATAGAGTTATCTAATAGTAAGTTGACCTCATAGTATTTAGCTCTGGTACCTTTGAAAATCATTTAAATACTCACAGCTTGATATAAAGGAAAACTATTTTACAACCAATGTCAAAAGTATAGAAAAAGATGATAGACTTATTAGGGAAAAAATTCTACGAATATGAAAATACTGTGAGGTCTTTTTGCCATAGCACAGCACTTTTAAATGAGATATAATTTCCAAAAGATCACGACTTGGTATTTGAACAAGCTTTAGGGAATTATTATGACTATGAATATAAAACGATGTTATGGAAAATAATTCGTAAAATCTTTCACTTTGTGTACAAAATCCGTGCCATTTTATAGGAATTATGTAAACACAAGCTCATCTAAAAGGATGACGCTGAGCTTACACAAATATTTAAAAACTTTAAAACCACGCAAGGACATTAGCAACCACGAAATCATCAACAACAACAACAACTTAGAAAATAACTATGAACCAGTGTTTATAAATTTTGATAAGCGATCATGGTTTATTACATTTGTAATAATTTTTAATTTCAAAAATTTACGCGGAAACGTCCTCACAAATTTCCTAATTTTTAGGTATCATTCCAAGTGAAAAATCAAAAATATCTGTCTGTCTAGAGATGACATACGTATACGAAGGAATAAAAACGTAAAATCTCCCTCTATTGTACAAAGTACAATAGATTGTTTGAAAATATTTCCTTATTATGTCCAAGGAGAGAGAGTTAATGTCACACCTATTTAACATAATAACAGCGTAAAATTTGACCAAGTAGTGCATTTTTTTCTTTAAGAAAAAGGATTTGAAGATTAGAAGATGTTGAATTGGCTAAAGCAAACAGGGTTTTATGAAGGGAAGAGTTTTTTCCGACATGAAGAGAAGAGCTGTCGACTGTCGGCAAAAATGGCTGATCGAAAAAAAAATACGAGGACAGCATCAAAATGACTTTAAAAAAATACCAAATTATCTATGTTGGACTAGGAAAGACCTTAGATTTTTAGAATTTGAAATCATTTTGAGTATTTTGGGGTATAAAGAAGAACATTTTGAGGGCGTTGAGAAGAATAAACATCAAGCTTGCTTTTTCCTGCTATTTTGCTTTCACACAGCTTTGTTAGAAAACGTTTTTAAAATTAATATTGTTCTCAATGACCACTAAAGACAAACTTAAAGGGTTATAAAATGGACAGAAGGTTCCAATAAATTAAAGACGAGGAAAGTGCGAAAATTTAGCTGTCGTGTTGAGGTTAAAACAGATGCTCAAGATCAACATTCCTGACGCAAATTTCAAGTCAACACCGGCTGCTACAAAACACTGATCCTTGACTGAGCTGTGCTTCAGATTCCACTATTCTCTCCATAACAGCCCTGCATTTGTACAAAAACAGACTGGAACACGTCGACGCATAAACAATAGCCTCATTAACCATCTACTCACCGCATATTTTTAGCGGAGCTTCTAACTCCAACAAGATAGGCTGGTTCAGAAAGATTTCTCGAGACTTCAAACAAAGTCCTCGCACCTCGGATTCTGCGAGCTGCACACTCTTCCCTGGTCGTCCCCGAGCTGTTAAAATAAGCCCAGAGCTTAGTAGAGATATCATTTAAGAATAGTCAATAATATATTAGGGAGCTAACCTTCTAGTAAGCGAGATATAATGCTGTCAATGTTGAGATCTCCTTCAGCAGCCATTATGTCTTGCTTCCCAAATCGTTCATCTATGTTTTAGCAGCGAGCGGGCCTTCTCCCAAATAAGGACATCAGTTCCTTATAAGGTAAAGCAAACTAAACTTCCCACCAAAGACGCATGCGCAGTTGAGGTCAACATTTCAAAATGGCGGCTGAAGTTTGTTGGACTTGCTTCGCGCGAAGCAAACTTTTTTTTAATTCTATGCAACTCGTTGCCGCTAGAAGTCTTTTCGGACAACGAAATATGTTCAGGTAGGTTCTTAGCTTGGCGCTGGAACATTTTGGGGCTGGATTTCTGAGAATTAAGATAGTTATGAGTCATCGTAAGAGCACGAGACACCACATGCTCATTCGAGCTTGAAACTGTCATTTCGAAGAATAATTTCTCTACTTAAAATTTAAAATGCAAGGTTATTTGTCACATTTAAGAGCTGTCTGAAAGGTGTCTTGTGGTGAAACTTTTTAACTCGTAAATTTTCTCTGATTGTATTGGTCTCTGCTTCAGCTGTCACGTGACTGTTTATGAGAACAATTTACATAATTTCACTTTTAAAGAAAATTTTCTGAAGTGCTTTTCTGGAGATTGCACACACTCATAGTGAAAGTGCATATCATGTTTAAGAAATAACTTTGGGAATCAAGGATCAGGGGCAGTAAGGGGGTCTCAACACGGTTCATGAAAATTTAAAAAGGATGATCATGACTCACAGAAATTATCAAGCGTTAAAGTTCATCACAGATAATGAAAATTGAAAAAATCCTGTTCATGATTTCATTCGAAAACCTCTTACCACCCCTGAAGGATGGCATAGCAGTAGTAGTTCACTCACCTCTGGGGTTTGGGGTTTGATTCTTAGACTCAGCATCACATGTGGGTAGAGTTTGTTGGGTCTCTCCCTTTAATTGAGGGTTTTTCTCAGGGTTGTGCAGTTTTCTTCCCTCTGCAAAACCCAACCACCTAAATTCCAAATCTGAGAGTTACAGTAGCCTTACTCTGACATACTTTTTTACTCCGACGAAGGACTAGCATCCGAAACGTCAGTAAGTGATCTTTCTTATTTTTTACGGCGTAAAATTTACCTTTTTATCACAACTGTTACTCTGACATAGATCAGCCAGAGGTTGTTTCAGGGTTCAGCTCTGTGATTTAGCTGTGCCCTGGCTTTGATCAGCCCAGAGGTTACTGAAATTTAAAGTAAATATTTTATTTGACCTAGGAAATATATTTTATTAATGCTTTTTTTAATGTAGGTATCTCTCAACTTTAAATGGAGAATCCATTCCCTCACAAAATATCCAGACTACAACATCAGACATCTCTCTATCACAAGATCCTACAGATTACAAAACCACAGGTACAAATTAAATCAATTTGACACTTTGGGAAACATAGTTATGCCATGAACCACTGATATTCCATGTCAGATCATATGTTATTTCCTTAAGTATTATTTCTTTATTTATCATTAACTAGAGTAGATATAGGAACCTTTTGAAGTGAGAAACATTTTCTGTAACACAAAACATCTTGTTCTCAACATGCAAAATTAACTCAGAATGAACCGATGACCAGTATTTTAATCATAAATCCAGGTATGAGGAGCATCTGATTTAAAAAAAAATAATTTTGGCATAGTTTATTGGCTGGTTAAACCAAAAAAAGCAAAGCGTTTTGGGTTATAAGAAAGTAGAGAATTGCAACATGCAGACCAAATTGTCTGATATTTCTACTGTTATTTTCAGTTCATCCAGAAATTGCAGAAATTCTTGAAAAATCAAGACCAAAGTTAGTGGGCAATAACTGGCATAAGCCCAAGCTAAGTGCAAGAAGAGTTGCTGAGCTTAGAAAAAAGTACCTAGCTCAAGGATATTATTGGCCAGAGAGGCCGCTAGTGGACAGAGGAATGGACAAGACTCCAAAAGGACACAAATATGAAAGGGAAAAAGAGGAAAAGTAAGTTGGTCTGCAGGGCTTAAAATAACAGCCAGCCAGTTGCTGGTCATGATGACTGTCGTCCAAATTAGTTTTAGCTTGGGCATACCTCATTCCTGGCTCAGCTTTCCTGGTCAGAATGACTGGCAAGGGAAAGATTTGGCTGCAGTAGTTCCAATTCCTGGCTGGACATTGTCTGATGACTTCTTTAAACCCCACCCAGACACATGTAGACTTTCTAAAAACTGATTTCATTGCTATGTGTTGATCAAGACAAACGTCATAACAGGTTAGTCTGCATTAAGCTGCTGTCAATCAAATAAATAATTAAAGTACTTACGTCAGATGTCTTCAAAATGGGTTTTCATGCCACAAAAACATGTCAGAGTCACGCCCTAAAATGTCCATGACTCAGCTGACAAACATCAAAGTTTTAGTTTGCATTCCTTTCTCAATGGGCCGGTATCCTTTTGGTAAATCTTAGGGAAGAAAATCAACAAAAAGAATGTCGAAAAAGGACCGTGGACTAAAATGTTGATGTTTGTTGGCAGATTCGTAGATGTTTTAGGGTGTGACGGGTACATGTTTTTCTAGCACAAAAAAACTACTTCAGCGACATCTGTAGTAAATGTACATGGGGATATCAACCTGGAAAGGTACATGGGCACTATTTATTTATTTGATTGACAGTGGGCTATTGCTGACTAACTTGCTGCAAATTTCGTCTCAGTTAGGGCATGCTAATTTGTCCTGCATACTGTTGTGCACAGCATTGCTCATATTTTTCCAGACTATATTCATCATGCTAGCTTTATTAAAGCATGCTCAGTGTGGTTTGTTTTAAAACTGACTTCTTTTTCGTGTAACAATCTGTAGGTTGGCAAAAATTGAAGAAAATATGAAAAATATGCCAAAAATCATAGAAGAATACAGAAAGAGAATGAGAGATCTGAGAGCAAAGAGAAAAGAAGAGCGAAAACTATCTTCAACGAAGTCATTAGAGGCCAAGAGACTTGGGATACACCCCAAGGACCCTCGTGCACTTGCAGGAATGGGTCAGGACTCTGGGTCAAAGAGCAAGGCCAAGTTTAAAAAGAAATAGTATAAAAATAAGCTAAATGTTGTATAAATTAAATTTGTTTGCAAATAAAGATTCTCTGGTTTGAAAAATCATGATGTTTTACCGTGTTATTACGAATAATGCTTGGTCATAGTTTGGCTTGGAAAACTCTGCCACAATTTTGCTAGTGATGAATTTATCTTTCATTATTTCTTTTTTCATCATTCAGGTCAAAACAGGTTTGAAGATCTGAATTTGTATTTTATTATTCTAATAATCTATAATATAATCTTATATATTAATATCACATTACACACAGCTAAAATGTAAATTACCTAGTTTACAATATTTAAGTGAAATTATGAATACCAATGATGAAATACTTGTAATCTAATTCTTTTTTTTCTTTCAAACTAGCATTACAATTACATACAAGCCACATAAAATCTTTTCATCTTTGTTGAATCGATGAAGCAAACAGGTTAGCAGAGAAAATAAGAAAAAAGATTTTGTATATCTCCCTCACCTTTGACTTAAGGGTCTCGTAAAAATATGAAAACTTTTAAGTTATTAAAAAAAATTAATGTAACGCAAAAGTTTTGATTGGGACCCAAGGATGGTCCTTGAGGCACCCCACATCAGTTTCTGAATTCCAAATTTCCTTGTCATTTGGTTTTCATTAAAAAAAGTTAAATGCCACGCATGGCAAGACTTAAAAGGACCAAGTGTTGAGCTTAAGGCACACCACATCAGTCAACAACTTTCAACTTGTCTTTGATCTTTTGGCAGTGCTTGGTGATAACTTCTTCAAGTGCACCAAATAGCATGATGAGAAGAACAAGACCAAACAAAATGTACATGCCAAATAGGGAAGTATGGTGCACATGTCCTGGTACATAGTCTCCGAGCCCTAAGAATGGAAATAAGATTTCACTACCGTCACTTGGTTAAAGATGTCTAAGGATATATGCTAGTCGTGCAACAACAAGTAACGACACCTAGGCTCTTTCCACCCCATACTTTTCGATGCGTTTTGACCTCGCGTCCACATGGGTACTCAAACGATCGAAAACACTGAATATGTTCATCCAAAACGCATACATTTGAAAAAGTTCTCCAGAGTGGAGACATTTGAAAACGTATTAGTGTGGACACCGGCATGTCTGTGTTGCGCATGTACAGATAACGATATTGCAAAATTTCCAAGTTTCCAATGGAAACACTAGTGTGGACGCGAAGCTTTCGATGCGTTTTCGAAGAGACGAAAACGGAGCGTTTTTCAAGACGTCAACAGCGCCCTGATGAACCATTTAAAATGCAGGAGATGACTGCTCATGGAGGCAGTACAAAAATTGCAAAAGTAGCTTAGTATAAAGGGGCTATTCTTAAAACCTAGAGTAAATACAAAAGAAAACGTTCTTACCAACGGTGCTCAGAGTAATGAAGCAATAGTACAACGACTCGAACAAACTCCAGCCTTCTCCCAGCGAGAAAAACAACGAGCCAAGACAAAGGTACCCAAAGCAACCCATGGCAACGTGTTTCAAGGTTATTTCAAGCTCAGGGACCTCGCCTTCAAGGTCAGGTGATATGGTGTCGTCTTTCTTCTGTTGCGCCGATTGTGCGCGCCTCTTTCGTCTGTGGTATTCTGCGTGTAGTGTGATTACTAAACTGCAAAAGACGTCATTCAAGAAATTATGGCTTCTTACCTCGATCACAAAATCATCAGTGTTAGACTCAAAACATAAGGAAAAAAAGCTGAGACCGAAAGGTATTCTGGGAAATGACAATTATCCTCTGATGTATTCACAGGTAGCCCAAGCTGGGTTTCTGTGGTGTCATATTATAAGAAAATGTATGGGGAACTGTAAAAAAAAACCTCAATAAAATCGTCAAAATGTGAAATAAAGTAAAGAATCTTAGCTGACCTTTGAGAAGTTATACCAGTGGAGTAAAAAAATGCTAAAACTGGCTTAATCCGAATTCTAACCAGGCAGGGCGATAGAGGTATAGCTTCTCAAAGGTCAGCTAAGATTTCTTTAATTTATTTCACATTTTGACGATTTTATTGAGCTTGGGTTACCTGTGATGTATTTATTCAAGATACGCAGTTGATATGAAATATGTGTTGAAAGCCTCCATACTTTCTATTAGTGCAACAATTTTTAAACATTCCACGAGTTGTATCTCCAATAAATGTATAGAAACTGACCCGAAATGCATGCATCGACTTAAAGCAATTGTTTGAAGGCAATGAAGTGTAATTCTAATATCTGCTAATGTTTCTGATTTACGTAGGTCTTAAATAGGTCTGAACTTACTCTGTGATAAATGAAGCCAAACTCCCTGCGACTACTGAAAACAAAGGAATCCCAATGGTAGCAAACAGCATACAAAACAATCTTCCTTTTATGGACAATGGAGCGATGTTGCCATATCCTGCAAGAAAGAATGAGGTTAGTTCACAGTTGTAATGTTTATATTCTTTTTTCCCTACCCTACCCCCTACTGGGTAAAAATGAGTGATTTTGCGAATTCCCCCACCCTCGATACATTTATTCATTCATTCATTCATTCATTCATCCATCCCTCCCTTCCTCCCTTCATTCACTCATTTATTTCACTTCCCAAAACAATGTGTGCGACAAACATTTTATTACACATTTAGGGTCGATATCCGTGAAATAAAGCCGTGAGTAAAAACCATATCAGTGAAGTGATACGATATCACTTCACGGCAAACTGTTCAATAAAATCTTGCGATATATAATAATATATAATCGACCCTTAATGTGTAATAAACAAATTATTATATGTTAAGAGCTGATATCATTTTTATTCACTCGTTTTCCGTATCATATCGCTCGCTCGCGGATTCGCTTGTTCGCGATATGACGGGAAACTCGTGAATAAAAACGATATCAGGCTCTTAACATTTGATAATCTCTATATACCACCCTCCCATCCCCCGTCCCCATGAAAAACATCGTAGAATCCAAGCGCGTAGGACTCCATGAAATCTAAATTTGCTCAAAATTGGGATCGACAACTCAACAATTTCCGTTTTTACAATTTTATCGAAATAAGTTCGTGGGAATCGAAAGTGAGATTTTTAAAAGGCATTCTTAACTTTAATTTCGATTCATTTTCCATTTCAGACATTCATGTCTCAGTCGCAAATTACAAACTAATTGAATGGCGCCAAATTGAAATTTTATGCTAAACGTATGCGTACCGGCATATCCGGCACATTCTATCCCAGAAGCTGAGCCTAATATGTTCAAGCTGAACTTACGGGATTCTTTTTAACGAAATAAAATATTATTATTCTCAAATTATGTACTCCGTGAATAAAAGACAATTTTACATAATAAAAAAATATATATTTAAAGGTTTTTCTCACCAATTGTCGTAAAAATAGTACAGGCGAAAAGCCATGAATCTGCAAAGCTCCACTCTACTGGATTTTCCACCTGTCCAGCGTTTGTTTTCATGTTGACAAACTCGTCAATCTTTGCTATGGCGAACCGTCGCCATTCTTCGTCAAACGACTCTGTTTTTTTGTTTTGGTCTTTCAGCAATTCGTTCAGTAATTCTTCAGCGTTTGGAGAAGCTTTTAGAGTTTCAGTTTTGTCTTCAAAACCAATCGGTGCTGCTTCGAATGTCTTGAAAATAAACCCACCAAGAAGGCCGTACAAAATTAAAACTCCAACCAAAAGACAATTGTACATGAATTTAGGCTTCAAGTCACCGAGTTTTCTAGTAGCTACAAGGTTTATAATGTCCTCTGCTTCTTCATTCGGTTCCTTGTTATCATTCCCTTCGTTTGTCTGTGTTTTTTCTTTATCTGCAAGTTCAGAACTCGCCATATTGGTTTGTCTTTTCGTCTTGAGACTTGCTTTACTGAAAATGCTAAGTGTTTCCTCCTGGTTTCCCCGTACTGACGCGTCCGTTGTTGCTTCTGTAAAAATATTCTTGGCTGGTTTTGACGAGTAAATTATTGATAAGTTTGCAGCTTGTAGACCAAAATAAATCATTAATTGGGCTGGCGCTTCCAATTATGCAAAACACTTGATAAAAAGTGTAATAAAATTTGGTCACTTCTCGGTTTAATCGGTACTCTGGCTAATTTTTGTAAAACAACGCCTATACAAACATAAAAGGCACTTCTACTCATCTCAATTTTTTCTTTTTCTACGCATAATATATTGAAAAAACATTCCCTGGATTATCTAGTTTATTGAACTGTCTTTTTTGTTGACAATATTTTAGGAGGAAAAATTCATTTTGTGTTACATGATAAAAGGGAAATTAATAGTGCTTAAAATGGTGATGGAAATAGAAAGGAAAGCGCTAAAGTGCACCCGGAAGTCTACTTATATAGCTCCGCTCCATTCTGTTCTGTTCTGTACTGCATTTCCTGTTCCGTTACCTTCCTTTCTGGTTCTGCTCCGTTCAGTTCTGTTCTGTTCTCTTCAATCCAAACAATTTTCCCTCCTTTTCTGGTTTGTGTATCACTCATATCTCTGAAACGGCTTGAAATTTCGGCCATTTCGAGTTGTTCTTGCAAACCTGAAACGGCTAGTGTATTCCTTACTGCTTGTACATTGGCTTGACAAGTCGCACTAGACTTGGATGGAACTTGGACTCGATCTTCTCGAGAAAAGAACTTGGATTTTATATTATATTTAAAGGATTCTTGAAGATCCGGCTGTCGAAGTAACAAGACAGTGGGACTAATGGCCGCATTTGTATACGCCAATACACTGTTTATAAGGAGGAATAGGTAGTGTGAAGCAAAGTCTTCCTGGATCTTGAGGGCAATTCTTGAAATCGATACTAACAGAAAAAGACTGTAGGGCAAGAAAAAGATGAAGAGTACAGTTACGATCGCTCTCGCATTGAGGTTGGCTGGCACATTCCTTTGTGAATTGGGATTCGACAGCCACGCAGCCTTTTTTCTTTTCAAAAATGTCATAATGCGGTAAGATAAGAAGATTATAACGAGGGCTGGGAGTATGAGATTAATTACAATGTAGAGAAGGAGTGGTAATCTATATTGGAGGAATGTTTTTTCAAAGAGGCACATCAGAGTGTAGCTGTCAGGTCCAGTCGTCTGGGGCGTCCAAGAAAATGCAGCGGCCGGCATAAACACGATAAGACCTCCGGCAATCCACGAAGCAACTGCTAGGCTTTTGGCGGTACGAGCAGAAGGCACGACGAAAGGATGAACTATAGACAAGTAGATCTCGATGGCTAGTACCAATAGATGGTTTATGGTTATAGTTGGAAAAACGAGGCGAAGGAACCATGACAGCTTACAAAACCAGTTGCTACTTGTAACGTCGATGAAA
The DNA here is from genome assembly GCA_023349425.1 of Anthopleura sola. Classification (NCBI taxonomy): domain Eukaryota; kingdom Metazoa; phylum Cnidaria; class Anthozoa; order Actiniaria; family Actiniidae; genus Anthopleura; species Anthopleura sola. Next base: position 12,150,297 of record JALHLI010000004.1, on the reverse strand, counting down.
TTGAACATCACTTGTGCAGGGAACGCTATGCTGCAGAACAGAATATGGCAGCCGGACAAACTTTGAATGAAAACGCCCAACAGATTTCGATTGAAAGGCTTTCTCGGGCTTCTTCGTCTCTGATTTCTCTGCTTCTTTTTTAGGTAGAGGATGAGTGCGTTAGCTGCTGTCCCATAGACACAAAACACACCCATCGTAATAAACATGGCCATCTTCACGCGACCATCAAAAGGCAAAAAAAGATATTTTCTTGGGATTGTCGAATTGTGGACAGAGTTGTTGGCGCTGGCTACATCCATCATGATCATAAGAAGTCGACAGGTAAGACTCTGTCTCCGCGAAGCAAGCCTGTTGTGCAGAGACTGAACGACCTAGCTTGTTATCTCGGATTTTGTGCCGTAAAAAACGGCCGGTTAAATTGCAGATGGAATCTCATTGTTTCCATTTTTTCCATTCTTCAAAGTGATTAGAAATCTCGACTACTTAATGAAATGGGGCAAAAAACCTTAGGCTTTGTTAAAAGTGTGATATTGTTTGATGGATGTTCCAAATCATATTGTTCGAGTTTCGTAGCTTGACAACGGCACCCTAAAACGCAAATTGTGTAATAAATCCGCATTCTCTTTCTTTAGCTCATCTTAATTTGTTTTTCAGGTGTCTCGTCAAAGTCCGTCGTTAATTTTTCTCAAATCTTTTGGTAAATTATTCCAAAAATCTTACGTATAAAAAGAGTAGAGTAACTCTACTAACTCTGGTATAAATGTATAAACAACTTCATTTGCTCTCGTTGATAGTACATACATATGGTGGTCAGTGTTTTTGTGAGAGTTGAAATACCTAGAACGGATGCCCAAGGGATATATATATATTGTATATGAGGCTGTTCGAGGTATTTTTTAAAAATAAGTTTTATACAACACGGCAAATCCCAAGAGAGAAGATTGTGAAATTTTATCCATTTCATTAGAACTACACCAGCCTGCTACGCGGAACGGAAGAGAACAGGACAGAAAAGTGCGACTGCAATCCATGTCAAACAAATATATTTTTAATCAAAAACGTGAGTGACCAAAACACATGGCCGCCATGTTGGATGAAGTTTGACAAGAAACCAACCAACTGCGCTATGACGTCATATACACCAACAAATTATTTATTTATTTATTTATCTTCGCCATTTTAAAAATATATGCTAAAGCCGCGATTACACGGTGCAATTTTCTCTGCAACTTGTCTCGCAACGGCGCTGCGAGACAAGTTGCAAGAGCGTTTACACGGTGCAACGGAGACGCAATCGTTGCCGAAAGTAGAAACGAATTCTACTTTTCGCAACGATTGCTGCAACTTGTCTCGCAACATTTTTCAAATTGCACTGTAGGTTACGCGGTGCAATGCTTCGTGCAACTTGTCTCGCAACGCCGTTGCGAGACAAGTTGCAGCGGAGAAAATTGCACCGTGTAATCGCGTCTTAAAGCCTTCCAATCAAGTCTGAATCTTAAAGTATCCAGCGTGGCGGGTTCAAAGTAATTTCAACCTTTTGTAAACTTAGGTTTTTAAAGTTTAAATATTTAACTATTGCTTGTAATTGGCATGAAAAGCCCGATGGGTATGTATGATCCTTTCCGTTCCCTTCCGTTTTGAGTTCCTAAATATTTTAGGATAAGCGGCGTTTCCTAGGCATTTTTTAGACTTAAAGTTTGTGCTCCTTCCAAACAATTGTCCTTACTTTTCTGGTTTGTGATAGATATCACTCATATCTTTGAAACGGCTTGAAATTTCGGCCATTTCGAGTTGTTCTTGCAAACCTGAAACGGCTAGTATATTCCTTACTGCTTGTACATTGGCTTGACAAGTCGCACTAGACTTGGGTGGAACGTGGACTCTCCCTTTTCGAGGAAAGAACTTGGATTTTACATTATATTTAAACGATTCTTGAAGATCCGGCTGTCGAAGTAAAAAGACAGTGGGACTAATGGCCGCATTTGTATACGCCAATACACTGTTTATAAGGAGGAATAGGTAGTGTGAAGCGAAGTCTTCCTGGATCTTGAGGGCAATTTTTAAAATCGATACTAACAGAAAAAGACTGTAGGGCAAGAAAAAGATGAAGAGTACAGTTACGATCGCTCTCGCATTGAGGTTGTCTGGCACATTCCTTTGTGAATTGGGATTCGACAGCCACGCAGCCTTTTTTCTTTTCAAAAATGTCATAATGCGGTAAGATAAGAAGATTATAACGAGGGCTGGAAGTATGAGATTAATTACAATGTAGAGAAGGAGTGGTAATCTATATTGGGAGAGTGTTTTTTCAAAGAGGCACATCAGAGTGTAGCTGTCAGGTCCAGTCGTTTGGGGTATCCAAGAAAATGCAGCGGTCGGCATAAACACGATAAGACCTCCGGCAATCCACGAAGCAGCTGCTAGGCTTTTGGCGGTACGAGCAGAAGGCACGACGAAAGGATGAACTATAGACAAGTAGATCTCGATGGCTAGTACCAATAGATGGTTTATGGTTATAGTTGGAAAAACGAGGCGAAGGAACCATGAAAGCTTACAAAACCAGTTGCTACTTGTAATGTCGATGAAATCGAACATCACTTGTGCAGGGAACGCTATGCTGCAGAACAGAATATGGCAGCCGGACAAACTTTGAATGAAAACGCCCAACAGATTTCGATTGAAAGGCTTTCTCGGGCTTCTTCGTCTCTGATTTCTCTGCTTCTTTTTTAGGTAGAGGATGAGTGCGTTAGCTGCTGTCCCATAGACACAAAACACACCCATCGTAATAAACATGGCCATCTTCACGCGACCATCAAAAGGCAAAAAAAGATATTTTCTTGGGATTGTCGAATTGTGGACAGAGTTGTTGGCGCTGGCTACATCCATCATGATCATTAGAAGTCGACAGGTAAGACTCTGTTTCCGCGAAGCAAGCCTGTTGTGCAGAGACTGAACGACCTAGCTTGTTATCTCGGATTTTGTGCCGTAAAAATCTACTAATGGCCGGTTAAATTGCAGATGGAATCTCATTGTTTCCATTTTTTCCATTCTTAAAAGTGATTGAAAATCTCGACTACTTAATGAAATGGGGCAAAAAACCTTAGGCTTTGTTAAAAGTGTGATATTGTTTAATGGATGTTCCAAATCATATTGTTCGAGTTTCGTAGCTTGACAATGGCACCCTAAAACGCAAATTGTGTAATAAATCCGCATTCTCTTTCTTTAGCTCATCTTAATTTGTTTTTCAGGTGTCTCGTCAAAAGTCCGTCGTTAATTTTTCTCAAATCTTTTGGTAAATTATTCCAAAAATCTTACGTATAAAAAGAGTTAGTAGAGTAACTCTACTAACTCTGGTATAAATGTATAAACAACTTCATTTGCTCTCGTTGATAGTACATACATATGGCGGTCAGTGTTTTTGTGAGAGTAAAATACCTAGAACGGATGCCCAAGGGATATACATTGTATATGAGGCTGTTCGGGGTATTTTTTTAATATCAATATCAAAGAGAAAAGAGTGTGATAATGATGACGCACTGAGGCATCTCGTTAAGTAATGAGCATACGTAGGATATAAATTTTAGCACCTTCAATCATTTAGCGCATCCCACATGGAGAAATCGATGTGCAAATGTCATAATACCAGAATTATTTTTCATTATTAAATTTGTTATTCACGTTCATATTTTTTCTTCGAATATTACCGATAATATTATAATCATTTAGAACGTGAATAACAAATTTAATACATGAATCGCGGGTTCGATCCGCGCATCTTTCGACATCAAGGCAGCTTCTGACCCATATGAACTAGACCAAGCGAAGCAGCACAATGAATGCTCCCGCTAGCAAAACGCAAAATCCCCGACAGATATTTCAATGCAGTTCTTTTTGAAAATATGAAAAATAATTCTGGTATGTGGATTTGACTAGTACAGTTTTCGCTGGACTATAACTGGTCAGTGACTCAAACTTGAATGAGTGAGCGAATTTAGTAAGAAAATTTGCTCTCTTCTTTTTTCTTACATCCACTGTGTATCTCATTTTTTTCTTCCCTGACTCTCACATCACCATAATGCATTGTGTTTTGAAGGCAACTAGAAAGAAAATTGTTTCAGAATTCAAAACTTTTCGTGCATACCCAGAGTACTTCATTTACTATTATCGGTGAAAAATCCAGTATCAGTTTAATCAGAGTTATATAGCTAATTCCACACGCATGGGAAAATGAAACGTTTGGTGTGTGGACTTACTAAGAAATGTCATGACATTAACTCATGAAGCTGTTCAAATTTCTTTCTTTCTGGTATTCGTAAATTCAGAATGATGCATCAGCATAAGTGTCAGTTCAGATGTTGTTTTTTTTTTCTTCAATTTTTAACGGTTTTGTCTCGTCGCTGCCACCCATGCAAAGACGCAAATTATTATGGGAATATGAAAATGGTGAATATGTCATGTCGATATATTATTTTGCTTTACAGTGCATATCTTATAGCCAACATTATTGTAGATTATGATGGTCAGTCAGTATAACTATATTTTGATTTTATTTCTCGTTCATTCAAACTTTCGATTGATTTTTTGAAATGCCAACAACTATGGTTTTACATATCCAGTCTGATGTTTCAAGGAGTTTGGGAGAAAGCCCCTGGGCTAGTGAGATGATATGAACCTAGAATAAGATATGAAGAATTTGCTAACACCTCCCTTGTCTGCCATTTTATTCATGGCAAATTGGCTGCAAAGAATCGTATTATTAGAATTAAAAATCGGCCTTTGTCAACATTTAGAGTCATGCAGTTTCGGTATACAGTCAACGAAAAATTAAAATAATGTCCTGGAAAATATTGGCTCTAGCTGCAATATTTTTATTCCTCGCTTGCAGTAGCAGTGATGGCAATATAATTTATTCTAGTTTACACCAAAATATACTTGCTCGTGCGTTGCACAAGATCTGTGATAAAAATTCAGTAGACGATAAATTGGATGGTTCAGGTAACTATCGACGAAAAGTCTTATGAAAATATAAACAAGAGTGTTGTTACGTACGTTGCTTTCTCGATGTTTTTCTTAGGAAAAGTTCATATAGAGTCATATAACATTATACACAAGAGTATTATTACGTTGCTTTCTCGGTCTTTTCTTCAAAAAAGTCAGCTAAAGAATATCTTTAGTTAGTTTAATTTTTCTTATTTATAAGACGAAATACTTTTATTAGTATTACTGAACTACTTTCATGTTTTTTTCATATGTTAGATGGATTTTTGACGGAAAATCCAAACGTACTTTTTAAAAATCAGTGTAAATTCTGAATCAGAAAACTCTGATAAATAGAAAATGACTGTGCTATTGATTGGATTGGTAATTCCATGAATACAAAGCCGGGATTGAAGCATATTAATTAATCATTTATGCACGTGCTGGCAGCGGTATTACCAAAATAACGCGCGTACCGTGTACCAACCTCGTCCCCAGAAGGCCCTGGGGACGAGGTTGACCGTGTACGTAATGGCAGTGCCAAGAGCTTTTTGTTCACAAGGAATGCCTTAAATCTAACAATATTCAAAAGTAACTTAACCTTGGATATCGAAATTTTCAAAGAGGTTATACTTTATCATTTATATGAGAGATTAAATTTGTTTAAATTACAAACAAATCATTCTTAAAAGACCGCGTCCGACGTACGTAGGCGCGAAAAAAGTGTCAGTGTGGTTTCGACACTTCATAAGTAATGAAAAATTTAATGAACCTGTTATATTTGTCCTATCATAGAGAAGAATAACCGCTATAGTTTTCAAAGTTTCGGCTGCGCGGACGGATGGCGAAAAGTCTTATCTTTTATAGCTTATATATTAAAGTCGTTTCATTTTGAAAAGCACTTTTCAGATTTTCCAGTTCTATAGTTCCCACACGATTTCAGTGTTTGTCAAAGCTTTTCTGCGTTATTTAGATGTATTTATAACAGCGAATATTATTATTATGGTTGTAGATATTATAGTCATGAGAATAACATTGGAAAAATCAAGCAGGCCAAAGCAGAAATTTGTAAACAATTTTTTTCGCATCCTGTATTTACAGCCAAGAGTCACTTTCTTTTCCAAGAGAACTGAATTATTTTGTGAATTTTAATTTAAAAAATCGCAAGATAAATAAACTAAACATTCTATATAACTCAGTCATGACCAAATAAACTTGATCCTGAGCAAATAGAATTGAAATTCTAGCCATGTCTCGTTTAATTTGTACATAATTAGCATCCAGGTTGCATAAGAACCATTATCTTTAAACTTGTTCACGCTATGTTGGTTCCGCTTTTGAATGAGTAGTGAGTAATTCTGGCGACATAATTACTGAATCATACAGCCATTGAGTCCTCTTTTCTTTTAACAAATGGGCAATAGAATAAAGCCAGCTAGTAAAAAAGATAACTCCGAAGAAGATTCTCAAGTAAAGGATTTTTTTGGCAACACAAGTCTTCACGGAGTGAGATATTTCAACGAGAAAAGTGTTTTTAGAAAACTTGTTTGGTTCTTGGCTTTAGTAGCAGCTGCTGGTGTATGTGGCAAGCAAGTTCATGACACACTTCGTGCTTTTTATGGAAGACCATTTTCTACGACTCTTACGAGGCACAGAGTCTCAGAGATGAATTTTCCAGCAGTTACTTTATGTAACATGAATATGATAAGTAAAAAACGGTATGCTACAGCAGTTAGAAAGTGGAATTTGATGCCTGGATCAGAAAACCAAACCGATGAAGAACTTCGAGAAGAAATACAAGCGATGTTATCTTTATTTTCTTACAGAGAATTCAAAACGGAATATTTAGAAAAGCTTCGAGTAAAGTTATTCTCAAATCCTCTTTTCAAAGAACGAGGCGAGCTTTTTAAAGAATTTTTGACAGGGCTTTCTCACAACATCGAAGGAATGCTTTCCCTGGACTGGCTTAGCCCATGTGTTTGGCGAGGAGAGCCTTGCGGTCCTTCGAACTTTACTTCCTTTGTGAACATAAAAATGGGACAGTGTCATACATTCAATCCTGGTAAAGAAAGATACCCGAAGTTAAAAAGCGTCGTTTCTGGGCCTACGAATGGACTGAGACTGAGACTTAACCTCGAAGAGAAGGAACACGTTAGTAATGATTACTCGATGGAGTCGGGTTTTAAGGTCCTTGTTCATGACCAGAATGAATACCCAAAGATTGAAGAGTCCGAAGGATTTGCTTTACAACCTGGGACTCACACATTTGCTGCTATACGCGAGAAAAGAGTAAGATTTAAACTTTATTTTTCTTTCTGTAACTTCTAAATTACGCAAAGAAATCTACCTTTTCCTTAACCAATTATTTATTCCAGACTTGCAAGGTGAATTTGTATACTAAAAGCAGTCGAGAGCACCGACAAAGCTGCTCAAACTTAACAGTTTTGAGCCATGGAATTTCGACTTCTTTCGTGCGAAGTTTTGTAATTCAAAACACCACTTGAAACCAACATCTATTCAAAATCACTCACACTATCAATCTTACTGCTTTCAGAAATATTTACAAATCACAAAAAATAAATAACTAATAAGACTAAAAAAGACAAAGCACGAAAGTCCAAATATGCTTCCCATCGTACTTATTATTTTAAAGAATTGTAAACAAACATGGCTGGTTTTAGCGCGAACTGTTCGACGCATTGAATTGGAACTTTTTAGAAAAGCAAAGTTCTGCACCGTTAGTAAAGGTTAACCAAATTATGGACGTGCTTTCATGGTCAGGATGCATATGACGTCATTGCGCAGTTGGTTGTTTCTTGTGACGTCACCAACATGGCGGCCATGCCTGTTGGTGTCACGTTTCATATTCGAAATATATTTGTTTGACATCATAGCCGCAGTGTTGAATAATTTTAAAATCTTTATCGTGTGTTTGTTCATCATCATCATCATCTTCTTCTCTTCGTCTTCGTCATCATTATATCATTATCATCACCACCATCAGCATCACCACCATCAGCATCATCACCAACATCATGCTCATAACACATCTCACTCCCTATTTTCAGTTCAAGAATCTTCCCACGCCATACAAGACCAAGTGCGCCTCACCCGACAAGGATTTCAACAAGTATTTTAACTTCTCGTACTCCATCAACGCCTGCTTCAAACAGTGTATACATGAATACATCATCGAGAAATGTGGCTGCCAGGCATTATACAACATCACTCGTAAGTGTCTCGGAATTCACCGTTTGCCGGGCTCCTAGGTTTTCACGTGATTGATCGTGTTACGGTCACCAAAAAGTTCGGACTAACTTTTATACAAATTATCTACTTTATTTGTTTATTCTGTTCTCAAAATGTTAGTGGAACTATCTAAATACTTTATTTTTAAAGAAGTTTTGATAAAAATTTGAGAACAGAAGAAACAAATCAAGTCCATAAATTGTATAAAAGTTAGTACGATCGTGTGGCAATTCAACAACAATGTCCGAACTTTTTGATGACCGTAACACGATCCACCACGTGAAAGTCACCACGTGAGGAAAAACTGGGTCGAGTTGGCATTGCATTGCACTGTGGGACTGTTTTAGGGCAGAGCGGACATATTTCAAAGATGACGTCTATTTGGTTCCCTAAAAAAGTCCCACAAAGCACTGCAAAGCCAACAAAGTGTTTTCCCATTTCAGACCGCGTGTCGACCACGTGTCATTCCCTAGAGTTGCACATGAGAAGACACATATTAATACAACTAAAACGAGAAAAATTATTCTCAAGAAAATGACACAGTCTGAAATGGGAAAACATTACGTTAAAGAAGTCTAGTGCCGCGGAAGTTCTGGTCCAATCACATGTAAGCAGTTCTCCTATTGTCCTTTGGGCTACCTGTGTTCCGATATTAACGTTGTTCTAATCTTTTTTATTTTTCACTTTCAGCTGGAGCCGAGATTTGTTCAATGAAGGACACCTTTACGTGCATATATTCTATACATTTCGGTAAGAGAGAGTGTAGCCTTTACAGACTCAATATTTTTACTCTCAAACTGATGTCTCTCCGAAAAAAATTCCGAGCCCCTTGCTCGAAGAAACAAATAACAAATTCTAATATATATTATTTCTTATTATTTAGGGGATTTTCCAGACGAAGTGGTCAAGTGTACCAATAACTGTCCAGAACCATGCGAATACAAGAAGTACGAGGCCAAGCTCTCTTACGCTGCTCCTGTAAGCAACGCGTTCTCTCGAACCATGTCTTCGAACCTGATTACCGACCAAACTTCAGAGTCTTTTAGGGATTTTCTAAACAAGACTGAAAAGGACAGACGAGAATTCATAAGGTAAGTTGGAAATACACCACAGAGAGAAGGATTATTCAGGATGATTTCAGGAGGGAGGCGTGGCTCAGTGCTACCGAGAAACTGAAAGCTGGATTGTATATAGAGCCCTTGCAGTATACGTCGGAATGCAGCTCAATTTGGAGGACAAAACAACAGGATTCCAATTCTCAGGAGATGGAAATTCTTTTGTCAGTTTTTGTCCTCCAAATAGTTCCTTTCACAGTTCCCTGCGCCATCTTGAAAGGCAGTCGTGCCTTTGCATCGAAGCGGGACGAACGGTGAGCTTGCAAAGAGAGATTTTTTTAACACCTTGGACAATTATTCACATGTCTATGTCACATGTCGAACAAGCTCAATTGTTCGTCTCGCTTCGATGCAAAGGCACAGCTACCTTTCAAGATGGCGCAGGGAACTGCGAAAGGAGACACTAGAGAAAAACGTTTGCGCATGTGTGCCTTTCCGCACGCTTTCCAAGAATTTACAAGAGTTTTAGTGAGAACATTTTTTTTTTCTCCGTTTATACAAAACATTTCGCGGGTATACTTTTGTGGGACCAAGATACTGTATTACTGCGATTCTCAATATTCTGCGAACTCGGTAGTTGCGAGTTTCTCGTTGGAATTTGGTTTTTCACTGACGCCAGTCAAAAATATAAAAGGTACCGACTGATTAGTTTTGATTGACGGCAGCGAAAAACCAGTTTCACAACAAGCCATTGAAATGTCTGAGTTCGCAGAATATTGAGAATCGCAGTAATAAAGATAATATGAAAGAATTAGCCTTAAGTTTCAAGAACTGACTTTAAGTTTTGGCATTTTGTAAAGACTATTCTTCAGGCAAGTGTGAAAGTCAAATTTGTATATTTGACGCTTTTGACTAATTTGCATACGGACTTAGAGCATGCGCAGACGTTTTTCACGCGTCGTGAAAGGAACTATTGAGTTGCTTTGACGTCAAGTGAAAAGGAGCCTACAGCTTCCTCTTTAGATTTTACATTACCCTTCATTCTTAATTTTGAAACTCTTTAGATTTTACATTACACTTCATTCTTAATTCAAAAACTCCAGAGGAGGTGGCTAGCTACCCAGTGAACTGGGAAATAATGAACATTTTCATTCAATCCAGAAATAACGTTGTGTCGTTGGATGTTTTCTTTGAGTCGCTTGGCTATGACGTCAGTGAACAGAAACCTGTGTTTGATGACTGGGCGTTGCTAGGTAACACCATACTCTCTTGTCATTGATAAGATATATGAAAAATATCGATAATTATACATTGAAGGATGATGAAAGATGATGATGATGATGATGACGTTTGATGATTTAATTGTATAGTAAAGTGAACATGAGGTAATTGTTCAGTCATCGTCATCATTACCATCATCGTCGTCAGATATCACAAGAGACCATCAAGGGCAGGTCCTAGATTCATGGTCTCTTAATTATCATCATCATTTTCATCATCATTATGTATCAGCATCATCATTATCATCATCATCATCATTCATAATAATCATCATAATCAATCATCATCATTCATCATCATCATCATCATCATCATTCATCATCATCATCAACATCATCATCATGTATCATCATTATCATTCATCATCATCATCAACATCATCATCATTCATCATCATCATCATCATCAACATCATCATTCATCATCATCATCATTCATCATAATCAATCATCATCACCACCATGCATCATCATCACAATCATTATCATCATCCCCATCATCATTCTTCATCGTGATCGTTATTCATCATCATCTCATCATCATCATCATCACCATCATCATCATCACCGCCATCGCTACCATGATCACTACAGCCACATGCATCATCACCACCACCATCACCATCATTTACCATCATAATTATCATAACAGCCATTTTCATTTTTTTCATTCAATTGTATATCGTACTCTTTCGTCCCTTCAACCCACCCCACCCCTAACACTAAACGTGCAAATAGCCAGCCAGAGGAAAGGAGGTTTAGAGTATAACCTGATCGTGTTGTCATGGTTACCTTTCATAGGTGCAGTCGGTGGAACCCTTGGTCTATTTCTCGGCACCAGTATTCTCACGGTTCTCGAGTTCCTAGACTTCTTCGTGATTTGCTTGATCAGAGCGCTGCGCAGAAACAGACACCCATCCAAGGAAGAAGAAATGGGTGAAATCAATCACTCGATGCCTATAAACAACGAAATAAAACAAATCTTTTAGTTATATAGAATATAAATTTATATAATTCACTCTCATAAGTATAAGTTACGTTCGAAGTGAGATAAAAATCGACTGGATATTCGATAAAAAGCCATTTATCTTTTGAATAGTTAGAACTGGAAAGCATTAGCTTTTACCATAAAGCCTAGTTTATACACAGGCGGTTTAACCAAGTTTCTGTCAGTACTGTGTGAAGCCTCTTTACCTTGGGCGTAATGTTTTCCTTTTTTAGATCACGCGTTATTCCCTAGAGTATCATTTCTTTGTTTGAACCAACGAGGTTTTAAAATAACAGATGGTTGTAAAATTTTATGTTATCTATTTATCAATGAAAATATTAATACAATACAGTATGGGACTTCGAATATATTCAAATTCAATCATATATAAATTATGGAAAATAAAGTTAGATAAGATTTATGAATAAAAATATCGATCGTAAATGAGAATATGTGTGTGTGTTTTTTTTTTTGTTTTTGTTTTTTGTTTTCTCTTTTAGTTTTGCGTTCGCATATTTTTCTAAAGGCTTGTTATGGGGTACCTGTGTTATCCAATAATGGGCTCCCTGTGTTATCCCAGGACCTTCTCTTCGCTCAGGACATTCATACATTTGAACTTTGAATCTGCCCTTCTAGCACTTCTAGCTTGCTCTTCTGTGTAAAAAATGGGATCTGAAAGACCAGAGCCGCTGTCAGGAAAAGACGAAAGGTAAGAATAAATAACATATATTTACAATATGAAAGAATTAATATGAATTTTGTCAACATTGTGAGCAATGGACGACGTGGTTTTGTTGAGGTGGCCGTCAAGTTTTACGGACAAATCTTCGAGTCATCGAAGAAAATTCCAAGTATTCTTTCTTTTAGCTTATTTTAACTGTATTTGCGAATGCATTTTTGGTATCTGATGTATTTATTACCAGCATTTCAACTTGATTTGCGATCTGTCAAATTTCAAGGGGGGAGGGGTGGTGGTCTTGTGGGATGGTTTGTGTGAGCACTCTTTTCTTATAAGTTGATTAGTCGTACCTCAGAAAACCTGTGTCACATGCTATGATTTCTCATGCAACTTGACTCACAAAAAAAGGATTGCAAGTTGCACATGTAATTTGAATCAATGGTGAAAGAATGATTGGCTTGTGTGCGCACTCTATTCACAAGTTACACTACCATGTCACACTTAAATTTTTACGAAAATTGTTGCAGAAAATAGAAGTTGGTTCTACTTTTCATGCACCAAAAAGAAAAATTCAAATGGTATGAAGGGATGTCAAACATGAATACTGCTGGTGTAACCTGCAATAATTTGTTTTGTGAGATAAGTTGCACGAGAAATCGTAGCATGTGACACAGCCGAAAGACTCATTTTAAAAAAGTGCATGACTTACTTAATAAAGATATAATTGTTTCATAGGTCTTATGCTTACCTCACAATTAGAGACAGAATGCCAACTATCCTTACCAAAGTGATAGATTGCATCCACCGAAAGGCAACCGAGTATACCAGAGAAAATAAACAGGTTTGTCGACTGTGTGGACTGTCAGTTGGTGTATAGACCTCTTGTATGTGACATCAAAGCAGCTCAATTTGGAGGACAAAACTTAAAGGATTTCAATATCCTGAAAATTGGAAACCCATGGTTTTGTCCTCCAAACTGAGCTGCTTTCCAAAGTGCTGCAAGGGGTCTACACTTCTATCTCCCTATGCCATGTCTAGGTATTGTGATCTTTATTTATGCTTTCAAACCTAATTCTTCTTTTTAGGAACATGCTCAAGATGCAAAAGATATTGTAGGACGGCTTTCAAAACTGAATTATGAGATGAAAACCAATAAGAAACTCTTGGAAATTGAAGATACTAAAAATGATGTTCATCTCTGGAATGAATATTTAAAGAATGCCACGTCCCTGGTCGATGGAAGCAAGATTTCATGGTTCTCTGGAGCTTGGCTGACTTGCGAATGCTTTATGTATCGTAAAATATATGAAGCTCTGGCACTGAGGTATTCACCGGTTTCTTACCACCCAAAAATCATTTTGATTTGGCTAATTTGATTCAACTTTGAGAGGCACTTTGCATAGATACAATAACTTGTTATCCTTCACATGTAAACTATTGTGTTTATGCCCCTCAAATTTGATGCAAATAAGCCAAATTGAAATGCTTTATGGGTTGTAAGAAAGCAGCATATAGACCTTTCTTACCATGAGTAATGGTGGACTCCCTTTGGAATTACACATTGTATGACTCAAAATTTATTTACTTCAATATTTATTAGCCTTGCCACTTTCCTTCATAAATTCACCACGTTGTCTGATTTCATACTGTGAGGGACAAGGTACAAGTCCTCCCAAACCCCACAGAAGAGTCCTATGTGGGGAGTGATGGTTTTTTTTACCATCCATTTTTGTTCAATTGCAGTAAACTTCATCAAGATTTTGACCCATTCAAGGAACAGAAACAAGCTTCATTCATGTTGCAGCAGGAAAACATGGCTTCTCTTGCCGATATCCTTGTGGCCAGTTTTGATGCTGTCTCAGAATCTACCAACCCTAAAACACTAGAACAACACTTTGAAACCTTTCTACAGGTAATTAATGTTGTTAGGAAATAGTAAGGTTATGAAGAATATGAACATATGGTTATAGGAGGGTGGACAGTTAGGCATTGGGAAAATGTCAGGGCAAAAAACTGTCTCAGCAAAATTGAGCTGTAACTACTATAGTGCTTGTGAGTATAGGCTGTTGATTCTCTTACTTGTGCTGTGCTTACTTCTCCTGCTGTGGTTGATGGGAAGGATTTAGTGCATTGCAGTGTATCATTTTCCGATATCGCATTAAGAATAGAATCGGCAGGAATATAAACAACATTGAATAGACGTAAGTGAGTACGAGTCTGAGTGTAGGCAAGGAGAGCCTTAGCTTTAAGCCATAAACAAAATAACAATAGCTCTTATAATTTTACGGATGCATATAAATAAAATACAAATGAGACAACAAGCATTGTATTGACCCGATAGCCTCACTTGTATGATTCTTAAAACAAAAGAATATCTCATTTGCATACATCTGTATTAAAAATTATTCCATGTTTTCTTTCCAGTTCTCACTCTGGGGTAACAAGTGTGATCTTTCGATCTCTAGCGGAGAAGTCCTCGCTGAAAATGCTCGTCTTTCATCAAAACTTGAAGATCTGAGAAAGCATATACTCGTCAATAACACTAGTGGGATCTGGCAAACACTTCAAAATGAAAAGAACCAGAGGATTGACTTCATCTTAGACAATGCCGGCTTTGAACTTTTCACCGATCTTTGTCTAGCTGAAATGTTGCTAAATTTGAATAAGGCCAGTGTAATCTATTTTCATTTGAAGGATATTCCTTGGTTTGTCTCCGACACGACGGAAGAGGATTTTTCCTGGACGATTGAGAAATTGAAAGAATCTGATGTAGAATCTCTCTCCAAATTGGGTCACAGATGGGAAGAGCGCATTAAAAATGGGTCATTTGTCTTAAAGAAGCACTTTTATTGGACATTATGTCATGATTTTAGTGAAATGAAATCAACAGCCAGTGAATTATATGACGAGTTAGCCAAATCAAAGTTGTTGGTGTTTAAAGGTGACCTGAACTACCGTAAATTGGTAGGTGACCGTAAGTGGCCATACACCATGCCCTTTGCCGAGGCCCTATGGGGCTTCCATCCAGCTCCATTGTGTGCTTTGCGCACAATAAAGGCCGAGGTAGTCGTTGGTTTAGATGAAGGAAAGGACAAGGCCGTGGAAGCTGTAGACAAAAACTGGATGATTACAGGGAGTTACGCAGTAATAGAATTCCATCAATAAACTCTGTATTTTTATTACGGTACAAATACTTTACAAGTAGAATAGAATTATTATAAAAGATAGTTACTATTTATATTGTATTACAAGCTCTTCCTTTTTCTACTTCGCCTGAGTTAGGTAAAGCAGGGAGGTGTGAGAGGGAGAAGGAGATGCAACTAATAAGCTGAGAATCAATCCCCACATGGATAAAGTAATCAAAAATCTGTGTGCAAATTATTATGGATTTGAATTCAAGGGGCTAAAATAACAGCCAGTCAGTTACTGGTCATGACCACCAGACAAGTTCCAATTCTGTCCGGAACATTCTCTGTTAACTGGCCATCATTTTAAGCCCTGGCATTGCAGTAAAGAACCAATGAAATACTTCAAACTGATAGGGGCACATGAGATAACTGCCATGCTTGGAGCTGCCACTTTCAAAGTTACTACATGGGATGTCCATACTACTGATATAACTTCACTGTTATCTGCAAAGCTTATCTGCTCTATTGCAAGGTTCCTATTGCAAAGCTAACACTATAATTCAATGTTTCTCTTATCTTCTTTGTACTATTAAAAATCTATTTAAACTAAAACTCCAGTTTTGATTTCTCTGTTGCTCAGGCTAAGCCTCGATTTCGTATGGAATTACTTTGAATATTAATTTTATGCATTCTGTTCAAGGGAATTTCAAAGTGTTTGTATTGTTGAAGTTGTGCATTCTTTACTGTGCCATTGGCATTTGGGAATACCTAGACACTGGAATGAGGCTAACCCTGTGAAAATCACACTGCAATCAATGAACACAGCAGTATTGTATGAATTGGAAATTGGTCTATTTCTATAAATTATTGTCAAAAATTTAGTAGTTTTTAGTAATTTTTTGTTTACAAAACTGAAAATCATGATGCAAAATTTCTTTTGACAGTTTGTCTCTATTATACATGTTATACACTGTATGTTGTCCCCTTACGATTTATAACCCTCTGTTTTGAAATTACCAACCCAATGCAATTCCAGGTATCTAGGTCTGACATCTCAGAATCAAAAGAATCATAAAAAGATCCCTAAAAACTTACAGTATTAGTTAATTTGTTATGTTAAATTAACATGGTAATTACCAATATGTAACTATGGATCTTTAGGGTCTTTGTGTAAGTGGTACAGGCAGGGCCAGAATTTTGTATAATAAAATGTTGTGTTCAGGACTGTGCGTATGATGCCAACTGCTTTTCAATGTCTTCAATATTTGAAACCATCTTGTTGATTTGACTTTCATCCATTTCAAATTGGAATATGTCGACATCCTGTGGAGGAATAGGAAATGCAATAGTGAAAAAGCATAAACTGTGGACCTCTAGCTCCAAATATCACACACAAACAACTGAGCTATGCC
This sequence comes from Anthopleura sola, assembly GCA_023349425.1. Lineage (NCBI taxonomy): Eukaryota > Metazoa > Cnidaria > Anthozoa > Actiniaria > Actiniidae > Anthopleura > Anthopleura sola. The sequence goes on along the minus strand of JALHLI010000004.1, from coordinate 12,133,529 downwards.
TGCTCCTAGGATAGGACAGCAGAATCAAGGGTTCCCTCAAGAACCTAACAAGCTAAATTCTAGATTGATCTGTGGATTAGCTATACCCTTATCAACCCAGAGGCTGCTTCAGGATTTGATGAAATTTGAAGGAGCCCCCAAGCCCCTCCCCACAAGACAGGGGGAGGCATCAGCCATACCTACTATTCCTCTACTTATATATTGACAACAACCACTCCCCCTTCTGTGGATTCACTCCACATGTACTACCACTACATTCTTTATTTACAACATACAGTACCACACTCAACTCACATTTCAATTTTCTACCCACCCCTTGCAAAAATGAATATCACATGATCTGAAATGGGATACGAAAGGGAATATCTTTTCTCCACTCTCACCTTTTCTCCATTTTTTCCATTATGTCTTGTTGCAGCATTCTCAACCTGCATTTCGACAATGGCCACAGGAGTGTTGATCTGCTCGATGCTGCGTGCCTGACTCTTCAGATCGATTCTCCAGCTAACATCCTTAAACTTGTTATTCCAAGACGCTTTCTGCACCAAGCTATCGTGAATTTTAGTCTTCTGGGACTTCCAGAACTTCATTAAAGCAGCAGCTTGGTCTACTTTTAGCGCACCTTCGCGTTTTTTAGTCTGCGAGGTCAGAAACGCCTCAAGTTGATTAAAGTCCATGTCAGATGCAACAATATTCCGTAATAGTGACTCGTATTTTCCAAGCAGGGCTTCAAATTCCTCATCAGATAGATCAGGAAAGAGCTCTCCTTTAAGGAAACTATCTGTAATTTCGGATTCTCCGAAGAATTGCCTCCTGGCGAGGCCATTAAGAAGGCCTACGACGTTCTTATCTGCACTCACTGCGGCCGCCATTTTGGAAAGGAAGTGACAAATACAAAGGAAGCCCACGTCTACGATTTTTTCAACGCATCAAAACATCAGCAAATCTTAACTTAGAAAACAAATAAGATTTTCATTTCCGAGGAATTTAATTTCTATTTTACTTAGGGCAAATTTAACTGGCATATAAATAAGTTGAGGTAATAAGTTAAAGTTATTCAAAATGTATATATTGGAGTTCCTGTGGTATGATACTTGAGCCCGCAATACTACATCCCAGCAGTGCTTCTAAATAACAAGCAAATTTATCGAAAATGTTTGCAGTTTTAAGACGCTCTGCGCGGTCTTTTAGCATCCTGAACTGCAATATTTGTAGGATATGTACATCAGCAAGCAAAAGAAAGGATAATTTTTATGATGTGACGATTGTTGGTGGTGGAATGGTAGGAGGCAGTCTGGCATGTGCACTCGGTAAGACTACCCCTTCCTCCCACCTCACCTCACCCTAGGTGTTAATGTGAAATATATCCAAATTGCTTGTAGTCTATACTTTGTGTAAGCTTATCGTTCATATATTAAGCTTGGCTTTTTGAAAGTATTTTTTAACCTGTAAGTTAGCCATGCCCACATTTTGGTCAGCCCAGAAGCTGTTATATGGTTTGATAAAATTTACAAAAGATGCTTTTTTTTTTGTTATGTGTTGGCAGCCTAAAGCTGGGTGAGGGCATACCCCCCAGATTAGCCCCCTACCTGTCGTAGATGGGTATGTAAAACTATTGGTTATTCAGTAATTAATTTATCCAACCTCAAAGTGTTAGAAGTCTGCTCCAGTTATATATCGTAACATTTTCCTTGTTTAGGAATGGAGAGTTCTCTGTCAGAGCTCAAGGTGTTAGTCCTAGAAGCTGGTCCTGATAAACAATATGTGCTTCCGTCGAAGTATGAAAACAGAGTGAGCTCAATCACATCTGGCTCTAAAAGCCTGCTAGAAAGTAAGTTACACAAATAGAAACTGGTTATTTATTTCAGTTGCTGTATTAACTTGAAATGGATATGCTGGCACAGATAGAAGACTTGGGTGGGTAGAGAAGGGTATTATATCAATGTTATTAATATAAATATAACATAAAAGGTGAATAACTGTTAGGTATAGCTGGGTTTCACAAGATGTCATTTCCTGTCTTGTGTGGAATGTTCATCAGCTGAATTACAAGTTTTCCATAGAATTCTTTCTGGTTGACAGCACACAAAAAATTAATTCATTGCCAAATAAAGTTACGGCCCCTTGGGGGATATGGACCCCTACTTTTTTGGATTGACCGTCTACTCCAAATATTATTGAAAGCTCTGAGCAATAGACCTCTCCAAATTTCACTTGAGTGACAACAAAACTGGCTCATTTTGTACGTTTTTGTATAAAAACGTGAATCCAGGAAAGGTCTATTTATGGCCAGCCTAAGTTGCTAGATGAATCACTTTCCAAAACCCTATTTTCATTGATAGATTTGGGTGCTTGGGATCACATTTGTAACATGAGACTGAAGCCATATAAGAGAATGCATGTGAGTATCTTTGAGCAAATTGATTTTCATTTTTTCATCCCCCATCAAGCTTGTCTCGTGCCCTCCTAACTGATCACATCCATCCACCCATCAATCTATCCATCCATTTATTCATTCATTCAGTAAATTTTTCATCCACCCATGTTATCCTATTACATTCAATTCTATTCATTCTTTCCTCCCATACTTCCATCCATCCATTTATCTCATCCCATCCATCCATTGCATTTCATCCCATCCATTCATTCATTTGTTCAACTACTGATTCCTTCTTTTTTAGGTGTGGGATGCCTGTGGTGATGGTCATATTGCTTTTGATACCTCACAAGACGTCAGCAATACAACTGAAATGGCGTACATAATAGAAAACTCAGTGATTACAGCTGCTCTTAATAAACAATTGAAACAGTTAGATCAGAATGTAGAAGTCAGTTATAACTCAAGAATAAAAAACATCGTTCCACCAGATCCTGTATGGAATATGGTTAGTAATATATCTCATTGATGGTAACAACAACAGCAATGATGATTGATGATGATGATGATGATGATGATGATGATGATGATAAAGATAGCAATGATTGAAGAGAATTAGGTAGAAGTGATGGAGGAAGCTCTAGGTGCTGCTGATAATGATGATGACATTTGATGATGATGATGATGATGGATGATTAAAATGATTGATGGCAATGATAATGATGACATTGATCAACCAAAACTCAATGATCATGGTGGCAGAGGCATTAATGTGATTGATGATGATGATAGAGATAATGATTAATTAATGGTGATAACAATGATGATAAGAAATGATGATGGTGTTGATAATAATGAAATTATTATGATAATAATTTATGATGTTAATGTATGATAATGTTTGATGTTGATGATGACAATAAATGATGATGACTTATTGATGATAAGTTCAAAGCTCTAAGTCTTGTACCATTTATTTTCAGGATAAACCTGAACATAACCCATGGGTAGGAGTCGAACTTGACGATGGATCTGTCATTCATTCCAGATTACTGGTAAGCAAACAGACAGTGTAACATGCACCTGCATAACTGGCATTGAGTTTGAATGTGCCCAAAAGCTTCAAGGCTTTCATTTATGAGGGCATGTGTAGGAGGAGGAATTGGGAAGATTTTAGGATTTACCTTGTTTTGGGTATAGTTCATTTGTCGGCGTGTGAATCTTTTGTTTACATTGCCTCATATGATGTTGTTTGTACCCAAGCTTGACCAGAATGCATTGTGTTTATTGAACTCAGAAAAGGCCAGACTAAGGTCAGAGCTAAATAAAGTCAAACCTCTATACAACAGCTACTGTTGGGACAAAATTATGTGGCCATTGTAGACTGGGGCGGCTCTTATGGAGAGGTTTCAGTTTCAGTATATGCATGAACTCATTTGGCAATGGGAACAAAATTTCCTGGGTATTGGGTATAGATGGCAATTGTGAGGATGTGGCCGTTAGTGGAGGTTTGACTGTATTATCAATACTGTGTTGTACAGGTCGGTGCAGATGGTGTTCGCTCAACAGTGAGAGGTGCAATGGACACCCAGTATTTAACTTGGAGTTATGGACAGTTTGGTGTTGTGGCTACTCTGGAACTTGGCGAGGTGAGTGTTTGAAATGATTTATAAGTTTTTGTTTATTTTTTTAGAGAAATTGGTAAAAGATGGATTGGTTCCAACGCCAATGGTGTTGGATAGGTAGTTGTTTGGAGGGAATGATTTTTTTTTTTGTATTTTAGGTCACAGAAAATATTGTTGCTTGGCAGAAGTTTTTACCAACAGGACCAATGGCATTATTACCTGTGAGTATATTACTCGTCATATAGTCCATATTAGGACTACAGGTTGACAATGCATGGTGGGATTGATAAATGGAACGTGTGTGAAGCATGATGACCTTTGTCATCTTAAACATGTTGTCATATCAACAGAAGAATCATTCACAGAATGTATCACTGTGATTCAATATGGCAGACTAGTGATGTCTGGGTTTTGATTCACTAGTTCATTTACTTGTTCATTTGTTTGTTAATTCACAGTTGTCTGAAAATATGAGTTCCCTAGTATGGACCACAACAACTGAGCATGCCAAGACATTAGTAAACCTACCAGAAGACGCTTTTGTTGATGCAGTGAACAATGGATTTGTGAGAACCAATCATTTATCAAATATCATCTGTCTATAATAATTTAATAGATTAATACTAATCTTTCTTTTACGTACATTATAGTGGGAAGACTTGGATAGGAGTCCTTTAGTTGAAACAGCATCCAAGATTGGACAGGCCATTTCTTCTTTATTACAACCTGGAGGTACTACCAGTCTGACATTACAGCACTTTTCATATTTCTGCGACCTACCTGTAACCAACTCCAGAATTCTGGCATTTATGCTTCTGTCAATCAAACTTAAATATCCATACCAACCCTCACAGGAAAAGATTTGAATTTCCCAGGGATGGGAAGGGTCTGAGGAGGGGAAACCGAGGAGGGTATATTGTGTAGTTCCAGAAAATATCCACACCTCATCCATGTAGGAGGAGATTTTCCAACATTCATAGCTTCATTCATACTATCTATGGTCTACTGTATTTTCTACTTTAGGAACACTCTCTAGTACACAGATACCACCAAGCACATCGAAAGTGGTAGAGGGAAGTAGAGCAATGTTTCCATTGGGTCTTGGTCATTCAACACACTATGTACAGCATAGAATAGCTTTAGTTGGGTAAGCTTTAGTTGGAAATGCTTGTGTGAATACTCTGGTTATGTTTTCAATTCTCTGGTCCTCAGTGGTTTCATTAAGGGGCTCAATTTTGTGTAGAATATTCATGTGTTCAGTGAAAGTCTGTGGAATTTCAAAGTGTTTCTGTTGTTGAAGTTGTGTATTCTTTACTTTACTGTTGGTATTTGTGAATATTCAGACCATGAAATGAGGCTAACCCTGAGTAATCAAGGAACAGAGCGGTATTTTAAGAATTTGAAAAATGTCTATTGGTAATAACATCTGCTGCAAATAACTTCAGGTTGACATATTGATAAATTTGTCTGTATGTACAGGGATGCTGCCCATCGAATCCACCCTCTTGCAGGACAGGGAGTTAATTTAGGGTTTGGTGATGTTGCAAGTTTGACAAACAAGATCTTGCAGGCAGTGGATCAGGGGCAAGACATAGGTATACCCATCACATTCTTTTATCAATCCATTCATGCATCCATTATAACCATCCATCCATCTATCCAACCATTCATCCTTCTACCCAACCATCTATTCCATCCATCCATCCTTCTACCAAACCATCCATCCTTCAATTCATCCACCCACCCATCTTTTTTATCAATTTCTTTGCTTGTCTACTTATTTGAATCACATTATAGGCAATGTTGTACATCTACAAGAATACGAGACAGAACGGCAGAGGGCTGTAGTGCCCATGATTGTTGCAACAGACCTGTTGAATAGGCTGTTTTCAACATCCAGCATGTTACCTGTCGCTGCAAGGACTGCAGGTCTTTGGGCAACAAATGCATTACTGCCACTAAAGGTAATTGACACCCTACTTTCCTATGCAGCAGACATTTGCATTGTAGTGCAATATGACAATGCCAACAGCAGCTGAGTAGGAGACTATTGACATTTCTTATCTTAATGTGTAGTCAAAGATATCAAGATAACAAGCTAGCATGCAAAATAATTGTTGTGACAAACAGTGGATGTCAATTGAGGCATACCAGGCACGCCCACAAAAGACATCCACCAAAGCCCTATTTTGTCTCAACGACAGACCTCTGTACCTTGGGTGCAATTGTTTCCCATTCAGACCACGTGTTATTCCCTAGAATTGCACATAAGAAGACATCTAAATATTGATATAACTCATGCAAAAAATATTACCCTCAAGAGAATGACACCTGGTCTGAAATGGGAGAACATCACACCCAAGGTAAAGAGATCTATTCTATCGAGATTCTAGTTTGTAGGTCAGAGTTTAATATACCGGTAATTCTTAACTTTCTCATTTTTAGGAGCAGATCATAACCTTTGCAAGAAACTAATCCAGATGGGCAGTTTAAAAGCTGGAAGTCAAAGAAAAACCAACAGATTTGAAAGCGGATGTTAAATTGGCTTATTGTTTTAAAATGGATGAACTTATTGTTAACTCCAACAACTCGGGTGTAAGAAATAACTTTATTAAAATAACTGTAAAGGGCTTCAATAACAAACTAAAAAATTTATAGACACTCTGAAACAATGTTTTCAAAACAACCTCTGATCAAACCACTGATCAAGGTCATGGCACAACTAACTCACAGATCAAATTGGAATAGGCAATGTGCACAAAGCACTCTGGGAAAGTGAGTCCTGTAAAAATGGAACAGGCAAATTGAAGGAAATATCAGAAAAAAATAACTGTTATTTTAGTCTGTTGAAATACTTTCATTTCAGGAAAAATTGTCAGATGAATTTTTAGAGGAGCCAAAAAAGTGTAAGGACTCACTTCCCTATCATGCTTTGTGCTAGAATCTTGAGCTCATGCACATTGGCTATTTAGATTTTATAGGGAGGAATACAAGAGAAAAACCCTTGAATCAGGGGTAAGACCTACTGATCTACTCGCATGACGCAGTCCAGGAATCAAACCCAAACCCCAAAAGTGAGAGCGAAGTGTTCTACCACTATGCCACTTTGATTTAGCCAATAGCTGGTCTTCTGACAGTGCCCCATTTTCTCCCTTGCAGTCTCCCTCGCAGATCCCAGTAAGTAATCAGTCAAAAATAATTAAAAAAGTTTATTTCGAGTACCAGCACAGCTGTGCTTTAATATACGATGTTATCTTAAATTGTACATATCTTAAATTGTCCAATAATTAATGGCTCAATCGCCCAACATCAAAATCAGAATGTCCCACAGATTTTGAATATTGCTTTCTTCTTTCAAATTGACTGTCCCTTGATATAAAGATAGATCACTTTTCAAAGTCGATGTTAGTTGTTTTTATGAGTTTTAGGATTTTTCTGCTCTTCTTTTTTTCGTTATTTGATCTTAAAGAGCTCGAGATTTCATCTCTATATTGCTATCAGATTTTCGTGATTTGAATCATTCTGATAACTGATCAGTGAGCGTGGGGACTTTTTAGCATTACCCCAACTTGTCTTCACTACCGATTCTTCGTGATCAGAGATCAAACATTTTTTTTCGTGCCTAGAATATATTTGTTATTCTTAAATCAAATCCCAAAGTAGTCAAAAAATTTTGGAACCACAAAGACAGAATTAAAGCCAACAAAAGAGTAGGTTACAAAACGATGCACCAGTTCTATGAATTCTTTATCGCTCATCGAGTCTGTGAAGTTTTTCGGCAAGACCCTTGGTACAACTGTGTGTATTAAGGCCTTCATGAAGCTGCGTGAAGGAGCTAGTACAAGGATTCCAAAAATAAATCGGCAAATCATGGTCATTATTCTGTCTGGTCCTGGTAAGACCATTGCAAATGGTGTGCCGATGTACGGGTCTGGGACCTTTGTGGGTGCGAATCTTGCCCATGAGCCAAGAAGTGCGCCAACGCAACTCCCAATAACCATGGTAGTGTCGGCACGTGTCTCTGTTTGCAAGGGCGGTGTTGGGTACACCACACACATTGCTAGTGGTATTGCAACCATGAATATAGGTGAGCTTGGAGCTGTTAGTACCCATATTTCTGTTGGTATGTCAAACATCGGGATGACAATTATGAGCAATATGGCTGTCAGGCATAGGCCAGCTATAACATCCTGAAGACAAAGATCAGAAGATAGAGATTAGGATAATCATCATCACCATCATTACTATCACTTATCATCTTCACTATTATAATTATCTCCTTTTTATCATGACAACCACAGGCCCGTTGCTAGGACCTCAAAAGGGGGGTTTTCATTTTTATTGTATCATACAGTTTTTCTAGCCGAAATTTAGGAATAGAAGTGAGGGAGTGGGGGGGGGGGGGGGGGGTTGTTTGAACCACCGAACCACTCCTAACGATGGGCATGAGCATAACAAATAATACCACTAAGCCCAAATTCATTGTTCTACCTCCCTAGTTACTGTTGCTACGTTCGACAAGCTAAAATGTGTTTTTATTATACTGCATGGAACAGACACACCGATTGTTGAAAATTGTAAATTCTGAATTCAAGTTTGTATGTTGGCCATTGTATATTCCATTTGGAAAACTACCCATTTTTTGGTGGTCACTCAAGCAAAGCTGAAATTGGTGTATTAAATATCATCAACATCATAAATCAATCGTCATTACCATTTTTCACTGCTGCCCTTCATATTCTTATTATCAGTTTCCCCCCATCCACTAAGCTTTTCAGCAAATTTTATTGTGATGTAAGAGTACCTGCATACTGCACAGTTGTTTTATTAAACCTCTATAGCTTGTGCCTAATTTTTCCCATTTCAGACCATGTGTCATTCCTTAGAGTATCATTTCTTTGTTTGATTGGTTATGCATGAGAATACAAATGTATGTGGATACAACTCAAACGAATCTTATTCTTGAGGGAATGACACGTGATCTGAAATGAAAGCTAAAAACAGGGCTCAAAATAACAGTTGGTCAACGGTCAATGTCCGTCCAAATTTGATACTTGATACTTGAACGGACATGTTGACTGGTCATATTTGAAAATACTTTATTTGGTAACGTAGGTTAATTTTCAGGCAGAGGCTATAAAAATGCACCCATTTGCAGACCTTTTCATGGTGAAAATTATTAGTTTAATGAAAATTACAATTGGTTAATTGTTAATCATTTTTGACCATCCAAAAATTTGCAATGACTGGTCAAAAATGTATTTGGCCAGACATCTTGACCAGCGTATGAATGGCTGTTATTTTGAGCCATGAAAAAGGTCTTGAAATGGCAGTAAAAGATCACTTACCTGTAAATTATGCATGCCCATGTATAGCCTGCTACTACACACTAAAAGACACCAACACGAGAAGAAAGCAATACCCAGGGGAAGAGGATACTGGAACACAAGACAAAACATAAATTATTATCAGTACGAAGCAGTATTTGTATTAAAGTTAAATGCTGTTACAGAGCTTTCCATATTTCTGTGACTTAACTGACTCCAGAGATCTGGCATTGTGGTTATGTTAATCAAATTTACAATGGGCAGACTTCATCCCGATTGAGCGATAAGGAAATTTTGTGACTGGACAGCCAGCATTTCAAATGAGAATTTCTTTATTGCTCATAATAGACCCCTTGCACGTGACATCAGAGCAGCTCAATTTGGAGGGCAAAACAAAAGGATTTTAATCTCCTGAGAATTGGAACCTATTGTTTTGCCCTCCAAATTGAGCTGTATTCTGACGTGATGCAAGGGGTCTATTGCAATCAACTCAGCCTGTGGTATACATATACATATACACATGTTGTAGTGTATAAGATGTTTGGAGACACTGGCACTATTGTTTTGAAAAGTTATTGACATCCAACATTTACAAGAATGTAATTTTAATCTCAAACAATGAGCTGGGCATGCTGGTATTTGTGTAACAACATGCTCAGCTTAAGAGCTTGTTATTGGATGACATAAAGTGCTTGAACAAACATGTAACTGCAGAACATGAAACAGTAAACCTCAGGATAAAGTCATCTAATATGTTGAATTCCATGATATAAATAGGATATGTCTTGACTAACAACCCATACAGAAAATTTGCACTAAAATTCTGGTTTTCTTGCCTCTCTGCAGGCGTCTATTATTTGAAACACATACAATGTTAAAGTTATGTAAATAGTGGGCGATAACTGCATTAATTAATGTTCAAATATGTGACATTAAAACCCTTAATTTTCGTTTTGCAAACGAAAATTGATATGCTGAAAACAGGATAACTCTTGACACTAGGGATAAAGCTATGTTCTGGCATGCAATATTTGGATTTTAGAGAAAAGAAATTTATAAAAGAAGATTTATAAAGTTTGTCAGTTATGTTGTCAGACTATTTCCGGTAAACAGTCGAATAAATGAATTACTGCACGTCTGAGGTTGCTGTTTTGATTTTGATCGACTTTTTAAAGGTGGGATAAAATAAAGTTATAAAAGTAGGTGTAACAGGAAGAATATTTATACCTCATAACGATCGTAGCTGTAGTAAACCAAACAGAATGGAATGAGAGCACCAACCATAGCATGAGTAGAAGGCATTCCATACTCCCATTGGTATCGCTTTTCCACGGAAATAACCGGGGGGCTAGGAGGTCTAGGCCACTGTATAATATCCTTAGCAGCTTGTCCACAGTACATAAATAAAGCCCATAGAAACACCATCCTACGAGCAATATATTCGTCAATATTCCAAAACAGAAACGGAAAGAAGGTGATGTAGAAAATCTCGTTGCCCAGAGTCGAGCCGAAGGTAAAGAGTGCGTGCCACAAAGGATTGTATTCGTAAGTCTGAAGCCTCGTAGATTCCATTTTTCGGCTGTCTAGCAGCTTTTCTTCACTACTAGGCTTCCAGTGGCCATTTTTGATGAGTCCATTCTTAGCATATCCATTGACAAATCCGTTTGAAACATGGCCGTTCGTGTATTTGGCGGGAGAGAGGTCGCCGTTCTCGTCCTTCTCACCTGGGTCTTTCTCCTCTTTTTTTGCTTTTAACCCGCAGAAATTTTGAAAGCGAAGCACAAGGTAAGGGTCTGCAGAAGCACGAAGCATTTTGAGAGTTGGAAAGGATAGTTTGAGGTGTTTAAAGATGAGGAATAAGACCTCTCACTGGACAGCCATGTTGCTGCTGTAAAGAGGAGGGACCCTAATAAGATTCATAAATATGAGACCGAGGCAGCTGCGCCCGACCCTATCCTTATATGGCAATAGGGCAGGGATGATTGTCAATCAAAAAAAAGTGGCGAGATTATTCCGGGTGTTTCCCTGTTGGGTCTCCATGACAACAGTGCGTATTACAATAGGATTATCGATGTGATTTACAATTTTGACATATGACGTCATTGTGGTGCAGAGGACATGGAACGTGAGTTTATACAGTTTAGCGTTTGCAGTTCTTTGTTTTGGAGCAAAAATAGAAATGATTCTCATGGAAGGAAATCTAGGTTCAAAAATATTTCATTAATAACATAATAAAATAAAAATAGAATGGGAAGAAGAAAGAGATGAAAGAAATAAGGAAAAATGAAGACATAGAAATATAATAAAGATATAGAAGAAGAATAAATGAATACCGTAAGTCTTTTGTTTTGGAACAAAAATGGAAATGATTTTTGCAGAAAGAAATCTAGGTTCAAAAATATTTCTTTTATAACATAATAAAATAAAAAAAGAATGGAAAGAAGAAAGAGATGAATGAAATATAGAAAAATGAAGACATTGAAATATAACAAAGATATAGAAGCATAATAAATGAATAAGTGCTTTTGTTTTGGAGCAAAAATTGAAATGATTTTAGAAGGAAATCTAGGTTCAAAAATACTTCATAAATATATATTTTAAAAAACATTTAAAAAATGGGAAGAAGAAAGAGATGAATGAAATAAAGACAAATGAAGATATAGAAGCAAAATAAATAAATAAATATATAAATAAATAAATAAATAAATAAATAAATAAATAAATAAATAAATAAATAAATAAATAAATAAATAAATAAATAAATAAATAAATAAATAAATAAATAAATAAATAAATAAATAAATAAATAAATAAATAAATAAATAAATAAATAAATAAATAAATAAATAAATAAATAAATAAATAAATAAATAAAATGAATGTTTTCTAGTTTTCTTTTATTTCCATCAGAATAAAATTTCATCATACAAATCAAAATCCACAATGTTTACATATTTCACAATCCATGAAATCTTTTATATTCATTGTATTGTCCCAGAAAATACCTGTTGGAAAATTTATATTTTTAATCCAAGGTAAATCAATACTATGAATGATAAATACCTGTAGCTTCTCCAGAGAGGTGGACAAGTATAATAAATTCTCTCACCCTCCCTTACCCACCCCTTCAAGATTTCAGTGAAATATTTTTAGGGAAATTTGGATATTTTCTGGAGCTACACATTTCTTGAAACTTTTATACAAAGATCCTCATTGTTCCAGTGCCAATTAAGCCTATAAAAATAAATAAACAAGAATATGTCAATTTTCCCCTTCACAAATCCCTGCGCCATCTTGAAAGGTAGCTGTTGCTTTGCATTGAAGTGAGACATGAGGTGACCTTGCAATTATGATAGAGACCTCTTTTGACACTTTGGACAATAGCCAATGTGTATGACCTAGATGTGTCACACTTTGGTGAAATCCATAGTAAGTCAGGGCACAGCTAACTCACAGATCAAACCCTGAAAAAACCTCTGGGCTGGTCAAAGTCAGGTCATTGCTAATTTAAAAAAAGAATTGGAATTAAGCTGGTTAGGTTTTGTGGAGGGAGAAAAATTGGAGAACCTGGAGAAAACATTTGTGAGAGACCTAATAACTACTCTCACATAAGCCCAGGAATCAAACTGGAGACCCCAGAGGTGAGAGGCATGTGTATTCCCCTATGGCACCCTTGAATTCCTTTATAGAAATCCCATGAACTGATCAGATATTTTGAAGGCTTGCCATATAATTTGTTTTTCGCTGCTGTCAATCAGAAGTAATTGGACAGTATCTTTTACATTTTTGACTGGCAGCAGTGAAAAACCAAATAATTTTCCAATGGGCAACTTGCAACTACCAAGTTTGAAGAATACTGAGAATCACAGTAAAAACTCCATAACAATAATTATTGATGGTGTTATAACTACCTAATCCAAAGAGACCCATAGCTAATTTCCCAGCTTTGTTGGTTTCTGGTACTTTTTTTACGTGACTTAAGACCAGTATTCCTGCTCCATATAGGGTTAACATTCCAATAACCTTGCAGCTCACACAGTCTGGATCATATGGGATCTGAAGCTTCTCCCATGCAGTTTTCTCTGTCTGAATACAAACATGATTTAATTTAGGGTATCAATTTAATAGAATACAAGGTCCCCTTCAACGTACATTGAACAAATTTGAACTCACCTAAAATCCCCAGACCCAACTGACAATAATTATTATTAGCCTTCTAGCAATGTGTGAAGCATTGGACCTTCTGATGAGATGATCCCCCCCCCCCCCCCCCCCCAACATGTCTACTTTAGTATAAACAATTTTCAAAAATGAATTGTTCATAAACATGTAAAATGCTCTAAATTCAAGTCGTTATTGAAATACTTCACTCATCTTTTGACAATCATTTTTAGACTGACTCAAATTATTTTCTAGGAAAGGTGGGAATGCTTTTTCATCATCAAAATATCAATAAGCCATTACCTCTTTCTTTTCTGATTCCTCTGTTGACATTTTTCACATGACTTCTCAAGAAAACGTTTTTATAAAGAGAGAATATGAAACAAGACCCTCAAACAGCATGCTAGGCAGGATTTCGCCAGGCGTTCCCTTCCTCGTCCCGCAAAAATCCCGCAAAAGTCCCGCTTAAAATAACAACCGCTGCCAGAATTAGAAATTTTTGTGGGCTCGTAAGGGTAGCCATCTTTCCTCAAGTGTACGAGAAAACACCGGTAGACTTGTACAGCAATCCATAACCATCCTTGTTATCAAAAGGTTTTTAAAACATTTTACCTAAGATATATAAACTTTGATCCTTGAGCTAACGATCTACAATGCCAGAAGCTAAGTCTACGGCAGCCGCGAAGCCATCTGGTGGTCAGAAGCATGCCTTCAAAGACAAGGAGAAGCCGACCGAGATTCGTATGACAAACATTATTGCAGCAAAAGGTAAAGTGATTGTCTTTTTTTCTGAGATACCAAATAAACTGAGATGTGGTTTTAACATTTGTCTTTTTATTTTAGCTGTTGCAGACGCAGTTCGTACGAGTCTTGGTCCAAAAGGAATGGATAAAATGGTAAATATCCACGTCAAAAAGTTACTGGAATATTTTGACAGATGAGATATTTTACTCATATTCTGTATAGTATTGTGCTATGGATCGCTACTCTTAGCATTCTTTTTCCTATATCCTTCAGTTTATAAGCAAATGGGCAAAATCTTTATTTTATGTTCCCGTTTTGAGAGATATAAGTCGTCAGACGTACTATACACATGGTGTACTGACAGCCAGTTGATTCCAAAATTTTCCCTTAACCTTTCAACATAAAACTGTACTTCTATAAGCTGACTGATTAGGAACAATTCGTAGCATTTAATAAGTTTTAATACCAGTTTTTGGACAATATTTACAATATTATACAGATAGTTTAAAATAGTGCTTTGCTCAGCCCATCCCCTTTGTGAAGGTGTGTGCTGAAAAATAGTCTTATTTTGCATTTAAAGTCGGTGATGGAATTCATATTTCTATAAATTTTATAGACAAGATACCAATCTATTTATCTCAAAAACAAAATGTTTCAATTTTATCCCACCATCCTTCCCTCTCTCTAACTGCTAACTTCCCCACCAACCCCTCCCCCAAACTAAGATGGTTCTTGTGTTTTCAGAGTTGACACAGAGTTGGTTTTTTCATTTAATTTTATGATAATAATTTTTTAGATTTTCACAAATTCCTTCATTTCTGTCGTAGTTTTGCAACTTGTTTCCTGCTGATTAAGGTCACACCCCTTATCAACATGCTAAAGTTTAGCATGCGCTACAAAAATGCTTGTCATTATTGACAAAAATAAAAATCCTGCAATAGGAACAGGACATCCTCTTGCGAATTTGACACTTTGCTTTTTTCCCACTTCCTTTGCTTGTGACTCTTTGAATCTCATGACAATTTTTTCGTTTTTGTGTTTAGATTCAGTCAGGTAACGGTGATGTGACCATAACTAATGATGGAGCAACAATCTTAAAACAGATGCAAGTCCTTCACCCTGCCGCAAGAATGGTATGCATTGTAATGACTGGTGATCTCAGTTGTCGTTATCAGATTGTCTAGTGTCTAGTTCAGAGCTTCTCAGTTGAGCTTGGAACAACCAAAGTTTTGTCATGAAGTTTTGTTATTGAAAAGTGCATTTTGTCAGGGGCAACGTCAAAAGTATTGCACCCTATAGTGTGGGACTGGTGTGGGAATAATTCACTAGCTTAATTGCTGCCGCAGTGATGTCATTATCATGCTTGATTCCTATTGAATACTTTTGAAGTTGCCCCTGACAACATGGAGTTTTCAACAACAAAACTTTGGTCTTTCCAAGCTCAACTGAGAGGCGTAGTAAGGAAATATTTAAGTTCAGCAGCTCTAAAACAGTGCATTTTCTGCTCATCTTCTCTAGCTTGTAGAGCTATCTAAAGCACAAGATATAGAAGCTGGAGATGGTACGACAACAGTTGTTGTTATTGCTGGAAGTCTTCTTAGTGCTGCTGCCAAGATGTTAGAAAAAGGTACCACCAATTGTCTACAATATGAATTTGAAATAAAAAACACTTTACTCAATTTGAAATTATTCAGTAACACACCTATTCTTTATTTCCAGGTATTCACCCCACGACAGTCTCAGAAGCATTCCAAAAGGCCTCACGGAAAGCTGTAGAAATCCTCACCAATATGTCTACTCCTATTAGTCTAAATGACAGAGAATCATTACTAAAGAGTGCTACAACTGCACTCAACTCAAAGGTAAATTTTAGTTTTAAATACAGTTCCCCCAAGAAATTAAGACTACTTTTTCCCAATCGAGGGTGGTGTATCGGTATACAAAGTGCATTCACCTCTTACCCTTTTGGGGTCTTAACTTTGATTCTTAGACTTGGCATTGCATGTGAGTAGAGTTCTCTCCTTTGATTCTGTGAGTTAGCCGCGCCCTGACTTAGATCAGCCCAGAGGTTGTTTCAGGGTTTGATCTGCAAGTTAGCCATGCCCTGACTTAGATCAGCCTAGCGGTTCTTTCAGGGTAAATTTAAAAGCCTTCTTTGACATCTAGGGTTGCCATTATCTTGCTTCATGCAAAGGAAAACTACAATTCAACCAACTTTTTAATTTATCTGTTCCAAATCTGTGCTAAGGTAGATCGTATATGCACATGTTTTTTCATAGGTTGTGTCACAGAATTCAAATCTCCTTGCACCAATCTCTGTTGATGCCGTCCTCAAAGTAGTGGACCCAACCATATCAGAAAATGTTGACCTTAGGGATATAAGAATTGTCAGAAAGCTTGGGTGAGTAATCCACATTTATTTTTGAAACTTTATCTATTGTAATATTTAGTATTGGAGTCTACAGTTAGCCTGTTGCAGCCTGACTTTAACTCTGGTTAAGATGGTCTGCAAATCAATGCAATATTCCTTGTTCTGGACCTCCAGTGTCATCGCATGATTATATGTACCTGTAATAGGTGTGATAGGCTGCTATGCCAATATAGGGGTTTCAATAGAAGGCGGTTACCGGCAGTCAATTGCCGGGTACTTAACTTTATACCACTGGCTATTTTACGAATCAGTCTCAATAAATAAGAAGTAAAATTATTGGAAACAGATGTCTACATTTGAATCCCATCCGTCTACTTCAAATATTATTGAAACCCCTGCCAATAGACCTCTTTACATTCATATGCAAATTGCCCATTTCAAACCACATGAAATTCCCTTGAGAAATGTTCTTTTGTTAAAATATTTACACATGAAAGAATCACCTCTCAAGAGTGACATCACATGGTCTGAAATTGGCACAAACAATGAAGCAAAAGAGGTCTATTCATTCTTACAGACCATGTTAACCAGAGTTGAATTCAGGTTGGTTTGGATTGGAATACTGATAATTGAATTGTTCATTTGTTTAACAGTGGTACTGTAGAAGATACTGAGTTAGTAGAAGGCTTGGTTCTAGAACAGAAGATATCTCATTTAGCTGGTGGTATATCACAAATAGAAAAAGCTAGGATTGGTCTCATTCAGTTCTGTATCTCACCACCCAAAACTGATGTAAGTAGATTAATGGATTTTTGCATAATCTTACAGGGATAAGAATAACATCCAGTCAATGGACAATGCTTGGCTAAAATTGGCAGTTGTCCAACCAAATGCCTCTTGAATGGTTACATTGACTGTTCACATGTTGATCAATAGGACATGGCTGGTCATGTCTGGCCATTGAGCAGCCATTAGTTTTTAGCCCTGCCTTGAAGAACCAGATAACCATAGACCCCACAGCAATTCATATCCCTTACTGACTGTTCGTTACAAAGGTTGATAGACATTGTTATTTTTTTGCATTTGTTTTTGCCCATGTAAAATCATCCTGAAGTGTTTGGATGTGAGACTGCGGCACAGGGGAAAAAATTTATTGTTTCAGTCATGGCAGCCTTGTGAGAAAGGTCTTTCATTCTTATTTTCAATCTTTTTACTTATATTTTCCTCTTTTTCTCTTTACCCTGTCATCTCACAGATGGAGAACCAAGTTATAGTTAGTGACTACACTCAAATGGATCGTGTGTTGAGAGAAGAAAGGCAGTATATTCTGGAGATCTGCAAGAAAATCAAAAAGGCTGGATGCAATGTGCTTCTTATTCAGAAGTCTATCTTGAGGTATTTTTGTTTCATTTTGTCAGAAGAATACTTCGAGACAAATAAAGTTTCTCTTAAACATAGTTGAATTTATAATTTCAGGGACGCTGTGAATGATCTTGCCCTGCATTTCCTTAACAAAATGAAGATTCTTGTTGTCCGAGACATAGAGAGGGATGAAATAGAATTCATTTGCAAGGTAAGGAGGCCAGACGCATTTGAATCGGAATTGTTCTTAAGGCTGTCTATTGTTACCATCATCAGCAGCTGCAGTAACAGCATTAGAACCATCACCATCATATATCATTACTTCAATCGTCATCAACATCAATCATCACTTTAATCAGCAGCAGCATCACCATCACATCATCATCACTTCAATCATCATTATCAACAGCAACATCATCACCATCAATCATCACCGTCATCATCAACAGCAAGACCATCATCATCACATCATCATCACCATCATCATCAACAGCAAGACCATCATCATCACCACATCATCATCAACAGCAAGACCATCATCATCATCACATCATCATCACCAGTCATCATCACCATTGTCAGCAGCAACACCAATGTTCATTATTCATCATTACAATCATCATCACCATCCCCAACAATGCATCATCATCAACATGTATTTATGATTACCACAGTTTCTCATCAAATCATAATAGTTGAAGCCTTAATGATGTCCCTTGTTTTCTGTTCAATTCCAGAGCATTGGGTGTAAACCTGTTGCTAGTTTGGATCATTTCACACCTGAAATGCTTGCATCTGCTGAACTAGTTGAAGAAGTTCCTGTCGGAACTAGCAAAGTAGTTAAGGTATCAGTATTCAAATTATTTGCAGAATATACCAGTTAGTAAATTTTATAAAATTTGTATCTCCAAGCGCCCATGTAATATTTTGTTTATTATATAATTATCAGTGAAAAAGAAAAGAAAGCTTTTTTGAGATTTTTTTCTGCTATAAGAAGTATGTTACCATAGTGATAATATCTTCACATGTGAAAATAACATGTTATTTTCACATGCAAAAATATCAGATTTTTGAAATATAGAAATATAGGTATTTCATTGATAATCATATAATAAATGTTCTTATTTTCCTAGATAACTGGAGTAACAAATCCTGGTAAAACTGTGAGTATACTAGTGAGAGGCTCAAACAAGCTTGTCTTGGAGGAAGCTGATAGGTCTATTCATGATGCTCTGTGCGTCATTCGATGTCTAGTCAAGAAAAGGTGAGAACCTGGTTTAACGCTAAACTATACAACCTCCCTCGTACCTATTCCAAATCTGTTGCTCAAAACAAAAAGAATTCCCTTCTCTTGAGGATTGAAATTTAGTGCAAGGGGTCTATAATATTTACTTTTATTATATGATGTGAACTGTAAGCCAAATGCATCGTGGGACACCAAAGGGGTATATAGAATATTCTAAAGGACCAGTAAATATTTACAGTTGGGGGGGGGGGCCTGGTGCAAATAGAGGGTTCCAGCATTTTTTATGGCCCACAAAGGATGGGGCTAAGAGACACAATGGGCACTTTAGGGGTCACCAAAATTTGTGCAAGTGAAAATCAAATAGCACCAGCCACCCCCCTCCCCCCTGTAAATAATGACTGGTCCCTAATATTGATACATTGTACCTTAAAGGGCGCTCATAGCTGGAGGCGGAGCTCCTGAAATAGAAGTTGCCCTACGACTCGCACAGTATGCCCAGACACTGACTAGCACAGATGCATATTGTGTGCGTGCTTTTGCCGAGGCATTAGAAATCATCCCTTACACCCTTGCCGAGAATGCCGGTCTGAACTCCATCGCTACTGTGACTGAACTAAGGAACAGGCATGCCCAGGGAGAGATCACTGCTGGTATTAATGTTCGAAAAGTAAGTCTCGATGAATGAGAACATTATTTTGTTTAAAATTTTTTTCAGCATTTGTCATTACAAATAACGAGTAGACCTTTTTTGAATTTATGAAATACCATTGTGTTCCTTGACTACAGATTCATTTACGCAAGATTAGCATGTACCTTAATGTTGAACATTTTGATTTTTGACCAGTTCTTTTCTTATTTTTTCCTGTCTTTTTTAGGGTACTATTACCAACATTCTAGAAGAAAATGTTCTTCAGCCCCTGCTGGTATCAACCAGTGCTGTTCAGTTGGCAGCCGAGACAGTGCGAAGTATCCTAAAGATTGATGATATTGTAAGTTATACATAGAAATGAGTGTTGAGTTCTTTTAGGCATGGTAGAGTGACAGTAAGTTGCTCAAGAATCCTTCCTTACCTTACGATTGCATATTCATTAGTTTTGCCCTTCACTTCACCCTTCTATTACAATGCTTTTCATATTTCTGCCACCCTACTGACTCCAGAAGTCTGGCGATTTGGCTTCCGTCAATCAAATTTATGATTGGCAGAGTTCATTCCAATCCCGAGCAATAAAGAAATTTAAAGGGCGCTCATAGCTATAAAATATAAAATGTATTAGTGTCGATTATAAAGCACAGGAAGGCTGTTAATCATGGAATAATAAACAGCCTCCCTGTGCTTTATGTACGACAGAAAAAAACCAACAGATACATACATACATACACACATATACAGCAGAAAAAACGAACAGAAAAATAAGTGATTTTCGTATGACTGAAACGCTGTAAAGGGGTCGTAATGTTTTCCCATTTCAGACCATGTGTCATTCTCTAGAGTATCATTTCTTTGTTTAATGGTTGTGCATGAGAAGACATTCGAAAATGAATACAACTCAAACAAAGAATCTCATTCTTAAGACAAGGACACATGATCTGAAATGGGAAAACATTATGCCTAAGGCAAAGAGGTCTATTGTTCACCAAATTCAAAACTGTTTTTGCAGGTGAACGTCAGATGATAAATAACGACCATGTTAATTCAGGCAAATGCTACATGACCATCAATTCTCAAGAACTCTGGGGTGCTAGATACTTTGCTGGACATGTACAAGTGTGTTGTAGTAATATAATTCTTAAGAAATATGTTCAGTCATATTTACCAAGTTATTTGCGTGTGCTTACTTCACAAGTAAAATGTATTGATTTTGTACTGCAGAAAATTCCCCGTTACATCATTAAAACTGGGATAACAAATGCGTATGTGCAACATTCGAAGGAACAAATACTCACCTCTGGGGTCTCGGGTGGGATTTCTGGACTCCTTGATTCAAGGGATTTTCTCTGGGTTCTCCAATTTTCCTCCCTCCATATATTTTAATATTCTGAATTTCGATTCCATCTGTGAGTTAGCCGTGCCCTGACTTAGATCAGCCCAGAGGTTGTTTCAGTGTTCAATCTGTGAGTTAGCCATACCCTGACTTAGAACAGTCCAGAGGTTGTTTCAGGGTTCAATCTGTGAGTTAGCCATACCCTGACTTAGATCAGCCCAGAGGTTGTTTCAGGGTTCTATCTGTGAGTTAGCCATGCCCTGAATTAGATCAGCCCAGAGGTTGTTTCAGTGTTCAATCTGTGAGTTAGCCATACCCTGACTTAGAACAGTCCAGAGGTTGTTTCAGGGTTCAATCTGTGAGTTAGCCATACCCTGAATTAGATCAGCCCAGAGGTTGTTTCAGTGTTCAATCTGTGAGTTAGCCATACCCTGACTTAGAACAGTCCAGAGGTTGTTTCAGGGTTCAATCTGTGAGTTAGCCATACCCTGACTTAGATCAAACCGGAGGTTGTTTCAGGGCATGTACAAAATATTTTTTGAAAACATCGTAGTAATAGCCAATGTGCGCGAGCTCGCGCTGGCTAAAATCGTGCGCAGTAGTCTGCAGTCAATCATACCGCGGCCTTCTGTCAGATTTGCCGATTCAGGAAATCAGATACCCAGAGGTAAATCAAAGGTATTGGATTACCTGTGGTTAGCAAGAAAATGGCGGACACGGAAAAAAGCAAAAGCCACGATGCGAAGGCACAATCTGGTAAATCAAGCATTGAAGTCATGTTTGCCAGCCTCGCACAAATAGACGATAACTCAGGAACGACATCCGATGATATCCCGGTTGAACTCGATGCTTATCACGACGCGTACAGAAATGGAAACTTTGGCGTTAGACGAGGAACAATGAATTTCACTCGTGCTAAAAGATGGAGTATTGCTCACTTCTTATCGGCCGCGGTAATGACTTGTTTTACTGCTGCCTGCGTCAAACTTCTGAATCACAATGGATATGGAATTGATAGCCAAGCAGCTTATGGATTTTCAGCAGTTGCCATCCTCGGTGATATTTTTGGGCTTGCGATGGCTTTCTGTAGTTGTTTTTTGCTTGGTTCTATCGCTTTCACTCCAAGACCTCTTCTAGTTCTCTTCATTGTGCGTCTGCTAGCTGTTCTTGAGTGTATACTAATCGTCGTTGGAATTGTCTTGACGATAAAAGTTCTTAATCAAACCAGGGATAATGAACCAGAACCCGCTGTAGACGATCTTCGCTACGAAAGAGGAAACTTCACAACTTTTATAATACTTTGTGTTTATCTCGTGATTTCAATGGTGGTGGATTGGATCACTGCCCTGGCTTGGTTGTTCCATTGGTGGAGATACTGTGTCTGCTGTCAGTGCTTCAAATCTTGCTGCATATTTGAACCAGGAGAACCATTAGCTCCTGGTGTACCGGATCCTCCGACTGGCTTTCTTCGTGAATGTGCTTACGTCTGCTGGGTCGTAAACAGGAAGATTGGACTTTGATTTAACATGCAGTCCGTGCACACTTCGTGGTTGTGCTACTATTAACTCAGTTAGCAGTAAAGCGACAAATAAGCTATTTGCTCGCTTTGAGAATATGAGGGTGGTTTTCCAAGATCCTTGTCACGATTGATCCCTTTTCCAATCTTATCCTAATTTTGCATCATGGGCTGTACATAGACTGGATTTATACGAGAAAGACTGTTTTCATTCGGATATTGTGATCTATTCTTAGGTCATAAGTGATAAGACATTACATGAAGTAAAGAACGATAGGAATAGTTATACATAGACCTAATGTTATAATTGGGTCGTAGAGAATAGTGTCAAAGTAAAAGACGAGTTGAAAGACTAAATTTCGTAAAACAGGTTGTTATTGACATGCATGGATAACTGTTTTTCAAAGCCTTCTCAGCATTGGCAGACTTCCAAGGTCTTCAGTGAACTGTTCATTTAGCATGAATCAGACCTCGTGTCCTCCAGTTCCGGATCTAGTTGTGTGCAAAGTCCAAACTGTCAATCATACAGGATTCCGATGCTTGTAAACACTATCCAAGCAATTCGAGTTGAGTAAAAAATTTATTTTTTCTTTCCTGACTACAAATACTCATCTATGGCAATTTTTGAAATAAGTCACAGCGTGTCTGGTTCATGTCTGGTTCATGTCTGGTTCATGGGATAACCCCAGTAATCGATGAAAATCGATCATTGGAATGCTATCCGATATTAATCGGTGTTTTGCGATTGCTACCGATAACTATCGATAATTTATATTAATATAGCTTAGATAGTACGCGCAAATAACTGCAAATAAATGCCTACAAATAACGGTCTGCTCATGCGCATTACGGTGCAAAGCCATTTTGTTGCAATTAACGATTTGCTCATGCGCAATAACGTTGCATTTGACAATGGCTCGCTTCCCTGAAAAAATGAACTGACTTCTTTGTCATTATTTGACTCGTGCGTACTGCCCCTCAAAGATTAGAAAAAATAATTTGAATGATAAAACAATTATTGAACTCGGTTATCGTAAAATATCGAGATTCGGCATCGGCAAACAATTGCTTGTTCGCCACTAACAAATCACGATATTTTACTCAACCTCGTCCAATAATTGCTTAACAATCACAGCTAAATTCATTTGTCCTTGGTAACTGAACTAATAAATTGTTTACAATAACGTTGAATTTCGGAGTATATTCACACTTCTTCAACAGTAAATAATATTCGTTAATTATTGTTATGATCGATTTGCTAATCGATAAAAGGCCACACATTTCCCGTCTGCGCGTCGATTGATTAAAATCATCAATTATCGGTTTCATGAATTAATTAATGAAAAATTTCACGGTTGATGCTCTAGTGATTCACAAGTGTTTTGTCTAGATCGCTTTACATTCTAAAGCTGCATTCCAACGTGCTGCAAGGGGTCTATCGTCAGGTCAGGCGCACTCAAATAAAGAGTGTGAGAGGGGGGTTGGAGGATTTAGTTGGACTATGTTTTTTAGACAACTGGGGGGGGGGGGGGGATCAGCTAAAAATTGACAGCAATTAAAAGGGGGATCACTCAGTACCAACATTTAGTAAGAAGGGGGGTCATTAAAAAGATAGTGCTTTTCGGGGGGGGATTGGATACTGAAGTTATTCTTGAAGATGATGCGAAAAAATCACCCGACCCCTCACCCCCCAAAGCGATAAATAAAGATTTGCCCCTTGGCTACTACAGGAAAGAAACCCGCGTGTAAGAACCTAGGGATTTAAGAACCTTCAGGGAGAAATTTGCTTTTTTAATACCCCAAAATATAAGAACCTGTTTAGCCAAACAAATTCCAACAGGTTCTTATATGTGGGGTTAAATTATATTATTAATATATATTTTACCAAAAAGGTTGTCTAGAGAACAGAAAATTGTACGATGAAACTCAAAATGCATAATGTATGTTAAATGTGAACTGTTACTGTATAAATACATGAATAAATATCTATAATGAAGAACAAACCACATTTTATACTATTTTGTGATAATCAACAACAATGTCTACTCCGTAGAAATTAAGAACCAAATTAAGAACCTACTTAGTAGCCTAACTGAACTGTCAATAAGTACTGCCTCCCAGTTAACATAAAGTACTGCCTCCCAGTTAACATAAAATCAAGTCCTTCTATTGATCTTTTTAAAAGTAATCTTAAGACCTGGCTCTTTAAGCGAGCATTTGATTTAAATTAGATACAAGTATGCCAATAATCACATAGTAATTTAAGTTTTAGTTAAGTCTTAACCATTAATGTTTATTGTTTTATTGAATTTTATAAATAGTAAAAAGCACAAATAAAAGTTTTATCATAATTTACTTAGATACAAGTACGCAATTAATCATATAGTAATTTAAATTTTAGTTGTCTTAACCATTAATGTTTTATTGAATTCTATAAATAGTAAAAACTCAAATAAAAGTTTTATCATAATTTTGTAAAGCGCTGTTGCAATCCCCAGATGAAACAGCGCTATATCAATTTTCTTTATTATTATTATTATTATTACTGCCCATTATACAAGAACCTGTTTTGCCAAACTTTGAAAAACGTAGGTTCTTACAGGTTTTTACTGTAATTAACGGTGTTAGTCGGTCATGAATCCTTCGGAATGCTTTGTTTCAATCGTTGTATATTGCCTAGACATACAGTGAACGGCTGAGTGCATGCCTATTATTCGGATTCAAGGTCCCTGCCAGCTTGTCTTGTGTTAAAAATATTCAAAAATTAGTTCGATCAAATTCAGTGGAGTTTAACGGTCTGTTCCTGAAAAGTTTGGCTTCTTGAGCAAGGATGATATATTGAGCAAAGAAAAATACCAAGTAGAATCCTGTTCCATGACCGTGTCGTTACTCCTTTATTAGTCGTAGCTAGGGGATCTAAATTGTGTTTGCACGATGGCGGAAAAAGTTAAAAACAACGACGCTTCAAAGAACCAATCTGATCAAACATGTGGCGGAGAAAGGATTGCTCATAGCTCTACACATACAGCAGTAGATGGAGATACCACAGACCTTGAGGAAATATTGGTCAAAGAAATAGAGTTAGGAGGAATAAGATCGAGAGGAAATGCAACGTACAGAAATGGTAACTTTGTTGTCAAACGTAGAAGAGCGAACTTCACTCATGCTAAAATATGGAGTTTTGCTCATTTCTTCGTGGCTTGTGTCATCACTTACTTCAGCGTTGATTGTATTGTCCTGTTAACCGACAATAACTGGTACTGGATTTTTGACGACGGTTTTGTCAACTTTTTCGTGGTTCTTTCGTCTCTTTGCGGAGTTTTCGGACTATTGACGTCTTGTGGTGAGATGTATTTGTCATTTTCCCCAGCGAAATTCATACGAAGACCACTTTTCGTTCTCTTCCTTCGCGTATTGGCCCTTTTGGAAAGTATGCTTGTCATTCCTGCCATTATATGTATAATATTTGTTCCTTTGAGAGTAAACACTGAAAATACCATTTTTATAGCCGAGAGCACGTCAGATATAACTGTTTTCTGTTGTGTTCTCGTGATTTCAATGGTGGTGGATTGGATCACTGCCCTGGCTTGGTTGTTCCACTGGTGGAGATACTGTGTTTGCTATCAGTGCTTCAAATCTTGCTGCATATTTGAACCAGGAGAACCATTAGCTCCTGGTGTACCGGATCCGTCAACTGCATGACTTTCTTCGTGAATGTGCCTTCGTCTTTGATCCACAATTGTGGATGTGATGGCCATTTGCAGTACTACGACCTGACATTGGTTTGAGATACGTACAAACTGTCAAAATGCTTTGAAGGTGTTCTTGTTGTTCACCGTTACTTTTCTTAATATACAATATGTTCTAAGACCACCATGTAAACTACTCTGTCTTGTTCTTCATTAATTGTGTATTCGATTAGTATAGGAAATCGCACGACCTCGAGTACAATTTGGAAACTAATAGGTACGAGTAATGTTTTGAAAGTTCTTGTAATTGCACGAGCCTTTAGGCGTTTTGAACAGCTTTGTAAAGCTTGCCGTGAACGAGTCGCCAGTGATCAGACCATGTGCTTTGGATACTATTACCTCCTGTAGCTTGAAGAATTTCGCTGCTATTTTCTTTAAATGGTGAATTATCTGAAGATTTTATTATTTCAAGATTGGATTGACAACTTAGGATCAATTAACTTGGGATAAATAGCTGAATTCGTCTCTCTACAAGGTTTCCTCCACAACTACTCGACAGTTTGCTGGTAAGATTTGATCTTAACTATTTTAAACAAAAAAAACGAGCCTCTACTCGCTGTGTTTTTTCGCTAAACGGAAAGAAATTTGCTATAAAACTATTGTTAGCTGTTTTCTACACATTGTACGATTGTAGATGTGGTGTTGAATTTATTTTTTGAGAAAACCACAGAAGGCAACAGGTATTAAAACGAGAACATTCAAAGCTCCAACTCAAATTGTTTGGTGAAAACTAGAAAGAAAAAAAGACTTCTACTACAAAACATGATTTATTACGTCTTGAACTTTTCTAGCTATCATAATTTGAGGCCTTCCTATGTGTGTATCGTACAGTTTTCTGAAATTTTTGCATTTTAATCTATAAAACCGGCACTGAGTTTTTGGGAATTTCACTGGGGAAATTTGCCGCTTTTGGCCGTGTTTCCATAGCAAGTTAATAGGTACTCCTACGGAGTACAATTAAAGCTCTAATTGTACTCCCCTCGACCAATCAGAATCGAGAAATTTTGTCGGGTGTACTATGAAAGTTGTTATTAGTTATTGTTATTATTATTACTTGCAAATTTTATGGATAAAGGGCCGTAGCAGGGGGAGGGGCCGGCCTCCCCAAAAATTTCGGATGTACTGTATATTTTAAAAACACAGAAAATTTTAGGTCTGTTACTAATACATAGGGCGTCTTAGAATATGATACCCCATGCGCTTCTTGGAGCGTGCAAGTTGAGTACACAAGTAAATGATATACGAGATCAATGAAATTATTGAGCTAGAACGAGACTTATAAACTGCGGGGGCGATATAACTGGCAACTGCTTTCATCCTCTTTTTGAGTGGATGTCTCCGCCTAGCTCGTGGAGTCGTGTTGATTAAGAAACCATGCACACGATTACATCTTTCCAAAAGTATCTTTTAAGATTTAAAATTTTAAAAAAATTTAAAATTCTTAGACTTTTGAAATTTTTGTAACTTTTTATTTTTCCAATAAAGATTATTGTTATTATTGTTGTTTTTTGTTCTTTTAGTTATTGTTGTTGTTGTTCTTCATAGAATTTTGAACAAAATAAAGTGGTTGTTACTGACATGGAGAACTTTGTTTTTCAAAGCCTTGTCAACATTGGCACGCTTCCAAAGTTTTCGGTGACGTTAGCAGAGACCAGACCTAAACAAGTTTTTCACTTCTTCAAACTCTTACATCTCTTCAAAACAAACGGTAACCAACAGTTTTTTTTTATTTCATATATTTAAAGAAATGCTTAATACAAGCATATTAGCAGTTTTTCAAAAAAATGACATTTATTTATCGCACCGAAAAGCGACATTTTCTGCTTCATCTCGACGCGCGAGAATGACAAAAAGCGACAGTTTGTTCGAGATGTACTTGGTTTTTTCCCTCAAAAAAGAGTGTTAGTTTTAATGTTTCATAAAAAAGTTTTGCCGTTTTGAAAACAGATTATTAGTTACAAATACATTCTAATACCTTTTCCTCCTATATTTTGTACTACAGATGTTTTCACCCGATTTTTTATCAGTTGTTTTCACTACTTGATGACTCGTCACAAAGCTCACGATAGGTGCCGAAATGATCGACTTCGAAGTAATTTTTCTCGCAGGATTGCACAGTGACCCCCTATTTTTGGGGGCTTATCTTGCGTGTCTTAAGTTGTCGGTATCCACTGGCAAATAATTCAGATTTACTTCGCATTTGCCCGCGAACCTCCTTAACTGAGTGCGACACTAAACAGAATGCAGATAAGTTTGGTTCGTTGACTAAAGAGTAAGTTACTAAGGTGTCATTCTGGTGTCAGTCAATCATCCTTCGAAACCCTTTGTTGCCATCGTTGAGTATTGCCCTAACATACAGTGATTGTCTAAGTCGATGCAAAGTATTCAGATTCAAGTTCCGCGTTCAAGTACAAGCTCATTGTAGTTCAAAATATTCGGAAATAAGATCGAGCAAAACCAGTGGACCTTTGGAGAATCTTCCTGAAAAGTTTCACTTCCTTATTAAGGCCGGCATTGAGTAAAGAGCACTATAATTCAGTAGGATCCTGCTCTGTAACCGTGTAGTTAGCTTGCCGTTACTCTTTAACCAGTCGTACGGTCGGCTTGTTTTACACGATGGCAGAAAAGGATGAAAACAACGACGCTTCAAAGAACCATTGTGATCAAACATGTGGCGGAGAAAGGATCGCTCAAAGCTCTACACATGCAGCAGTAGATGGAGATACAGACCCTGAGGAAATATTGGTCGAAGAAATAGAGATCGGAGGAGTAAGATTTGGAGGAAATGCCTATCATGATACGTACAGAAATGGTAACTTTGGTGTAAAGCGTGGAAGAGTGAACTTCACTCGTGCTAAGATATGGAGTTTTGCTCACTTATTCACGGCTTGCGCCATCATCGGCCTCGGCGTTGGTTGTATTGTCCTGTTAACCGAGAATCACTGGTACTGGATTTCTTACGGTGTTGTCCATTATTTTGTTGTTCTTTCGCCTCTTTGTGGTTTTTTTGGACTATTGACGTCTTGTGGCGGGATTTATTTGTCATCTTCCCCAGCCAAACTACGAAGACCACTTTTCGTTCTTCTCCTTGTTCGTTTGTTGGCCCTTTTGGAGTGTTTGCTTGTCATTCCTGCCATTATATGCACGACAATCGTCGCATCAAAAGCAAAATCTGAGGATCCTTGGTGGCCAGAATATCGAGACCGAGAGCGATGGCGCTACCCTCCTAATTCTACCATTCCACCAGAATATATCTCCAAGAGAAAGCCAGCGTTTACTGGTTTGTGTGGTGGTCTCGTGATTTCAATGGTGGCGGATTGGATCACTGCCCTGGCTTGGTTGTTCCACTGGTGGAGATACTGTGTCTGCTGTCAGTGCTTCAAGTCTTGCTGCATATTTGAACCAGGAGAACCATTAGCTCCTGACGTACCGGATCCTCCAACTGGCTTTCTTCGTGAATGCGTCTATGTCTTTTTGATAGCCATCCGCAGCTTTAGCAACTGGTCATTGATTTAAGAGACTTAAGCCTCACGACTTGTCTTGATATATTGTTGGTGTTCTTGTTGTTCACACTTTTACAGCAACAACCTTCTTGTTGGAGGAGAGAGTAAGAAAAACTGAAACTTTCAAGTGGAAAGAAAACAAGAAACTCTCAAGATAAGTGGTGAACAACAAGAGATATTTTATTTCTAGGGAAGGGATGCAACAGAGGGAGTCTTTCTAGGGGGTAAAGGGAAATAAATTGTTCGGTTTCAAGTTTAGAAAATTTAGTTGCAAAGTGTCCTGCAACACCAAGAAAGAGCCAGCAAGGTTCATGTTGCATGAAGGAGTTGCTCATTTTTACATGCAAAAGCATTGATTTTCATTTGGAAACAACTATATATAGTTACTTTAATTAAAAGAGAATTTTTAAAGTAAATATTTTTTATAGTGTATTATTGAAAAAATTAACTTTTAATAGTTGGTAATTTTACTTAAAGTGAAATAAAGTGAACGAATGGTGAGATTGGTCGATTCTAAACTCAAAATAACAATAACAGCCAGTCATTGGACAATGTCTAACCAGAATTACTAGTAATTTTGACCAGTAACAAGGTATGACCTAGGAACCTGGTCATTGTCTTAAAAGGGGCGGGGCATGTAGATGGTTAAGTTTGATTTGGAAGCTGGTTCTATGGACCCAGGAGGGGGGGGGGGGGGGTACTCCCTAAAATGGACTATACCTAGATGCTCCACCTGAAAGGGGTACCTTTTTTAGGCCGCAGGTATAGAAAAGGTGTGAATTTGTGAGTTTTGGTATAAATAGGGGTACCTTTTCAGGCAAAAAGGTATATGAAAGGGGTACCTTTTTGCTGAAGGATGATGAACATTGAACATTCCCTTTCAGTAATT
This sequence comes from Anthopleura sola, assembly GCA_023349425.1. Classification (NCBI taxonomy): domain Eukaryota; kingdom Metazoa; phylum Cnidaria; class Anthozoa; order Actiniaria; family Actiniidae; genus Anthopleura; species Anthopleura sola. Next base: position 12,102,677 of record JALHLI010000004.1, on the reverse strand, counting down.
TATATTTATCAACAATTCTGTTCAATTTCTTTAATATAGAAACAATCTTTCAAACATTTTTGTAAATTTTTTCACATATTTTATAACTATAGTACCATAAAATCCCACTTATAATTCCCCCACTTAAAAGTCCTCCCATTTAAAAGCCCACTAGTCTGCTAGCATAAATATCCTTGCATTCATAAGCCCCCTGGGTTGTATTAAGCCCACCTCTGGTATCTAGACGTTATGGCATTGATGACATATTAAACAGTGAAATAAAATACTGGGAATATTAAAAAAAAAATTTCCTCTTTATCCCAAAGCCCCCTGCTTATGAACCCATCAAAAAACCATTACGAATGAGTATAAGCCCTAGGCTTATACCCGGGATTTTACAGTATTATTCCTATACAAATCTCCATTTTTTAAAAATTTTCATAAAGTTCTCATATAAGGCTTATATACATTACAATATATATCATAAATTTCTACTCATTGTAAATTGTGTATCTTCCCAACTATATATACAAGAGAAAGATAAATTATAAAACCATCAACTCGTGGCCGGAAACGCCGAGAGCTACATTACTCCACAAACACAACCTCGTAAATCAAATGTCTTTGAAGTTTTCGGTGGCCACATGCCATTCGCTATGGCTTCATCAAAGACAGTCTTCAGATTCTTTTGTGTTACTGAGGAAGTTTCTACATAGCAAATACAGCGAGTCTTTTTTGCTAGTCCTTGGGCCTTTTTCATATTTATTGGCTCTTTATTCTTCTTTGACAGCTCTAGTAATACTTTTAGACAGTTTTTCATATCAGAATGAGTTCCGACTAAGATTACTGGAGCCTTGGGATTATATTCACGTATTTCAGGGATCCATTTTGATGCGACGTTGGAGAACGAAGTTGGAGAAACGACAGAGAAGCAAACTATAAAGACGTCGGTGCTTGAGTAGCAGAGCGGTCTGAGTGAGTCGAAATCCTCCTGTTAACGAGTGGCAAAGAGGAAATTATTATTAAAACTATTCCAATCGGAAATGAAATAGATAAATAAATAAATAAATAAACAAATAGACTTACACACAAGATATAGAGTCTTATTATTGTCTTACAAACGTTTGTAAAAGAACATTCGAGCCGTCATATTAGTCATATTAATTGTAGATGGATTAATAAACTGTCTTTTATTATGGCTTTAAGCACGTTTTTAATTCAAGAGTATTCTGGTCGGGCAGTTGAGCGTGTCATGTCACAGCAGACACTTTTAACCCGTGTGACCGCACGAAACCAAACGCGCATGTAATATATAAAACAAACACCCGAATAACGATATTTTTATTGGTCAATTCAAGAATCTAAAACATATTTCAACAAATTATCACAGAATCAGATATCTTAGACTGTTGTGGACGTGAAAGAATTGATTAATAAGGACAATGAAAAATGTAGATAAAATCGTTGTGTTTCGACACGTTGGCTAGTTGTTTACCTACCTGACCCGCGGTATCGCAAAATTCAACCGTGCAAACTTTCTTATCGACTTCAACGGATACTGCCAAAACCAAAGAAAAAAATATTAAATCAATGAAATAATTTATCAATCATAAAGTGAGTTTATAAGAATTTTTACCTTGATAATTGTCAAATGCGGTCGGGATGTAGTCGTTGGGAAATCCGTCCATAAGGTAGCTCACCAGAAGAGAAGTTTTCCCGACTCCTCCATCTCCAACTATTACACATTTGATGTTAGCTTTCTCTCTTTTTTTCCTTACTAGTGGCTCTTTATCATTTTTCGAATCCATGACATTCTAAAAAGCTGAAATCCAGGCAATTTTTCACAAGTTTCTCACCGAACTTCCTTTCGTGAATCAGTTTATGTATTTCACCAGAGACTAAAATTAGAAACCGGATATGACGTAATCGATATAAACAAATTTGATTGGACGATGACGGCTTTAGCTTTTTCAGCACTTCCTGTAGCAGAAAAACTGTACAAAATTGTACCAAAATGAAATTAAATATGAATTCATATCTTCTATTTTCAGGGATTTAGTGGATAATAATTGAAAATTTTAATCTTAAGACAAAAGCAAGTGTTTCTTAGGAGACTCAAAGTTCCTTCAGGCATTTGTAAATATTTAAAATTCAAAAAGTGAAAGCCATGAACTTTGATCCATGTGGAATAGCTAAACATTGGACAATAAATATTCTTTCTACTTCTTCACTTAATTGATCTTATTGTGTCATTTATAATCACATTTTTATTTATTTCGTGATTTATTTTCGTATTTCTTATTTTGACTTGTTATTATTTGTTTATTTTAAAATCTATTCCTTCGTTTGTTTTTTGTTTTGATTTATTAAGTTATTTTCATTAATGATGGGTAAGTGAATACAGCCATTTTTTCTGCTTATAGGACAACTCGGCACTTGAATATTATTTTCATTAACTGAAACAGTTTATAAATGCGAAAAAGCCCCGAATTGTTGTACTATTTTCATTGAAAACGTTACGTAATCCTAAGCTCTGTTTAAGCAATAAAACTACAGATGAAAACATCTTGATATTGTAGGTTTTTTTTGTGTGTGTGTGATCTCTAAGTAGCTTTTCATCAAAGTACCAACACGTTCAACGGATGTGTCACGCTGCTCGCTTTCTTTGTCGGCAAAAAACCACCACCTACCACGTTGTCAAGTGTTATTTAACAGCCAAAGATTGAATGTCACGAATAATAAAACAGGCGGGAAAAAGTAGAAAATACTGTCAAACAAATTAAGAATGCTTCGCAGATTATAGCGAAGTTTTTCAATCAGAACACTTGTTTTGTATTGTTTAATCATTATATGTTTTTTTCACGCATTCGAAATACTATCTTTAAATATTTGAGCACGTGTTTTAGATTTGATTGCTTTTACAGTGACGAAAGCTCTCATTTTTTTCTCTTCCCGCGCTTTGGCGCTCGACCTCGTGTTCAGGTATCGGAAATCCCCGCTAAAAGGCCCTTCGAAAAATCTGTTTTCGAAATACAGGAAGGATATTTTATCTTAGAATTACGAACCCTATTTAGTTTGACTATTTCAAATTATATATTATGAATAAACCATCAAAAAATAATTTAGAAAAATTAAGCAATGTTATTACGAAAATATTTTTTATGATGTTTTTATATGCGGCTCCTCATTAAAAATATATCGTAAACATTCCTAGGTATTTGATAATTCGTGGTAACCCTCCAGGTTATTGAATCAAGTCTAGAACTATATAACTACAACACTGTCTTGTTCTTCCACCAGCAGATGATCCGAAGGAATTTGGTCCTTTTTGTGCAAAAGCTTAAGTACAAAACCATGAACATAAAAAATTGCGGCGTTCGTAGGAAACGCTCGTAAAATGGTCGGCAAAAGGCCTCGTGTGAATACAACCAACCCCTCTGAACGGTAGCTCTTTACTGCACAATCCAGAAATCCAGAATATCTGTAGTTACCAAGGTTACCATCAGCTTGAACACGTGACTTGATGACGTCAAGCGGAAAAGTAGATACCCAGGACACGACACCGGCGAGACCCCCGGCTATCAGAGGTACTAGGACAGTACTTTGTGACGTAAGTTTAGAGAACCAATGTGAAAATAACTCATAGGAACCAAAATAGACCCCAAATCCTGGCACATCGCGGACGACTACGACCGAAAGGCCTTGAAAACATCCCGCAAGGCCTCGAGCTTTGAAGATCTTTTGAAGACAGTCTAGTGATCCACGATATAGACTGTTCACTCTCTTTGCTAAAAGGGTAAAGAAATAGAGATAGAATTTCAACTTCTCGCGTGTTTACGAATACCATTTGAATCAAAGCAGAATAAGAAATGAACCGCGGAAGGAAGAAAAGAAGAGCAGAAGAAGGATAAAAAAATATTGAATTTTTCCATTGTCGTGTACCCTACACACCTAGCTTGAAAACTGCCGGTGAAAAGCATAAATTTGATCTCACGAACGTAGAGCGCAGCGATACCGTGTCTGGGTGTACGTGAGCAACTTACGGAAGCAAAGATGATCATTTCCTTTTTATATCTAAAGCTTATTTCAAATAATCAGGAACAAATTATCACAAACAAATAAATCGATATGATAGAGTATCTCGAAAAATCTGAATAGTGTTGTTTGTGCTGGAGCTGTTGGAAGTAGCCGGAAGAAGCCGGAAGTAGCCTTTACACCCAGAAGCCGTTCTTCTCACCAATGACGTCACGCGATAATGTTCGGCAAACAATGTCCCCCAGTTTCAAGTCTTTGAGATCTTTTCCTAAGAGGAAAGGCAGAGAATCCGGAGAAAAACCCTCACGTAAATGGCGAGGTAGGAATCCAAGTCAAATAAAGTTGCTGTGAATGACGAACACATGATATGCCCTTAAGGGACAGGAAAGGAACAGAAAACGGACCGGATTTGACGGATATTTAGCGGTATTATTCATTAGTTCTGTCAGATTCAACGTCAAAACACGATATGTCTCTTCGTTGTTTGTTGTGCCCATTTCCGACCATGCATGAATTTGCATAAAAGTTGTTTCATAAAACTTAGTTCTAATTTTCTAAAAGACATTTCCAAAGGATTTGAAAAGAAAAAACGCACTTTTTGACACTGAGTTGGAGTTCATTAACTCGGTTCAAAGTTCATGTGGGATGAATAAATTATCTCTGTGAGTGACGTTGAAGCCACTAAAATGTTGCAAATCTCACTAGCTTTGATTTAGATGAATACATTTTTCTCTCGTGCAAATTCGCTATTTCTTCTCCAAATTTGCACAAAAGTTGTTTTAGAAAACTTAATTCGAATTTTCCGGGACATTTCCAAAGAGAAAGTACGCACTTTTTCGCACTTTTGAGTTAGAGTTCATTAACTCGGTTCAAAGTTCATGTAAAATGAATAAATTATCTCTGTGAGGTTGAAGCCACTAAAATGTTGCAGATCTCACTAGCTTTGATTTAGATGAATAAATTTCTTTCTCGTGTAAATTCGCTATTTCTTCTCCAAATTTGCACAGAAGTTGTTTTAGAAAACTTAATTCGAATTTTCCGAGACATTCCCAAAAAGGAAGAATGCACTTTTTGACACTTTTGAGCTGGAGTTCATTAAATCGGTTCAAAGTTCATGTAAGATGAATAAATTATCTCTGTGAGTGACGTTAAAGCCACTAAAATGTTGCAAAGCTCACTTCAGATAAATACATTTTTTTCTCATGCAAATTCGCCATTCCTCAGTCCAAATTTGCACAGAAGTTTTATCTATAAAACTAATTTCCAATTTTCTAAGACATTTCCAAAAGGATTTGAAAAGGAAGAATGCCCTTTTTGACATTTTTGAATAGACCTCATCGGCTTGGGTGTAATGTTGTCCCATGTCATTCAGACCACATGTCATTCTCTTCAGAATAAGATTCTTTGTTTGAGTTGTATCCATATTCATGTATCTTCTCATGCGCAACCGTTAAACAATGAAATGATACTCTGGGGAATGACACATGGTCCCTTCTATTACATTACACCCAAGCCGATGAGGTCTATTGGAGCTCATTGCATATTGGCTGTCCCAAGAGCAATTTTTTTGGCCCCAAAATTGTCAAACACTTTTCCACCAATGGTTTTCATCTTACCTTCAGTTTGCATTTGAAGCTTGACTTTAACAAGATCTAGTGGACAAATTATGAAGCACTGTGCAAGCCCAGCCAATGATCCAGCAAATGCCACTTGACTGGCTGAATAATTTCCATCTGATTGGCTCTTGAACAGTTTGAGGGTGTTGCCATAAACCCCAAAGAGAATGGCATTTTGAATGGCAACAGCAGTGAGTGGAGGGACCATTCCTTTGAATAACCCTGAAACCTTACATAATGACAATAATAATCTGGTGAACATGTGTGTATTGTTGGCTCTAATCTGAGAATATGCTGGCTCACAGACCCAGTATTGGAGATGGATCATGCTCCTAGTAAATTACACTAGCCAATTGCAACTTAAACCCCCAAACCCAGGGACAAGACAGGGAAATAATGCAGGGAATTCACTCTTATTTAACAGCAATGGTTTTAATGGCAAATGTTTCTCAAGGGACAGTGGAAAAAAAATTATTGAACACTGTTAAATTCCCTGCCCTGTCCCAGGGGTCAGGGGTTTCAAATGACTAGTCCTTAATACAATGGCACCTGATCTGGGAATATGCTGGAAGATGGATACTTCAAGTCATGGCTTTGCTTTCTCATTTTTCAAACTCATATAATATGATTTCTACTAATACTTACAGATTCATTCTTGACAGTGCTAGAAAAAACTGCCTTGAAACTGAGTTTCTTTGTAGCTATGCTTTTTCCATCAGCAGCTTGCATTCTGACCTAAACAATAAATAAAATAAAATTGTTTTTAAAATAATAAACTGAGGAGGCTCAGTACAAAGAGATTGGGAAGTAGGGAACAATGTAGTGGGGGAAGGGGGTGGGGTATACAAGTAGAGTTAGGGAAAGCTGATTGATCCTTTGATTCATTTTCTCTTTCCCATCACCCACCTCCCTGGCTCAAGCATCCTTTTCCTCTGACTTCACTACCATTGCTGCTAAGTAGGTAGGTAAAGGGTCGGGAATTTGAAGAAAAGAGGCAGTTATTTTGTGTTTTTATTTTGTCTCTTCATTATACTTATATTCATGTTTTAAGTATTTATTGACAAAAATAAACAAAACAATAATAAGGAAATGCCTGCCCCCCCCCCCCCCCCCCCCATAGCAGCTCCCTATGATACTGAGAATCCTGTTGGTTTTAGCTTGATTCAGTTAAAATCTTCACTTTATGTGGATAATATTACATTAAAGAGGCTATAATGCTTTGCAATTGCTTTGTTCTGCCATCATGTGATGACAGCCATGACAGGAGGCAGAAACAATACTCCAGTTTCAAGCTCTTTATTGCTGAGGCTAAGCCATGATTTCATATGGAATTATTTTGAATATTTAAGCATTCCAGTGAAGGTTCATGGAATTTCAAAGTGTTTGTATTGCTGAAGTAGTGCATTCTTTACTTTACCCCTGAGAATATCCCTGAGCAAATAAGTCTTTTATAAATGAACACAGCAGTATTGTACGAATTGGAAAAGGTTCTATTGAATCTGGTTTAAAATGATTTCTATGAAAAAGAATTCAGTTTCCCAGGGTAAAATACTCTGTAGTTGTACCTTTTATCATGACTGCCATCACATGATGATACAAAGCCTCAAGTGACCACCATCATAATCAACAATCATCATCATCATAATCAACCATCACCACCACCACCATCAAATCATTATCATCATCACCATCATCATCAGCCATCATCATCATCATCATCATCATCATCATCAACCATCATCATCAACCCCCTCCAGCCCCTGGGGGGACTCCAATATATAGAAGAGCGGGGATGCTTGTTGGAAATTTTGAAAATTACCCCTAAAAGGTACCAAAACTCCCCTTCTCACAGTCATGAAAATAGCAAGTTTCCTAAATGGTACCATTCCAAATAATGCTTATAATTTTACAGCATTTAAATTAGTTTTTCATTTGAACACCTTTAAGGTACCAAATATTGGAAATTAACCTCTAAAAGGTACGATGAGCATCCCTGCCCCTTACATGTATTGGAGTCCCCCCCTGGGCTCCACCCAACCCAGTATAATATCATATCTTTTTATACCTTTACTGTGTCCAATGGCTGACCCACTACCACACCTGCACAGCCTGCAAAATATTAAAAAACAATGAAGAAATTTCAAATTATGATTTTTTCAAGAATTGCCCTTTTATTGCCAGAAGCCTGCAGTGAGGGTTCAAACATAAAACATCACGGTTAGAACAAGCCCAGACAAACCAAATGCTACACAATATTTCTTGTATTTTAGCTGGCATCCAACCAATTTATAATGGTCTAAGCTAATAACTTTTGATTGAGAGAAGCCAAAAACCCAGACGCAAGTTAAAGCAGAAACACCAAAGTGCTAAAAGCGAGCTCTATAGAAACACATCCTTTAGTCTACAAGCCGTCTAGACTGGCATGCAAATATTTGCGAAAATTCGGCATGAGTAAGCAAGAATAAAGAAAACAAGCGCGGTTCACTACGACGGACAGCTTGAAGTGTAACCTTCATATCTACAGTGTTCATATACCTTTGAACCCAAAAAATTATAAATGAATAAACAAAAAGACTAAATCCTAAAATAATGACTAAACAATCATGTCAAACGAAGATGAAGAAAGCACGTGTAATTTATTAAACTTACCTCCGAACCATCCGGCTATGAAATCGTTCAGAGCTTCCATATCAGAGCATTTATAAAGTCGGTTGCTGGTCTTCGTTGCCCTTCTTTTAGACCGGGTAATCGAAGGAGTGAATGCTTGATGGCATGTTTTGGTGTTGACAGACAAACAGTTTGACTCTAGTCAGATTAAATGTTCAACTAACAAGCGACAGTGTTTTTACGTGAATAATGAGCCCGGATTTTTGTCCCAAGCCACCACAATATCTATCCAATCTTCCCTTTCTCTTTTCTTTTTCATTATTCCAAAGCCACCAAAGTTTTCTCACTCCCATCCTACCATTCCCATCTCTTCATTCATTCATTTATTCGAGCCCGATTATCCCCGATCTATGGGCTACCTGTATTAATTCCATCCGGGGGTAGTCTGGGTACTAGTCGAATATTCAATCAGTTTCTCCAAACGTAAAAACACGTTTTCTATTTTTATGAGGAATTTTATTTACTAGTAATTCTCTTACCATGTCTTCAAAGGTATGTGTATAATTGATAATAATAATAAGGGTTAATAATATAATGAAGTTATTTATCTTGGCCTGAGAGTACGAAAACAACAGATTTTTCCCTACTTGACACGTAGTAACCTTATTCTCTATTCTGTATCTGTCTTTTATTCTTAAAGCAGTGCTCGAAATAAAGGCCAGTCGCCGGTTAAGATGTCCGGCGTATGATATTTTATTTCATTTTTTTCCCAAATATGATCGATCAACATGTCCGTTCTAAATCGTATTTGACTGTTCAAGTACCAAATTTGGCCAGACATTGGCCATTATTTTGAGGCCTGTAAACGTATGAGCGCTAGTATTGTTAATTCTGAGCAGAATTTTTTTTTTTTAATAGCATTTAAAATCAATTCAAAATAATGAATAACTTGCTTTGAAGAGGGTCCTGAAGATGTAAAATAGGAGCTGGGATTTGCCTTTTCTTGGGCTGCGAAAATGGGATTTCATGCCACCATTTACTTTCAGTATGAATAGAGGTGCTACTGTAGTCCACAGTTCTGAAGTGAGCATGGGCTACCTTTATATGATTATGTAAATTTATGCTTCAGATCACAGACAAGCGTGTGGTAGCAGCCATCTGTGTACCTATCAGGAGGAAATAAAATATAGAAAATAACATTCTGTGGATTTGTTATTTTCAGCCAGTTCTGTATTCATACTTTAGAAGTTCCTGTTCATGGAGAGTCAGGACAGGTAACATTTCTGTGATTACAAATCACCTTATTACTTCTTTGGCCTCTGTAAAATTCTTAGGGATTGGGGTGGGTCTGAGGAGGGTATATTGTGTAGTTCAGGAAAATATCTACACCTCTCCCATGGTGAGAGGTTGGAATTTCCAAGGGGTGCGGTGGGTCTGAGGAGGGTATATTGTTTCCAGAAAATATCCACACTTTTCCCATGGAGGGAGATTAGAATTTGCAAGGGTTGGGGTGGGTCTGAGGAGGGAATATCGTGTAGTTGGAGAACATATCCACACCTCTCCCATGACCTCTCCCATGGAGTGAGATTTGAATTTATTCATCAGAACAGCTGATTAAATTTGATAGCATGTTTTCTCTCTTAGCACTTGCTCTCAAGGGAATTGAATATGAATACCGTCCTATTCACTTGATCAAAGATGGAGGAGAACAGGTACTTTTGACTTCAAATTATGATAATCTTTATCTATGTATAAAAAGTAATTTATGCTTTACCAGGGACAGCAGAGATAGGGGAGCTAGATCATAAAAGAATCATCATTTTTGTCAAGGAAAATGTTACCTTGCTGGAAGAACAATTAATGTTTTGCAGTGGGTTGCTTGTGGCACAATAATTGAGTCCCTCCCCCCCAACTTTGAAAAATGCTGAAAATCTGAAATTTTAGGGCTTGAGGAGGGACTTAGGAAATCATATTCTCTTAAGAATTTTTTTTTCCATGTCGGTGGGTCACCCCTAATAACCTAAACATCATCCCTCTCTCTCCTCAAAGAAATAGACATTACAAAATAATTTAGTGATTTGCCAATGGAAAGGGTCACAAACACATTATTATTTCCATGATACAGACCCCTTGCAGCGCGTTGTAATGCAGCTCAATTCAATATGGAGGGCAAAACAATATAGGTTCCAATTCTCAGGAGATTGGATTTTTTTGATTTGCCCTCCAAATTGAGCTGCTTTGATATCATTTAAAAGGGAGGTCTATTGATAGATGAGATCAGGAAATTCTGTGCAATATTATTTTGATACTGACAATTCAAAAAATTATTATTTAGCACTCAGATGACTACAAGGAACTGAATCCTGTTGGAGAAATACCAACATTAATCATTGATGGGCACACCATAACACAGTCTGTAAGTCTCTGTAATACTGCATAAATCATTCCATAATTTCATTTTATCTTGTTACTAGTATCAGGAAATTGGAATGACGCTATGACAGTATTTGACATGCAGATATTGTCATTTCCCCCCTGGGGGGGGGGAGAGGTCTGATGTGAAAGGGATGTCGAAGTTCATCGTACCTTTTGGTGGTTAATTTTGGCAGCCGCTATACAGGCCATGTATGACCCCGGAGCACAGCTCTCAACCAGGCATTTTACTTTCCCAAAAAAGAAATTGTCCTTTTCTTTTTTTTAGGGTAGGACATAATTGCTGGGTTTCATTTAAGTCATTTTCTCTCGTAATGTTCAACAGCTCAATCAAAGTTTTCAATACAATTTTTTCTGGCTGTCAGCACATGATGTTCAGTGTTTGCTATCATTTGGAGCAGATAATGCAATTCAAAGACCTTATCTCAGCTGATTGAAACCCAGCAATAGCTTGTCTAACAAACCTGTGGCCCATGTTCAACCATCAAAATGGGATTTACAAGTTAATTCTTTTGGAGTGAAAAAAATTGACAAAAATTTGATTCCATTTTCAAGGTCCCCAATTTACAAGTTAGTTAAAGATGCATCTACTAAATGATTATATATTTTTTATCTTTCACAGCTAGGAATAATTGAGTATTTGGATGAAACAAGACCAGACCCACCCTTGCTCCCTAAGGGAAACCCTCACAAGCGTGCACTGGTAATCAGAGCTTATAAATTTGTATTGATGATGAATATAAACATTAATAAAGTAAAGGTGCAGTTATATGAGCTACAAAATTGTTGAACTTGTCACGCAACATTGTTGTGTTACAACATACTAACTATGGCTGCGTAACCAGCATGGCTGGTCTTTGTAGTGTAGTGGTTAACACGTCGGACTAGTATACCGAAACCATGGGTTCGAGTCCTGCCAAGGGCATATGATATTTTTCTCTTAATTCTTTATTCTATTATTCACACCGAATGCATTTCATTTCACTAACTATGGTTACTATGGTTGCAAGTTACAGAGTGATGTTCACCATATTACTACCCACTTACATGACTTATTGTGCAACCAGAATCATTGTTGCAAGTTGAAATTTTTTTTGCAAAATGTAAAAGTGCTTTCTACTTTTTTCAACAAGCACCCACAACTTGCAACATCAATTTTTGTTGTGTGACAAGTTGGGTATTTGGGGGTGGGTGGTAATACAGTCAACATCACTTTGCAACTTGCAATGCGACAATATTGCATAATTATGCATAACAAGTTGCACAATTTTGTTGCTTGTATTAATGTGCCTTAGAACTAGTTTCCCCTCATTCTAAAGCCATGATACATAAAATGTCTTACAGGGTGGCTGGGTAAAAGTAATTCCAGGAAATGCTCCTCCAAAATTTTTCAAAATACCACTAAAAGATATACACCATGCAAGATCAGTCAGTTTTGCATATAAAACATGACATTCTAATAGTCTGTCTGCTTCTATCCCCTCTGACCTTCCAATTTTATTAATACTCCAGTTTCGCATTCGATGCAAACCACTGTTTTTGAAGACCACAGACTCATTTGCACAGGCTTAGCCTCTTTTATAAGTCATCTATTCAAATACACCATCAAAAATATTTTGTTAAAGTTATCCAACATGGCAGCTATGACGTCAAGTGCAAATGAAGAATACCCTGAAAAAACCTCTGAGGTGATCTAAGACATGGCAACCTATCTATTCTTGTGTGATTTTTTAGGCGCGTCAAGTAAGTCTTCAAATAGCTGCTGGAATACAACCAATTCAAAATTTAAAAGTTCTTCAGTATGTTGGTGCTGAAAAGAAGATAGAATGGGGTCACTACTGGATTGACAGAGGCTTCCAAAGTGAGTCATTATCTAAATTTTTGTGTTCTTATTTTTTTTTAATTCCTTTTTTAATCTTGGTCTGTTCTGTCTCCTTCATTCTTTAATTAATTTCCTTCCATTGGCCCTTCCTCTCAAATTCAGTATAAACTTGATTATGAATAACTTTTGTAGGTTTGGAGAAAACGTTGGAGGGAACATCTGGAAAGTACTGCATTGGAGATGAGGTATAATGAAAATAATTTTTCTTAGGATTAGTTTTTCAAGTGCATTTGGAAATATCAAAAGCAGTGGTGTAGCAAGGGGGGTACTGCCATCCCAAAAGTTTGATCTTGGCACCGAAATTTCTCTAAATCAGGTGGGATTCTTGTGGATATGTCAGGAAAGTGGTACATCACCCCCCCCCCCCCCCCCCCCCATCCTCACCCCCACCTATGATTCAAAAGGAAAAAATATATATTTGTTTAAAAAATGTTAAATAACATTGAATAATTTTTGTCCTTTCCCTTTTTTCCAGATTACAATGGCAGACCTATGTCTAGTCCCTCAGGTCTATAATGCCAACCGTTTTAAAGTAGACATGTCACAATTCCCTGTCATTTCAAGGATTCATGATACCTTAGCTCAAGTTGATGCCTTCAAGGAGGCTCATCCCTCTCAGCAGCCTGATTGTCCTGAGGAACTGAGAGAAAATAAATAGATTTGTGTGAAATAAAAAATATCCTTACTTAATCCTCTTTCTTGAGGTTAGTGAAAACATAAGAGCTTTCTTCTCCTGAAAATAAAAGACCTTTAGCAGCTTTAGATCTAAAATATATTTTTTTGACTCAAAGGTATCTTGCAACATAATGCAGGAGAACTATAGAATTTGTTTATAGTTGGATATTTATTAACATACTTAGTATAATGTAAGTGTAATTAAAAAATAAAGGGATGAAAAGCCAAATTTTTGTGATAATATATTTTTGTGATACATAGACCCATTCGAAAAATGGCCGCTTCTAATTTACATTTTTTCTAAATTCAATGCATCAAGAGTCATCCGAATTGAGCTACTCTGATGTCACATGAAATAGGTTTATAGGCAACCAATGTGTTAAATGCCTAAAAGACCTGAGATAATGACTAGTAAAAGGTATTTGATAATAAAAAAGGTGAAATAAAAGTGCAAAAAATTCTGGTAAGATACCAGTCATTATCTACGAGGATAGGAGGGGGGGGGGGGGGGGGGGGGGGTGGGTAGACTTAGAGGGGGACAGCATTTTTATGTTCCACAAAGGATGGAGCTAAGAGAAATATAGGGCACTTTAGGAGAGGGGTCACGAAATTTAGTGCAAGTGAAAAGAAGAGCATTCTAAATCAATTTTTTCTGCATACAATTACGATATTTTTCTTGTAAATTCTAAGACAGTAAATCAATTTCCATTTTACTGGTAACTGTTTTAAAGCATAATCTTAATAAATTATTGAGATGCAAACAAAAATTTGTGACATTCCTTTTGTCCTTTATTTTCATGTAAAGTTTCATGATCATGTGGATGAGCTCCCGCGGGAAACACGCGGGACACGCCCGTGCTGTGGCCGTGAAGCTCATGACCTGGGGTGAACTGGGCAGCATTACGTACAGAAAAAGATGGCGGAAGTCGTAGTCATCTGAGAAACTCCAAGAAAACCTCAAGTTTAAAACTAATTTACGACCCAAAACACTACAATTTACGATCCATAACGAAGAAGAAAGCATAAATTATCGTCTTGTGTAATATTTTGTCGCTAAAAGGAAGTTTGAACGTCGAGAAGAAAGATTTTTTAACGATCGCGACGCCAAGCGAGCGAGTGGTGTGATCCTTCAGTAGTCTAGAATATCAAGTTTCGTTTTCCTAGAGATTTACTCATAATTATCGAGTTTATTGTCTATAAGAAACATGGCTTTAACAAAAGAAAGGCTACTTATAATTCTGGTCGGCGTTTTTGCTTTTCGTACGCCAAAAACAGAAGGTAAGTCTTAGGAAATTTCCTAGAAATTTTATCTCAAGAAAACTCGTAAAATAAGCTAAAAATTATGTTGTTGTGTAATGTTGTGCAAAATTATATAATTTCCTTCTCTTTGTATTATCTCGTATAATCTAATATCTTATAAAAAGTAAGATTTTTCTTTATTGTGATCTGTTTTTATAAACTCTAATAGTATTTCTTCAGAAATTTTATCGAATATTTTCAGCAAGTTGGCTTGTCGCGATTCTTGACTGATAAAGCTTGTTTACTTTTGTTTTCCAACTCGATCAAAAATATGTACAATTTATAAACTTAATTCAGATTGTTTGAGGTGTTTTTCTGAGAATAACACCCTTTTAAAGGCACCCTTCTAGGAAAAATTGTTTACTCGAAAACAGAATTTTTCAAGAACAATTCTATTTTCTCTAAACATTTGTACAAATTGTACACGACTACATCTACTTCCTACTATCATACTGTGCATACTTATGAAATCCACACCTATTCATTACCTCTTACAGTATAATTTGGTTGTTCTTAAAGTAATTTTCTTGTTTTCAAATGTTGTAGCCATTGTTGCAATTAGAATCCCCAGATTCATATATTTGAAGAAATTTAAAACAAGTTAAGGATTTATAAGTTTTTGTTTTGATTCAAGGGTTTTTCTCTGGGTTGTACATTTTCCTACCTCCACACAACCCATCAAGCTAAATTCTAAAGTGATATATGAGTCAGTCATGCCCTGACTTAGATCATCCCAGCGGTTGTTTCAGGGTTCAATCTTAGAGGTAGCAGTGCCCTGACTTAGATCAGCCCAGAGGTTGTTTCAGGGTTCAATCTGTGAGTTAGCAGTGCCCTGACTTAGATCAGCCCAGAGGTTGTTTCAGGGTTCAATCTGTGAGTTAGCCATGCCCTGACTTAGATCAGCCCAGAGGTTGTTTCAGGGTTTAAATCTGTGAATTAGCCATGCCCTGACTTAGATCAGCCCAGAGGTTGTTTCAGGGTTCTATCTGTGAGTTAGACATGCCCTGACTTAGATCAACCCAGAGGTTGTTTTCAGGGTTTAAATCTGTGAATTAGCCATGCCCTGACTTAGATCAGCCCAGAGGTTGTTTCAGGGTTCTATCTGTGAGTTAGTCATGCCCTGACTCAGATCAGCCCAGAGGTTGTTTCAGGGTTCTATCTGTGAGTTAGCCATGCCCTGACTTAGATCAGCCCAGAGGTTGTTTCAGGGTTCAATCTGTGTGAGTTAGCAGTGCCCTGACTTAGATCAGCCCAGAGGTTGTTTCAGGGTTCAATCTGTGAGTTAGCAGTGCTCTGACTTAGATCAGCCCAGAGGTTGTTTCAGGGTTCAATCTGTGAGTTCGCAGTGCCCTGACTTTGATCTGAAGCTTAGAGGTTGTTTCAGGGTTTGATAAAACTTTAACTTTTTTAAATCTTTTCCTGTTTTACCCCCTCAGCAACTACTTGTAGAACCTTACCAATCAAGTCACCATTGATAGCAACACATAAAGGTTCTCCAACATGGTTTGGCATGGGAGATGTCTTAAAATTTAGCTGTGATAATAGTGACAGAACAAAACCATACTATGAACTAAAGGGAGCAATAAAGATTGAGTGTCAAAAGGATGGAACCTGGAGCTCCAAAATTCCAAGATGTATTGGTAAGGTTATATTTTATTAAAAAATTTCACTAAGCAATAGACCCCTAAGTAAAAGCAGCTCAATTTGGAGGACAAAACAAAAGAACTTCAATCTCCTGAAAATTGGAACTATTGTTTTGCCTTCCAAATTGAGCTGCATTCTGACGTGCTGCAAGGAGTCCACCGTCAATGTGCATCCATGGGCTCAAATAGTTTTGCACAAGCATGATTAGAAACTGAGTCTTTATGCTTTCTTGGCTCCTCTAAAAATTCATCTCACAACTTTTCCTTCACCATTTTATATTGGAATCTAAGTATTTCAATAAATGAAAATAACAGAATAATTTTTTTCCCTGATATTTCCTTTGATTTCTTTGTTCCATTTTATGCAGGGCTCAGTTTCCCAGAGTGCTTTGTGGGCTTTGATGCACATTGCCTATTAGTAATAAAAAAAGCATGATTGGGGTGGGTGGAAGGGTTGGGGTCAAGTCCAAAAGATTTTAACAATGATGAATTTCAATAGACCCTTTAACCTTGAGTGTAATGTTTTCCAAATTTAGGCCACATTTCATTCGCTAGGTATACATTTTTTCTTTAATGGTAGCATATGTGAAGATACATGAATATGGATATGACTCAAACAGAGAATCTTATACTCCAGACCATGTGTAATTCCCTAGAGTATCATTTCTTTGTTTAATGCCAAAGCTGTTGGGACAGATTTCACCTTTAATCTTATATTTTGTAATTTTACCTTCCTCAGCTTCTGCTTGCCCAGCTGTTGGTCCATCTGTTCCAAATGCTCAGTTATTGACCACTATAATCCCAGGAGGAACCAACAACTTTGGAAATAAAATAACTTATAGTTGTAACTTAGGGTTTAAACTTGGTTCGAGTAGTTCTGTTAAGATATGCCAGAAGAATGGGTATTGGGAAGGAAATGTGACTTGTGTTGGTAGGTAGTGGTTCAATAATGTTTTGTTTTAAACACTGGGATCACCATCATGATTTCATCATCATTATCAACTGCAAAATCAACAACATAGCCTGCAAGTGAGTCTCTCCAAAAGGGATGCCGGAGGGGAGAAAGAAAGGGAAGGCAGGGGAAGGGAAAGCCTGCATGGACCTCTTAGACCTTCCCTATTTTCTCCACTCCTTCCTCCCTTTAGGAGAGCCTCGCTTGCAGACTATCAACAACAACAAAACCATAAGTGGTCATCAGTACTATGATTTTTATCATTATTATCAGCATCACCACCACTCATAAGCAACAGCAAGACCATCAGACATCATTACAACCATCATTGTCATCATCACCAATACCATCA
The DNA here is from genome assembly GCA_023349425.1 of Anthopleura sola. Lineage (NCBI taxonomy): Eukaryota > Metazoa > Cnidaria > Anthozoa > Actiniaria > Actiniidae > Anthopleura > Anthopleura sola. Next base: position 12,085,204 of record JALHLI010000004.1, on the reverse strand, counting down.
GCAGAATCACCACCATCAGTCATCATCATCATTATCATCATTGTCAACACCATCTGAAATAACAAGACTATCAGTCATCATCAGAATTATCATTTTTATCATCATCATCATCAATAACAACAGGAATATCAGTCATGACCACTATCATTCTCATCATAATCCTCCACCACTTCAATCACCAGCATAAATTATTGTTTAGCATCTTCATCATCATTTTTCATCATCACCATCAGCATCATAATCACCATTGTCATAATCATCAAACTCATCATCATTATTGTGATCAGTGTACATACTTTACAGCGCGACGCGCAAAAGTATGACCACTTTTAATGTATTCGTATACTTCTATGCACTGGCTTTTTGCTCCAAACGAGCTTTTGCACGCCTTATTTGGTAAAACCAGACAGCTTCGCATCAATTGTGTCGGGTTAAAGTACAAAATTCCGTGCATAGAACTATGCGAATACATTAAATGTGGTCATACTTTTGAGCGTCGCGCTGTAACTACATAAATGTGTAGTTTCAAAAATACATACCTCTCCCACAGAGGGGGAATGAAATATTGAAAAGAGAAGGCCTTAGAAGGATACGTTTTTGTCTTCAGGGCTTGAATATGAATATTTTCATGCTTTTATAACAAGACCTTAATGTTATATTCAACAGGTGTCACCTGTCATCGACCATCCATTTACAATGGTAATGTAACTTACAGCTCATTAGCCTACGGTGGCAGAGCAAACTATTCTTGTAATAAAGGTTATGCTGTGAAAGGACAAACAATAAGGATATGTGATCGAAGAGGACATTGGTCTGGCGTAGTTCCACAGTGCTGTAAGTTGACTTGCCCATCCACCACATTTTCAAAGATGTGTAACTGAATGCTCTCCACAACGGTCACCTCTGTACAACGGCCACAAAATTTTGTCCCAACAGTGGTGTTGTGTAGAGGTTCAACTGTATATAAGAAAGAATTATTGAAGGGTTTTGTTCTGTTTGATTTACAGTAAGGCTATGTCCACAGCTATCCCCTCCAAGCAATGGTTACATCCAGACATCTATGGTTTACCTTGCATCTCGTGTAGTTGGTGCTAGGATCAAATTCGTATGTAACCAGAATTATAGAATGAGAGGAGATGAAATCAGGTGGTGTCAGTCTGATGGGAGGTGGTCAGGGCAACAGCCAAAGTGTGGTAAGTTAACCCAATGTACTGTAGCATTAGTGCACTTATCTTGAATTCAATTCCTGGATTCTACATCTCATGTGAGTAATTTTTTTTAGGTCTCTGAGCACTATATTCCAGGGTTTTCCCCAAATTTTTTCATCCCTCTTCAAAACCTAGCACCCTAAATAGACCTTTTTCAAATTCGCAAAATACTGCTGTGTTCCTTGACTACAGATTCGTTTACACAGGGTTAGCCTCGATTTACAGAATATTCATGTGTTCCAGTGAAGGTCCATAGAATTTCAAAGTGTTTCTATTGTTTAAGTGTTGCATATTTTACTTTACTTTACTATTGGTATTTAAAATTTTTTTGCCACTGAATTTTTTGCCACTGAATTTTTTGATACTGAATTTTTTGACACTGAATTTTTTTGACACTGAATTTTTTGACACTGAATTTTCTGACACTGAATTTTTTGACACTGAATTTTTTGGCACTGAATTTTTTGACACTGAATTTTTTGGCACTGAATTTTTTGACACTGCATCTGTAATCAAGGAACACATCAGTTTGTACAAATTCGAAAAAGTACTATTCATACTGTGTTAGCTGTGCACTTTGATCATCCAAGATAGAGAACCTGGAGAAAAACCTTTGAATAAATGTAGAGACCTAACAAACTATACTCACATGAGATTCCTAGTTCAGAAATTCAATCCAAGACCCCCTGGAGGTGAGAGTGAAGAGTGCAGTACACAAAAATGTTCTCTTATCTATTTCTCAACTCACTTATTTTTCGATGTTTCTTTTATTTCATTCAAGTTATAAACACCTGTGGCTCACCAGGGTCACTTTCCAATGGATTCATGACAAGCTCCCTTCCCAATTATGTTATTGGAACAGTTGTGAGCTTTATTTGTCATTCTGGTTATAAGTTAATTGGTGACGTGACTACAAGAACATGTATGAGGGATGGACATTGGACTGGGTTTAAAAACCCAAAATGTATAGGTCAGTATTTGGTTTTAACTCCATCTAAGTTGATTGCCCTCCCTGATAAGAATTATGGTTCAACTATTAATCTTTTTCTACTGTATTCTATTATAGCATTATTTTGTGAAGAGCCAGGAAGAATTCTCTACGGCAGACATGATAACTTGCACTTAGAAAACAAGTATTCTTATGGTTCCCAAGTTACGTACTCATGCACCTCTCGGTATTACCTCTGGGGGAATGCCACAGTAACATGTCAAGCTGATAACTCAGGCCTTACTTACTGGTCAGGACCAATACCAAGTTGTCTGACTCTGTCTGGCTTTGATGAGGAGTGTGTCAGACAGAAAGGAAAGTTCAAAGTGGATCTTGGCAGACCTATTTGTTTATTTCCAGGTATGTTGTATTATTTATGTGTTTTGTGGGGATAGTGTTTTTTTTTCTCTCTTTCTATGTTCAATTAACAATAGAACGACAATAGAAGACACATACAATAGCTGGGTTTCACTTGACGTCATTTCCTGTCTCGTGCGGAATGTTCATCACCTGAGTCACAAGTTTTCAATAGAATTCTTTCTGGTTGACAACACGTTGTGGTCAGTGTTTGACCACCATTTGGTGCAGATAATGAGATTCAAAGAGTTTTATCAGCTGATTGAAACCCAGCTATATAGAACTTTGACGTCATGTGACAGTATATTGTCAAAGGTGCTATAGCCACTTTGAATAAATTAATTGAATCCTTCATCATGTAACATCCTCGTTTGTTAAGGATTTTTTCTAATATAATGATTTGTTTTTATTTTAGAGGGTATTTCTAACACATCTTTAACCTCTCCTGTGACATTTACTAAACATTCTCTGCTTAAATCCTGTGAGATAAAATGATCAAATTTTTCATTTGTAATATATTAGTGTTTTGATTATAAAGCATCATGGAATAATAAACAGCCCCCAGTCTCCCTGTGCTTTATGTACCACAGAAAAAAACCAACAGATACATACATACACACACACGTATACAGCAGAAAAAAACCAACAGAAAAATAAGTGATTTTCGTGTGACTAAAACGCTGTAAACGGGACGTAATGTTTTCCCATTTTAGACCACGTGCCATTCCCTAGAGTATCATTTCTTTGTCTAACGGTTGCGCATGAGAAGACAAATGAATATAGATACAACTCAAACAAAGAATCTTATTCTCAAGGAAATGACGTGGTCTGAAATGGGAAAACATTACGCCCAAGCCGAAAATGTCTAGTAATGCCCTATTCGCGATGCAGTTTTTGATTGGACATAAGGAGTGCGTAAAGGTCAAATACGAAAAGGTCTAAACGATAGTTCAAAATAGTCATCTTATTGTCACACTAACCCGCTTCATCATATCTTTCAGTCACAAAAGCGACACCCTTGAGTAGTGAAAGGAAAGGCAACAAAGAACTGGACACGCTGACCATAGTCACCGCTAGCGCGGGATCAACTTTGGGTGCCTTGGTCATTTTGCTCAGCGTCATGGTGTTTGTGCGTCGTTTTCATCGCAATCGAAGGTTCAGGAATCATTCGATACGTAGCCGTTTCTATAGTGATGATGACCACGTGACTTTGATTGCCACATACCGGGGAGACGTACACTTTAATTTACCGTCGTATGACGAAGCTATGAGTCAGGTACAGCGGGACCCTCCGCCTTTTGAATCCGTTGTCCAATCGAATGGAGTAGGCCCTACGAATAATAATTCACCCGTCTTGGCCATTACTGATGGTACTTCAAACCAAGGGGTGTCTGACAGAGGTAATTCCAGTGCGCATGCTCAGAATGTGAACTCAGCTGACCAGCACATAAATATTGTCTATAATCCAATGAACAACAATTCGTCCGGGGGGACGTCCTTGCTTAGTCAAGCTGCTAATCAGGGGGAGAACCCCAGTGAACAACCACAGGAAAACTGTGTGCTGAATAGCCTTTCGTCTGAGGAAAGCCTGGTTGAATCTGAGCCCTCCTCATCACGCGAAGGGTTGAATTTGAGTGTCTCTGAGGACGAGCAATCAGTGAATGAATCACAGCCTTTAATCATATCAAACACTTAGTCCTCTTTTGTAATGATAATTTTGTAAATACAAGTTGAATTGAATTTTCTAATTATCTGACGAAAAAATGTTAGCCGTGCTGACCTTAGTACTAGTAAGCAGTCACTTCAAGTATCTGAAGATCTATGGTGCTAGATGACCTGTGATATACGACCACTAGGCGTGCATGAAAACCTGTCATTTGCGACCAGTATGTGTACAACGACCCATGTTTTACGCCAAACAATACAAGTAGAAAAACCTGCGCTTTTCGACCAGTACGTGTACAAAGACCCGTGATTTACACCAAACAATACAAGTACAAAAACCTGTGATCAACGACCAACACATGTACAAATACCTGTGATTAACGACCAGTACTTGTACGAAGACCTGTGAATTGCGACCAACACATGTACAAAGACCTGTGATTAACGACCAGTACTTGTACGAAGACCTGTGAATTGCGACCAATGTTTGTTAGAAGACCTGTTGTTTGCGACAAGTCGTAACTGTTATCGATGGCCACCGACCAATATACTAGTTGCATACCGAATATCCCACGAGTCACTTGTAGTTCCTAGCATACAAACGAGCCTTTAGGCGAGTGTGTATACAAAGAAAATACAAGTGACGAAACCATCGTATAACCATTTTATCCCACACCATAAAAAATACAAATGCTTAGATTCAACGCGCAGTGCATGATGGGAAGGAAGAGTGAAATACTGACGAATATACAATGGCTTTCCTGCTTTCTGATTGGCTGTATTTTCTATGGTGTGGGATAAAGTCCTTTAATGTACATTCTGTATATCTTCCAATTCTTTCAACGCAGTCGTTCAAATTTTGTAACTATAATGCTAGAAATTCACATATTAGAATGCTTTCAAAAATAGCGATATTTTTTTCCTTTAAAAGGAAAACCCATATGTTGTTTCGAAAAAAAATTTCGAGATTTAATCGGGACGAAACGCAAAATCGGTTTTGACCACAATGGGGTTAGTTCTTAGCCGTTACAACACAGGGAGCCCATTTTAGGGAAAAGTCCAATAACATTTTCGTATTCTTATACCTCTGTAATATCTGACTGTTTTACCTAAAGTGGGCTCCCTGTGGTTTAAAACAGATCAGAGGATCACTGGTACCACTGTTTCATGAGCCTGTTTCAGTTGATAAGACATCCAACAAGGAACAAATAAATTAGAATAACTAAATTTTCCATAGACTAGATTTTTGAAGGTATAAGAATAAAATCACAAAAATATACATTCATGCGGCACACTACAGGTAGCCCAGATAATAGTCACCCAATGAGTTAATTCACCAATACGTTTTTCTTTGGGGAGGGAGGGGTGGGGTAGTTGGTGACATTGCTTGAAAATTAAATGAAAAGTACAATAAAAATCTCATTTTTTAAAGTCGTGAAAATATTTTCTTGCAGTGGAGGGAATAGCTTCTTACGCAGACCCTAAGGACGTCTGCGCAGAAGGCTATGGAGGGAAAGGAGTGAACATGCGTGTGTGTTTGAGATGGGGAGTCGTTCAAATTCTTAGAAATAGCAGACCTGTTCTCGTAGGAAAAATATTTTGCTATTTTGGCCCTCTGATATGTTAATTTGTCAATGAATATTGAAAAAGAAAACTCTAGTCAAGGCGAACCACCTCATTCGCTTGAGTTTTATTCCCTTGTTTTCCGGAACCCATGACGTTATACATAGATATAGATGTGAAACTGAAATCACTTTTTTTCAAAGGTATGGCACAAGTTGTGGTAAATATTTGACTCGTGAACTAATTCTGCCTGTTTCGATTGATACTCGTTATCAAAACAGCAGACTTTGCTTTTTTAAAGGAAGTTTTTCTTCATCTTTCATACAACCATATAAGGCATTGATGTTCATCACATCCATCGATTTGCTATTTTCCTTATCTAGCTAGAGGGCAGACAACAACAATCTTGGCACTATGACCTGCCAACACCCTTTCCGATTCTTAACTTCCGGGCCTGTTGTCCTCAGACTTGGAAAAGGCCGGACTTTATTTTAGTAGTATTTTGTCTGTTAACTTTACGCCAACTTTCATAATAACGTGATCAACACGTAAGACGTCTGGGTTCTTGGCTTCCGTCGATCAAAAATATTAACTCAGACAGTTAGGAATTGACGCAAGCCATATAGCTAGCTGTCTGGGTTATCAGTAGTTGGAACATGTTGGTATTATATTTCCTCAACTTTTACTGTAGTCGTTACATTTTCAGATTTTTCTATTAAGGATGGTTCATATTAGAGTTCAGAATCTCATTAGGGATGTTCGATCTGTTTATTTAAAAAAATTAAACTTGTTGGTTGGTCACGTGACCGATTCCAGCCCTTTTGCCCCGGGAAGTGGCGGGGTGGGGGGGGGGGGGGGGACTCCTATAATGGACTATACGGGGATGCTCCGCCCGAAAGGGGTACTTTTTTCAGGCCGCACGTACAGAAAAGGGGTGGAAATTTGTGAGTTCTTGTATAAAAAGGGGTAGATTTTCTTCAAAGGTATATGAAAGGGGTACCTTTCAGGCAAAAAGGAGTACCGGTTTTTGCTGAAATTTGATACAGAAAAGGGCAAGGGGTCGAGAGTCCGGGCGAAGCATCTCTGTATGAAAGGACCCGAAGTACCCCCCCCCCCCCCCCCCCCGGGCCTTTTGCGGCCCCAAACACAAATTCTAAGCCATTTAAAAATACAAAGAAATCTATTATGTTCCGGCACACCATACACTTCTTTGTAAATTCTAGTTTTTTTTGAACGTCTGTAAGTCGTTCAATATTGATCCGATTAACACCGAACTTCGGAATTTCTCGCTATTTGAGTTTTGTGAGTGTCATCATCACAATTTAGGAACTCGTACCCAGTCTCTCACGGTATGAAATCAGGCAATGCACCTAGCGTGCATCCTTCAGTAAGCTAGACACGGACAAAATTAATGAGTCTTGCATGAAAACGTAAAACAATATTGGATCGCTAGTTCCATATTTGACAACAGCTTTCGTCACGAAATGACCAAAAAAGTTTGCAAGAAAATTTAACTGAAATGTTAGGGCAAAAGTTATATTTAGCATGGCACTCACATTCTAACTTGGCTTCGACAATCATCGTCTCTTGACCTAATTTCTCTACAGAGTTGTGAGTTTAGTGTACATGGTCTTGCAATCGGCTGATTTCGTTTGTCTAAGACCGTGAGAAAGTTTTCTCAGGTGGAACTTGTTGTGCAGTTTAAAAACCAGAAACCTCTCTCTCTCTCTCTCTCTCTCTCTCTCTCTCTCTCTCTCTCTCTCTCTCTCTCTCTCTCTCTCTCTCTCTCTCTCTCTCTCTGAAAGTTTACTTGAGGATGACGCTGTAAGACGAATCAAACGGATAAACGCAAGCTAGTCTCCCATATTGTTCCACTATTGGTCCTTCTTCATAACTTTGTGCAAATAAAAAAAATTATCTAGACAGGGTTGTGAAACTCGGCTTTGCTTTGAAGTACCGATTTGTCGTAGAATGCATGACAGTTGAAGCTTATAAACTGTCAAATCTATCGATATTTTTAGTTCCAGTGACATGAAAGAAAATAGTTATGAAATAGAAAGTTTGTATTGTGAACGTAATGAAATCGAGAAACGCCCTTTGCAAACAAAAAGTTCTTAAATAAACCTTATTGCTTTAGAATTTTGCCTTTTATTCTTTGATTTTAGGGTAGATATTATCAAATAATTTAGGACTGTAGTAATTTAGGAACAGGATTATAATTATCATGGGACAATACATAATCACTTAAACTAATTACCCCAAGAAAAATATTAAAAATATTGATGAAGAGATTATCAAAGATTTGAAATTTATATCATCGTTGTATTTTATGTAATTATAAAACTCCATGCATCCTTGGAGTATATTTTCTAGCATTTTCAACTCGTGAATTTGGAAACCATGTTATCTGTAACGACGAGTTCTGATGTGTTGGCTAAAAAAAATACGAAAATATCCAAGAAAAACAAAGATGAATTGCTTAATGACCCATGAAAAACACAGTATTTTTTTTTTCAGATGTGATTTATGTAACAGAGGTCAAATTTTTTGGGTTTTAATTGAAGTTAATTGAGTCTGCGGGCAATATTTCTTGGTATCGTTCAAACGGAACCTCAATCAGCCAATGAGATGCGACTAAATGAAGGAGTGTCTGTGATGTCAGACATCACGAGACTGAGGCTGAAAGGTCCGCCATATTGGGTCAAAGCTTGATTCCTTTATTTGGAAGCGAAGGATTGACTAAAAAGGCAACGTCCTCTATCGTCTAGAGACTCCATAAAAGGCAATCGTACTATACACAACAGAGTACCATGCAAGCCGAGGGGACTTCAAACTCGGCGGACTCTCTCGAAAACTTCCAATATTCAGGCCAACCTCAAGTTGTTCTTGACGGATCAAGTCTTTCAGAGAATCAGAATTTTACACAAGAAGGAATGGGTGAACTCAAACGGCCTCTCGAGAACGACGACGACGATGATGATGATTCGACCGGTCATTCCCCAGCTGATCCTAAACCAGCTAAAAAGACTCGAGGGAGGGTAAAAATTGATATGAAGTTCATCACCAACAAACTGAGGCGGTATACGACTTTTAGTAAAAGAAAGACCGGCATTATGAAAAAGGTAACTGAAAATGAACTTAAATCAACTCCTTCAGTTTGTCATTCACTCCTTTTTCTTTTCTTTCCCAATTATATTTCTTTATTAAACTTTCACAACTTATTTTCCAGGCATACGAGCTCAGCACGTTAACAGGAACACAAGTGATGCTTCTTGTAGCCTCAGAGACAGGCCACGTCTATACATTCGCCACAAGGAAACTCCAACCTATGATCACGTCTGACAGTGGAAAAGCTTTGATCCAAACTTGTTTGAACTCTCCTGATCCTCCAGTGTCTCAGATCCCTAACCCTGACCAGAGAATGTCTGCTACAGGATACGAAGAGACAGATTTAACGTATACAGTCAGTGAAAATGAAGCAGAAAAGGTAATCTAAGTCACGGAATTTTATAGATAAGCTTATAACTTGGATAACTAAAATTCAGCTTACAGACCTATATGTCGTCTATTTTTCTAAATTCCTAGCTCTTAATTATTTTAATTCACCAGCTATATGATATTTAAGTTATTATTATACTTCTAGGAATAATTTTGGTAAAAAATGTAGCGTATTTCGAAGAGAAAATTAGAGTTAAATTCAAAGACTTACGAGATGCAGAGCTCTGCATTCCTTCTGAAATCATTTCGATGTCATCGAGCCATCGTACGCGTGAAGGCATCTGGTTAAAATAATTCTCATCATGGCCAAAAAATCTAAAGATATTTCTCTGTTCTTGTTAGGAAACAGGAAGATAGAGTCAAAACTTAAAGAGATTTGTTTTTCTAGAGACTTTTCGAATTTCAAATTACGCGTATTTTTCACATTCCATCCAAATAAGGCGGCTTTGACTATGTTTGGATCACGACTTTTCTTCCAATTTTGGACATCGAAAAGCAAACAATTATTGTAGATCCTCAAAATGTAGGGGGATCTTTAGGCCTATCCGTAAGATTTCTTCCTTGGGAAAAAGAAATTCCAAATTTTCATTCGAAAAACTAAATATCTTTCCAATATTTTGTAATTTTTATTCATTTGATTCAAATCATTTTACCGTGAGTTAATATCTTTCGATTCAATTAATAAAACTACAATTCCTAACTATAATTTCTTGCACTGTAGTTTCGAGTGTATCCTTAATAATTTAGAAACTAAAATTTTCACCATTAGACTTCAAGTACCGCTAGTGCATGTCTGGAACAATGATTATTCACGGATATTGCCAAATTAACAGCTGTCAAAATATTATAAAATTCATGCATACTAATGACTTATATTATTAGAAACATAATCTCAAGATTAACTGTTAGTTACTGAAATTACATTTTGTTGTTGTGTCGTCGTGGGCTCTGCCCCAAGGCTAACTTACCTTTTATATTGCTTATCCTTCGCAAAAATTAGTTTCTAAAGAATAGTTTCTTACTACTAGATCTTGAACCAGATTATTAGGTTGAAAAATGATAGAGTTTTGAACATTTCTCGTTATCTGTTAACCTTATTTTAAGCTTAAGATTATTGGCCGTTATTATTCTAGAGACACAAAATTCGTCCACATGAAGTTGGGCAAAAAGTTTTTTAATGCGTCTTTTTATGCATCTCCAAGTTCGTCTTGTATGAAGATGGACAAAAGATGCATTGAGCATCCAGTTACATATTTTGATATTATGTGTCTTGGAAGACAAACAATTTGAAGAACTTCATATACATCTTCTGCTAGTCTTTATACCAGACGAGAAGCTGGATGAGAGATAAGAGATGAAATTATTCAGTCAGTTGTGCATAGTTCCAATTAGTTAGAGAATTGACCATTTCAAATATCATTTTTCTTTAGGATAGAGGTGGTATTTACACCACACAGCAGATGGAAGGACAACACCAAATCGGCTTGACAAATACATCAATGACAGGCATAACAGCAATGCCTGCATCTGGCCATTCTTTCCCCATAACGACTTACATCCCTCAGCAAGGGACTAGTAAATCATCTTCTAATGCATCCTCATACTCTGTGCAAGCAATGCCAGGCGGTGGGTCGTTTACTACGATATTTACCCCAGGGTCTAATATTGCTCAGATACCTCAGCCAATAGCACAAGGAGCACAGCAACATAGTGTACAGGTAAGATTATAGTTTGATAACCCACTTAATCTTAGTCTGACAGTGAATCAAAATTTGCCCACTCACAAGTGTTATGATTGAAGTGCAACCCATGAAGCTTAATTGATGTCTTGTTTGCAAACTTGCATTTTGACAGCTGTCAATCAAAATATGGAGAACAAGTTTAGTGGTCTGGAAAAACATTCTTTGTATTTATGATCAAAGTTTGTGATGCAGGGTAATAAGATTTACTATTAAGGGCTCAAAGTTAAAGAAATCTGCCAAAAATTAGGTTTACTGTAAGTGCCACATTTAAAAAAGACGTTTACAGCTGTTGAAATGCTAGTTTGGAAATAAGACATTAGGTATCAGGAGTCCCACTTCAACGATAATGGTTAAGTCATTAATATTCCATTTCATTCATCTCATTGTTCAGTTTGTCATCATCAACATCACTATCACCATCATCATCACCATTTACATTAATATTGTCATCAATATTTTCACAATCATCACCACCATCAACGTCAAAACCTCATCAACAGTATTATCATCTTCAGTATTGTAGTCATCACCATTGCCACCACTTTAATCATCCTTGTCATTATAATTTCCTTAATATTATTGTTTATTTTAGACTAGTTTATTATGTTTGAATAACTTATCTTATTTTTGTTTAATTTGTCAGTTACTTCCCCAGCAGGTACAGCTACAACGAGGCCAAACACAGACAACCTCAAGTCACTCCACACCAACTATCACAACCGTCCACATAGGAAGTGATGGCCAGATACAAAACACCCAAGAACAGGCTGTTGAGAACATACAAGGAAATCAAGCACATGTTCAATCACTAGGGACACTCATGGTGCCGATAGCTACCCACCAAGGTGAAGGTACCCAAGTTGTTGTGCCGTCATCTATGATGCTCACAACCCAAGCAGGTCAAATACCAGTCATGTATTATGCTGGGCCATCGTCAGGGATCATGTCAGTTTCACAGCTAAGTGACAGTGACCAGGCAGCAGTGCAGAATCATCAGTTACAGAATGATGGATCAGAAGTGTCACAGTCACTCGCTGGGACATTGTCACTTTCAGGCGTTCATGTCGCACATGATCACATGACATCAAATTATCATGGTCAAGGTGTCGTCACTGAAAATAGTGGGACGCAAGCCTCAGATGAAGTTCACAATATGGTCAGTGAGTCACCAATGAATGAAGAGACATCACCGAAAGAAGAAATCACAAATTCTCAAAATCACAATGAAGTTTAAGAACAGTGAACTCCTTCATCATCACTTTGAAAGGTAAATACTTGATTTTGAGGTTTTCACAGACTCCAGTTTTGTCAAATAATTAATCTACATATCGTGTGAAAGTTTTTCTCCACTTTAGGACGCTTATATGTTATCATTTTAAAAAGAATATGTTTGTTGTAATCTGAGTCAAAAAGCTTAAAATCTTTATAAACTTGAAAAATCAAATGGTTTTATTACTTAACACTGAGTGCCAAGTATGTATATAGAGGTTGTTTAAAATTTCTCTCATGCCAATATTTCCCTATCTGGAAGGAACAAGATTGGTCAATAAAATGCTTAGATATTACTGGCAGATTATGCTCAGGAAACCATGCTTCAAGCTTGTCACGTAATCATTTCCTAATCAACCTTAAACTTTGGACATGTTTGCCCATTTCAGACCACATCATTGCCAAAAGTTTCATTTCTTGTGCACAGGAAGACACATGACTCAAAGAATCTTATCGTCAAGAGAATGACACGGTCTGAAATAGGAGAACATTACACCCAAGCTAAGAGGTATATACTGCTATAAGTACAAGTATAGACTGATAATTTATAAGTAACATTTATTTCTCAATAACTAAACAGTGTATATATGTACAAAATACCTAACCCTACAGAAAAATTGCTTCTAAGCAAAGGTTTTAAAACAAGTATGTAAAAGAGCCAAGAATTTTTTAATGATATTTGGCTTACAATTTAATAAATTTTTCTCATATAGTCAATTGGAGAAAAACAAAATTTTTTGTCGACCTGCTCAATCTTACAGGACTGGACTGAAAGGGAGTACAGGTAGAAATCACTGAAGCAGTCAACTGCATATCTAATAAGAAGGTAAATAGACTCTGCTAGTAGGGAAATATATCCTGGGCTAACCAGTATGGCCATTCCCTGGCAAGCTAGCAGGCAGCATTGAAGAAGATAGTCGACCTCTTAAACTGAATACAAGTCATGACCTTTGTTTTCCTTGCACAAAACCTGATCAAAGGCATACACTCTAATGGGCTGTCATTCACCATTATTTTCTTAGAATAACTAATTTAGAGCAATTGATTACACATAATCACTTCAGTGATGTCTAACCATACTCCCTTTGAGTCCAGTCACATGACAACCATGACAATGCTGTATGAATTGGCTGTATATAGTAGCCTTATACAGGGACTGTTCATATTTTTTCAGGGGGAAGGGGATAATAACATGGCGTTGTACACTGTGATAGGCGAGGTTAATATATTTTTGTAAGTCAGGGGCATTTTTTATATGATTACGAAGAGGGTGAGGGTACAGTTTTTATTTTGTTGCTTTAAAAAATCATACTGCTCCTCCTCTGAACAAAAATGAACAGTTTCCTTTAAGTGTTCGGTATAATTCACAGCACTCAGTTGATGTAATACATATATAAAAGATTAATTAATAACATAATATAATAGTTAGACAATATATAGACTTCTAAATTCCAAAAGCAGTTATCAGAGTTACACTCCATTGCTTTAAATCAACTGTTTCAAGTCATGGCATTTGGGCCAGTTTCTATACATTTACGGTAGTATTGACCTAAATGCCTCGACTTGAAACAATTATTGTTTGAAGGCAATGGAGTGGAACTCTGATATCTGCTGTTAAAACATCAGACAAGGGCCACAGGCTTGTTAGCCACTGGCAAAATAGGTTTTATAAATATATTACATCCAATGAGTGTTATGTGAGGCCCGGTTTTGACATCAAATTTCATGTGTTGAGTCTAATCAAAATGAATTGAAACAATATTTTTGCTCATTTGCATTGGATTCGGCTCGTGAAATTCAAAGTTTAAACCAGGTTTATGTTTTCTCTACAGTAATCGCATTCCAAAGGCAACCTTAGTTTATGTCCAATTACACAAAATTAGAGTGATTACAAAGATAATTAGAAAGATTAAATAGAATGCCATTTCATTGTTTCGGCATGTCATACATTACACTTGCTAATAATGTGCATTTCCCTTCCAATTAAAAACTGCTCACACAATGCAACTGCGCACAATATTGAAGGCAATCTTGCTGAAGTAGGATCATTTTCTATTTTGGCAACATTGTGTGCAATACATTGCAGCATGTGCCATGGCTTGCAACATCGGTTGCCCGCATTGCGTGCAATGTTGCACCGTGTCTGTATCTTTATAGTAACAGGGCGGAAAATTAGTAACCTAAGTAATATCATTAATCCTTTACAACTTATATTTTTCTTGGTTGTATAAAAGTTGCCAATGCTTTTTAAAAAATTATTGATATATAAAAAATATTGAAAAGTTTTAATGTCTTTTGTTCAGCCTTTGAGTATATTTGATATAAAGAAATAGAGGGTCTGAGGAAGGTTTATTGCGTATGGACCAACAGGACATATAACCAAACAGTAGTTACAGAACAAATGTTACAAAACATTGAGTTAACTCACTATTCTAAAGTATTTTGCAATGCATGTATTTCTTACTTACTTCTTTGCGGCTTGTGCTAACTCTACATAAAATATATTGCACAACTTTCCTGTAACTTTGACAAACTTAACTTCCTGTAATAACTGAACTTACAATGAGTTAAAAAATGGCTATCTTCACACTAAACAAATCATCATGCTCCTAAGCTTGTGCCTGCATTAAATTAGTAAATTAATTTTCATTTCTGATCCAGCAAAACAGTGTAGTTCCAGAAAATATCCATACCTCCCTCATGGAGGGGAATTGGAATTTCCAAGGGATGGGGAGGACCTGAGGAAGGGAATATTCTGGTGCTTTCACCCAGCTAGTAGAGGAAGTATTTTTTTGTGAACACATTCTACAGTAAATATCAGATACTCTATTCACTTTCCATGAGGATTTCTATCTCTTCCAAAGGTGTCCTGACACGGAGTTCCTTTTCATCCATCAAATCAATGATGCTCTGTAGATCGTCAGGGAATGCCTTGACAGCATCGAGATAAAGGGTCTGAAAAATAGATAGAAATTTATAGAAAGAACCTGGCTGATCAAAGCCAGGGCATGGTTTTTTGGCCAGGAGGAAAACTGGAGAACCTGGAGAAAACCTCAAATGAAGGGAGAAGTCCAACAAACTCTACCACAGGGATGCAGAGTCTGGGAATCGAACCCAAGACCCCAGAGATGAGAGGTGAGTGTACTGCCGCTATGCCATCCTTGATTCTATATATAAATAGCACATATAGATTTATGTATGAATTGTAATACACCCTAGGAGTTCCACGGGAATAAGAGATGACACAATAATCATCATCATAATAAATTACACTTTACAAAATTAAAATTATATACCTCCACCCTCCCCACAAGATGTAATACCTTAGCCCAGGGACAGTGCTGTAGTGCCTGGTAGAAGACAGCCTTTGCTTGTTCATTGTTTCCTTGTTGCAACTGTGGAATGAAAATTATAATCAATTAGTTAAACAATGTCACTTGCTACATACCAAACATCAATTTATTCATCAACTCTAAATTTCCACAGGGAATATTTTTCAAAACATTTACCGGTAAGTTAAATAGGCTAATTCTTTTATGACAGGAAAGTAAAAGAGTAAGTACCAATGACATTTGCTGAATCAAATGTTTTCTGTAGTACCCAATGATTCTTTTACTTTTTCTGTCAATTGCTGGGTTTCAATCAGCTGATAAAAGGCTTTGAATCTCATCTGCTCCAAATGGTGGTTAAACACTGACCACCACGTGTGGTCATCCAGAAAGAATCCTATTGAAAACTTGTGATTCAGCTGATGAACATTCTGCATGAGACAGGAACTAACGTCAAGTGAAACCCAGCAATACAGAATACCTATGCATACCTCAAATTCCATGTACATTTTCCATAGAGCAACACATTGCCGTCCAGCTACACTTGACGTTGCCCTGTCCAACAGAGCTCTCTGCCGATGACTGATACCAGTCACAGGCAGTGACGTAATCAGGACTGAAGATGGCTGCTTTGAGATATATTCTGCACAATCCATAGTTGTTACAAGTGCTTTTGATCTCATATTTTCATAATGAATCGCATAAATCCATGGCACTGGACTTCTGGCATCGTGAGTGAGGTGGTCAAAAAATCTCCTCACCTCTCCTGTTAGGTTAGATTTGGACTCAACTTGGAGAAAGTAATCCAAGAAGTAAGGGTTGTCAGGAAATTCTTGTAGTGCTCCGTTAAGAACCACTCGGATGTCTTTCAAAGGAATTGGCTCTCTTTTGGCATGTAGATTCAAGAGATTCAAATATGAGTTCCATATGTGCTCACGTCTCAGATTTGAGGCATCATTAACTGATGATAATGATGACAACACCTGATCGTAAATGGCAGATGCTGCTTGAATACCAGATGACACATAACTAAACAAAGCACAGCACACAAGAGCATGAACACTAGGTTCAACGTCAAGGAAAATCTTATCTTCAGTCTCACTACTGTTTATTCTTTGGATTGAATTTTCACAAAATTCAGAGTAGCTTCTTTTTGCTTTGAGGATCCTTGCAGGGGAAACGGGGCTTGATGATGCTTCATTCATTGGTTCATATTTGTTATTTTCAGTAAGACTGACCAGTAAATGAAGGACTCTGTTGTAACTTGTGAGAGCTGGTTTGTCGTCAGATGAGCAGGAGGATTTGACCGACTCTTTCAGCTCTAGTTCGGCATATGCCCTATTAATAGAAAGGGAAAAATTGATTATCCTTCATGGCTCAAAATATCAGCCAGTCATACGCCGGTTAAGATGTCCGGTATATGATATTTCATGTATTTTTTTCAAATATGACCAGTCAACATGTCTGTTCAAAACCATATTTTACCGGTCAAGTACCAAATTTGGCTGGACATTGACCATTGACCTGCAGTTATTTTAAGCCCTGACCTTGATGATAAAAGGGCTTGCTAGAGCAGAAAATTAATGTGAAATACATATGGGAATGTTGGGTTGATGATAATGTAGAGTCGTAATCTACTTCAATCTGCAGCATTGCATGCACAAATTCTATGGCAACCCAAACAGGAGTCCCATTTTTTCTCTCAGAAACTCAAATATATGTATAGTATATATACATACCTATACAGTGATGCAAGAGAATCTTTCTGTTCTGCTCCCACTACCTGGCTTGCCATTGACAATGTAGAATCAAACACACGACGACCTTCAGCAACATCTCCAGACATTGACAGGATGCTCGCAAACACTTGCCAGAGACTGAGGTTATTCCTGGACAATAGAAATCAATTAATTAACTATTTGTAACATTTATTAAGCAGCCACACCTCTATTTAGTGGCCAGTTGTCAAAGTCCCAAAGAGGTTTTTGCAGTAGTTTATACCTCTATTAAGCATGCAACCTTTATTCAGCAACAACTTGAAAATTCCTTGAGAATGGCCACATACATTCTGACACAGGGCTCGAAGTAGGAAATAATTATAACCTGCCAGTCCAGTAAATTTTGCCTGCCCTTTTATTACTTTCATTTTCCATTTCAATGGCAGTTCACCGTTATTTTTGCCTGCCAAACCTTAAATTTTGGCTGTCTTTTGGCCATTGGCAGGCCGCTATTTTGAGCCCTACATTCAATGCTATATGCCTCCTGTCCTTACCTGTTACTAGGCTCCTTCAGAAGAGCTTTTGCCAACTTGTAAACCTCTTTAAACACTTGCTTTCTGCTTTTCTCTGATTCCTGTATCTGTGATAGATTAAACTCATACCACAACCATGTGGTCATCAGATAATCCCTGTACTCTCCCTGGAAAAGAGATAGAGACTGTAGAAATACATTGTGCACAATCTCTAACCTTTCCTCAGTTGGTCTGGCACTGCTTGGTATAATATCTTCATCTGTTTGCCAATATTCAGACATCTGCCATCCTAAACCAGAAGTTAGGCTCTGCCTTTGTCCTTTGATAAGCTGTTCAGGAGTGTGAATTGACAGTTCAAAGTATCGCTGTGTCTCAAAGCTTTGAGTAGAAGAGCTTGGCGTGATTGGAACTCCAAGAAACTCAAGAAAATGTAGAACAAGCTTCAGTGTGTTATCCATTTTTTTGAGCTTAAAGAGATAAGAACTAAGGTCATCAAAAAGCACCAGTCTCTCTGGATCTTCACAGTCATCGTCTGTCTCTCCCTTTTCTGTGTCTGGTTGCCATGGTTTCAGTTGTGAGTTGTCACGGGACACTTCAACCTTAAGCCAAGCTTTCCTTTTTGGCATTCCCTTGACCATCTGTTCCTCTATTTCTGTGGTGCTTTGAAGTTCACTGTCTTTCTTCTTGGTTGGATCAAGGGCTTTAAAGATCTTCTTCAAATCTAGGTTCTCTAATCCCAAGGGTTTCTTGTCAGTTAGTGATTTGTTCATCCATGTCATCCATCCTATGGCACCAGTTTCACCAAACCTTGGTTGTCCACTGTCCCAAAATGTCTCCAAGAAAGCTAACTGTCCACTGGTTGGAGTGGTTTCACTCAGTTCACTTGGGCACAGACAGTTAAGCTCTATCATCGCTTGGAAACAAGCAACAGCCTTTTCTGTGTGACCTAAAGTAAAAAAGAAGACTCTTGATAAGCTCAATACATTAGCCTAGTGAATGGTATATTAATGGTCTATCACAAATCCTGGATTCTGATTGGCTGCACTGCTATAAATTATTTCCATTCTATATAATTATGATTGGTTAAATTTGTAAGAATGGTGCAAGTGGTAAATTATTATTACTATCATTATCCTAGTTGGAATGTCCACAATGTTACATGTGTACTTTATGACCAGTTGACAAGTGTCAATCAACACTTGGCAGACCATTGGCCAATTATTGATTGATTGCTGGTTATCCACTGTCTGTTGGTTAATGATTGACCAATGAGCAACCAATGAATGGCATTCATCTACCAATGATTGGTTGATCTTCAGCCAAGAAATTAAATCGATAATCCAGCATAAAGAGTAAAAATATAATCACCTGATTGTTTCATGAATTTACAATGCTGAACAAACAGATCCAGCATGTCTTCTTCAATTCCCTCCTCAGCTTGATGCGATGCAAAACTTCCTTCCTTGATTGGCACCAATGTACTAAAGCACTTGTCGTAAACTTTCTGAGCTTTCCTGAATGTAAATGTAGAAAATCTGGACTGCACAAAAGAAAGGTACTTCCTCCAGAGCACAGCCTTGTTTGGATGATTAAACACAACTTTTCTCCACCTTTCCACAAGTTGACTGTCTTCCCATATATCACTACATAATTCTAAATGATAGGTTATAAGCTCAATTGAAGAAGGATTTACTTCTAGAGCTTTTTCTAAGACAGATATTTGTTTTTCTTTGATAACTTTTGAGTTTTTCTTTTTCCTTTCATTCCCAGAAGCAGTATAACCAACTCTCGTAATATCCTCATTATTGATAGCTTCAGTTTGAAATTTCACCAGCTCAATCCACCGCTTAACATCATGAGGATTTTCACGTAATATTCTATTCAATTCTGCAGTCTTCTGGGTCATCAAACCTTCTTCAGAGCCACCAGCACTTTCAACATCTCTTTCCCTTTCTGTTCCCTTTACTTCACTTTCATTCTCTTCTTCTCTTTTGCTCGGAAGATCCACTGGCAGATAGGAATAATTTTCAATATTTCCGACAAAAAATTTAGTTGTTTTCCTATAAGGTTTTATAAATTCAGGAACTTCTGAAAATATTTCTGTACTTCTCCAATACCTTGACTCTGATGCTTTCTTTTTGTTCTTTTTCTTATCTACATTTGCAACATATCGTTTCCCGAGACCAAGACAATAGGTATTTTTCCTAATTTTAAACAGTGCAACATCAAGTCTATAGAGAGAGCCATACATTAAATTTTCAACATCAGGTTTCCTATGTATCCTAAAGGCATCTTCTGTACTTAAACCAGAATCTTCGAGCCAGATTGTGTCAGGTTTGTGAATCGTCTCTTCATCATCTGAATTTGATTCAACTTTTTCTTTCTTTTTGTGTTTTTGTTTCTTGTGTTTTTTCTTGTGCTTTGTCTTTTTTGCCCTTTCTTCAGAACTGCTATTTTCGTTATCACTATATCTACGTTTCTTGGAGTGTTTCTTTTTCGTCTTCCTATGGACATAATCCTTTTCATTCTTTCTCTTTTCTACCTTTTGTATCTTTTCAGAACTTTCTTCATCTCCTGATGGTGACTCTGATAGACTTTCGTTTTCAACTTTCTGTGGAAAGTTCTCTGGAATATAGCTTTCATTTTTAAGCCAGCTCAAGTCTGTCTCTGTGCAAAAAGACAACCCCCAAAAAATATGTAAATAAAGTTATTAACGAAACACTAGTAAGCTTATTAAAATTTGTTGAAAGAACGTTTTCGAGATTTTTTTTTCGAGTCAAAAAAACAAATTTAGAAAAAATGCATCTGTAAATATTTTCTTGCTGTTATTTTGGCCCATATTTTTATACATATATAACAATCAGATGATAATATCCACAATATTTTACAAGATTGTATAAGTAAACAAAGTTAACAAAAAAGTATGAACATCTTTGTCACAATTTTTACCTTGAGATTTCTCGCTTTCTATCGCTCCAGCGCAGGGAAACAACGCTGCTGGCCTTGAAACACATACCCCACTCACAGAACCACTGTTAGGAATAGGAAATAAGTATTGTTTGGACGAAAATTGTGGAAAATCTTCGTCTTCCTTACGTTTGTCATCCATCGTCTTCGTCCGCCATCTTGAATAGTAGAAAACGAGGAGGACTGGGTTGGGTTTGATAATCGCTGGCTCAAGGGGTGCGTGTAAAATGAATGCGCGCGCAGATAGATTTTCCCGCCAATTTTACAGCGCGACGCGCAAAAGTATGACCACTTTTAATGTATTCGCATACTTCTATGCACGGGCGTGTTGCTGCCAAACGAGCTTTATTTGGTATAACCAGACAGCTCCTCATCAAAATCCCGCGCATAGAAGTATGCGAATACATTAAAAGTGGTCATACTTTTGCGCGTCGCGCTGTAAAGCAAAGCGCATGGATGGATGAAGAATGACTGAATTGTAAGGGATTTTTAGAAATTGTATACGTTTTGTTCAAATTTTGGCATGGTATTTTTTAGCTGATTCAGAGCTGGTGCCGACATGCAGCAGTGTTTCCATTTTAGAACTATTCTAATAGCAAAGGCTTTGCAATATTTAGTACAAGATGTACTCAAAAGTTTACATGTACTCTGAGACAATGAACATGGAGTAAATTCTGTTCTAGTGAATAAGGAATCTTAAACATTCTGTATAAATTTTTGGAACTGTTCTGACATCTGTCAGCCACGTTTTGGATGTGGTCCTGTTTAAGCTTTGGTCCTAATATCTTTGTAGTGATTTCTTAAAAACCTAGATGATAATACTAATATGTTATATTTCGACATTTTAGGGTGGAATAGTGGATATTTTTCAGGTCTGCAGTACTTTGTCAAGCTCAACAGGGTGAGACACAATTTATAAAGACAAAAAAATGTCCACCCCCATTCCACACTAAAATGCATAATGTGTTTTGTGACCGAATATTGCAATTAAATGAAATGTATATAACTTACCATTTTCTAACCATTCATTCCTTCGTTCTTTCATTCACTTTAACATTCAGTTTTTACTAATCAATACAGTACACCATGATCAAATTATCTAATATTTATTAATACATATAGTTAAGATTATCCTAAGATTTCAATGATGATTTCATGTTTTGATTATCTTTTGTTATTTCTTTATTTAGACTCATAAATTCCCTAGTTTGCCCCAAGAACAAAAGCTCATTGAGTGGGCTCTCTTTTGATTCTCTTAGTCAAGACATTAATTTTCACTTCTAAAAACAGGTTATCTTCAAAGGATCAACAAAAAAGATATGTTGGACAGATACAGCCTTGTAGTTCAAGATGCAAGCTGGTATGTTTTCTTCCTTGATTGATCTCTGAAATGTAAGAATATTAAAGTTAGGAAAAGAGGCATATGATTTCTTATTAATTTGGGGTAGGCTGGATTGTGGATTGTGGCAAGGCAGTAGTACACTTGCCTCTCAACTTGGGATCTCAGCTACAAATCCTGGACTCAGCATCACATGTGAGTAGAGTTTATTAGGTTAATACTGCCTAAATGGTTTTTATGCATGAACCTTTTATGTGACTAACACAACCCAAGATGTCTACAGGTGGATTATTTGGTTGACAAACCAGGAACTCAATCAGAGGTCTCAAATTATAACTGGTTGTCTGAGTTGAATTGAGTAATATTCCACTTCTGAGATATACACCTCGCTTGTCAGGCCCCCCTTGTCACACACAAAAGTTTCAGTACGGAGATCTGTGCTAAATTAAATTTATTCCTTTCTCCTGTCATGAATCACTGAGCATTTAGCATGAAGCCTAGCATTGAAATCTTTGTGCGTGAAAAGTGAAGTATATATCAAAAGTGGGCTGTAAGGGGTGTAAAATATAGAATGTTTAATACCGCAAACAGCTCTGGTGCTGGTCGCTCCCATCTTATGCTGTTCACGACCATTGGTACTCCCCAACCAAATCCATGAACATCTCCATTGTTTTTATTGGCAATCAGAAAAACTGGAAAAGCATAGTTACAGTCAAAGTCCTTGGATATGTTATAGTGATAATGCATTCCTGTGGGAAGAATGAGAAAATAAGAAGGACAAAATTAAGTGTTTTTGAAAATAATTGTAAATAATTAACAACCAAATTACTTAATTAATTAATCAATAATAGATAAATAAACAAATAAATGAATAAAAACTTGTATAAAAAAAAGAAATGGTAGGCAAATGGAAGAAAGGAGATTGATGAACTGGTGGATGAACAGATGGAAAGACAGATGGATGGATGGATGGGTGGATGGGTGGATGGATGGATGGATGGATGGATGGATGGATGGATGGATGGATGGGTGGATGGGTGGATGGATGGATGGATGGGTGGGTGGATGGATGGATGGGTGGGTGGATGGATGGATGGATGGATGGATGGGTGGATGGATGGATGGGTGGATGGATGGATGGATGGGTGGATGGATGGACAGATGGATGGGTGGATGGATGGAACGATGGATGAATGAATGGATGGAAGGAAGGGAACATAACTGACCCATAGATTGATAAATGGATGAGAGGATCATTGACGAATTGAAAGAATGGAAGAAATGAAGTAAATAATCAAATAAACACCAAAACAAATGATACAAAACTCACTAAACTTAAAATGAAATGCTGTAGTAAACAAACAAACAATTAATATAAAAATAAATAAGAAAATAAATTATTCCTCACCCATTGCACTAACACACTTTCCCTCAACCCATGGAGTATTAGCTATCTCTTGTTTGTTTAGCGGAATGACCATAAATTTGCTTCCCCCTTTTCTTTTGTCACCGAGTTGAATCCAGAGTCTGTCACCAACTGGAGGAACATTTTTGGTGTGACATTTGCATGAGCAAATCCTCTTGGGGTTGCGAAAATAAGCAGTAGCAGTTATCGTACCATCGTCATTCCTGTGCCAAGGAGCAGAGTTGTATTGTGTGGGAAAATCTGAAGTAGGTTCAATCTGAAAGCAATGGGGTTGATGGATTGGTTGTTAAATTGATTACCAGTCAGTACAATTTCGTATTGTTCTCCCCTTGATGTTGTTATGCAAAAGCTAGAAATATTGTGCATCATCATTACCATCATCAACACCATCAGCAACATCATCAGCACCATCATCATCACCATCAGCAGCATCATCAGCACTATCACCATCACCATCAGCAGCATCATCAGCACCATCATCATCACCATCAGCAGCATCATCATCATCAAACACCATCAGCACAATCATCATCATCACCAGCATCAACACCATCAGCAACATCATCAGCACCATCATCATCACCATCAGCAGCATCATCAGCACCATCATCATCACCATCAGCAGCATCATCAGCACCATCATCATCACCATCAGCAGCATCATCATCATCAAACACCATCAGCACAATCATCATCATCACCAGCATCAACACCATCAGCAACATCATCAGCACCATCATCATCACCATCAGCAGCATCATCAGCACCATCATCATCACCATCAGCAGCATCATCAGCACCATCATCATCACCATCAGCAGCATCATCAGCACCATCAGCAGCATCATCATCACCATCAGCAGCATCATCATCACCATCAGCAGCATCATCAGCACCATCATCATCACCATCAGCAGCATCATCAGCACCATCAGCAGCATCATCATCACCATCAGCACCATCATCATCACCATCAGCAGCATCATCAGCACCATCATCATCACCATCAGCAGCATCATCAGCACCATCATCATCACCATCAGCAGCATCATCATCATCACCATCAGCACAATCATCATCATCACCAGCATCAACACCATCAGCACCATCATCATCACAGTCATCACCACCACCACCATCATCATTACCATCATTGCCATCATCATCACCACACCACCACCATCATCATCCATGCGCATCCCCATCACCTTCATCACTACAGTCATCAACACCACCATGTACAACCACCATTATCATCATCAACAACAACAACATTATCTCCTAGTCCTTTCACTCTCATAATTATGTTTCCATGGCAACAGAGTGTCTTTACCTGAGGGCCAACAATTTACCTTGATATGATATTAGCAGAACGTCTCAGATGAATTATGAATTGATTTCACTATTTACCGTTGTTTGTATCCCAGCAACGCGTCCTCGACAGTCGTACAAGATTTTTGTCGTGTTGTCGTCATGTCGCACGTAACGATTTCCTTTGAAGAAGTTTGCCGAAGAACCTGTTGAAGCAAAGTAATTCAGATTTGAATGTTCAAATCAACATCATCTAACACACCAGTGTACATCTAAATATACCGCCGGTCAAATCTTAAATTTTCAAAAAATATTTTTCTTCGCAGGTGCTTTTACGCCAATTTCACGGACATGCGCAGAGCTGTCCATCAAATACGTAGCGAAATTCGCCGGTAACAAAGCGAGCAAGGGACTAGATTCAAGTTAGAAAAACAAATGAGTTTAGTAAGAGTCCGGGGAAAACACACCCCATCACATGAAAGAGCAACATATAACAAGCTTACTGACCAAGTTTCAGGATGTTTGACCTTATAAAAACAATGTCATGAGCATTCAAACCCTGATAAAATCGCTAAAATCACAAAGAAATGTATGGTGTCCAGCCACACATACTTTCTCTGTAATTTTAGACATTTTTAAAATCTCATAATTTTGTATAAATATAAAAACTTGCCTAAACTTGATGAAATCTTCAATTCTTACTCATTTTGATGTGCTCTTTCTTATGGTATGATTTGTTTGTGAATGAAATCAAATTTGAGAAACTCGTTTCCAGTCCCCTGCTCGTTTTGTTACTGGCGAGTTTATTACAGATCAAAAGTCAAAAACTGTCGACAAATCAATGCCAAGTAAACTACGTGTGGTAAAAAACAAATGTTATTTATGAACATCACTACTGAAACAGCTCTATTCATTTCTAGTGGTCGTAAAGTAAACAGCAGCTGTTAAAATTTTGGGGATTTTTTATCGGTCAGCGCCGGCGAGAAAAAGTTTATAATCTACTTTAGGGAGTCGGTATGTGTGGTGTGACGTCTTTTCTCAGCAACAGATAATTGTTGTTATGTCTAAGTTCATTTCTGGAAAAGGGAGGAGGAAAGAGAAAGAGGGAGGAAGAAGTTGGCGGGAAAAACTAATTAATCCACCATCAATAACACCTTTGTATCACCGCCACTAAATATAGATTATAATATGAATTTAAAGCAATTCTGTTTGCTTGCTAAAAATTATCCAGTATTTCTGATTTCTTAGATTTTAATAATATAATCCTTAACCTTACTGACCGGCACGACAGCTCGCGTCTCTCTTCCATCCTTCCTGTTTTGCTTGTCTGGCCGTTAAAGGAAGCGAAGAAAATTTCCCAAAAGTGACTTAAATGAAGAAAATTATAAATATTTAAACAGCTGACACTTAATTTCAGCAAAATTATAAAGCAATAATAATAATGATGATAAAGGTAAAGTCATTTAAAAGAAATTACTTATTAAAACAAAATTCGGATCATTTTGAGTGTGTTCAACCGGCAGAAAAACCCAGACTTTTTCTTCTTCTTTTTTTGCCTTTCTTAAATTTCTTTAGGCGTTTTCCACATTAACAAAGTATCATTAAATATTTTTTTCTTGGATAAACATGACAGTTTATTTTTTTATTTTCATTCCTGATGATTTATTTATGTTATCTCTCTTTTGTTTTTAGATACGGTATTCTTAACTCTTAATTTTCCTTCTAGATTTTTCTTCTTTAGCAACTGCCAAGTAACTTTTTTTTTACCTGATAACCTATCTCTTGTCACGTTCCCTGTAAGAAAAAAAAGACAAATTTTTGCATTGAATACGAATTCTTAGTAAAGCTTTTCCTTTAAGGCCATTTTTGACAATAAATATTTGAAGTTCCCTAAAATTCTAATAATTTAGTTAAAGAAATTTGCCCCAAAATCAGTGTGTTTTACAAGGTTTTCCCGCTAAAAAAGGGGGGCAGTGATGCGTTTTCAGAACACTTCGGGCCAGGCTTCGGGCGCTCTTGACAAAGGCGCCAACTCTTTGGGTGGGATCAAGTTCCGAGTTTAGCAAAAACCAGCAAAACATTACAGATTAAATCTTGGCGATAAAATTGTAAATTTTTACATTTTTAAATAACAATTGGTAAAAACATACAATGAATATAATCCTATAAGTTTTGCAATTGGTTTTGATAATTTTATCACAACTTTACCGAAGATAAAACATAATTAAAAGTGCGGATAAAATGATCCGAACATCCAACGGTTTTTTCATTGTAGAAAAATTAATAAAAAAAAACAATCAAGGAAAAAAAATTAAGGAAAAAAAGAAAGAAAAACTTAAGCTGAAGCTTCGAGCTAAAAAGTTAAAAGTAAAACGCTTTTTTTTTCTTTTTTCTAAACAACTAAGAATTTCGCTATATTTTTGATCTCTTCTAAAAAAAGGATATGATGTCAGTTTTGAACAAGAAAAAAAAAAAATGCTGGAAAAAAGTTATTAGTTAGGTAAACGTACCTTTACATAAAACAGCAAAGCTAATCACCATTAGATTAACATAGTAGGAATTCAGAGCCATACTTGTTCGGTAACACTTTAAGAACTCGTCGTTAGTATGAAGTTTTCGGCGGCGTCTCACTCAAACTATAAGCTCCCAAAATTAACTTTTCATTCATTCAGCTGTTCAAATTATTCCCTTGTTGGCTTGTTTAAGGTATTGAAGTAGTTGTTGAAGGTGATAAGGACTATTAGTACTGTTTTTAAGAGGATTTAATGAGGTAAATAACAGCATTGATAGCCGAGTTTGACAGACAACGGTTGTCATGTCATCGATTCGAGATATTTTTAAAATACTACGAAACAATTGTTTTTATTCTCACGGCTTTTCCGCTGTAACATACTCAACTCGTTCAATATTGACTTTTTTATGTGAGTAACTTCCAGTTGGTCTAAAGCATTATTTATTTAAGTGAGTTGAAAATATCCTTTCGTTTGGTGAACGTAGAAACATTGGGGCGAAACAGGACGTAAACTTCAGTACAATGGCCTTGATGAATACTTCATTTGAACTTGATTTTAATCTCCTAGATTACGAGTATTTATTGCTTTTTTTCCTTTTGTTTGTGTTTCTAATTTTTGAGATATAGGATTTTAATAAATTATAATAAAAATGAAAATATATTTTAGAATAGGAAAATATCACGTCCATTCAGGAAGTGGAAATTTGCTTTTCTCGGCGTAGTCAGCCAATATTGGAGCGAAACAAGAATGTAAACTTCAGTACGATGGCGTTCATAAATACTGCATTTGAACTTGATTTTAAAAAGAAATTTTTCTCCCAAATTACAAGTTTTTATTGCTCACTTTTCTTTTGTTTGTGTTTCTACTTTTAACATTGTTTTCATCGTGTTCGGCTCATTAGAAGATCGACTTTGAACTGGGCATTTCTGAAAATAAATCGCTTACAACTGGCCATAGTTTAGTATCAGAGAAAGTCGATTTATTCTAAAACACTTTTTACAAAGTAATAAAGTAACAATAAAAATTGTATTAATCAGAATTATTATTTTGATATTTTTATCAGGACTCGAAAATCCAGCTATATTAAAACTCATTCCGTTTAATTAAGAGAATTCTTCCTCCCAACGCTTTTACTTTACATCTTCTATATACAGCCTTGAATTTAGGCATTTTGTTGGGAGTTGGGAATTCCATAGACTGTCTGGCTTTACTAGTAACCGGTTTGAAACCACCCACCGTTACCCTGTGGTTAACGACCGGCACCAAAAACGGCCATTAGTAGAATCGACCACTTTCACTATCAGCTTAAGTTGGCTAGCCTCCTGCGCAGCTACTGTATGGCGCTTCCGGTTCCCGTCATTTCCCCACTAGCATCTGCTCCAACTGGAACAAAATTCCTTTCTAGTGGGGGAATGATGGGAACCGGAAGCGCCTCACAGCGGCTGCGCAGGAGGCTAAAGTTGGCCGGTTACGAGAGGATTAATTTTTGACATCAGTCACTAAAACATAGTTTTAAATTGTAAATATTTGATGTAAAAGAAGTTTTCCGTTACGGAAAAGCTAATGAAAATAGACCATGAACGACTGAGTCATTGTTCCTTCTGAAACCCTGTATTTTCGGCCCCAGAGCCCGCGTTTCTCGTGGTTAGCCCGACGTACGTACTACGCATGATCAGAAAATAATTAGCAAAGCAACCATTGCTCACGAATAATTTAGGAATAATTTTGGCTATAATTAGTAAATTAATTAATTTTATACCCAATCTAGACCACAATGCATCATGTTTGCTATCAGAAAATTTCTAAGCTACAGTATAATTAGTCTCCGTTTGTACACTATACGTCATCAAATATCACCGCCATGTTGGTGGTGTCTAACACAACGGATATGTCATTAGCCTCGTTTGTTAAAACCACCAACATGGCTTTTGGTAATGGTTGCATAGACTGCGAACAGTCTCTCTATTTCCTGATCGAGCCTTCTTCCCTGGGGATATTTGACTCGCAACCAAACCCCCTCGGCCAAAGAACTAAACACGATCAGACAGTGACCAAGGAAGGTTAATAGAGGGTCTGCTCGCAGTGTAATGGTTGCAAAACATAAATTGAACTGACTTATTTCATCCACCGACTGACTATTTTTTCTACCACATCGTTCCTCTTCAGTTCTTCAGATTCCAGCGCCCTTATTAAACGTGCACAATGCGCCTTGGATCCTCTTCCTCTCTTCCACACCTGCAGCATTTGATAAGCCTTTTCATGGAGCTGGTCATTATCGGTGTTCACGTGATCGATCTGGTATTCGTCTAGTCCCAACGCTCGGCCAAGTAGTCGCCAGTCACTTCCGACCATGTAAGCGACTTTGGAAAACTCTTCATCGGATGGGACGTCGCTCGACGCTGAAATAGTTTCAGACGATGCGGTTATCAGGTACATGTGCCAATTTTACATTGTATTTTTAATTTGTACTGATGGTCGAACTTCTGGGGGGATTGTCAGAGGGTCATTAAATAGAGGTTGGCCATACCCCGACTTAGATCAGCCCAGAGGTTGTTTCAGGGTTCTATCTGTGAGTTAGCCGTGCCCCGACTTAGATCAGCCCAGGGTTGTTTCAGGGTTCCATCTGTGAGTTAGCCATGCCCTGACTCTGATCTTCCCAGAGTTTATTTTAGGGTTCTATCTGTGAGTTTGCCGTGCCCCGACTTATATCAGCCCAGGGTTGTTTCAGGGTTCGATCTGTGAGTTAGCCATGCCCTGACTCTGATCAGCCCAGAGGTTGTTATCGATAAAAGTTTTTTTCGCCTACCTTGTTGCGGGAAGATTAAGTTTCCAGGAATACTCCCTTCTGTAGGAGCCTTCGGACAGGTGAACTTTTCTTCACTTTCTGGGCAACACCTTTCGATGTTCTCTCCTTGGAACCGATGAGGATTCATCTCGCCTTTGTCTGTACAGTGCGGGCAGACCAGCCACATTTCGTGTAGAATACCAGGCCATCTGATCATCGAGATACGAAATTCCCTATGCAAGTTGGCAAGATTACTCCATAACTCCGGTACCTCTTGGCCTTCCACGTAAAAACTTATAGTGTTGATATCCAACTTGTCAAGAGTCCGATAAAGCATAATCTTGGTTTCCCGGATTCTACCGTACACTCCGTTCTTCCAGTGCTTGATACTCTGATAATCAGGAACCAACTGGTGTACATGTACTGCCATTGACTCATAAAGTGCCGGGGGACACCCGAGTGGAAATTCGTACTCTAAAATGAATCTCCAATTTCCAGGCGCCGGGGGATGCTGCACCATCACGGTGGCTTCTTGGGGAACAGCCTCACTCAAAAACCAAGGGAAATGCAGCTTTGTGATGCGGCTTTCTTTCGTCCCATCCTGTACTTCAAAGCAAAGATCAAAATGGACTAGAAGCTGCATTATGGCATCAATCATTTTGCTCTCGACGTGTAATTCGTCCAAAAGCCCCTTTAGATAACTCATTGACATGATACCTTTGGTACGAAGATCTCGTCGGGCTGCGTCAACTGCCTTTGGCGTTAGCCCTTGTTTTATCAAAACAGGGCCTCCTACTTGAATCTCATCGGGCCTTTCTGAAAAAATATGCTTCAACAGATCGATCAGAAAACTCTGATTATGAAATACAAAGTTCTTAATCTCTGGTTTGCCTTCGTACCAGAGCACATCTCCGATGCTGTGGAAGAATGCCAAAATATCGTGAAGTCTGTCCTTGTCAAAACCTAGCTGTTGAGGTTCTTCTTCAAGAGGTTGGACTCGAAATCGAGTTGATTGGAATTGTTCATCGTTTTCGGTCGGGTTTCGGAAAGCTTCGGGAGGTGGAGGCTTGCACTCCGAAGTCTTTTTCTGACGCCGTTTCGGAAATGTTGGAGGTTCCATCTTGGATCCAGTAGGTGTTCGTGAAAGTGGGAACTTTGTTTTTTTAGGCGGGTGATAGCTCTGTTTACGATGGATAAAAGGACTTTGGACGAACACAGGTTTGGTTTCGTACGTTGTTTCGTAGTTCAACTTTGCCACATCATTGTAAGTAAGGAACTTCTTGGCTTTGGACATGTCTGACGTGTGCAGGTCATGATAAAGTTGTTGCCATGACGACGGGATAACACGACCAAGTTCTTTTGCCTTTTCCAAAAGATCATATTTCAGTTCTGTCACGTTCTGAAGTGTCTTGGAAGACACGGAGTAAATTTTCTCGGGCAGGATTAGTCGATTCCTCAGGGAATTCTTCAAACGGTCACACGCAGTCTTGCCTTCACTTCCAAGTCTTTCCAGTTTCTCAATCTCTTCTTCGACGTTCTCGACTTGTTTTTCCTCTCTACATTGCATGATCTCCAGGATGCTGGCTTGCTTTGCTGCAACTTCATCTTCTGACATCAAATCAATATGAGTTGCCACGACGAACAGATGTGCACCAGGAGCTCTAGATTGAATTATTTGAAGCCATTTCTCCATATCGTGAATGTAACCGTCTTCTGTATAATCTTTCAAGTTTACAACCAGGAAGATTATCGAATGCTTGTCGATGAAGAAATGCTGCACAACATCGTACCAAGCACTGCCACCAAAATCATACACTTGCAAACTCAAATTCTCTCTAGGCGTCCATGTCATTTCGTCCAGTACAACTGTCCTGTTTTTGTCATCACTCAGCTGCGACGTACCTTGGATCAATGTCTTGGATAAACTTGACTTTCCAGCTCTGACGTTACCGAGGAAGATAACTTTCTGGTAAATTGTCTTCTTGATTTCAGCTTCGTTCAAGTAATTGAATAGTGCTTCGATTCCTCTCCTGAGGATTAGTGAGGGTATTTTTAGGTCCTTATTTCCAACCAGGTTAATGAACGAAAGGTCGTGTAGGGAAGTCAGCACAATTGGGATTTTGCGGATGTTGTTGTCTCCTAGAGAAAGCCACTTCAAGTTCTTCAGCATACAGATGCAAAGAGGCATCACGTCACTGAGACCACAGCAGTCCAACTCCAAGATCTCCAACTTGGTCATATAAGCCAAATCATTAGGAACAGACTTAATGTTGTTATATGAAATGCTCAAAATTTTCAGTGAAAGTAACTTACAAATTACTTTCGGAAAGGCATCAAGATTGTTGTGGTTAATCCAAAGCTCTTTGAGCTTTCTTAGATTTTTGATGTCTTCAGGAATATTTGTTATTTTATTTCGCCCAACATCTAACCTCTGAAGACTAACCAAAGAGCACACCTTTGCGGGAAAAGCAGTCAACTTGTTTCCTTCTAAGTCCAAGTCCTCAACTCTGACATCTGATATAAATAAGTCCAAGTCAAATGCTTCTAACTTGTTGTACGAGATATCCAGGACTTTCAGTTTCGTAAGTGCTGTCAAGATAGAAGGAGCTTTGACGAATGAATTTCGCCAAATATTTAAACGTTCAAGGTTCTTTAAGTTTGCCATAGATTCAGGGAAGGACCCCAGGGCATTTGTGGATACGTCCAAATACACAAGTGAAGTTAGTGCAGATATGTGCTCGCTCAAGCTTCCCCGAAGCTTTGTATTTTGAAGTCTTAGCGTCTTGAGAGAAGTTAACTTCGTTATTTCACTTGGAATGGTGACAATTTTATTGTCGGATAAATCTAGTACCTCTAAATTTGTTAACTCGCACAGTGCAAGTGGGAATTCCTCGAAGTCACCACTTTTCAACTCCATCACTTTAAGATTTATAAGACGATTGATAGACGTTGGAATTGAAGATAAGTTGCTGGAATTCAGCCTTAGTGCTTGAATGTCAGTCAGTTCTAGGACGGCAAAGGGGAACGTTTCGTAGGTTTCTTCCGCATTGGTTAAATCAAGAACTAAGCCTTCTTCTTTATCTTCTTTGGCCAATGAACGCAACCTTTGGACCTCTTGATAAGACTCTTGCATTGTGACTCGATGAAATGCCTGGAGTGCAATACAATAATTATTACTTTATTAGGAACATTCAGAAAAATGTTTGCTATATACCAAGTGTCAAAGTCAATTTTTCTCGTACTGTGATTGGGCGAGAGGGTATCACGTGAACGTCAACAAGTTCCATTGTTATATACAGAGTGTCAAAGTCCATTTTTCTCGTACTGTGATTGGGAGAGAGGGTATCACGTGAACGAGAACAAGTTTCGATGTTTCCCTGGCAACAGCTCACAGTGGGCAATAACTGATATATTATCTACCGGGAAATAACAAAACCGGAAGTGATTTCACCGGAAACATAAGAGTTTTTCTAGGTTTTTATAGTCACATAATATTGAAAATCTAATAGTTTTGTTGTGTCCTTTGACACTTGGTATATAACAAAACACTCATTGACTGGAACCTCGGGAAAGCAGTGACCCCGGAAAAAATCCTCGAAACCATGGAGACTGAGACCTAACAAACTCTTTCCGATGATGCAGAATCAAGGAATCGAACCCGAAGCCTAAAAGGTGAGGCTGTATTGTGGTTTTCAATCGTTCCCAAGAGAATAGAAAAACGAAAGAAACGGCGGCCATGTTGGTTGATATAACTAAATGAGAACCAAGATGGCGGCTATGACGTCATCGGTGAAAACCACCCTTGCTTCCCTGTTTTCATTGTAAAATAAAAAGTGTAAGTGTACTAATAATAGACCGTCTGCAAAGTTGCGAGTTGTACGGAAAATTGACTATGATAACTTTTCAGCTCTGCCAATCAAAGTTTTTAGGCAATTTTGACAGCAACAAGCGAAAAAAACAGTCATACTTTCGAAATGCTATTCACTTGCTTTCTTGGCTACTGCCATAAATCAAGAATAAATTACTGTTTGCCTTTTGTTTACATCTTTAAGCTTTTAATTTCTCCAATACAAAAAATCTTGAATATTGTATTGGCATCGTTTTGAATCGAAGTCTGGCCTTGTTTCTGCTTGAGAGATTTTAAGTTCCGCTATGAAATACGTCTGTAAACTGGACTTCGATTTTTTTTACCGAATTACGATTAAATAAAGCTTGTGGTTATGGTGTTTCAAAGTGGAGTCGCTTCCTACCTACTTAGACTTATAAATGTGAGGATGTTTCGTCTAGAAGAGCTGACATGTGGTCAATACGATTGGCAATTCTGGGCCGACGTACATAGTCTACAAGCTCGAAAGGAAATTACCAACAACTACTTGTGTAATTTGTTTAGGAACTTCCCGTTACAATCCCTGCACTAACCTGTTATATAAGCAGGAATAAAACGGATGAAATGTCTAGTAGAACCTCGATGAAGTCCAGGATCTGAAGGACGCTGACTTGAATAATGCTAGTGTTGTGCCCATTAGAAATTGTTTATCAAAATATTCCAACATCATGTTTAGCGTCTTTAGTAAAACAAACTTCGTACCTAAAAATCAACAAGAATCAAAGGAAGACAAGATAAATTCCTTGATAATATTTAGAGAATATAAGCCGATATTATTTAGGGGCTTAAGTCGATTTTAATAAAGAGGACGGATGATTTTTTGTCGTTTATTGATGCGTTAAAACGTATTTCCCTTCCATGAACTGTATTACCATAATAGCACTTGCAGGCTTGCGTCGAATTATGGTGCAAAGGAAACCCCTCGATCCCCCTTTTTTCTTTAAAATATTAATATACAACTTAAAATAAACCACTTTTAAAACTGTTGGCACCAAAAATCGGTATGAATTCAGCTGAATACAGCTGCAAAAATGTTGGAGTGGATTCGAAGAGATGTAGACGAACTGTTTTGCAACTCCAACATTTTGCTTCACTGCAAGGGCTTCCGTAAAATTTCTACATTTTTTGAGCGAAAAGAGGCACCGAATGCCTCTAGTAATTCTATTCTTGCTATGCTGTTTTATATCTGCGATATTTTACATCTTTACAAGGTGCTAACATGCACGTAATTGGTGAAGCAATTAGCTGTTTGACTTGTCTAGGTTCTTTGAACTCAGTGAACAGTTATTTTGGTTTACCTCGAGAGAACGTTGTCTTCACACCTGGGCGAACTGTTTCAAAACGACCAGGATATATTACAGCTGTCCTAGGCAAATGTACAGCCACTGATATCGCTTTCCTAGAAGGGCCCTGGAGTTAAATTTCGATTAAGAAAGTCACGACACATAATTAAAACTCGATTACTCCAAGCCACCGGTCCAAGCAATCTTTGGTCAACCTTGATGCCAGTGATGTCATAGTTAAAAGTTATAAGCCTTCTTGTGATTGGGTGATTGGAGGAGCATCAAGTATCTGATGTAATACTTTCATACAACGGAAGTCATATTTTGCAAAGTGCTTTTGAGGACAAAAATGTGTATTGAGTAACATAGATCCTTCGAGAGGACCATACTAAAGGAAGGCATGCACATTATAAAGTTAATTTTTACCACATACAGACAGCAGCAGACGTCAGTTCCCAAACTTTACCTTCCCTGGGAGAAAATTCAGGAGGGGGGGAGGGGACGGGGGAAGTGGTCTTATGCCAAAGGGAAATTCATATTTTTTTTCGGATAATTTTTGGATCAAGCAAAAGCTCAATAAGATCCTTGTGGACGAGTCCAGTCTTGTTAGTAATGAGGGAGACTAACAATGGAGGTATATGATTGGAATGTACTTCCTGCTTTGCCGATCAAGTGGCGTGACATTCAAATCAACACTTTTCAGACGACAAGAGCCATTTATTGAGGTCGAATATCTGATTACCTCAAACACCGGAAAAAATGTCGTATTTTTTTGTATCATTTTGGAAAAAGTGACCTGACATGTTGAGGCAAATGCTCTCAAAAAACTTCTCTCCCTCTTTCTTTCTTTCTTCTCTTCTCTTTCTACCATCCTCCTTCCTCCCTCAAGTGTCTATGACTGGAACATCTAAATGGACAACGTAACAGACAACATGAGTGGTGTTTTCAGTTAGATGGTTTTCCAGATGTCGAGGTCTTCAAGCAAGAACAAGTTTCGGAGGAATTCTAAATCAGTGATCAGTGTGAGGTCTTCATGTGATGTGGAAGGTTTGTTGAGCTCTGGATGACTGATGAACTGATGAAAATGAGCGTTGACAGTTGTTTTTGATAAGGAAGTTGAATAGTTCTGAAGAGTTATAAGTCTGTAAAAGGATCTAGTCGGCCAATACGGTGAAGGAGAAGAAGTATTTTAATGACAAGTCTTTTTCAATAAGATGTTATGAAATGGGACTTATTTCAACTTGTACTTTTACCTAAAATTATATATATATATATATATATATATATATATATATATATATATATATATATATATATATATATATATATATATATATATATATATATATATATATATTTTCAATCATGCAAATATTTTAGATATATTTTAAAACTATGTAAATATTGAGTTTTTCAATTCTTTCGAATTGCCAGTCAATTTTATCAATAAAGTTATTATTATTATTATTATTATTATTATTATTATTATTAAAAATAATTTAAAATTAATTTAAAAAGATGAATGTTGCAAGTTTTGCACTCCATGCGCGCGCTATATTTGTTTGTTCATTTACTATTGTCTCTTTATTCCCCTTTTTGTGCCCCAAACTCTCTAGTTCGTTTTATTTTGATGTGGGATTCCTGTGGTATGCTCGTATCATTACTGGTCTTTTGTGTTGTTTTATAATTTTTTTGTTTTGTTTTTCTTTTGTTATTAGTATAAAGTTTGCATATTTTGGTGTAGCGCTTTAATGTATTCGAACTTAAGTACTTTGATATACGCATAATGATTCAGTTGCACTCTCAGTATCCTAGTAGGAACGATTTTTGATTTTCTCTATCCAGTAAAGAAAATATATTTGTAAGTATTTTTCTTTTTCTCGTCATTTTGTTTCTAGTTTTGACTTTAGTTTACCGTTATTTCAGTATATTTGTATTTTATTTATTGCTAGGAACTGGCGTTTTATGATTATTTAGTGTTACCACGTCACGTTCAAATATATTACTTTGTAAATTGACTTTGAGTCGTCGTATCCTACAGGTAGTTCTATCATAACACCTGCTCCGATATCAGTGTCTAAACTGTTCAACGCCACCATATTCAGAAATGAATTGTATAGATTTTAAAATGAAGAAAAGAGAATCGATCCCGGAAAACAGAAGACAAGGAATATGGAACTGTTGACAGCGAAAGATCAAAAGAAGAGAGTTTATTATTGGTGGATTAATCGTTTTGATACAGTCGGTTTTGGTTGCCAAATTGAAAGCCGCTAAAATGGCAAGGGAAATAGATTGCCTTTATACCACAAAATCAAGGACGAGAAGGCGACGAACTTTTTTTGTCTTTATAATATTTTTAGTAATTACTGTAGCCATTTTGAGAAAACTTTCTTTTCCAAAATACTCGAACGATCCAAAAATCGAAAATTTCATGAAAGACTGGTGCCGAATCAGAAAGGCGAGCGTGGACTGGGAAGGAATGCTTAGACCATGTAATGGAATGACTGCCTGGAACCCAAACACCGAGAGGCCTAGAGAAGATCAACAAACTGACCCTGACTCGAGTTTGATATCATTATGGGATATCCGCCCTGCTGGTGAGTTCAGCAAGTTTAGTATCCAGTCCAAAACGGTCAAAGGGAAAGTGAAGAGGATTGGTGGCGACTCGTGGAGGGTTCACGTGATTGGTCCAAGCTCAGTTGCTGGGACGTTATTTGACCACACCAATGGAACCTATGAAGTATTGTTCCTTGTCACAGTGCCTGGAGTGTATGAAGTAGACGTGGTATTGGAGTATTCGCTGTGCGATGGCTACACAGACCCACCACCAAACTGGTTTAAAACAGGTTTGTCCACAGAAAACATCAGCTTTCGTCCTATTTAAATGAATTGTGACGTCATAGCCGCCATGTGGGAGGAATTAATGAAGTTTTCTGTTCTTACGTACCCAACATCGCTGTGGCGATGGAATAGACCTCTTCAGCTTCGTTGTTTGTTGTGTAAACATTCCAGAACATGTGATGCCACTCTTGGGAGTTGATTCTTTCAAGTGTAAATATTTTAATAAAAGATCAATTCTCAAGGGAATGACATGTTAAGAAGTCTATTGCTGGTTTTCAATCATTCCCAAGAGAATGGAAAAACAAAAGACACGGCAGCCATGTTGGTTGACATAACAAGAGAGACTGATTACTGACGAATCTTTTGTAAAGTTCGACCAAGATGGTGGCTATGACGTCATGTGAAAACCAGTAATTCTATATACTTACCCACACACTTTGTGTCCACTCACTCTCTCACAGAACTAGCCTCCCTCCCCCTGGACTTTATGACTCGCTGATGCATTGACTGATTGATTGACTTACAGGCAATTCCCAAGGAAAGAATCAGAAAGAAGGAATTCTTGGTTCAACAAAGAATCGTCCCTTCCTGTTCAAGAAGCTCTGGGGTGGAAGTCCGATCACCATTACCATTCCATCTTCTGATCCAGGGCATTTGAGCGTCCTCTCAGGTAACGAATGTGATCCAATCAAAATGCAGGAAAGCGTTGTGCATCCAATCACAGTGTTCTGATATTAAAACCATTTGATAGCCACTGCACTTTATAGACTTTCTCTCTATTAACTATATGGTACCAATCAAAGGGGAAGAGGGCGCAAAGCATCCAATCAAATTGCACGGATACTGAAGGCATTTGAGAGCGATGGCACTGTATAGGCTTCTCTGCGCTAATCAAAGGGCGAAAAGTCCAACCGCATCTTATCGGACCCAAAAAGCTTTGAGAGTCACAGCACTGTAATGGCTTCCACTGTTAGCCAATTAAAAGGCAGGAAAACAAAAAGCACTTTGAATATGAAATCTGATGAAATTTGCTCCTTTCTTTTTCAGCGGTCATGGCTCAGAAAGATCACCTTGACCTCAGCTGCGGATTTGAGTGTAACAAGCTTTGGGACGGGTTCGGTAACTGGGTTGCTACTGGCAACACGATTCAGTGGAAACCGTTTGTGCCTGGAGACGGTAAGACCTGAAAGAGGTCACTTCCGGTATAGGTGGCTGAAAATGTCGTTATAGTATGGTTTCATTCTTCTTTCATTCTTTCTGTTTCTGTCTGTCTGTCTGTCTGTCTGTCTGTCTGTCTGTCTGTCTGTCTGTCTGTCTGTCTGTCTGTCTGTCTGTCTGTCTGTCTGTCTGTCTGTCTGTCTGTCTGTCTGTCTGTCTGTCTGTCTGTCTGTCTGTCTGTCTGTCTGTCTGTCTGTCTGTCTGTCTGTCTGTCTGTCTGTCTGTCTGTCTGTCTGTCTGTCTGTCTGTCTGTCTGTCTGTCTGTCTGTCTGTCTGTCTGTCTGTCTGTCTGTCTGTCTGTCTGTCTGTCTGTCTGTCTGTCTGTCTGTCTGTCTGTCTGTCTGTCTGTCTGTCTGTCTTTCTGTCTGTCTGTCTGTTTGTCCCAATGAAGTTTCTTAGATAGAAAGACCATAGTGTAAAGGTAAATGGTAGTTGCTAAAGACCCGTACATAACTGATTCAGAATATTACCCTTAGAATAAATACGTTGATTGCGTTTACATCCCTGATGTTCGGATGTTCTACCATCTGAGCTACAAGATCAGACCCCTAATTATACACAATCTTTACCGCAGATAAACCAAGAAACCCGAGCTGGTTTAGAGATCGTGTGCGCAAAACCAGCATCTTGTGGATTTACGGTGACTCAGTCTCCGATCAGTTTTACTCAGGAATCCGTCAACATCCTCTGTGTAGTAGAGTGTTCAGATGGTGCGGTCATACGTACAACTGGGTCTACAGACTGAATGGTGAGTGACAAAGGAAGCCCAAACTAAGCTTTTTAAGTAAACCTTCAAATTTTATCAAACCCTGAAAAAGGGTGTGCACGGCTAACTCACAGATCAAACCCTGAAACAACCTCTGGGCTGATCTAAGTCAGGGCATGGCTAACTCACAGATCAAACCCTGAAACAACCTCTGGGCTGATCTAAGTCAGGGCATGGCTAACTCACAGATCAAACCCTGAAACAACCTCTGGGCTGATCTAAGTCAGGGCATGGCTAACTCACAGATCAAACCCTGAAACAACCTCTGGGCTGATCTAAGTCAGGGCATGGCTAACTCACAGATCAAACCCTGAAACAACCTCTGGGCTGATCTAAGTCAGGGCACGGCTAACTCACAGATCAAACCCTGAAACAACCTCTGGGCTGATCTAAGTCAGGGCACGGCTAACTCACAGATCAAACCCTGAAACAACCTCTGGGCTGATCAAAGTCATGGCATGGCTAACTCACAGATCTAACCCTGAAACAACCTCTGGGCTGATCAAAGTCATGGCATGGCTAACTCACAGATCTAACCCTGAAACAACCTCTGGGTTGATCTAAGTCAGGGCACGGCTAACTCACAGATTGAATTTGGATGCTAAATCCGTTGTTTTCACTTCTTCCGACTGACTGCAACCTTTTTCGTTT
The DNA here is from genome assembly GCA_023349425.1 of Anthopleura sola. Taxonomy (NCBI): domain Eukaryota; kingdom Metazoa; phylum Cnidaria; class Anthozoa; order Actiniaria; family Actiniidae; genus Anthopleura; species Anthopleura sola. The sequence continues at coordinate 12,044,348 of JALHLI010000004.1, read as the reverse complement.
CGAAGGTAACCTAACCATGGCAAAATCCCAAGATGACGATCTCGATTTTGATGACGTCAGAGTCATTAATGAACTCCATGACGTCATAAGTAATCCTATCTTCGACAAGAAAAGCGCCATATTGGTGAACGCAGGGCTGCATTACCTCGAGAGCTCGAATTTTACGAACTACAAGAAAGTTGTGGATGGTATTATTCGTTTGTTTAAAAGGATTAAGCTTGGTGGTGGTGAAAGTGACGGGGCCGGGGTGTTTCCTGGAGAGATGATATGGAAGACTACTACATCGCTATACAAGGATAAACTTGACAGCAAACATCTGCAGGCGAGAAGGTTTCTCACTTCACAGGTCAGTCATCGACTGCTCGTGTATTAGCTAGAGTAGATTCTGTCTGAAAAAAAAGATAGTTTTCATAGATTTAGATGGGCTCTGATCAAAATGTCAGGGCACGGATAACTTATTGATCGAATTGGAATTTAGCGGGTCAGGTTTTGCGGATGGAGGAAAACCGGAACACCTAGAGAAAACCCTCGAATCAAGGGAGAGACCTAACAATCTCTGCTCACATGTGAAACCACACTCAAGAGTCACAGGAATCGAACCCGAGACCCCATATGTTATACAGTTAACTAAAATGGCTAGAAAGCTAAATGAGTTAGGATTCCCATATATGACATTCCAACTTTTTGTCTCTTGCCAGCAGCGCGTTCTGTTATTCAACGCGTACGCAACCCAAGCCATGTGTCGCGCAGGATTCAAGGTTCTTGATGTGTTTCCGCTGACCGATTCGTACCCACATGGAACAGGAAAGCCTGAAAGACCAAAAGACGCTGTTCACTACCAACACTATGTCTTTGAATCCATGGAGAGGCTACTGGAAGACTTTTTCATAAAAACGACAACTCAATGAATAGAGCAGTTTCTGCGATTGTCGAGTTAAGAATTCCACTTCTCAAACTCATTAATAATTCATGAACTAATCAACCAATGTGAGCGCAACATTCGTATCACGTGTATGGGTTTGAAACCCCAATGAAACACGATTATAGGTTGGCCGGTGTTTGAAATATTTTAATCATTAGTGATTAGTGTTTAGAAACCCTAATGAAACACTCGTACTCGTTTTTGAAATATTACTTGAATAACCACAGGGAGCCCAATTTCGATAAAAAAAATTTGGACGAAAATAAAATCTTTGACATACAATACCCTTTTTTGGACATTTTGGGTTTGAGGCAAAGAAAGTCTGTTTAATAATACAAGCGATTAGTTGATCAAAATAGTTCATATGATATTCTTCCTAAGTAGGAATGACTTCATAATGACCAAAAGTAAACACTTAGATAAAAGTAAACACTTAAACACTTAAACACTTAAACACTTAGATAAAAGTAAGGTGAAAATAAAATGGGGGGGAAATCGCGTTTAAATATTTTTTTATTCCAGGTCAAGATAATGTCCTCTTAAATACGAACGAGCAAAAAAAATCATTAAAAATTGCACTCAGATAGTTCTTTTCTTTCCCAGTACTATCAACAGTTCCAGTTTTTCCCTTTTGGCCGCGCAGCCACGTGAAAGCCTGGGACCAAACAAATACAATCTCCATTGAGCTCAGTCATATTCTATAACGAATCATGGGAAGTTTTTATGCCTTCTTAGAAGAGTTCGAAAAAGAACTAACTTGTTCTATCTGTGAGAAGATATTTACGGATCCTGTAACTCTTCCCTGCCTTCACAGCTTTTGCTCGAAATGTATTGAACAGCTCTGCGAGAAGTGCAATAATACAAACGTGTCCTGTCCTTATCCAGCCTGTAGGTCACCTTTCGAAGTTCTCGATGGAGATGTTTCAAAACTGTTCTCTTCGTTCTACCTAAAGGTCCTTCTCAAGTTGATCGAAGTTATTGGAACCAAGGCAAGATGGGAGGAACATGAAATCCAGCATTGTGGAAGTTGTGAAAACTCGTCTTCAAATTTAGTGGCGTTTTGTCAGCAATGCAATAGAGTTATTTGCAATGAATGTGTTACTGCTCACGAATTGTTGAAAAGAGTCACGAAGGATCATGAGGTGATCATGCTGAACAAAATCAACCGAGACAGTGTGGAAGATTTTATCAAAAATCTTGTTTTCTGTGAAGAGCAGTCTCACGAGAACAACAGGCTGGAATACTTCTGTTTTGAAGAAACCTGTAAAAAATATATTTGTCGAAAATGCGCTGATGGGACTCATGAGTCTCACAATTTTTCAAGCGTGGATAACGCGGCTGAAAAGGTCAAGCAAAACATCAAAGAATGCATGAAGAGAGTAGACAACCTGAAGCAGGGATATGGAGAAGAGTTATCGTTCTCAAAGCAAAATATCTCTCGCATTCAAAGCGAAGTTGAGCTGGCAAAGAAACAGGTTCATGATGCAGTTGAAGTTGTGATTCAAAAAGCCAGAGACCACGAGAAAGCTATCTCAAAAGCTTTAGATGAAATACTTACTAAACAACAAGAAGCAAACGAAGGAGAACAAAGTGACATCAATACTGGAATGAATCATTTATCTGAGTTCAATATTCACTGCCAATCTCTAATTGATAGAAACAGAAACTACGAAGTAATAGATGTGCAGGACATTCTGAAAGACAAGTGTGAAGTGGCGTTACAAAAGTCTTCGATATTGTCAAGTAAACCTATTCAGCGTAACGCAAGATTGCGTTACGTGTCTCAGGTACCGGAAGTTGAGAATATGGGGCAAATTGTGGAAAATCTACCCGATCCCTCAAATTGCACAATTGAATCGCTGAATGATATTCAGATTGGTTTTGAGAACCAGTTTGAGATCATAACGAAGAATTCAAAAGGAGAACTGTGTGACGCGAGCATTGAATCTATTTACGTAGAAATTAGGGATCCCAATGGTAACAAAATCCAAGCGAAACTCTCGATCAAGGAAAAAGGAAAGTATATTGCAAGGTATAAAGCCGAAAAGGTTGGGACATGCAATGTCCTAGTGACAATTGGAGGTGAACAGATTAAGAACTCTCCACGAAACGTGAACACCTCTGTTATTAAAAAATATTTTTTGTTTGCAAGTGTTTTTAGTCCAGTGGATGGAAGCAAGGATCCTTTGAAATGTCCTGTATCAATAGCAGTTAATGAGATTGGAGATGAGATAGCCATTGCTGACCGAGAAATTGATTGCATTCTGATGTTTGATACTGGAGGTGGATTCATAAGAGAAGTTAAACTAAAACCAAATTTTCAACCTGAAGGAGTAATATATTTTGGAGATAAACTAATTGTTAGTGGTACGTCTGCTGGTAAGGGAGAGATTCTAGAGATTGACTCAACTGGGGAGCAAGTAAGGACAATTTACAGACCTGAAGAACAGTTTGCTCCAAGAGGAATGTGTGTTACAGATGAAGACCATTTCGCAGTTTGTTACAAAGGAGATGAACAACATGGTATCAACTCGGGAATCAAACTCTTCGATAAAGAAGGAACTTTTCTTCGTGAGCGTGAGTTTTACAGTCCTGATAAAGATAAGGTGCCGATAAGTGTGACCTATGGCAATGGCAAGTACTTTGTATCCTACTGTGATGAAAACTGTATTCGTGTCTTTGATAGTAAAGGAACGTTTTTGTACCAATTCGAAGACCAAGGAGAAAAACGTGGCATCTCTCTATATGGACCAGACTCGATTCTTGTCTGTGATCACTACAAACAGTGCGTCAAACTTTTGACACAAGAGGGAAAATTTCTGATATGGCTTGGAAATATTTTTCAAAGGATGAGTTCTCCAGTGGATTTAGCTGTCACATCGGATGGTCAAGTGTTTGTGTTGAACTTCGGCAGCAAACAAGTACAGTTGTGGCGCTAATACTGAGACCCCTCGCAGCACGTCGGAATGCAGCTCAAAACAATAGGTTCCACTACTCAGGAGATTAAAATTCTTTTGTTTTGTCTTCCAAATTGAGCTGCTTTGACGTCACGTACATTAAGACCGTCAGTACAGGCAAAATGTGTATTTTTACTTTCGGAAACAATTAACCCTTTAATTTATTTGTTACTATTGCTGTGTCCTACAAGCTTAATAGTTTAGCAAGAATATCTCCGAACTTTTAAAAACTCTGAGCTTAGTAATATGAATTTCTTTTCTTGAGCTTTTAGTGTCCTAGAAAATAGAATAAAAATCCTTGTAATACTCTTTGGATCTCTAGCACCTTTGGTAATATTATTATTAAAAACGTTGGGAGCTGCAGAGCAAGAGAAAAGTCGTGAGAGACAGACGAGGCGTATCCTCACGTCTCTTTTTTTGGTATTCTGTTAATGGATTATCTTTCATTTGACCCCGAGAGGGACAGAAAAGTTCATGCAAGGCTAAGTAAATAGTACGCACATGGGCTGGCTGACATTTACTTTCGTGGTTTTTTATTAGCTCAAAAAAAAATATATATGAAGTTACGTTTATTCGCGCCAAAATTCAATATTAGATTTTTTTTACAAGTTTTAGCCTATGTTGCCATGACACTGAATCAATTCTTCTTAGACTCTTCCACAGTCCCTCTCTCTCAGCCCCCTGCGGCCAGAAAGCCAGGTTACAAAGTTATTACTGGAGATCAGTGTAAAAAGTATCGCGGGAAACCAAACGCTTTTTGTTTTAAATATTGTGTTCAAACATCCTGGACCGTGTAGTTCCACCTGAACATGTTGAATGAACCACCAGATCACAAGCAGGTTAGGGGGTAACCTGGTAACCAGAATCACGTGACCTCAGGCAACAAGGAATCAAAACAACCGAACAAACAAAGAAAACAGAATTTTGACACTCAAAAAAACAAAAAAAAAAACAAGAAACCCGAATTGATATAGCTAAAAAAAATTCAAGAGTGACATAAGCTTCAAAGAGTATGGTAGTTAGAAGAAGAATGGTGGAATTTTATTTGAATTAGGGTTTTTAAGGTAAAGTATAATCTTATGTGTGATGATAGCGTAGAATGTTGTAGAATAGATTCTCGTCTCTCTGTGTGGAATAGGATTGAAATCGAATAATATAATCTCCGTTAAGATGGACGGGAGAAGTTTGAATTATAAGAATTACTTATTCAAACGAACTACATTTGACTAAACTTGAATTTTATCAAACCCTGAAACAACCTCTGGGCTGATCTATTAAAGTTAAGGCATTGCTAACTCACAAATCGAATCCTGAAACAACCACTGGGCTAAACTAAGTTTCAAGATGTTCGTTTTAAATAGTTTATTTGTTAATTAATTTGTCTTAAGCTTAATAATATTTTTTAAAACAAATCGCTCCGGCAGAAGCTGACAACTTTGACATATTGTTTTGCAGATTTCAATTTAAAGGAAGAAAATCTACGAATGGAACAGGACTAAATGCGATCAAGTCTATGAGTTATTATGTGGAAAGCAACGCGCTGCCAAGTGTTTTACACGAAGATGGGAACCCTCGAAATGAATTTGACACTTTGTGGAATTTGAATTCCGAGGGTAACGAGTGCAGTCCCGAAAATAGCACATGGAGTCCCGTTGGGAACGAGCGCACTCACGCGGGAAACGCGCGCAGACCTTCAGAAACCACAAGGAATCACGCGGGAAACGCTCGCAGTCTTGCAGATAACACATTGAGTCCTATAGACAATATAAGGAATCCCACGAGTAATTTACGAAGTCCTGTAGACATCGGAAGGAGTCCCGCGGGAAACGCGCAAAGTCCCAGAAGCAACAACCATGGAGGTGGCTTATCATCATACCTCCGCTGTCCACAAGAACTTCGTACCAACTTGTGTCAAATGTGCCGGGAAATCCAAGTACGAGTCCATCGATCGATAACGATTCGTGGCGTGCCGAGACTTTTTCTTCTCCGACGATTGTTCTGCTTATACTGGATAATTGTGGTTTCTCTCCTCATTTATTTGAAGCTGTACTTTCCTCTGTATTTGATCAGTACTGTCAGTCGAAATACATTAGAAGAATTTCGGAGTGATTGGTGTCGTGTTCGTGAGGCAAGAACCAACTGGCGGTCGTTGCTATCGTCTTGTGACTGGAATGCTAGATGGGGGGAACCTCTGGAAGGATGGTCAGAGGAGAACAGCACAGACCCCAACATGAGCTACGTTTCTCTAATGACAATCAACCCTGCGGGCGAGTTCAGTCGAATCAGTATTCAGAGCCAGACCTCGAGTGGTCAGCCCAAGTCTGTCGGAGGAGATTCTTGGGTAATTCATGTCAGAGGACCTTCTACGCTTGCGCCGACTATTATAGACCATGGGAATGGAACTTACGAGGCGTTGTTTCTCGTGATGGAACCTGGGAAGTACTTGGTCCATGTGTATCTTGATTATACACTCTGTAATGGGCTAAAAGACCCACCCGATAATTGGTTTGCTATGGGTAAGTGATTTGGTTTCTATTTTGGGGGCAAGGGGATGTGTTTGCTAAAAAGGATTCGTTGTAATGTTCGTTGGTGAATCCAGGGTCGGGTCTTCTCGATTCATGGGCTACCTGTGGTGGGTACACAGGGATCCCGAGCGCCAAAGAAAAGAAAAAAGAGAAGCCAATCAGTAGCAGCTTTACATACTCTGGATTGTAATTTTTGTAGTTAATATGTAATCGTTTATTAGCCAGTCCTAAAACAGTAATAGTAGGGATTACTCATAAAGCCTTGTTTCTTGCGGAGACACGAGGAACTAGAACCACGCATGCGCAATCATTGACAATTCATTATTTACAGGAAATATACACGGCAGTAATCAGCAGCAAGGTATTCTGGGAAGTGAGCGTCACTATCTCCATCAGCCATTATGGCAAGGAGTACCGCTGACCATAGAGGTACCGCAGGCTCGGGGCCCTCTGCGAAAGGATGGTGAGTATTCAGGAGAAGAAGAAGATGATCTTGATTTATGTCTCCACAAGAAAATATGAGGTATAGCTCATATTCTTTCTTGGTGTCCAGGTTTCGTGTGAGTAAGAAACTTAATGATTAATTACACCGTTTGATTGATATGAAACATTTCTCTATTTTCCAAAGAATTTCTAAGCTATAGTCACGTGTCATGTGGAGATCAGTGCGCATCGTTGTGGGATGGGTTTGGACGCTGGACAAATGGAACGTGGGCTCCTTACGTGTCGGGTTAGTATTTCTCACAGATATTCTTTTATCCGCGGTATCAGTAAGGGAAGGAAGGGCAGGGAAGAGATTAGTTGATCAAGGGGTAGAGAGGGGCTTGTTCTTGCTGTCATTATTGATGGTTTGCAGTCATTCCCAAGAGCTCGAGCAATTCATAAGACAAAACCACGGTGGCCATGTTGATGGTATTGGCAAAGGATCCTAATAAGAAATCTTTTGTTAAATACCACCAACATGACAGGGATGTCCTAACGTGCAAACGTAGAAATCATGATCTTGGTTGAAGTCCACCAAAGTTTTCAAGCAGATATCCCGCCTGTGCTAGAAAAAAAAACATTCGATAGTCGTGTCGAGTGACCCCTACCATTAAATTCACCCAATCAGTGCGCGCGTTATATAGCTAGAACCCTTGCACTTGACGTCAAAGCAGCTCAATAGACAATGTGCATCAAAGCTCACAAAGCACTCTGGGAAACCGAGCCCTGCAAAAATGAAACAGGAAAATCAAAGGAAATATCAGAAAAAAATTACTCTGTTATTTTCGTCTGCTAAAATACTTATATTTCCATAGAAAATGTAGAAGGGAAATTTGTCAGATGAATGTTTAGAGAAGTCAAAAAAGTGTAAGGACTCGGTTTCCCATCATGCTTTGTGCTAGAAATTCGAGCTTGTGCACATTGGCTATTTGGAGGACAAATGTCATTAATATGCATATATGTATCTCCCCAACGATAGAATCGATACCACGTGACCCCTTTCCTCGCAGGCGAGAGGGAGTACTTTGGATCTACGGTGATTCCAACGCTGTTCGCTTCTACAAGTTCATCCAACACCGCCATCTTTGTACTCTTATCTTCAAGTATTGTAACTTCACGTACAACTGGGTTTACAACATCCACAATTCTTCCACTGAGAAAAATAGGCGAAGTTTTCTGGACATAGACCATGAACGAATCATTGAAGAGCTTAAGACTGTTCTCTATAGACCAGAAATGAACGACAGCAAAAGTGTACTCGTTTTAAACTTCGGTCTTCATTTCGTAGCTTCAATCAACTTCACAAGCTACAAAGAACTTATAAACAGGACGATTGATCTTCTAGCAGAGACCGAAGGGGATGACGGGATTCCAAGTAGGCGTTTCCAAGGCAACGTGGTTTGGAAATCAACAAGTGCTATAAATAGATATAAATTACAGAATCCGTATTACCAAGGAAGGAGGTTTATGACTCAACAGGTTTGTATAAATAACAGTGTTTATCGTACAGAAGTTTCGGTTACAAGGATGGGGGGGGGGGGGGGAGGGGGGACCTATGCCAGTTTTCAAAGTTCCAAAGAGTTTTTTTTACTAATTTCTACTTCTATAAAGCGACCAACCTCTATCTACCGACCAATCAATCAAGATACATTTTCTGCAGTACGTTTACAATTTTAGATCTATAATTTTTTCTTTATTATTTCACAGAGAATTCTCCTGTTCAATTCATACGCCACATGGGCGATGTGTCGTGCGGGTATCAAAGTCCTTGACGTGTACCCGATATCAAACTCTTACCCCGGTGGTACTGGTGACCGGCATGATGGACAAGATGCCGTACACTACGGGGGAAATGTCTTTGATTCAGTTATATCATTGCTGGAAAGGTTTTATGGAGGCTCAAATCTTTGATGTTAAACACGTATTCCGGTGCACAGGGGACCTACACGATGCCATACACTACAGAAGAGATGTCTTTCATTATTGAAAGGTTTTATGGAGGCCCCGATTTTTGATTTTCTTAACTACTTTTTTTCTCGCGCTCAGCAAAGCTGGAAGACTCGCGTGCAAATTTTAGCTGACCAAGCAAAGTCTTTAAAATTATTTTTCCCAAGAGCCTTGGACAAGGCATTTATTTTTAAACGTTTTTCATTTGTTTTTAGTATTTTTATTTCTTGATTTACATTAAACCACTGATTCAATGAAGAAGAAACATTGAGTTTAAACTTATCGAAAAAGACACTTTTTTCTTTACTTATTTATTACGTTTTTAGAAAAGTCAATAAATATTACATTAAAGTTACTAACCCGGCTTAAACTTCTTGCTCTAGGAACCTCTTGAAGCGAAAATATTTTTCTTCTTCTTTTGAAGTCTTTAGGGCAGCAAAATTTCTTCCTGTGACCACCAAAGAGAAATTTTAAAACGGTTGACAAAGAATATTACAAGGCAGTTTTAATTAATACTAATCTTTCATTGAATCCAAAGCACTTATTTATTACTTTTTTTTATCATTTATTAATCTTGGTATTCAAATTTGAACAAGGTTATGCATTAATTTAAGGCCAGAACCAAATTTAACGTCGTTGTTGACAACCATTCTATTCATCTTGATGAGTAGCAATTCAAGAATTGCTCAGCATTGGAGAGATGTCGCTGTAATCTTCACTGTTTCCAAGGCTCCAAGGGTTTGTTTATAGTAAATAATAAACTAAATCTGATAATTTCGAAGGCTCCAAGAATCGTATCAAAACTATTGCGAACTTCAGTCGAAAAGCACGAGAGGGGAATCTTTGAAAAACTTTGGTCAAAGGTGAGTGTGTTTTTATTAAGGATTTTTTGTTGTTGATATGGTCTTGGAAGAGTTTATTTAAAGTTTATTGTCATTCTTTGGTTGATAAACAACTACATGTACACCATATTTTGAATGTACAAACAACTTGAAAAAGTTGTGATTCTTGATCACGAGAACTTGGCAATGTGAAAAACCTAATAAACTTATCATATCAGAGGGCATCGCAAACCCAAACTTAAGCCTTGAGTATAATTGATTGTAAGCGTCTTTTGCTTCTGATATTATTTATAGCAAGATTTCAGAAGGATTTATTCTTGATTGTAAAGTCCTTTGAATCGAACTTGGATGGATTAGGATTGTAACCATTACAGCAAAACACAGGAACCCCGCACGATGCGTTCTGTTTCTTAGCTATAGAACGTTGGCGAGTCGATTTGACTGATAGTGCTGAGAGTAACTAAAGGCGCAGACAAAGAGATGTTTCATGCGACGACGCAAAAATTAGAGATCGCATCGTATAACCACCCGTGCGACGTTGGCATGCGATTTTGCACGGGTGCGATCTAGTTTGTGTGACCTCGCATGAGAAATCGCATTGTATAGGTTTTCGCACCTTGACAATCTTCATTCACAATGGAAGTGTGTTTTAACTGACTACTACATCGAAATGAATATAATAATAGTTCTGAAAGGAAGGCGAAAACAGGATTTGCTGACTCAAGACAAATATTTAAGCGTACGTCGACTGATCTGATTGGACAATACAGGCCATTGAGCCTGCGTTCCTCCTGGTCAGTAGAGAAACTGATCAGAATGCAGAACAAAATTTATTTCTGGTTATAAACGCGCATGCGCTGATTCTTGCGCATGTTGACATGTTGCTTTCGCTTTGAGTTTCTGTGTCTGGTTTTTTGTTGTTGTTGCTTTTGTTATCGTTGTTGTTTTGTGAGTGTTTTTGAGTTTGTTTTCCTTGTCGCATATTTGGCATCCATTCTTCTCGTGCTAAAGACCCATGGAGGGGTGGAGGCATTTCCTCGTACTGATGCGTTTACGATCGTTTTTTGACCTTTAATACAGCAAGAGTGCTGATTACAGGCGTGAATATATCGAATAACACAACTACTCGAATGCTGATAGATTTGTCATCATATTAGCTATACTCGAACAATTCAACTGCTATAAACAGCTCAATTACTAAAACGTGTTTTTCTGTAAGCACTTAACTTATCTTGCGGTCCATCAATGGTCTTCAACTTTAATTGACTAAGCGACGAAAAAATACTACATCAGCGCTGGCAGTGGAGACCAAACCAAAAAATAAGCTGTGTAAAGCTGTTGTAATCATAGTTTTCTTGCTCTGTAGAACGAAAGAAGCAGAATATGGGATGTGGTGGAAGTAAGAGCGTAAAAACGAAAAATTCTACTGCTAATTCTGGGACACTTACGAAGCGACAGATTGAGTTGGTGAGAGAGTCGTGGGATCTTGTCAAGCCTGATATCAGTGGCCATGGAATAACGTTCTACATAAGGTAATGGCTTCGCTCTTGAATGGAAAGGTTAGGGCATGATTTACGAGCGGGAAGACAGTAGTTTATGCGCCTGTTGCGTTGTCTCACTGAAGCGACTACAACTTTACTAAATAAGTTTACTTTCCACAATGCAAGAAATTTTCTCCCGCCATAAAAATTATCGCATTACTGAAATAAAGTATTGAACGTAGTTGTACAAAGCCCAGTATCAGTTTCCTCCTGAGCAAAAGCGCTTATTTTTCACTAGACGTCTAAATCAACAAATAAAGAAATAGAATTTGATAGCGGCATTTCCACAGAGTGGCTAAGTTGATTTTTGTGGAGAGAGGAAAACCGGAGGACCCGGAGAAAAACCCTCGAAGCACAGGAGAGAACCAACGACTGAAGCAACTCTACTCACATACGACACAAAAATTACTCAGTGATAATTTCTTCTCGATCGTCATTAAGTTTGAACTTGACAACGACAATGAACTTGACAACGGCAATGAACTTTACTTGCTCAATACTTGTGCTTACGGAACTACGCACGCTTTGCGGTATAACACTGAAATGGCTTTCCAGGCTGCAACTGAAATGTTTTTTCAATATTAAACATTTTACTTTTCTTGCGGATTCATTTTCATGTGTGTGGTTAAACCAAAGAAGCTTCTGCTTACATCGCAAAGTACTCAGTTGTTTTCAGTCGAGTATATGACTGAGATTTGGGCTTCTATCATTTACTACGTATACAGTTTTTGGCAAAGCAAAACTTCGTTTTGAAGAGATTCGTATCTCGTTCTGCATTTTAGTATTTTCATCGCTAACCAAATCATTAATATGTAGTCGTTTATGTTGTTCGGGATTTTACAAAATTTTCTACATTAAGTTTTTAATTTATGTGTCGTTGTCTTTTGCCACATAACGTAACGAAGTTTCTAGAACACACATTGCTAGATTCGTGTTGCAGCTTTGCTTGTGTACTCGTTTTCTTACTTGAATGAGGTCAAGTCCAACTGATTCACGGCAGAAATACCTTCACTACAGTAGGTAGACCTCAATAAGACGTAAAACAAAGATAATCTTTGACTCGACGTCTTGATTTCAGGTTAAGAATGTCATAAGATAACCTTAGCAATCACTTGAGTGTGTTTTAAGTAGCTGTAGAACTGCAAACAAAGAACAGGGACGACTTTGCTGTGAGCCGGAGAATGTGTCATTGGCATTGAATGTGCCAAAGTATCTTTGACTTTGCAAAATACGTGGTGATAGAAACTGTTTGCGCAGATTAAAAAGATGTTAACACGAAAGTAAAGATTGTTTTTCATCAATGGATTAGTTTTTCTGATGACAGACGAGGAGTTAGCTGATATGCCGTAGTTGTTATTATTGCGCAAGCGCAACCAATCTCGTACCCAGAGGGTAGCTACTTGTATCCACAGCCCAAAATGCTCTTGTCGAGAAAGGACTGGAATCTTACTCCAAAACCTAACCAACCCTAAAATCGATTTCAGCCCTTTCTTGATGAAGGGCAGTTTGGGCTACAGAAACAAGTGTTCACTACTCCAGAGCCCCTCGTCTTCGGAGCTCTGCGGTACAAGATTCTGTGGTCGGAGAAAAATAAGCAGGACTTGAAAGTTATATTTTTGTGCTATTGGCCAACGAGCTACGTCACGGTATTTTTTCCAATCGCATCCCACATGGAAAGGAGTGACCATGCGTCGTAATGCATTAGCGATACAACCGACATACCGGGTCTGCTGGTCAGAGCAAGGGGCTAATCATTTACTGTCTAGGGACCGATTAACCTCTCCCTTAGGCTTCGGCCGAGCTTCCTGATCAGTCTGTAAATCCTCGGATAGCGGTGTCGGGGACAAAATTCGCGCTGCCTGATACTGCGCTTCAGCACTGGGTCTGGAGGTATGGTCCTAAATAGTAAAAGATGATGTACATATGATGTGTTTTGTTTCAGATTATTTTCTGAGCATCCCGAAATGCAACAGTTATTTTCCTTCAAAGACGTCGAAGGAATCGACAAACTGAAAGACGACGAACGCTTTCAGAACCAGGCCAGGCGCGTCATGGAAATGGTGGGAAGCGCCGTGGAGGGACTGGACGACGTACCTGCTCTCGCTGTGGTTCTGAAGACCCTGGGTTCTACACACGTCAAATATAACGTAAAAGAAGAACATTATGGGGTAAGAATGTTATGGCGGATGCGCGGGTTAACGCAGAGGCTATCCCGTCCCAGTGTCTCTCTAGTGTGAAGCCCTAGGAGCACTGGAGCGAAAGAGCCTCAGCCAACCAGGTGGGCTGACCAAAGTCGGGGCACGGCTAACACAGATCGAACCATGAAACAACCTCTGGACTGATCTAAGTCAGGGTTCGGCTAAAACTTCTAAATCCTAATATAAAACAAAAGAATTATAGTTGGCACTAACCTAGATTATGCATTTATATTCGGCTTTTCAGCCCGTCGGTGAAGCACTGATATTTGCCTTGGAAAAAGGTCTGGGAGACAAGTTTACACCAGAGACCAGAGAGGCTTGGCTTGCGGTTTATGGGATAGTCGCTGACAATATGAAAGCGGGTGCACGAGAAGCACCTCCAGCATAAACGAAAGTACTTGCGAACCTAAATCCTGAGATGTCATAGAACTAAACTCCTGTAAATGAAAACAGTGTTGCTGTATATGACATTTTGAAGTGTCGAACACTTTATTAGATGGTGGGGGTGGGGGATAATGTTTGTAGCCAAAAGTGACGTCATGCTTTGGAAAATGAAATGTTTGGATCCATTCCTAGCGTGTTTATTATGTTCTCGTTCTAGGTGAAGACTTTGTTGCATGTTGCATGTTGCATACCAAGCCCAAAATGCACTATGGGCGATGTTAATCCAATCAGCAAAAGGTCTAGCCTCCTACGCAGAAGCTTTTAGGGTCGTCACGCAATACTTCTCTCCAGAGAAACGTTGCGTGACGACGTGACGACCCTAAGAACGGCTGCAAAGGAGACTACAAAAGGTCTCAACAATATGAAAATTTCCTAAACTTTGTCTGCACGTTTTGCGGCATATTTTCTTCTGTGCTGATATCATTTACATATGAGTATAATACATTTCAAGCTTTGTAAGCAACAAGCAGCAAACAACAAAGCCTTCACCAACCTTTTTTAAACTAACTGTGTATATAGCTGTTTGATAAGCTCTATGTTCATGAATGACACAATTTATTAATATTTCTAGAGAAATTCAGTCACTATAATAACTGAAATACAGTGTAAACCAATTTGCGGGTATAATTTTGTAAAGTTTTCGGTATTAAGAAAAAAAATCTTGTTTCGCAGTTTCTCAGTTGTCATTTGTATATTTTTTTATTCGTTCTCATTCTTTTTCCTCGTTAATTAATCTCTCTATTTCTTTTCTTTCTTTCCCAGTCTTTCCAATCCCTTTGTTTCTATTTTTAATTCCCATTTTCCCCTTCGTTCTTCATTTTTCCTTCCATTTCGTCGTTCCTGGTTTCGTGGTGTGACGGAGTGTGTCACAGTAGCGTGGGCTCCCTGTGGATTCAGCACAAGCGATCGCCCCACCCCACGTGACCAAAATACAATCCTTCAAGATGGGCTTCAAGATGGCATCCAAGAACAAAATACTTGAAGAAAGACCACCCGAAAAACGCCCCGTTAATGGCTATCACACTAAAGAAAACGGCTATATACCTGGCAGAAACGGTGAAGTAAAGAAAGACGCTGTTGAATTCCATGAAGAGTTTGAAGAAACCCCGCTTTTGGTGGCAGTTTTGACCTACATTGGGTACTTCGTCCTGGTCGTGTTCGGCTACCTTCGAGATTTTATGCGAAATTACGGAATAGAAAGATCCAAAACTGGTAAAGAATACGCTAATGAAGTAAGTCTTTATCTCTTTATCTCATTCAATCCTCAATATTTCCTCAAAGAAATACAATTATTCTTTTAAAAGGCGCATTTTGATATTGTGAAAATTGACGTCTCGAGGAACCTGTAATTGAAGGCGTTGACCTGAAAGTCCGCGTCTCTCAAACCACTAAAAAATCCAAAAATAACATTCTAGAAACTTAAATAATGCACAGTTGGGTCGTAGAATGCTTTATTATAAATCGCTCTTGAGATTTTATTTATTTTTGAGACGAAAAGGTACTTGTTTGTACAAAACTTTTTGACATAAACACACGCATGTTGGGTTTGTTTTTCATTGTTTCGTAATGTTGTCACGGACAGTGTGACATAACGTTTAGATTCTTCCCTCGAATTTTCTGTAAAAAAAGCAATACATGAAGAAAAATAAATAAAATTATTCATATCTAAAATGTAAAAAAAATTCTAAATAAATTTTTACATAAGTTTAAGAATTTTTTTCATATAAATCAAAAAGGTTTAGCTTATATAATTATCATTTAACATTTTCACAAATGTAGCAACATAATCATTTACTACTTACAATCCAATTTTCTTTATAGAAAATATTCAAAGTAACAATTCTGATAATATTTCGAGTAAATAAAGGATTTTGCCTTTATTGAAAAAGATATTTTTTCCATTTATGAAACACCTAAGATTTTGATTTTCATACTTGCTTAACGTACAAAAGTATATGTTGTAATTTTGGATGGGGTAAGATTGTTGTAAATTATACCTATATACACCAAATCATTGGCCACATGATAAATGTTGCCGTATACAGCCCTTGCATTAATTCTCAAAGCAGCTCATTTTGGAGGACAAAACAATACAATTTCAATTCTCAGGAGAATAGAATCCTATTGTTTTGTCCTCTAAATTGAGCTGCTTTGGGGGTTAATGTCAGGGCTCTAATTAAGTGATCAGCCAGTGGCTGTATCAATAGAATTTTGATAAAATCATGAGAATCGAAAGAATGAACAGAAGACATGCAGGATATATGTGTTTCAGAGGCTATTTCACTCCAATATTTCTTATTAAGTTTAAGAAAACACCAGACACTTGGCTGCCATGCTGCACATTTTTTAAATTTTGGAGAGTGTTATGTAAGAGCCTGATATTGTTTTTATTCACTCATTTTTCATATCATATCAATCACTTGATTGCAGACTCAATCTTTTGTGACATGATGCGGAAAATCATGAAAACAAAATCTAATTGCATATTTTGGAAGTCAGTGATTTAAAACAAGGCACCCATGCATGTCGTAAACAATACACTAGTATTCCAGACATTTTTGTGTCATATCTCGTTCCTCACTCCCCTCCCCTCAGTTGTTGTGTACAAAACCAAGGATCTTGGTCCTTCTACACAAATCCTTATCCTTAAACACAAAAATCAGATTTTAATTTTCTTCTTTCCTTTACAGGGGTTTGTTCCTTTATATTCAGATTTTGAAAGCTTCTATACTAGAAATTTATATGTAAGAATAAGAGATTGTTGGAACAGGCCAATAGGAAGTGTTCCTGGTGCACAGATTGATATTGTTGATAGAGTAACTGATGATTATGGATGGACATTCAGGTAAGCTTAATAAATGAATCCCTTAATAAATCCTTATACAATGTGATTTTTCATTCAACTCTGCATGCAAGGTTACATGTGACATCTTAAAACTTGATCACACTATGTGATCATCTGTGCGAAGTTGCTTGCAACATTGCTCACAGGGTGAGATTCCTCTTGCTGGGTATTGCAAAAGTGGCACTTCATCTTTTTTTGTCATCTCATGAAACATTGCACAAGTGGTCACACATTGCAATCTCTAAATTTTGTGACATGTTTCCCCATCTTTGAATGACCTATCCTATAATGGCAACAAATGCAAAATTGCTTTCACATTTCTGCAACCTAACCTACTTTAGAGGTCTGGCATTTTGGCATCGGTCAATCAAACTTGTACAACAGGCCAAGTTCATTCCGATCAAGCGATAAGAAAATTCATATTACTAGAAAGCCATGTTCACATTGGAATCTCTTTGTTACTTGTGATCAGAATGAACTCAGCCCATCGTAAATTTGATTGATGGGAGCCAAAATACCAGACAAATGGAGTAGGTACATCACAGAAATATGAAAAGCACTGTATAAACAAGTGATAAATGTGCTATCCATTTGCTGCATTTTTTTTTTGATAAAACCATTTTCATTACAGGTTTTCTGGTAAACAAACCAAGGCCTTGAACTTAGGTTCATATAATTATCTGGGATTTGCTGAAAATGAAGGGCTGTGTGCAGACTCTGCTAAAACGGCAGTTATGGAAAATGGAATAGCTGCCTGCAGTACTAGACATGAATTTGGTAAGAAGAAAGACAGTAATCAGTGTAATATTACCCCATTTACACCCCATTTACACCTTGCAACATTATCATTTCCTTGAGTATTATTTTATTGCTTATTGGGAATGCTACAGAGGAGACATTATTACATATATTTGATCGTGACAAATTCAAACAGATATATCTTATTCCTAAAGGATCATAGTCAATTTTGTTGGTGGCGTAGGGGTAGTGCACTCAACTCTGGGGTCTTGGGTTTGATTCCTGGACTCTGCATCACATGTGAACAGAGTACCTTTGATTTGAGGGATTTCTCTGATTCTCTGGTAATCCTCCCTCCACAAGACCTAACAATCTAAATTCTTATTCAATCTGTGAATTAACCATGCCCTGACTTTGGTTGGGTCAGTGGTTGTTTCAGGGTTCTATCTGTGATTTAGCTGTGCCCTGACTTTCATCAGCTCAGAGGTTGTTTTAGGGCAAGATAAGATAAAGTTTTTTTTTTTTACATTTTTGGTTTTAGGCACCCTTGATATTCATATTGAGTTAGAGAAAATGGTTGCAAGATTTGTAGGAAAAGAATCAGCAATGGTGTTTGGTATGGGATTTGCTACCAACTCCACTAACATACCCATCCTGGTTGGTCCTGGTGATCTTATTATCAGTGATGAGTTGAATCATTCCTCACTCGTACTGGGGGCCAGACTTGCTAATGCAAAAATTAAAGTATTTAAACACAATGGTAAGTCAATTATTATTATTTTTATTATTATTTATTATTGTTATTATTAAGATAATACGAGAGAGTATAGCACAAGCATGTGTTTTTATGATGATGATTAATTAGCAGTTATTCGCCGAAGGCGAAGTGATTATCGATGAATATTTACCGAGCGGCGAGTCTTCGAGCTGCGAGGTAAATATTCATCGATAATCACTGAGCCTGAGGTGAATAATTGTTTTAGTATAAATAAAAAGGTGATTATTTCAAAAAAGAAAGAAGGAAACAACATTGAAAGTGAAAATATTTTATTTTTTAAAAGCGCGACGGTCACGCTGACAGCCATTTTGTCCGAAAAGGTGATTATCGGCTGATAATCCGAGATAGAAAACCAATCAGAGCGCGCGATTTTGCATAATCACCTTTGTATTTATACTAATGATGAATATAACAATGATGACACTGATTGACAACTACGGAAGTGGTAATAAATAATGAAAATGAATGGGGAGAGGGGTAGTGCTAGTGGTTATGACAATGTTGGTGAAGATGATGACATCAATGATGGTGTTAGTGATGACTGTTTGCATGTTGTACAGTGATGATGATGATGATGATGACAATGACCGTGATGCATGTTGACAATGATTATAATAATGGTGATGATGCTAATAATTCATCTTTCTAATTCATATATAATCAGATATGAAAAGCTTAGAAAATATTTTAAGGACATCAGTGGTCCAGGGTCAACCAAGAACCCACCGCCCATGGAAAAAGATATTGATTATCGTGGAAGGTGTATACAGGTGAGAATACATGCTTTAGATATTCTAAAAGGTGGAAAATATGGTAGGTCGTGGCTAACCTTTGATTGTTTTTAATGCTACCAGTATGGAAGGATCTCTTCTACGGCTGCCAGAGATAGTAGAGCTCAAAAAGAAATACAAAGCATATCTGTACCTAGATGAGGCCCATAGCATAGGTGCAATAGGACCCACAGGCAGAGGAGTAGCAGAGCACTTTGGTGTGAACAGTGTCGACATTGATATCATGATGGGTACTTTTACCAAGAGTTTTGGTGCTGCAGGAGGTTATATTGCAGCTTCTAAGGTGGGTATACCTACTATGATTATTACTGTTGATTTAGGGTACATCAGGATGTTTGCATGTATATCTCACTCTGTGTGTGGGGGGGGGGGGGGGAGGGACGGGAGGGGAATAGCCATACCTCCCTAATGGAGTGGGATTGGAATTTCCAAGGGGTTGTGAAGGTATGAGGAAGGTTTATCAAGAGGGTTTGCAATTTCAAAGGGATGGGAGAGTGGTATGTTGTGTAGTTCCCAAAAATATCAAAAATATCAAAATTCTAAAATTGGAATTTCAAGTGTTGAGTAAACCCCTTAATGAGGATATTTTCTACACAATCTTATTCAAGGCACCAATATTCCTAATAACCAGAACTGTAATTTCTTTCTCCTCAGGCTATCATCAGTCACATCAGAGCGTGTTCTCACAGTGCTGCTTATGCTTGCTCCATGTCACCTCCTGTTGTCCAACAAATCTACACAAGCATGAAAATTATTCTTGGTGAAGATGGTACCAATAAAGGTCAGTATTTCTGTGACAACTATAACAGGGCTTGGGTGTTATTTCCACCAGGCAATTAATTCTCGATGTTTGATCAACAAACTAATAATTTTGATCACCATAATCAACAACAATACTCTGGACAATTTTTCTTGTTTCTTGTTTTTAGGGATGCAGAGAATTAAAGCATTGGCAGAAAATACAAAGTATGTATATGATGCTATGTGAGACTTGCACAATAGGTTTCGATAGAACTCGATTTATTACCATTCTTGATGATATAAACCGGTTGAACCAGTTTAACACAGGGATCCTGCAGGGTTTTAAAATATCTTCTAAACAAGATTGATGGTGGTAAACATGAAAATGATAGTTCTGCTCCCCCCGCCCCATGGTATGATGTACACTTTATCAACTACATGCACACTGCTTCCCTGTGATTAATCTTGTTACATTAAAGTTAGTAACCCATTTCTTATATCAATGGCCACTTGACTCGCCTAACAGAATGTCTTTATTCTAGGTACTTCAGACAGCGTTTAAAGGAGATGGGCTTCATCATATATGGCCATGATGCTTCTCCAGTAGTACCTTTATTACTATACATGCCTGCTAAGATAGCGTAAGCCTTTTTTCTCCTTAAATTAAGTATCTATGCTGTTTATGAAAGATAATTATAATGATAATGGTTGTTTGACATATCTTATGATCGGTGATGATGATTGATGGTAATGACGAGATGTTTGATGATGATGATGATGATGGTGATGGTGATGGTGATGATGATGATGATGATGGTGATGGTGATGGTGATGGTGATGATGATGATGATGGTGGTGATGATGATGATGATGCATGATGCATGATGATGATGATGATGATGATCATGATGATGATGGTGATGATGATGATGATCATGATGATGATGATGATGATGATGATGATGATGATGATGATGATGATGATGATGATGATGATGATGATGATACTTGTCTTGGCACACCACCATAATGCCCTGTGATGGTTACCTCAGCAATGTCAAAGAATGAATTGCACTCTACTATTTTAGAATCAAATGCTGCACCAAATCTTGTTCTTAGCCATGGGCAAAGACTAATAATTATTATTGTTTTGTGATTTAATCATTTAACAGTGCATTTGGCCGGGAGATGTTAAAAAGAAATATAGGCGTGGTAGTTGTTGGTTTCCCTGCCACACCCATCATAGAATCCAGAGCGAGATTCTGTCTGTCTGCAGCGCACACAAGAGAAATGTTGGATAAGGTTAGATAGCAATTTTTCACATTTTCATTAAAATTTCTCAAGCTTCACACCACCACCATATATAAGTGGAGTAACATTGTAGGTTCTCCCCTAACCTCATGGCATTTCATACCTAAACTACCACAATCCTTTTCAAAATCTCTTTTCATATTCAAATATTAAAACTCTTTTGAGATTACCAGAACAATAATACCAAACAAACAATTGCTACTGAAAGGGATTCTGGAAGTGTAGGTATAAAATGTCATCATGCTCGAGGCCTATTGGCACCTAGCCATCATCTATAGCAACACAGACATTGCCAATACCTATCATAGAGCCCATTGCTCCCATTCACTTAGTTTTTAATAATTGTTTATGATTTTTATAGGCATTGGAAGCAATTGATGAAGTTGGTGATATCCTACAACTAAAATACTCGCGAAAGCTGAAATCAAAGTGAATTAACACAAATATTATACCTTCATCAGTGAAGCATAGGACAGGTACAGAGGAAATAGTTATCCTCTATGAAATCAAGCTAATCCAGTGTTCTCCCATTTCAGATCATGTGTTATTAGAAGATTGGGTCTATTGATTCTGGGTTTTCGCATTTCTAATCAGGTGTCATTCCCTTGAGTATTATTTCTTTATTCATTAGTAACAGGATTTCATACTCAAGGGAATGGCAAGTCTGAACATTATCCCCTAGTTGACTGCGTCTATTGACCAAACTTCAGTTATAGTTTCATGGATTCAAGTCCATTCATTTAAATTCATTGCACTAGTTGTACATTACACTAATTATTTAAAGACATTTTACCTACTTGTTCATTTCAAATGAAATAGCACATGATCATATAATAGCTTTTTTCTGTCACATTCGCGTCACCTGTTTCAATTTCTCACAGTATTTCATTATAATTTCAACTCTCAAAATAATTTTGCTGCTGCAAAATAACCACAACTTTCCTTTTTCAATTTTGTGACCCAAGTTTGGATACACATGCAACCTTAAGAAAAACCATCATTATTATTAACAATAAATAAATGATTAAAACTATAATAACTATAATAAATAACAAAAACTATTTTCATCATAATTTAATTGAGCTTTTTTGCCACTAAAAAAATGAAAATAATACAATTTCGTTATTAGTCACAGTTTATCTAAATAAAATAATTTTTAAGAATTTCAATTAATATCAATACTATACATTTTTTCGATATTGGTTTTAACATTTTTCATAACTTCTTTTTTAATGAAATTATATTAGTTTAAAAAGGTCAAATAAGGTTATTGAATAGAGCATTTTTTCTTTGAAAATTGACACCATTAATGTAAAAATACTATAAATGTTTCCACTCTGAAAGGAGAAAATAAAAGTGTTTGTGGAGTGATTTTATCATTATGAGTGAAATGAATTTATAGTTTGATAGAAATAATTCCAGGTTATAGAGATGATTCTCTCTTAGAACTTTTCTGAATGATAAACATGGTGCATTATGGTCTAGCTTGGGTACAATTAACAACAACGATTAACGATTTAATATTTATTTATTACAAGATTTGCACAAAGGCAGGTGAAAATACAGATATTTGTACCCAAGCTAGACCACAATGCACCATGTTCACTATCTCAAAAAGGTCTGTGGCAGCTGCCTTTTCCCTTTATCCCCAAGAGCACTTACAGGCTCATAGTGATTTCCTTAACCACCTCCAATATATAAAACTTGAGTCTATGTCCTATGTCTAGGTCTATAAGATGTTAGCACATGGGGCACCATGACTGCTGGTATCCTAATTTTCCTGCTAGGTTTCCACAGCTTTTCTTACAATTATTTGGGACTATGGCCCCTCTTCCTCTAGGGCCCCATGACCTGGCGGCACTTTGGTTCCAAGGCCACAGGTGCTCAAGGTTCCTTATTGTGCTGGTCAATATTGTCTAAAATCTAAATAATTTACCAGTAGTGTGTGACATTCAAGCAACAATATTCTTCATTTTGTCTCAGAAGGGGAGTCACTCTTCAACAGACTAAGAATTTCTTCATTTTGCATGAATTCTGCATTATCCAAAGCTGATTGTCCATACACATCCATTGTATTCATGTCTGCTCCACTTTCAAGAAGAAACTTGACAGCTTCAACATTACCTCTACATACCGCCTGGTGATGAAACAAAGTTACGAATCAAAAAGGGTCTGAAATGTGTCCTCTAATTCATGGTACCAACTCCTTAGTTACCGTTGCTATGTCCCACAAGCTCAACAAATTAACTAGAATATCTCAGAATTTAAAACCCTGATTGCGGAAGTTATACATTGTTTCTATTGTTCACTGTCCTGTGAAAATATAGCCTGAGAATCAGGCTGTCGAATCATACATTCCATATTACAACATACGAGAGCCCAACTGTTTTTTTTTTTTTGGTCATAATACAAGCTGGGATCCCTGTGTACAGACTACCCACCACATGCAATGGAGTTCTCCCATCATAGTCTCCAACATTAACATCTGCACCAGCTAGGTACCAGGCCCTCAGTTTGGAGACCTTATTCTCGGCCGCCAGTGCACACAGCCCACGAGCCATGTCCATTGTCGTAGATCCTACATGTGCTCCACTGTCTATCAGTAACATAATTATCTCCTCATTTTCTTGTCCAATAGCATCATCCACAGGTCTTTGGCCGTGCTTGTCTTGGACATGTGGCGAGGCACCACGTAGCAATAGGTATTTCACTACATCAACATGGCCTTCTGTGCATGCGATGTGAAGAGGGGTACGACCATCATGGTCTGTGGCACAGTTTGGACTGCCACCAGCCTATTGAGAAACAAAGATTTAGGGTTAAAAACAATCTAAAATTATAATAAAACCTACTATTACCTTGGACATCATGTTTTCCTATTTCAGGCCATGTGTCATTCCTTAGAGTATCATTTCTTTGTTTAATGGTTGTGCAAGAGAAGACACATGAATATGGATACAACTCAAACAAAGAGTCTTATTCTCAAGAGAATGACACGTGGTCCAAAATGGGAAAGCATTAGTCTAAAGAGGCAGTGGCGAAGTGAGGACCCAGGATCTGGGGGGTCACCTAGAATAAAAACTAATTACACTAGTGGCATTGACATCATACATCAAAGAAAAAAGGCTAGATTCAATAATTTTAGGGGGGCAGCTGCTCCCCTCATCCCACCCTTGCTACGCCACTGTAAAGAGGTCTACTGATGAGGGAGATGGCTGTCAAGGATGCTCTTCTCACCTGTTTACAAAGATCTTCAATAGCACTGATGTCAGCAGATGCAGCAGCAGAACACATCAGTACTGGATACAATGCTTGCTTGATATACCTGACCTCCTACATAGAAATAAAGAATACATTCTGTTATTCAAGAAAAGAATAACTAGAGAGTTCAGATGATAGCTAACATCTTAAGTAAGGGAGCATTCATTTTTTAGGAGGGGGGGGGGGGGGGGGGGCGGAGGAATTAGAGGAATCAAATAGAAAAAAAATTCTAGCCCCCATGGTAAGGAATTGAATATTTTGATAACCCCCCCCCCCTACTTTGAAATATAAAACTTTTCTAGCCCCCCTCCCCCCCCTCCAGAAAAAGACTAAAAAAAAAACAACTTAATTTTATTCATGACCCCCCTGATTCAACATTCAAAAAAAATGTGACCCCCCCTTTTAATCTAGTAATTTTTTAATGACCCCTCCCCTAATTCCTCCGCCCCCCCCCCCTCCTAAAAAATGAATGCTCCCTAAAGGCTCATCATCTTCACTGAATATTTAACAAGTGCAAATATCATTCAAATCCTTTACAGCCATTATTAGTGTTTGTCATTATCTGAAATACATTTTGAGAATATTGTAAAACAGACAACCTTTCATTGGTTGCACTGTCAGAACTCTTACCTCACAAGATGCGACTTTTAGATTGGAGGCAACAATTCCAATCAGTTCGTTATCTCTCAAGGAAAATTGTTCCTTATCTTGGTCCCTGTACTCAGTCAGCTCCCCTCGTAGGCTTGCTCTCATTAACTACCGGGGGGAAATAATTCACAAGATTATGAATTAATTATCTCCTCCATCTAAAATATTTGCAGGAATACGAGCAACAAAATCATGCTACTTGTCATGCAACATTGTTGCATTGCAAGTTGCAGAGTAAAATTTAATGTTGTTTGTATTACCATCTTGTGTACAATGAATTTTCTTGGTTGCAGAGTAGAAAGAGCTTCTACTACATGCAATAAGGTCTTACAACAATAATGTTGTTGCACATGCATGGTGGTACTACAAGCAACATTAATATTATTGCAACTAACAATGTGAATTGCATAATTTTGTTGCTTGTATTATTGTGCCTTAAAGTAAATTTCCCTGCTGTAAACAAAGGGTTGGCATTTGTACATTCTTACCCATTTAGAGCAGTTTTTGTGAAGTGTTTGGAAAGTGTGTGAAAACTTTGCTGTGGCAGTGATGGCACCCAGCACAAGTATTTTCATTGGATGAAAAAATATACCTGCTTTTTCTCCTCTTTTGAGATGTCTAATCCAAGCACATAGGAGAGTTTTGTGAGAGCCGCCTCGACTGTCATGTCAGCACCAGGAATCACTCCAGCATCAAGAAGAGCCTTGATAACAACACAATTCACCATCAGTATTTATGTCTACATACATGTTATCATTCCCAGGAGAGGGAGTAATGGGCTTACCCAATGTTGTTCCCAATTAAATCTTTTGGAAATACCTCTCTTTGTTTATTTATATTTAGATATCATATCCATGTCAATCATTGATTGGGTAAAACTTTGCGTAAGCCAATATTTTTTTTTTATTTATGACATTTTTTCAACACATGGGTTTCCTGTGTTTAAGGTCTGTGGGGGGAAGGGGTGGGGGATGACATTGCTCACCTTCCCTGTTGCATACGAATCAACTACACTTCCATACAAACACTGAGTACAGTTAACAAAGATTACACCACGTGATGAAGCAGCTCTTAATTCATCCATCAGTTCCTGCCTTGAATCTGGTCCGTTACCACTGCCGTAGGTTTCCAGGACAACACCTTGTATAGGAGGCTGAAGGAAGGTCTGTACCTGTTGAGTAATGAGATGGTGATATTGTTGATGTTGAGCTTGTAAATTACAATATTTGATGTGAGCAGCTCCTCCTAGCAACCACTTCTCACATCCTAGCAACCACTTCTTGCAGCCTAGCAACCCCTTCTCAAAGCCTAGCAACCCCTTCTCACAGCCTAGCAACCCCTTCTCACAGCCTAGCAACCACTTCTCAAAACCTAGCAACCCTTTCTCACAGCCTAGCAACCCCTTCTCACAGCCTAGCAACCATTTCTCAAAGCCTAGTAACCAAACGTCACATATCATACTCACAGTAGCAATGGTAATTCCAGGAAAAAGTCTTAATACTCCAACATGTTGAACCAGATTTGTCCTGATGGTGAAACGACTGCTAAGGTTACACCTGAACACCTCATCCCATTCAACTGAAATGAAATGAAAAAATTAAAATCTCAGAAACAAGGCCTTTAAAAATTAGATAAAATATGGGAAGGCTTCCAAATGTTTCCAAGGGGGTATTTGGGGTAGTCAGTCATGCCCCCCACCTCTCCCCCCTGTATTTTTTTGTCTACTCACCTTCTATTCCTGACTCAACTTTTGCTATTGGTGGGAAGTTTGGAGAATCAAAAGCTCCAAAACTTCTGGCATCCACTTTTAGACATCTGTTGCCACGGTATAGCTTGCCATGAAAATAAACTGACACCTGGAATTGTGTACGTAGAAGAATTTTTACAAAAAATAAACATCATTTACTGCAATCATTTCCCCTGTGATTTTGTATCGTACATCCTATGTACCCTTGCCAGCACTTACTTCTGGTATAACGTGATGACCAGCAAGCATTACTGAACCAAGAATATTATCTCTGCCGTCATTAAGATGCTCGTTAATTGGACTCTAAGGAAAAAAAGAAAATTAATAAATATATAATTTTCCATTTTCAATACTCTGATCTAAACATGTGGGATACTCAGAAAACACAGAAAAGTGTGGGAAACTACGATGCATAGCGGACAAACAATGTGAGTGTTTTACTCTTGTCTAATGGCATTTCAACCAATCATAGTGCACATTAGAACTCAGTTAAAACAGTGTCTTCAAATGTCTTTATCAATAAATATATACATGTCCCTCTTTTTTTCCTGTTTAAAAATTGTTGAGTCAACCCTTTTTTGCGCACCCGCCTCTCTCTAAATAATGACCTGTCCCTCATTTCTTACCAAAGATCCAGTGATGACGACAGACTTCCCAAGGTTCTCAAACATGAAGGATAAAGCAGATGCCGTGTAACAAAGAGTATCTGTACCATGCAGAATCACAAAACCATGGTATTTGTCATAGTTTTCCTTGATTTTTAAGGCAATATGAATCCATCCTTTCATGTCCATGTCCTGAGAATGTCCGACAACGTCATCTGTCATTTCTTTGACGTCAATGAATGTGCGAACACCATATCTTGATACTCTGAAGAAAATGAAGTACTTTATCAGGCAATTAAAATTTAATGTATAACATGCTCACTGGAAAATATTATTATCATTAATCATTAATCATTAATCATTAATCATCATCATCATCATCATCATCATCATCATCATCATCATCATCATCATCATCATCATCATCATCATCATCATCATCATCATCATCATCATCATCATCATCATCATCATCATCATCATCATCATCATCATCATGTATAACATGCTCACTGGAAAATATTATTATCATTAATCATCATCATCAGCAGCAGCAGCATCATCATCATCATCATTATCAACATCATCATAGTTATCATGACTCACGGCATTATTATCTGGTCCTCTCTAATCTCTTCCTCTGGTAGATCATCCATCAGGTTTTCTTCAATCTTGTTGACATAATCAGCATCATGCATCATCGGCAGCTTCTTCAACTCATTTAACACCAAATTCTTCTCCACTCGGAAACCTGATAGAATGAGTTGATTAAAATTCACATCAGTCCTAATATAACCTTCATTATTGCTTTTTCCATGTTGTTCAAATTTAACATCAGTTTCTTTTGTCATGTCAACTAAAATGGCAGCCAAGTTATTTGCTATTTCATTCTCTTGGGAATGATTACAAACAACATTATTTTGTGATATGGAGTAGATATCATTGTTTCCATTCTTACTATCTATGCTCCTCTTGGAGACAACACACACACACACACACACACACACACGCGCGCACCACACACACACACACACACACACACACGCACCACACACACACACACACATTCTATTATTTAAGCCCAGTGTGAGTGTTAGAATACTTTTAATACTAGCACAGAGAATTGAATTTCAAAATTCTGATTGGCAGAAGACAGATGGCTGTTTTCTTTATCATTCATTGCTTTGTGTTTTTTTATCCAAATACAAATAATCTTCCTGATACTGGTACCCCTAAGGATTACTCTCAATGACAGAAGGAATAAATTTCATAAAAAGTTCATTAATTCATAAGGATGACTAGAACTAGATTAGAACGATTTCTAAAAATGATATCATGACTAGAAGGTTACCAAACCTGATGAAAAAAATTCTTTTGCATTTTTTATCGATACCCTGAAACAACCTCTGGGTTGATCAAAGTCAGGTATAGCTAAATAACTTACAGATCAAACCCTGAAACAACTTCCTGACTCAGATCTAAGTCAGGGCACAGCTAACTCACAGATCAAACCCTGAAACAACTTCCTGACTCACATCTAAGTCAGGACACAGCTAACTCACAGATCAAACCCTGAAACAACGTCTGGGCAATTCAAAGTCAGGGCATGGCTAACTCACAGTGAGATTGAATTGGAATTTAGCTCATTAGGTTTTGCAGAGGAAGGAATCAAGAGAAAAATCTTACATTTTTGCAAATGATAAATACAAAAGTGGAAATAATATAACATAATGCTATTTGCATAAATTAAGAAATGTTTACAATATGTACAAAAATATACAACAGGAAGAATCATTTTTGAATTATTATATAACAAATAACACACTGTCTATACCTTTAGTAATCTTTACATTTTTTAAAAATATCATTCTTTAAAAGTCTTAAAAAACACAAAGAAACACTTAAAGGTGTTAGACAGAGTCGATTAATAATAAATGGGTTGAAGAATACAACATAATTCACTTATAATGAAAGTTTAAACACCTTTTTTGCTGTTCTCAAATATACTCTTGTTATGCATTAATTTTGACTGATTGATAATAACCCTTTCTTGTTGTCAATATGGAAATGTTCACACGGAAGTTAAGTACAATGGTCCATGAATGCTATGAAAGAGGTCAAGAGCTGTGGTTTATACAACAACACTCATTCAACACTCAACATGTTCATCCTTTAAATTTAATGTGGAAATAATTTGGTAAATCTCAACTTCTGATGCCATCTTTAGATGCATTTTGTCCTATTACAAAGTTTGTATTTTATTTTCATTTTATAGCAGATTGTAGAGTGAACACCATGTATCTGTGAAACAATTGCTAGCTACGCAGCACGTAAAAGTATTTAGTTATCAACTAACTAAGAAGTAGATGCGTAGAGTTATTTTCATTTGTTCCAAATGTTCTGCTTATACATATCTACTATTTTGTACAAAAAAAAAGCTCAATCAGACAATACAGTTGTACATTTTCGGTTTTGTTTCATGTATATGTGGCGTGCACTCTATGTCCTACAGATTGTGATATTGTTTTTGTACTTCCTTATTGGAAATATATGGAGTGGTGGTCAGAATATATGCAATAATGTCCAATATTTGGGAGCACATAGATTTACAAGGTACCTAGTTCAGTACTCTATAACCTGTAACTTACAGATAATATTTTCATATACGATGTTAAGTTCACTCTCTTACCTCCTGGAATTAACTTCCATCCTAGAGCACCTCCAGTATACAGTAGAAGAACGTTTACCCTTCTGACAAGTGTTGAAGTGCCCTCATCAAGATCCCCAGAAATTGAGCCCATTCTGCCTCTAGACTTCAACAGAGGCTTCGCGTCTTCAGGCAACTCTCTATTGAACGATACATGCCGTAGAAGTTTCCTGGAACACTGTCTTTTCAAAGAACTATGACCACCAGCAGAGGTTGTTTTGGAGTCTGTTGTGTCCCCTGTAGGGGTGGTATGAGGCTCGCTTGTCCCATCGGTCTTATCCGAAATTGTGGAGGAATTTGAAGAGTTTTTTCCAATGCTGATTTGTTCCATCCGTTTTTGTATTGTAGGATAATTGTCCTGAGTTCCACTCATTGTGTTTTAAATTAAAATATCTTGAATTGAATCGATAAGATTATTATTTTTCAAGCTCGCATTGGATTCCTCGACTCCAAAATCTTGGAATATTAAAACTTTACCTTGGCCATAATATTTTGCCCAATTTGCTTCATTTTAGCACACAACCAATGTTAGAGACCTCCAATCGGTGCATGAATAGTAAAATGAAGTTAATATCAATTATTTACAAACAAAAACATTCCATACATTTGACCAGATTCACCGTCCATCTCAACTCACAAGAATTAGACTTTGGTCAGTCTTCGAGGTGCATTCTGGGTAACCACAGGGAGACCAAGCTACTGGGGAGGTATACTGACGTTTTAAACCCCCTTTCGGTAGCTTGTTTTGTTGTGCTAATTTTCACTATTGTATTATATTTTTAAGGAAGTTTTAGCATTCGCATATGAAAGTATATTCAAGTATGCATTACATTAAACTTTGCATATGCAGTGCAGGGGTGGTTCTAGAGGGGGGTTTGAAGGGTCCATCTGAACCCCCTCCTAGACTACAAACTCCATTGATTAGAAAGTATCCTATTTTCCTGCTCACAGAGTTTCCTTTTTTTTCTTTCGCTGGATGGGGAGAAAGGAGACTCTGCCAGCAGGGAACAACTATCCAATGTATAATAATTTTCATATTTTTGATTCAGGGGCTCTAGCTGCCACCCCCCCCCCCCCCCCCTCCCCGCTTTTTTTCCACTTCCGGCAGATCGAACACTCATAACAAAAATATCTACCTCCCAGCAAATTTCCTGGATCTGATTATCCTATTATCCTAATAAGTATTGTTTATCTTTTATAACTGACCAAAAATGATACATATATGTACAGACACAGATAAAACTTTTTTTACATTTATTAATAAAAACCAAGCTTGAATATTTTGCAAATCCTTTGATTCAATTTTAAAGTGCACCCAAAAAAAAAAATATGTATAAATAAGTAAATAAATAAAAAAAAATGCTAACTTTTTTTATAGAGCACTTTTCTTAATAAGCCCAAAAGCTATAAAATTATATACTCTGAAGAGACTTACAATTGTAATATAATAATAATACATATTATAAAACTCATGAATAATTAATGAGGAAAACATAATAGAAATCCTTGTCCGTGGAGGAGGTTGTATATCTGATGCAAAATCGTCCTGATTTGCATAAATTTTAACTCCAATTTTCTCAGCCAAATTCAATTTTATATTAAAAATTTTAGCAGAACATGAATGTAATGTATACACCTAGATGTTTCATAAGTAATATACAATGTTCATGGCTGTGTTGTATCAGATATACAATCACTCGCCTTCGGCTGGTGGTTGTATATCTGATACAACATGGACACGAGTATTGTATATATTACATAACTAGTACTACTAATAATATAAAAGTAGAAAGAATTCTCTTTTAATATTTTTACACTATTTCTAATTTGGCCAGTCGCTTTTTTTTTCGTTCAGCAGGTCAAACCCTCCTAACCAAAATATCTGACCCCCCCCCCACCCACACCAAAATTCCTGGATCTGCCCATGCTGTGATTATCCTAATAAATATCTTTTATAACTGACCAAAAATGATACATATATGTACAGACACAGATAAATCCTGATGATTAAAAAGATAAATTATTAGTGGTGCACCTTCAAACATTATTTTACGCCTTTTTTCCTTTGAACAACTTAGAATCCTTGAGGCGTGAGGCTGTACCTCTATACCCCTCCTCCAAGTGGTATACTTAGATATACACCTGTGTAAAATAGCATATTATCGTCCATTTCTTTTATTATCAACTTGAAGCCACAGGTCTCTTTATCCGAATGCCACTGCACTCATCAAATAGCGACACGACCTTGTCCAGTCCATAAGTATTTGCATTATCCAATGGTGTGTGTCCAAAGATGTCTTTGAGGGTGGGGTTTACTCCATTCTCAAGCAAAAACTTGATTGTCTCAATGTTATTGCGACATACAGCCTATGAAAAAAATTGAAAAATAAAATTTAGAATAGCCCCCTTTACAGTTCCCTGTGCTGTCTTGAAATTTGGCCATGCCTTTGCATTGAAGTGATATATACATGAAGTGTTCTTGCAATGATAGAGACATTTTTAACACCTTTGATAATAATTCATGTCTCTATCATTGAAAGGTCACCTCATTATACATGTCTCACAAGGGCACAGCTACCTTTAAAGATGGGACAGGAAACTGCGAAGAGGACTATTTAGCTGATATACCTGCTCCCAGTCCTCACACAAAATTTCCCAACACAGGCAACCCATTATTGGTGGACTTACCACATGTAATGGTGTTCTACCATCATAATCACAAACGTTCAGATCAGCCCCTGCCAGTGTCCACAGGAACAAATCATCCACTCTGTTCTTAGCAGCAAGAGAGCAAACCTCAGCAGCAACTTCAAACGGTTTCTTGTTCAGAATTGCTCCAGCTTCACTGAGCCTTTTCACCACTTCTTTATGCCTGAATTTAATGGCATCATCAAGAGGACTTCTATTAAACATGTCCTGCACATGGACAGATGCACCTTTGGACAGCAGAAAATTTACAACATCTAAGTTGCCATTTAGACATGCAATATGAAGAGGCCGTCTGCCATCATAGTTTACTGTTCCATTTGGATCTGCACCCTGGAAAAATACCAAACCAAAGATTGATTTTATTGATGACTCTTAAAACTCCAGTGTATGCAGGCTTAGCCTAACTTCTAAGATTGGAAAACAAAAGCAGAAATTGGAATAACAAAAGAAGTCTTGGATTCGAGGCTAAGCCTGCATACACTGGAGTTTTAACAGTCGTCAATTGAGCCCCAAAACAACTTCTGGGCTGATTTAAGTTGGGACATGCATAGGATACATTAACATAATACAAATTTAAATTCTATATTCCTTTTTACAGTTCCGTTCAGTGACCACGAATAATAGTTCCGAAACAAGGTTGTTGTTGCCATGCATATCATTATAAGCTATAGTTTTGCAATGCAAGGCAACTGTAAAACGTTTTATGATGAAAACAAACCTGTTCCAGTAGTTTTTGTAGGGTAGAAACACTACCAGAGCTGGCTGCACAACACATTAGGACTGGTAGAAGAGCTTTTCTGATGTACTTCATTTCCTACAAAATGAGCCAAATAAAAATATGAAAAAGAATCTAGGGTTCGTGGTTCACAGAGCTAAAAGGCTGCTCAGAGATTGGCTTTGATAACCAGCCATACCAAACTGCTCAACTTGTGGATAGACAAGAAGACTGACCTATTCTTAAATGAATAAATGAAAATAAATATATATTGAATAAATGGGATTTAACAGTGGTTCTACAGAGTGGCTCTTCTTTCACTGGATTCCAATTGAAATTTAGAAGTTGAGGAAGAGGAAGAAAAAACTGAGAACCTGGAGATAAACCCTTGAAGCACATGTACAGGAGAGAACCAACAAACAACTCTACTCACACATGCTAAGTTTAGGAATTGAGCCTGGGTCACCTCAAGAGGTGAGAGGCAAGCATTTTCACCACTATGCCACCCTTTCTTCCTAAAGCCTATCAGGCACCACACCTCTCAAAATCAAACTATCAGTTCACCCAAGAAAAGATAAAAACAACAGGTAGTAAAGTGTATGATATGTACACTGTACCCGGCTGTCATTCTTGATACTAGAAAAAAGTAGGGATGGGGGAGAAAATCGAGGGCAAGAGTGAATCATTTTCAGGCTAACAGTTTCTTGAACAGAGTTAAAAGACTAGCTTACCTCGCTAGATCCCACATGTAATGATAGAGCAACAGCTTCAATAAACTCACTGTCCTTCAATGAAAACTGTTCCTGTGACTGAGCTACTGTCAGTTCTCCACGTAAGTTTTGTTTCATGAGCTGAAAACAATGAAGCATTTCAAAATATCATCCACAACTTCATAACCAAACAAAAGAAATCTTAATATCCAGGCTCAAAAAAACATAAATGTATGCATGGGTGGCGTACACTGCTAACCCATTGTCTTTCACCACTGTGGTTCCAAGATTGGGGTCACTGGTTCGAGTCCTGTGGTCGACATACAGTATGTCTATTCAATGTAGTATGTGTGTGAGTTGGGACCTGGTTCCCCTTGTGTCCTCCTGGGTTTGGCCCAAAATAGGATTAAATTGCATTTTTAAATTTTCATGGTGACAGTGTATGAATCAGGTGTTCATGTACCTCTCTTCTTTCTTTGTTTGGCATGTACTCTTTGCCAAGAACATAAGAAAGCTTAGTCAGAGCAGCCTCTGGTGTCATGTCAGATCCAGGAATAACACCAGCTTCCAACAACGTCTACAAAAACAATCGATATTATATATTACTAACCTTTATTAATAACATGTGTCTAAATTTTAACATCTACAGCTAATGGTGCTAAAATTAAGAAATCTTAGTAAAACTGTAAAGATTTTTGGGGTTTGTTGTTTGACTTTATTTTACTCACTACACAACAACTTCTTAAATACAGGTATCCCAAATACTAAGAAATAATATGCAATAATAATTGACACAGGAAACCCATAAAGCTGAAGAAGGTATGCAACCACAGGTATCCCACAGACTGTACACCATAAGTATAGTGGTAACTTACTCTTCCAGTTGCATAAGCATCTACAACAGATCCATGGATACATTGGGTACAGTTAACAATGATTACACCTCTTTCAGAGGCTTTCTTGATCTCGGCAATGAGGTCGTCACGGTTATTTGGGGCATTTCCTGCACCATAGGTCTGTAGTACCACACCTTGCATCGGTTCTTGAAGAAATGCTCTTACCTAAAGAACAAAGACAATGAAAATGCATCAAACCATTAATATCAGTAATATCTGACACTGCGTTAGATATTAATTATGCCCAGCTGAAGAGATCTTATTACTAGTCTTTAGAGAAGGAAAAATCACTGCCCATCAAATGACCAGCAAATACTGCCCTTCTGTATCAGTCATCTTAATGAATCTTATGAATATCGATCATTACAAACTGTCAATAAAGAAAAAATGTTGTCCCCCCTGCTCATGTTGTCCATACACATTTCTGTTGAAAAACCTTGCTATTCAGTTGATAACAAGACCAGAAGTGACATCTATATTGATTCCTCTATTTCACTTGACATCATTTCCTGTCTCATGCAGAATGTTGAATCACGAGTTTTCAACAGCATTCTTCCTGGCTGACATCACATCCATGTTAGGCCACCATTTGGACCAGATCATGATATTAAAAGACTCTTATCTGGTACATGAAATCCATCAATTAACCTTAACTTGTTAGCATTGATCACAATTAATACTTACAGTATGTGCTGTGATGCCAGGAAACAGTCTCAACAGCCCAACATTTGGATTCATGTGGGTGTGAACACAAAATCTAGTGTTGTTATTGCATCTGAAGATGGCATCCCACTGGACTGAGGAAGTGATTAAAAAATGAAAAAGAGAGCCTTTTAAAAAGAATGGCAGCCAATAATTCTCACAAAGGGATATTGATAATCATGATTAAACAAAATTGATCCAACTGTGTAAAGGTAGGCCACCCAGGGGGGGTGCATGAAAACACCAAATAAAATGCATTGTTGCCATGGAAACACCCATGGTTCATTTTATCCCCCAAATTTCATACAAAATTACAAAATTTTCCTAAAAACTGAGCAATTTTATGAGGCTGGTCCCATTGCCAAACTGTCCCCTCAACATTCCAATGGGATCATCAGAGGATTGGTGGGCATGACTGGAATATATGTTGAAAGATTACCTTCAATTTTCACTGTCACATTTGCTAATGGTGGGAGATTTGGAGAGTCGAAGGCACTAAAGCTGCCGGCATTCACTTTGGTTGTACGGTTCCCTCTGTACAAATTGGCATCAAAAAATATACAGACCTGGAAAGAATGAAAAGAATGGAAAGAATAGTGAGGAAAAAAACACGCTTTCAAATCCCCATTCAAGGCCAAATTCACCAAATATTAGGTACTGCGTGTAATAGAAATAAACAATATCTTACCTCTGGTATAACATAGTGACCTGCAAACATGAGCGCACCAAGAAGATTATCACGACCATCGTTTCTCTGCTCATAAATAGGAACCTAGAGAAAGAATAAAAGTACACAAATTGCAAATAGCTGTATAAAAAGATCAAATTTCTCTGATACCAATCCTCTTATCTCATGCAATCAACCCAACCAAGATATCAATGTTGCTGTACCAAGGTGATGTTACAATATGCTGCTGTCTGCTGGGACAAGATGGTGGACATTGTATGTGAAGTGGTGTAGGAAGAGAGATCTACACATATCCATATATCAACTATACAGTTGTAAATAAGCAACACAATAAGTGTGGGAATCCAGGGTGGGCAAGGGTATACAAATAATAATTATTATCTTATACATTCCAGTTGCATCCTATATTTTGAGCATCAGGTTCAATACCTGGACTGTGTCATTAGGGTTTTCTTCAGGTTTTCCTTCCTCAGCAAGATCTAATACACCATTTTTTAGTTTAGTCTATGAGTTATTCATGCACTGACTTAGATCAGCCCAGAGGTTGTTTTAGGCTCTGATCTGTGAGTTAGTCATGCCCAGACTTAAATCAGCCCAGAAGTTGTTTCAGACTTTGATCTGTGAGTTAGTCATGCCCAGACTTAAATCAGCCCAGAGGTTGTTTCCGGGTTCGATCTGTGATTTAGTCATGCCCTGACTTAAACCAGCCCAGAGGTTTTTCAAGGATTCAATAAAGAGAGACCCTCTTACCTGTGATCCTGTTAATATGACAGTTTTGCCTAGATTCTCAAGCATGAATGACAATGCTGATGCCGTATAGGCCATAGTATCTGTTCCATGAATGACTACAATGCCTTCATAATCTGAATAATGCTGCTTGATATCCAAAGAAATTGATACCCAGTCCTCAATCGTCAAATTCGAAGAATCTTTGATAGGTACATATTCCTTAATGTAGTATAGAATCCTTACTCCATGTTGAGATATCCTGAAGAAAAGATAAATAATTTAGCACCAAAAAATTTCAATGCCTTCAACTATATTTTCTTATTTCTTGAACTTTTACATGTACTGTATGACCTCCATCAATAAAGTATTTACTAACTCAGGCCATAGTAAGCTTGATGGATGAAAGCCAAAATACAAGGAAACAGATCAGGATGATATCTTTCATTGTCACTCTTTCTCATAACCTGTAGAGTTCCACTAATTTGTAACAGACTTTTTTACAGCATCGTAAAAATTGTTTTCATATTTTTCTTGTGTCTGAAAGGCTATTGTTAATACAAGAATTAGTCAGAGTTCAAAAATCTAATTAAAATTGCAGATTGCAAATTAATGGGATGTACATGTGGCAACGAGATGAAAGTTAAGAAAAAATGTTACAATAAAATGAAAAATTTTATCTTATCTTCTTATATTTTAAACCCAGGTGTTAGAATGTATTGTTGTTTGAGAAGCAAAAAACATATTCAAAAATAGTATTTTAGTGTTCAGTAGTATCATTTCTCCATCAAAACAGAAGTGAACGCTCTGAATTATTGATATAGACAGTTTGAACAATCCCATGCACAGTGTTTAGCTTGGAGTTTTGCAAGGTTAAATTATTCAAACATTTCTTGTATATATCTACTCGTAAGATTCCGAAAACATTTAAATACTTATAATATATTGTTTGAGAAAAGTAATATCTAGGTTTAGGTTCTTTTCTTACGGCATTGCTAGTTCCTCAAGGGCGCTGCTGTCTGCGTCTGAACTGCTCTGATCTTCGGCTTTTCTGGGTTTCTCTGTTGTGTCAATGGATGAGCTCTTTTTGAAGTATTCTTCATCAAACAGCATTGGCAATCGCTTGATCTGCTTCTGAAGGAACCCAATCTTTGGCTTATACCCTAGATGTATTGAAACAGGTCTTAAACTAAACAATTTCTTTAAAAATATCACGTATATCTATGGAATACCTTCCTTCATTTTGAAGTGTTTGAAAAGTCTGAAATTTAAAAAATATACTTACCTACTTCTGTCTTCTCCATTCCTATAGTCCCTCCAGTATATAAAACCAGAACACGGGATGTTCTAACCCCTCCATAACACTTGGTGGACGCCATGAATGAATGAGTAACAACACAATAAACACTTGACGTCCCTTCCCGCTTCTTGTTCACGTACTAACCTTACCACAGGAAACCCAGTCATTGAATGGTCATTGAAGGGAAACCGGAAGTAGTTTTCAAGGTTTCAAGTATTTCTAGCTAGTCTAGTTGAATTTGAGCGAGTTATGATCTTTTGAATTCTAACCTTCCTCTCATACCTAATAATACGAAATAATACTCTTATAACTATAATACGATGAGAGATGGAGTAAATTCAAAAGGCCACCATAACTTGCTAAAATTCAACTAGAAAGACTTGAAATATTCCGATAGAATAAAAGACGAAGAACAGTAAAATATAATTCAAATTAATGTGATTTATTATATTTTTAGTATTTTTTATCATACATCGCATATATCAGCTTAGTCAGCTCTTGGGCTACCTGTGCCAAAACATAATTTTTTTGAATAATTCCCATGAAGCTTTGTGGGTTTGATATCCATCCGGGAACCACTCGGACACATGTGCTGAAGCTTGAGGCGAAACATGGCGGACGTACAACTCTTTGGAGGGAAGAAGTTAACCGAGCTTAGAGTCGTTGATTTAAGACAAGAGCTTGAAAAACGAGGCCTAGAGAAAAGCGGAGTCAAGGCTATCTTAGTGGAGCGTCTCCAAAAGGTTGATTTTGTTTTATTTTGTTTCAAAATTGATGATGAGATCCTCGAAGTGAAGAGGAGGAAGCAACATGGAGTCGCTAACACGTTGTTATTCTTGTACCAACAGGCTTTAGAAGCTCAAGCAGCTGAAGAAAAAAAGCCAGAAGAAGTAAAAGATGAGACTAAAGAGGAAGTTAAAGAAGAGTCTGAAGATATCAAGCCGAAAGAATCGGCTGAATCTTCTACAGAACTGAATATTTCTAAAAGCGAAATCAAAAGCGAACCAGGGGATCCAGACGCAGCTGGTGCAGTCCCGACACCACCAAAGCGTTCATCCGTAAAACCCGCGAAAAAAATGCCAAGTATGCACTTTGTGATGTTGTTCTCTAAATATTTCTCAGCTGTTTTCCTCTGTTGATTTTCCCCTAATATATATCGGTAAAATGGTTAAAATCCGTCATCGGTGACCTCCCGTAGAGGTAAACGCGACAATAAGGCATTATTCTACAGCCTCTCATTAGTCTGAAATCGTGGTACTAAAAACATTTCGTTATTATTAAATGTCTATTATCATATTTTAGTGGAGAAAAGTATATACCAAATTTACCTTTAAAAAGCAGGAAATATTTTGAAACGCTCATTAAATATTGACATTTTGTTATGTTGGATTTTTATGTTTACATTACGTATGACATAACATAATATTTAGAAAACTCGTTTATTCCAGTTCTTATCCTTTGTTTTTATTATCATTTTATAGAAAAGAAGGCAACCTCTGAAAAAGAAACACCAGTAAGTTGTTTATACTTAATTGTTTTTACATAATATACATTTTAAAAGGTTCAAGTGAAAAAACAGAATAGTTTTTTTTGTTCGTACATTGATACAGGTACAAATAATCATTACTTATTTATAGAGGCACTTCAGAAATGACGAGCACTTCAGCTAATTGTTATAGTACTTCTTGAGCACGAAATATACCTATGAACTGTTTTCCCATTTCCGACCACTTGTCATTCCCTTGAGAATATTGTCCTTTGTTTGAATCACATCCAAATTTGTGTGTTTTCTCAAGTATTGCTAGTAAAGAAAGAAATATTACTAGAGGGAGTGATGTTTGCTCATTGATCGAGACGTCACAACAGGAAAATCAGGCAATAGACTACCTTCATTCAAACAAGTTGTTCAGTACCTTTACATACTCTGATTGCAGAAAAAAACTGGGTTAAGTTGGCATTGCAGTGTATTGTGGGACTGTTTAAGGAGACATTTCCAAGAAAGCCTCTATTTCATCCCCTAAAACAGTCCTATAACTCAACCCAGTTTTTCCCTCAACCTCGGAATGATTCCCTGTTGCAACTGATGTCTTGATCAGCACGCAGCAATAACAATTAGTAATATCCCTCTGTCTCCTTCCCTTTTCCTTTTTTTTGGCCCTTAAAATATTTTAAATTTATTATCAAGGTCAAGGACAGCAAAGAAGAAGAACAAAAAGATAACAGCGAAGATGAATTGCTGCAAGAAAGTTTTGATGGCGAAGGAGTAATAATGAAAATAATAGATGAATGTCAAGATGACCAGGGTAACCGTACTGAAGGAATGGAAATCAATGAGTCTATGGATGTGGATGAGTTATTCAAGGATGAGTCTTTGAATGTCAAGGCTGAGGAAGAAAGGGAGGAAAAGAAAGATGAGCTTGGACTCAGTTTAGAGGAGAGTGATATTAATATGGAGGTAAGAAATGAAAACTAGTTATCAAATATGAGTTTTTATTGTTACCCTGAAACAACCTCTGGGCTGATCTAAGTCAGGGTATGACTAACTCACAGATCCAACCCTGAAACAACCTCTGGGCTGATCTAAGTCAGGGTATGACTAACTCACAGATCCAACCCTGAAACAACCTCTGGGCTGATCTAAGTCAGGGTATGACTAACTCACAGATCCAACCCTGAAACAACCTCTGGGCTGATCTAAGTCAGGGTATGACTAACTCACAGATCCAACCCTGAAACAGCCTCTGGGCTGATATAAGTCAGGGCATGGCTAACTCACAGATCCAACCCTGAAACAGCCTCTGGGCTGATATAAGTCAGGGCATGGCTAACTCACAGATCCAACCCTGAAACAACCTCTGGGCTGATATAAGTCAGGGCATGGCTAACTCACAGATCCAACCCTGAAACAGCCTCTGGGCTGATATAAGTCAGGGCATGGCTAACTCACAGATCCGACTCTGCAACAACCTCTGGGCTGATCTAAGCCAGGGCATGGCTAACTCACAGATCCAACCATGAAACAACCTTTGAGCTGATCTAAGTCAGGGCATGGCTAACTCACAGATGGAGGATTTACTAATACTGTACATTTTTCTTATTCTAGACTGGCAGTGAAGTTAAAGAAGAGAAAGCCAAAGGTAAGGGACTTAGTTATAGTGTGGAAAAAAGAAAATAGGAAAAACCCATTATTCCTTTTTATTCCTAATATAAATTTTTGTAGTCACCACTAGCTCATTTTCAGTATCGTGTCAATTAGGACTTTCCATGGCATTCCAGAGACACTTGCCCTGAGTCTTGATTATGTCTTTTAAACATTTTGATTGATGCCTGACTAAACTTAGATCACAGCAACAAGAACCCTACACTTTCAATCGTAAATAAGTTATGTTACATCACCTCAGTTTATCAATATTAATGATGCTTTATGATCATATTTGGGTCCCCATAGTGGAGTTCTGCCCATATGGCAAAGTTTATAAATGAATAAATAAATATTGACATACACAACTGCCGTAGGTTCTGAGGAGGTACCAACTAGCAGCAAAGATGACATCAGTTTGGGTGACAACAGTGCCGACTCCATCAGAGGAGACACATCAGCCATGGATACTTCAGAGGTAGACTCATCCAAAGAGAACGGCTGGTCAGTGTCATTGATTGTCCATACGGATGGCATACAAGATGATCTTGATGAGGAATTGAAGGCTGCAGAGAAAGCAGAAGAAGCTGCTAAAGAAAACAAAGAGGAACAAAAAAGAAGTATGTGTATGGGTATTCCTTCCCTTCAACAGTTTACTGCGCAGATATTACGCGGGCCATGACCACCCTTACAATATTTTAATGATAATGTAAAGTTAAAACAAAGCATTCCAGCTTAAGCCAAACAACAAAGATGCTAATATCTCATAATCTTATCACCACTGAGCATTTTGTTGGTTTTATGTTTTAGAAGAAGAATTAAAAGAAAAAGAGAAAGATGAAAAAACCAAGGACACTGACAAGAAAGATGAAAAGAAAGACAAGCCATCAGAAACATCTGAAAAGGCTTCCAAGAGTGAAGGAAAATCAAGGTAATTTTATATTAGTTTTCCCTCATTGGTGCACTTTTCTTATTAGGACCACTGTTCAGAGGATAGTGTATAGTTTTTTTGGCAATACAAACAAGTAACAATTTTTCATGTATTCCTCTTTAAACTTTAGCACTGAAAGCAAGGATACACCTAAATCTAGTGCAAAGAAAACTCCAGATAAGAAGGCCAGCACAGCTAAAAAAGGCACCACAGACAGTAAAGCAAAGGGTGCACCTACAGCCAAAGAGAAGAAAGAAAGTGGCAAAAGTCTATGGGTTAGCAACCTGTCGTCCATTACACGTGCCGCAGACCTCAAGACCAGATTCAGTCAGCATGGCAAAGTAAGTAGAGTGAGTCCTGGGACCCATGTAACAACTAATGTTAGGGTCCCAAGCATTGCCATGGGTGCCAATCAATATTTAGGAAGCCCTTGTCAACCCAAATTAAGAGAGTCCTGAGATGCACTTAGGTCCTTCAGCATTGTGTTGTGAGCCCTTGAAACACAAGTGTGTACTTATGTTATTGCTAGAAATGTTTATCACATGTTTTTGAATTGTATAGGTTGTTGGTGCAAAGATAGTTACAAATTCCAAAGCACCAGGAGCGCAGTGTTTTGGTCTTGTTACCATGTCAACCAGTGAAGAAGCAGCCAAATGTATATCTCATCTCCATAGGACAGAACTTCATGGAAGGACAATAACTGTTGACAGGGTAAATAAATATGAATTTAAAACTACAACTTGATAAGCATTAGGACATGTATTTTATCAGCCTCTACCAGTATTTATACATAAGAGATTCAATTCTAATTACCTTATAAAATCCTTCAAACTTTATCAAGGCCTGAAGCAACCTCTCGGTTAATCCTAATCAGGACACGGCTAACTCACAGATCAGATTTAGTATTTAGCTTGGTAGGTTTTGAAAAGGGAGGAAAACTGGAAAACCTGCTGAAAAACCCTTGAATCAAGGGAGAGACCCAGTGAACTCTACTCACTTTGGTACCAAGTCCAGGAATCAAACATAGGAACCAGAGATGAAAGGGGAATGCACTACTGCTACACCACCCTTGATTCCTTAATGGATTATGTGTTAATATATATGTACTTGTATTGACAGGCAAAGGGGGATCGTATCCCTTCTCAAGGAGGAACAAGTGCAACAAAGAAGCAGGCAGACAAGAAACAGGCTGATAAGAAAGGTAATTTCTGTCTAAGAGTCTCATTACAAGGCCTCTTTAACCCTTGCTCCATGTGACGGCAGCATCCTTGTAATGATTTCGAGGGGAAAATGATCAAAAGAATGCCAGAA
The DNA here is from genome assembly GCA_023349425.1 of Anthopleura sola. Lineage (NCBI taxonomy): Eukaryota > Metazoa > Cnidaria > Anthozoa > Actiniaria > Actiniidae > Anthopleura > Anthopleura sola. Next base: position 12,000,490 of record JALHLI010000004.1, on the reverse strand, counting down.
TGAAAGGAATGGAGTGAAGGAATGCAGACTAAAACATTGATTTTCGTGGGTGGGATCGTTGACATTCTACATAGGAGTAACCTTGGCATGTTTTTCTGCTAGAAAAACCCACATCTGTGACATCTATAGTATAATTGCTAGTCATAATGTTATTCATATTATATGTTAACATTACAATATTATTATTTTTACCATTCTCCCTTCTCACTCAGTGGCAATCTTGGATTCAAAGCAAGACTACTCATGCATGACTCAGCCTTGCTTTGAATCCAAGTTGGGTGCTACATGAAAAGGAAAAATTGTTATCACCATCATTTTCTTCATCCTAATCTTCTTGCCATAATTCTAAAAATCAATGATTTTTTTAGCAACAAACAAATCTCAGGAGAAAGGCAAGGCTGATGACAAGAAACAAGCTGATAAAGGTAAAAAACCAAACGAAAAGACAACCAAACCATCTGGTAAACAGTCTACAGGTAAGGGACAATACTTATATTGTATTATGTTCCTACTTGCAATATTCCTTTCTTTCCAAAATATTGATAATTCCCCTTGTAACTCCCTCCTGTTTGTGTTTAAGCCCTTGAATATCCCTCTAATCTTATTTTGTAGACTTTGATGATTTTTTTCAGATATATTCCTCTCCTGTTTATAGCCCATTCACCCTTTCTGTGTTTTTACATATCCTGTGAAAAACCAGACATTCCAACGGCTTGTGAAATGTTTTTTTTTATTGCCGCAACTCAAAAACATAAAAGGTACCGACTAATTAATTTTGATTGACAGCAGTAAAAAACCAATTTCACAACAAGCCAATTGGAATGTCTGGTTAACAGAATATGTAAAACCGCAGTAACATTATACTCTCATTGTTAAACCCCAAACGTCCAACAAAGATTATACAAACATCCTCTTTGATGTTATTTTATATATATTTTCCTCTGTTGGTTTTTACTCTACTTGTATTCCTCATGGACTAAGTGTTTGATTATTCTCTTTCTAAAACATGTAATCTTCCTCCCCCTTCTCCAAAATCTTGACATAGTACCTATCGCTGCTCCAATAGCCACCATTCCCTTCATATAAGACAATTGTTTTTGCTTGGCTGTCCTCTTATGTTTCCTGTGTTCCCACTTCACTCTGATTTGATTCATCACTAAAAGCAGTCTTTGTAAAGCATCTCTAATCCCAATAAGTTCAATTCTAATATATTCAAGACTACTATATTGTGCCAAAACCTCACGTATACACAGTTCCAAACTGTTTGACCAGGTGTCGTAATCAAGTATAAATGTGGGTGTGGCAATAGAATTATGCGATAAAGAGTTTCTTGATAGATTTACAGTGTTCTCTTAATTGAATTCCAATCACCACATAAGACGTTAAGTCATTAAAGATGAGATTCTGCCTGTATTCTTCTAAGTTAACAACATTTGATTATCCTTGAACAAGCTAGGAGTAAATCTTACCAATGTGGTATTATTGTAGACCTGGCTGAGCATATTTTTCACCTTACATTTCCCAGTCACTTGTCTATGCCTGTTTTGTTGTCTTATCATTGTGAAAATCACATCTGTAAGCTCGTAACTAAGCTTGGGAATTCAATAACATTTTGGTGCATGTTTTAAGTGTATAAAAATCTTTCCATTTTGCGTAAATCTAAATTTCCCACCCGGCTATCCCTCTCTTCCTGATCTTGAGGATGTCTCGTTAAAACGTGTTTGTTCGAATTTTCCATCCAAGTTGTTGATTCCTCTTGAAACCGTTTTGTAAGTTGTGCAGGAATGACGCTAGTTTGTTGCACTGGTCCCCTTGTCAATGCGCTTGTCAGATGCAGTAGAATTGTGGTTATATGATTTCACGTCTCATTATCCCTCATCGTTTTGAAACGTATGAATTGGGTTTTTGTCATGTGCGCAAGGATTAGGAATATTGCAGTTCTCATATCACCCCTTGTTTGCTGCGCCTACTAGCATTCCGTTGTACATAACGAGGCTATCGCGCTTCATGAAATATGTACCAGTATGGAAAGACTAGTACAGTACCTCCAGTTTTTTAATCCCCTTGCGCACGTGCCCCATTGTTTTGCTGTCCATGTTGTGATGAAAGGGATGCCAGCAGTGAAGTGAGTTGTAAGGCTATTGCATTGTATGGATGCTCGGTAAACGTTCTCAGTGTCGAACGGTTAAACTAACTGTTGTTTACTTTCTGATGCCTTTGCTCAGTGTTTCACTTTTCTCTGTTTTGTGACTAACAATAATCACAGGAAGCTCACCATCTGTCAGCAAAACGGACGAAACTACTCAAGAAGACGCGAAGAAGACCGAAGATTCGAGCGATCGAGTTGTGGTGATGGACGATAACAAGGGTGAACCTGTAGTGGTCGTCGCGAACAAACCAAAAGACGACAGCAAGTCAAGGTCAGCTTCCCGTGGCCGAAAGAGCAAGAGCTCAGAAAAAAGTAATGGCTCACCCATCAAGTCTTTGGAGGAAATCCGTCGCCAGAGAGTGGAGAAGCAGCGACAAGATCGTGCTCGTGAAATGAGAGATCAGCGTGAACGTGAAAGAACGCTAAGGATTCGACGCGAGAGAGAACGTATCGCCCGTGAACGAGCGATCGAGAGGGAACGAGAACGTGAACGCGAGAAAGAACGAGAAAGAAGAAGACAACAGTTTTTGCGTGAACAAAGACAGAAGCAGGAACAAGAAAGACTGCGATTGCAACGTGAACTTGAACGACGCCGTGAATTAGAACGACTTCGGCGCGAGCGTGAAGAACGCGAACGTCTTGAACGTGAACGCCGGGAACGTGAACTTATAATAGAACGTGAAAGGATTAATCGTGAACGAATCGAAACCGATAGACTGAAACGTATTGAACGCGAACGTTTAGAACGTCAGAGAGTAGAACGTGAACGTGTTGATCGTGAGCGCGTAGATCGTGAACGACTAGAGCGACTGGATCGTGAACGTCGTGGTTCTGGTATCAAGCGCTCGGCAGCGCCGTTTGAAAGAGACACTTCTGCATCTCAAAGAGCTGGATTTTGGCAAGATTCTAAGCGCGCTGCTGTTGAGGGGAGCAGACCAGATAACCGCGAGTTTTTTGGCGGTAGTCTTGGATCACATGATGCTGTGCCTTCAAGGCGACCAGACGACAAGGTACAGATGGATCGACGTGATAGTAAAGGACATCGTGATGATGGTCGAGGACACTCCAGATCTGGCAGCAGAGATGGTCGACGTGATGATGACTTCAGCAGCCGTGACGACAGGCGCAGAAAAGATGATCACAGTCGACGGGGTGAAGTGCGTGACTCTCGTAAAGATGTTCGTCACGTAAGCGACCGTGACAAAGGTTGGTCTGAGAGAATGACAAGTGCTGGGAATATGGGTCCTATTGATCCACAGAAAAGCTTATCAATACTTCTCGAACGGGCTGGTGTTAGTGGAATACTGGGGAATAATGCCCCTGGAGTCAGATCTGACCTCGGTAAAGGAATGGATCTTGATATTGGACGATCTCTTGCATCTGATCACCGTGGAGGTGATTGGCGTCAGGCAGATCTACGAGATGGCAGACCCCCTGTCATGTCAGCAGATCGAGGACAGCACATGCCTGTTGTTGGTGCAGTTGATTCTCGTTATGGTGCCATGGAGCATGCGCATCGACCTTCGGCTGTGGTTGCTGATCAAGTCAAAGTGACCTCACGTGATTGGCGTGGTGACCCTAACGCAGAATTAATTGCAAGCAGAAGCCGCTCAAGAGCCCGCGGAATGGACTCCAAGTCTGCCCCTCATAGCTACGAGTCACGCGACCGTACCGTCTTGTCACGTGACACTAATGCTGTGCGCGGGGCCTGGGGAGGAGATGCCCTACGCCCTTCAGGACCTCCTCTTCCAGGTCGAGGGATGATAGATGATAGATCACGCGGTACTGCCATCCCAAGAGAAGCTGTCCCCCCTGGCTGGGCTGTTGGATCAATGCCGCCTGTTGGTGATGTGCGTGGTGCTTACGGTGGTAGTGCTGGTCCCGATAGAAGACACTCTGGAGGAGGCGCTGATGTGCGTTACGATCCATACAAGGTTGCAGCTCAGAGAAGCAGTGGAATGAGGCGATATTAAACAAATAGACTCTGTTTCGAACAGTTAAGCAAAACACTAGATGCTGATCATACCAAGAATGTCAATATTATTGAACTTTTACTCTCAGAGTTGCTGATCACTATTTACAATATAACTAACCAAACTCGTACGTTGATGGACCGACTTCTTATTAGATGAGAACGTTTAGAACGGTTTTAAAAAATTAACACGTTAACTTTTATTTCTTTTTCATTTTAATTAAGCACGCGGGTTACTATGTGATGTAGATTACGGCCTGCGTTTGTAATGACGCTTTATTCCTTGAATATGCACGCGATGCTTTTTTTCCTTTTCTTTGTACGGTAATTCAGTCTTATTCAGTGAATAAAAATACGAGCATGTTCGAAGTACAACTTAAATGCAATCTACGTTTATGCTGGAGTTAAAGAATCAAAGTCATCAGAGAATATCATGGCATTTTGGCGCTGGAAGCACTTACGGGATTGCTTTTCAGAATGCGCGCAAGTTCTAACTTCCCTTGGTAAATAATACCTCGCTCTGCAACCACGTATTCTCGCCGGACGAGCACACGCTACAAAGAAAGTCTCGTATTATGAAAGTGGATTCCATAACGATTGCCTTGCAGCGCGCAAATTCTGTTTCTTCATTTCTGAATTATTAACTGGCGATCTCAGAAGATAATGCTTTGAAGCGAGGCACTCCTACCTTTGGCCACAGAATTCTCCCGACATTGCTGGCTTCAGAATGTCTTGGCGTACTTGATAAATGCCAATTGCATGGCGACAATTTGTTATCAGGTGCTGTATATCACCGATTGTTCAGCCCATCACAGCAAGAGTGTTCTGATACTACTGCATTGATTACTACTGGATATCCTTCCACGTTTAAGTTGGAAGCGCTGCCAAGGATTCATCGTTGAAGAAGATTACCTGAGGACGTGGAGCTGACCAAGAAAATGATATGGTTGTATTGAAGAAAAGCGCGCGATTGCACCGCTCATGATATATAACCTGCATAGTTTCTGTGCTTTGTCTTTAGATCCTAAAAATATTGTTTGTGGATATCTAAGTGAAAGTGAGTTCTTGAATTTCTGCCCTTCCTTTTATCCTGGCATTTGGTTATCACCCCTCGCCACTGCACTTCCTATGCAACCCGGTGCGCACTTGAAAATTGGCCTATGATAGGGCGCAATATATAGAATTTGATTGGGGAATGTTTATTTCTAGAATAGTGGTGGGGTTCCCCTTGATTTACGTTCTTACTAATTTTATGTCTACTGATGGCTCAGTCTGTTCACAGGGAAAGTATTGTGGTCTTCAATCAAAGGTAAGACAGACCTGAAGGGGAAGAATGGTTGATGGATGGGTTGATCAAGTTTGGTCACTTTGATTCGTTCTACTTGCGAGTACTTGTCTCGAGTTCGCTGTGAATATATATAACGTTGCCTAGCCACGGTACAAAGGCCACAGTTTTGCCCATTTTAGATTGGTGGCCTGTGAACTGAAGAGTATCGTCGCGCAAGGTGTCTGGTATCGTTAGAAATACCCTCTTTCTTCATATTCATACAAATTGAAATTGAAAACGTCCCGTATAATGATCCCAAACGCCTGAAGTTGAATCAAAAACTCAACCTGTTGTCTAATCCAAAAATCCGCACTTGGCTTGTTACACGACATAAACTCTTCGCGCAATGGCGTATCCCGAAAAATCGTCCTGTGAATCCTCTCCTTTTGCAAAAACGAAGCGCGCACATTTTTATGTTTGGCATAAAAAAGAAACAAGCTCGCACGGTCGTCTTGGACCTTTTAGTTCGTAACATACCTCTAGATTCCCTAATTACAGACTCATTACCTCGGGGCTAGCCCCATTTCAGCGTCAAAATATTCACAAATCATCAACGGTAAAGTAAGCAAACACTTTGAAATTCAACACATCTTCACTGGAACATGAATATTCAACACAAAAATGGACTTCGACGATGCGGCGGGCATCTTGAATTGCAAGGCATTATGGGGCGTCCAGGAGGCAAAACAAAGGTGGCGGGGAATATATCTTTCATGTCCATCTTCTTAATCCATTTTTTTTTTATATTCTTCAGGTATGTGCCCTGGAAATCATCTTAGTAATGTTTACCGTGTGTTGCAATCCATCAATTGGTGTACAAAGTTTTATCATGTTTGTGCAATCAATAAAATATGTTTTCGTTTGATAATCTGGAGGTAATTCAATCAGAAACGCCTGGTATTTTATTTCTGGTAACTTATATATTACGAGTTTTATCTGACTGGGTTCGTACTGCTCCGAGAATTCACCGATCTCGAAGTCATTGTTATACTCCCTATTGCCCATCATCGAGAAAGGACTGGAATTTATTATAGGGTTGGTTACGTTTAAGGCAAGTTTTCACCTTCTCAGAGCCCTTATATATTTCGTCAAGCATGCGCAGTAAGAAATAAGGGCTCTGAGAAGGAGATTGGCTAAAATCTGTTTTTGATTAAGACCGAAATGCTTGTGGGTCACGTAATATTGTCTAATAGTGAATAATAATAATTTATTTTATTTTTAGTCCAAACCATCCGAAACAATTTTTTCATTTTTTCCGCTGGATTTCTGAAATTCTTGGATGAATGCGAGGTTATCAATAACCGCACCAAAAATATCCAGTAAATGCTGCAAACATTTTATTCCTTTTTTCTACATTTTTATGGTGTTGCTAGACACTTGAAGTCGATTATATTATTTACAAAGTTTTTCAAAGTCCTTGACGGGGCTAAGCTAGCATGCTTTCCTAAGGGGTTTCAACATCGACGGTGGGGGTATGTCTTTTTTAAGTCTAAGTTGCTTTAAGAATCCCAACTATTTACAGATTACTAGATTAACCACTATTTATTCACATTTGTTTAGAGCGGTTTGCGTATGAGTTGGAAACGATATAGCAAATTCGTAGACGTACTGTAACCGTATCGTACCATAGCCGTAACAATGCATTCTGATTGGATGATTTACTGGAAGACGATGGGAAGCCATTTCAATGTTACGGCATGTACCGTGTACGTCCTGTAAATCAGTGCCGTATGTTTCCCATTCGGACGATAACCATTCTTATGGGAAGCCATTTAAATGTTAAGACGTGTACCGTGTACTAGCTGTAAGTCAGCACCGAATGTTTCCCATTCGGACGATAACCATTCTTATGGGAAGCCATTTAAATGTTAAGACGTGTACCGTGTACTAGCTGTAAGTCAGCACCGAATGTTTCCCATTCGGACGATAACCATTCTTATGGGAAGCCATTTCAATGTTACGACATGTTCCGTGTACTAGCTGTAAGTCGGTACCGTATGTTTCCCACTCATACGAAAACAATTCCTATGGAAGCCATTTCAATGTTACGGATTATCATAACGTGTACGTTCTGTAAGTCATAACGGTATGTTTCCCACTCATGCGAAAACTTTTCTATTCCTATTTTATAAGAGTGGCGTAGTGGTAGTACAATCGGCTCGCCTCAAGAGTCTCGGGTTCGATTCCTGGACTCGGCATCACGTGTGAGTAGAGTTTGTCAGGTCTTTATTCACGGGTTTTACTCCCTACGGAAAAAACTAATGCGCTGGATTCCAATTCAACCTGTGCGTTAGCTGTGCCCTGACTTAGATCAGCCCAGAGGATGTTTCAGGGTTCAACCTGTGCGTTAGCTGTGCCCTGACTTAGATCAGTCGGAAGGTTTCAGCGCTCGATAAAAAAGTAAGGTTTTGACCATTAGCAAAGGCCATTCGGCCGACAAAAAAAACTGACGTAACCAGGTTTTTAAAAATCATGTTCCAATAATGCTTTGGGCCTCAACTGAGTTGCTTCTAAGGATCCTGCTGTGGTCATAGTCCATGAGCCAAATCCCAAAAGCGGCCTAAAATAGAGTTTCGTAGCACCCCCTATGGGATATAGTGAATCTAGTATCAAATGAAAGCTTGTGAACTATATTTTTGGAATCTATTTGGACTATCAGCAGTACATGGGAATGGATCTTCATTGCTATTAAAATCTAAAGTGGTCTAAAGTATCTTAAAGTCGTGCAGTTGCACTCAAATACAAATAGTTCTTGAGTTCGAAGCTAAACTAACTATACCAGGTCAGTGGGGCGAAGCAATTTCAAAGTCCAACTTAAGCTAACTGGTCCCTAGTCAAAGGGAAGGCGCTACCTTAAAGTTGTGCAAGAACTCAAATGTGATTTAAATTTCTTTCGGTGTTCTTACTGGGCGAGTCCAGGCAGTTGACTGTCTTGTTCCATCTCCATGCAATCATTAATAGCCTCACTTGAGGTTTTGGATTCAGCGTTCTTTCCCAAGTTCAGTAGCTGGACGGTGGACATGGTGATGTGGACAGGCATTGGAACAGATTGGGTGAGCGTGTCAAACGTGGCTGAATCAACTGTTGTACCCTTTTGGCTGCCTTCAGCGCTGGCGGTTCCACCTTTGTACTTGCTTGATTCTGGGAATGATGGCAATTTCTCCAGCAGTGCTGCCCTTATCTAGGGAAAAAAAGTTTCTTGTTTTAAAAACAGGGGTACATTTTATTGGTTCAGGGTAGAGTTTGATTCGTTTGTTTTATTCAGGTTTCCTCGTGTCTGCCATTCACGAATGAATGAATAAGAATAATATTAGTCTCTTTCACAGTTCCCTGCGCCATCTTGAAAGGTAGTCGTGTCTTTGCATTGAGGTGACCTTGCAAAGATAGAGCCCTATTTTACAGTGCGAATTGAAAAACCGTGGGCTCCTAGAAATATTCCAGGAATATCCTATTGTTCTTTGGCCAATCAGAAATGAATCCTTAACCACAAGATGATGGAAAGATAGGAATAACGCTTCTGATTGGTTAAGAAACATTCTTGAAATATTTCTAGGTGCCCAAGGTTTTTCGATTCGCACTGTAACACCTTTGACAATTATTCACATGTCTCTAATTGCAAGGTCACCTCGTATCTTGCTTCGATGCAAAGGGCCCGGCTACTTTTTTGAAGATGGCGCAGGGAACTGTGAAGGGAACTATTTATTCAATTCACCCTGCTTTCCCACCTTGCTCATGATCGCAAAACAAGAGCATTCTCTCGCAAGAATGATAATTCCTTGAAGCGTAACGATGTATTTCAAGGGTACACAATGACACTTACCGAGTCGTTAATCCAGCAATGAGCGACGAATATGAAGAAACCCTGTGGTCAAAGAAAAGAAATATTTGGTCTTGAATCTTGCTCGATCATGATAAAGATTTGTATGGAAAAAGTTGAGTGAGAAACTTGCCATCCAGCTTATTTTCCATACTGAATGTTTTGCTTTCCTGGTATAAATATCAGGGTTCTCTTTCCATTGCTGGGTTTAATTATTTCATGACATCAATTTTAGGGACTATTTCTATTACGACGGCTTAACTCTTCAACAGTCGACATTACGCGTGTAAGCTAAGGTGAATTTCAGTCACAGATGCAGTGAAATCGCCCTTTTGTCAAAAGTAAATTGGCTCACATGAAAAAAGATCTTACCTGAAGAGAATTGATGATGGCGAAAAGGTAATGAAATACGATGAAGTTCTCGTCGATGGCAAGGAAACCGAACACCCATGTCAGCCCAAGAAGAGGAAGAAGAACCACTGTGACCTTGACCGTGCGTCTGCAACAACGAAAAGAATCGGATCTGTCAATTTTGATTGATAGGGCGTGGCCAAAATTCACACCTCCCTACATTTCCTAACTCCAGTTGGGGCTGCCGCTAAGGCACTACTTGGTTCCACTAAGATTCTACTATATGGAAAGCGAGACGGTGGGAATACAGCCACCTTTGTCCAGGTACTGGACTATCCTCTCCTAGACAAGCCAAGGGCTGCTCAATAGTAAGCTCGAATGTTTAGAGGGGAAGGCGATGCCTAAACTTGCTTGGATTACTGACCATTTTGAAGCTCACTGACGAATCTCATACTTACTTGACTTTGGGACTTTCTTTTGGTTTGTTGGGAAGAGAGGTGAATGCCATGGTCTTTCGCAACAACACATAGACGACTGACAAGAGGACGAAGAAATTCGCCTGAAAACGAGGGAAAAGTTGTTGGCTATTTAGAGTGTTAACACAAGGACGGATCCAGGGGAGGGGTGCGCACCCCCCCCCCCCTCCCCCGAATAGCTGGAATAAACGTTCGTAGTGGGATGAAAATACGCATTCAAAATTACATCAATCGCATTAAAACTTTGTGGTCAGAAAAACTGCTAGGAGCCACCTTAAATCTGAGTAACTTACAAACAAACAAGGCTATACCATGAAAATGAGTGCACTCAAGGTTATCAAGAACAGCGGTACATGCATGGAATAAGGAAGAGGACTACTGGGAAAGACTGTCATTGTAGGCAATAATCACGTGACTTAGTGGTCTAATTATTCAAGTTGATACTCACGACTATAATGACAAGAATTGGGACGGCGAATACCCAGATGACCTTTTCTTGTAGCCAACAGCTGATAAAGAAAGCAATCGCAATTAAGACCATGATCTATGACAACTTAGATAATGAAACCTTGCCCCCCTGTTCCCCAGCACGTGTGTTCCTGACCAGGTGTCTTTCCATAGTCCTTTATAAATGTGTTTAGTTATTGAAGTATATTCGAGCTTTGGACTAACTTCTATATAAGGCATGCAACAGCACAACGCCTATTGCGCATGCACAAACACTTAGGCATCACAGAGGTACCACCGTAACAGGGATAATTGGTAATACTCTCCCTTACTTACATTTTCTGTGATCCATACTTGTTGAACACGGCCGCAGATGTGACTATAACCAGGACCAATGGAACACCTGATAAGTATATCAAAAAATACATCGTGTTATTGTTCAGTCAAGTTATTCAATTGATGGGTTGCAAGCATCTCAAGAGAGTCAAAAGACAAAAACATGGCGGCCATTTTGGTGATGTTAACAATGGATGCTAATGAGGGATCTTTTGTTAAACGACCAGAAAACGCTTCCCCGAGAGGCCGCGATGACATAACGTGCAATCGACCACAATACAAAGACCAGTTTTTCTTTTCATTTTTTTTACTTCCAAGAATATCTTGTTTCATTTGAACTACAAAATATATTATCCCCTTCACAGGTGTTCTACAAATCCCTGCCTATGATATCGGTATCTGGTGCATTGTGGTCTAGCTTGGGTACAAACATCTTTTGTTCATCATGCCTTATGTGGTGTTGGTTGTACCCAAGCAAGACCAGCATGCGTTCTGAGGCAATATAGCTGTCCTTACCCCATCCAAGAGTGAAGTAGAATTTGCCATATTTCTTGGTACTGAACACTTTAACGATCTTGTTGTACACGTTGATTCCTTCGGCCAGCATCCAACAGAACGACGCGGTCAAGAAGTAATGAGTAAAGACGGACACGACACGACATGCCACCTGGAAGCGAAGGGAGGGAAGGGTGAGTCAGTTTGGACCACATGGTTGAGCTCCCTTGATTGTTTCAGAGTTACAACCAAAAGCGGAATTTTCTTTACAATAACGGTATGCACGTCAAAAAGCCATTTTTTGCCCTCGACTCTGCTACTTCGTGAAATGACATCACAAATGAGAGTTAATGTAGTTGGGGGAAAGAGTTCAAAATCTATATTTACCAGTTCAACGTCGACTAAGAAGGAGCCAACGACAAACCAAATCTGTGCGAATCCTATCGCAATGACGAGGTTGATGTGGAGTTTGAACGTCTCGAACCTTGCTTTCTTTTCCAATGGGCGACGCCTGAAAAGATACAATATCAATCATGGAGAAATTTAAATTTGACTGCACGTCTAAAGAATTCTTTAAAAGAAAATTTGAAAGTCCGGAAAAAAACGTTCAATTCACCTTTTCGGCGCTAGGCTTTCACGTGGTCTTCACGTGATGGATCGTGTTACGGTCACCAAAAAGTTCGGACATTGTTGTTGAATTGCCACACGATCGTACTAACTTTTATACAATTTATTGACTTGATTTGTTTCTTCTGTTCTCAAATTTTTATCAAAACTTCTTTAGAAATAAATTATTTAGATAGTTTCACTAAGATTTTGAGAACAGAATTAACAAATTAAGTAGATAAATTGTATAAAAGTTAGTACGATCGTGTGGCAATTCAACAACAATGTCCGAACTTTTTGGTGACCGTAACACGATCCATCACGTGAAGACCACGTGAAAGCCTAGCGCCGAAAAGGTGAATTGAGAAGTAATAGGGAGACTGGGGACGAACTTAATTCGTCCTGCAAGGAATTGTGGATTGTTTTATAGAAACCCGATCAAAAAGCATCGTCAAATGGCGCGCCAAAAATCTTGTTCCATGATTTCATACAATTAAAGAAATGTTATCTTGGGTATTCCAAGCTGTACTCAAAGAAATCAGGGTTTCAAGAGATACTCACATAGCAAGTGTCAGAGCCAGTACTGTCAAGAAACAGAAGACAATGGATATCGAGCAGCCAATCAGAGAGATGTACTTCAGGGCCTCTTTGTGTGTTTCGTGTAGATCATCCTGACAAAACGAGATCGAGATAAGGAACCATTCGTACCAGTTGGGCAGTATTAGAAAATGATAGATCATATACAGTATACTCACATAAACTTGATGAACGTCCATCAACAACCCATAGCTGGTTGTGTGGTTACATTTACAGACAGTGATGTTGTCATGGGAACTGTTTACCCAGCATCCCTCGGACGCCCACACCATATTGTCATTCGAGACTCTAAACAGAGAGAAATGAGAAATCCAAAGGTTAAATTAAATAGGAAAATTTCCCTCTGATAAATAAATAATGGTTGGTCTTCAAGGTCTTTGGAAAATCGTATCCTCCGGCCTTACCCTATCCCCTCTCCCCCAGGTTTTCTCAGAAAGAAACAAGGCATACTCACAGAGAGGCTGCTGTATCGTTTATAAAGCTGCAGCTTGGCTGCGCATCGGATGACTGAAGAGAAAAAACATGAACACTCGACTTTTAATGAAAAAATTCGGCCTTTTTTTAGGACAAAAATCTTATGAGGGGAAAATGAAGTCTGTCTCAATGCATAATTGTTTTTGATGTAACCATTGTTCTTTGTGTTACCTCTTTGTGTGAGAAATGCAGCGTAACAGGTTCTTGTAAAGTTGATAGGTATTCTTGGTTCACGTTGATCACTTTGACCGAAATAACATCAGAATTGACCACTAGTTCACCGTCGGTCTCCCTGTGGAAACGCCATTTACAAATATTAACTTTAAGGTTTCAGTGACAGGTACTGGTTGCTATAGCAACTATATTTACCTTTGCGCAGGGGCATTGTTCGCGGCCATGTGCATATTAAGGTTCTTGTACACGACTATGGTAACTCCGACGAAATCTGTCAGATGAAATAGAAGAATGAACAAATGAACAAATGAACAAATGAACAAATGAACAAATGAACAAATGAACAAATGAACAAATGAACAAATGAACAAATGAACAAATGAACAAATGAATGGAAAAACACTTGAAAGACAACGAAGCATCCAGTGAAGAAATTTCGAATCGTGATAAAAATCAGATAACTAGACGTAAAATAATTTACCATCTTGGATGTCGTTTGAGTCGTGAACGAGAGATTCACCCAGTTCTACTCGAGTTGTTTTACCACTGTATGCCAAGCCTTGGAAATTCTTCCTTTTGGCCACCTCAAACTGAAGATCTGAAAAACAAGTATTTATGCTAAATCACATTGCATTGCAATCTCCAGAAGACTAAGATTAACCTCTAATAGCTTTTATCCACGAAAGACGCCATGATGGTTTTGGTATTATAATGCAGATTAGTCGCGTGGTTCCTAAGGGGGCAAACAACTTATATATAATAGACCTCTTTATCTTCGTTGTTTGTTGTGCCCATTTCAGACCATGTGATGCCACTCTTGGGAGTTGATTCTTTCATGTGTAAATATTTCAATAAAAGAACATTTCTCAAGGGAATGTCATATGGTCTGAAATGGGCAATTTGCATACGAAGGTAAAGAGGTCTATTTTAATGTTTTCCAGTGAATATGTGTTAACATATATCTGATAGATGAAATACTCGAATTTGGACTGCTTTGGACACTAGTTTAGAAAATAAACGTCTTTCAAAATGTCCTTACTCGATTTTCCAAGTCAGGAACACCATAGGAACGTACGTAGTCAAGTGTTCGTATCAATGCAGAGGTGCTCTTATCAAACAGGTTTTTTTAACTCACCTATATTCTCATTGTTCACTGTGACATTGAGAGCTGTTATGTTTTTGTTCTGGACGAGTTTGAAGATGGCTTTTGACATTTGTTCCACTTTTGCCGGAAGGCTTGCGACTCCAGACGATTCCTAGATGGATAATAAGATAAATGGTATCATTAAGATAATGGTTACTATGGTAAAAGTGAGTTTGAAAGGAATAAAAGTGGCAGCCATGTTAGATGATGTTTACTATAGGTGGTTAGTACAGTACATACCCCAGAAATGTTGTGCCATGAATCTTTGTTGTCTGGTTGCAGAACATTGCTCATTATTTTCATATAATTCTGAAAATTAAAACATTCAGCGCGCATTATTTAGAATTCTATCAGTCACGCATTACGAGGTGTACGAAAAAGTCACGCAAAAAGAGGTAAACACGCAACAAAAAATGCTCAAAGAAAGTCACGCAACAAGAAATATGCAAAGAAAATCACGCAATAAGAAATGCGCAAAGGCAGTCACGCAACAAGAAATGCGCAAAGACAATCACGCAACAAGAAATGCGCAAACACAGTCATGCAATAAGATATGCGTAAAGAACAAAGACAGTCACGCAACAGGGGATGCGCACAGACTGACTTTGAAACCCTCTCAAAGTGTCGTCAGTGCACGAGGACGTGACGAACGTCTATGAAGAAGGCTAGGAGTGAGAACCTTTTTATTACTTCGTTGACTCACTTACCGTTAGTAACGACTTGGCGGAATCTACCGATGAATTCATGTTTTCATTGCTGACTTTTGACTGCAGTTGGTCGAGTACTTGTACAGTGTCCTTTAGTTCCTTGCTACTGATCTTTTTTGTTTCGGTCAGCGAGTCCGACAAGGCTTTAGTGATTTCTACCAGAGCTGTTGTACTGCTGGCATCCTGGAAATTAGGTGTGAAAAAATTAATTGAACAAAGTTGCTAAAATGGATATATTTTTGTTAGTCCTGTACCTGGCATAGCGGTAGTTCACTCGCCTCTCATCTCTGGGGGTCTCAGGCCGGATATTCTCGGACACATCATTCACATATCAGTGGAGTTTGTTGGGTCTGTCACTTTGCTCGAGGGTTATGTTCCAGGTTCCCCGGTTTCCCTCCCTCCGCAAAATCTTATAAACTGAATTCCGATATTCGATCTGTTAGTTAGCCGTGCCCTGACATTGATCAACCCAGATGTTGTTCCAGGCATCCATATAAAAAATGAATGTTTAAACTACGAAGGTCTTTGCTGAAGATGTTTATAAAGACAATTAAGTTTAATCAATAATGTATTTAGTACCCACCTTGATGTCATTCTTCGCTGTATCCAAAGCTTTGTCAAGAGCAGCTGGTGCTGTTAAATTCAAATATCACAACCTTGTTAGTTAAGTTATTCAGTTGTATTCAGTTGTATTACGCAGTCTTATTGAGGCTGAACGCCACATCAACTACGTAAAGTAAAGTTCTTATATTTAACGTCGGTAGTTCCTTCAGCTACGTGGCTGGTATCAATGGAAGCCGACGTTTAAGTGTGCCATCCGCAGGAATCGAACCCGTGACCCGAGCTTAGCAAGAATCACAGTTATCATTGTTGAACGTTTTATCGCTCAACCACCCTTGCTACCTAAAGTATCAACGCTCACAAGTGATGCCGAGTCCAGGAAGCGAACCCGAGACCCGAGGGGTGAGAAGCGAACACTACTACTGTTATAGACCCCTTTCACGTGACGTCAGAGCAGCCCAATTTGGAGGACAAAAAAGAAAAACTACTTGTTTTGCCCTCCAAATTGAGCTACATTCCTACGTGCTGCAAGGGGTCTATACCACCCTTGATTCCCTGGTGTTAAATCATTATTCTCAAGAGGTGTGAGAAGGAAGAGTGCTTTACTTTTACATGTCTTTCCATCTGACTGGAGAACCTTCCCTTCAGGGCAAAAGCACTGGTATCCACCCTCAGTGTTGTTGCATTTGTATTCACAAATGTTTTCTTGGAGGCACTCGTTGATGTCCTCGCAAGAATGGTTGTCCGATCTCAGGGCGAATCCTTTGAAACAACTACAGCTATACGAACCAATCACATTCGTGCATTTGTGTTGGCACGTGTTGTTGGTTTTACACTCGTCGATGTCAATACACGTTCGGTTCTCTGAATCCAGAAAAAGGCCAGCCGGACATGCGCACTTGTAGCTACCCGGGATGTTCACGCATACGTATTCGCACAGTTCTTTAGGATTTCTGGAACACTCGTTGACGTCAAGACACGTGAAACTGTCGTTACTAAGGTGATAACCGCTTTCGCAGCCACACTCGAAGCTTCCATTGGTGTTTCGGCATGTTTGCTGGCAGCCACCGTTATTAATTTCACATTCATTTTGATCACGGCAGGTTTTGCCGTCCGGGTTGAGTTTATATCCTTCTCGGCACGAGCACTGATATGAATCTTTTATGTTGTAGCACACTTGCTCACAGCCGCCATTAGACGCAGCGCACTCATCAATCTTAACGCACTTCCTGTCCGAGCTCAACTGCTGTCCTGCAGGACAGTCGCACCGGAAGGACCCTGGCACGTTGACACAACGTTGACTTGAATCACATGGCTGGTACTCGGCGCATTCATCTCTGTCAATACACCTTAGAGGATCACTATTATTTTTTTTATATCCGTCTTTACACATACAGTTGAAGCTACCCGGTGTGTTAGCACATTCTGCATTCTCGCATCCTCCTTGGTTAGGAGAATCACACTCGTTGATATCAACACAGCCTTTGTTATCACTGTCCAGGCGATATCCACTCCGACATGTACAGCGGTAGCTTCCTTGAGTATTGACGCATGCGTGTTGACAGCCCTGAGAATTCATAGCGCACTCGTTGATATCATCACATGCTAATGTATTGGCGTTGAATGTGTAACCGCTGGAGCATGTACACTGCTGGCACTTGCAGTCATTGGTGTTGCAAACCGTCTGACAGTTGCCATTGTTGATAGGACAGTTATCGTTTTCACATGCTAAAGATCCTCTTTGATTTGATTGACAACGACAAACAATGTCTTTTGACGATTCTTTTCTCCCGAGACACAGAGATTGGTTGACCGAACATGGCTTTAATTCTAAAAAAGATAAATATGTAAACTGAGATAGTATTACCTTTGTTATTTTGATCCGTTCATCACATCACATATCACGTCCTACCATCCATCTATTCCATTGTTAATCTATCCATCCATCCATGTATCCATTTATTCATTCCTTCCATTCAGTTAGCCATCCATCCATCGATCCACTCATCCATTCAATCCATTCATCCATCGATGCATCCATCTATCAATTCATCCATCCGAGATCCATCCCATCCCATCCCATCCCATCCCATCCCATCCCATCCCATCCCATCCCATCCCATCCCATCCCATCCCATCCCATCCCATCCCATCCCATCCCATCCCATCCCATCCCATCCCATCCCATCCCATCCCATCCCATCCCATCCCATCCCATCCCATCTAACTATTCATACTACCATAGTTACCTTCACATTCAGCAGCAAATCTTAGGTCATCAAAGGCAATATATCCCCAGGCGTCATCATGACTGTCATCCACAATCCTGAGCTGTGCAACTTTTCCGATGTGACCCTTAACGTTCCAGTATTTGCGCACCAAAGAAGCTTTACAGTTACCCGTTTCTTTGAACAACGTTGTGTCATCGACGACCAACTCGACCCACACCTTTGACATATTACATCCTCCTAAAAAAAACATTTTATAACGATTAAATTTCGTAGAAATTTGAAATATAAAGAAACTCCAGTTTGTCAAATAGCTCTGTGTGCCTTGATTCCAGACTCATTTACTCAGGGTTAGCCTCATTTCAGCGTCAAAATATTCACAAATACCAAAAGCATTGAAGTAAGAATGCACAACTTCAACAATACAAGGACTTTGAAATTCCACGGACCTTCACTGGAACACATGAATATTCTATACAAAATCAAGGCTGACCCAGAGCAACAGAGAACTCGAAACTGGGGTACTAAATGAGCAAATAGGATGAAAATCGATGAAGGTTGGAAATGATTTGAACCTTGGTTTGAACTTATCTATATTGCCTCAATAGTCGCTCACCGACATATTTTCTTCACAGTCAAAAGTGGCAGATAAAAACTTATCAATTTATTTTAGCATCTAAATTATGAGTAAATAACGGCATTTATTCAACCCTATTGTTCTTTTAGATTTGTAAACCAAATTTCTCAGCTCTAAGTGGCTTCCAAACTAATTTTTTTGCCAATCTAGTTTTCATAATCATAATTGAGTCATATTATCCTCAAGTATCTAAATTATTCAGCCTTTCAACAATTCGGGAGTTTTCGTCCAAGTGCCCCTTTGATAAATATTATGTACCATGAAAATTTAAGGGTTTTTCAGAATCGGCTGTCTTACCTCCAATCAAAAACGTCAAGTTTGAAGCTCGTATTTGAAAGGGAGGTGACGTCATCATGCCCTTGAGTGATCCTCCAATCGCCGTCCCACTTTTCTGACATGGTGACGTGGCGTTACTACTGGTATCGATTAGCCAGTTGCCATAGTAACCAGGGGCAGAAGTGTTGCCCCCGAAGACTGGTTGGTTGTTGAAGGCTTGTCCTGAGGAGTGCCATCCTTGAAGGGGACTTTCGAAGTTGAAGAGCGCGCAACCTGGGGAATTAAGAAAATTTTCGTCAATGCTGGTGAATATTTATTGGCGTTTGTTTGTGAATGTGTTGCTTTCTAATGCAGCAGACAAACAGACAAACAGACAAACAGACAAACAGACAAACAGACAAACAGACAAACAGACAAACAGACAAACAGACAAACAGACAAACAGACAAACAGACAAACAGACAAACAGACAAACAGACAAACAGACAAACAGACAAACAGACAAACAGACAAACAGACAAACAGACAAACAGACAAACAGACAAACAGACAAACAGACAAACAGACAAACAGACAAACAGACAAACAGACAAACAGACAAACAGACAAACAGACAAACAGACAAACAGACAAACAGACAAACAGACAAACAGACAAACAGACAAATAGATTTTATTCCATGGCAGCGATTATTTATTGGTATTTTTTTATAAATGTGTGGGTCAGCATGCAAACAAACAAATAAATAAATATAAATATATCATCAATGGGTACAAAAATATATATTTACAACAATATATGCACACTGACAAAAATTGAAAATAAGCAAAGAAATAAGCCAACTAACTAAAGATTTAACGAGAAAAAAAACCGACAAACAAACAAAGTACATCACAGTTATGAAAGTTTATTGATCATTCAAACCTTTTCAGTAATTTTTTTTTTACATTTTTATTCAAGTTTGTTCCTTCTAGGAAATGACCGCTTAAGAGAAAAGTGTCGTTCAATATAGAGCTTGTTAATTAAAACCTCTTTTGAGAACAGTTCGTAGTAAATAAGTGTGCATATTCAGTTTGAAGAAGAACCTAGAACATTCTTTGCTAGTTACTTTAGAATAACGTTGTGTAATAACAGAAAGTAAGTTATTTTTCCTTAGAAATTATACCGTACAAGTTTTCGTGTTCTTGGACAATCTTTATGCTTCAAAAATTATTTTTTACCCCATTAAAGTGGCTAACGTTGCCTCTCCTTATCCTTCCAAGTGAGTTAAGTATCAACTTAAACATTTTCGTGAACAATATTGAACGACAAAAGATCCTGTGAGACGATTCAATAGAGGAAAAAATCTCACTCTCACGACCGAATTGAAAAGAGCAATTCGATAATTGAATAAGCTAACATCCTCCCTAATGAAGATATATCTTATTAAATTAAGTTTTTCTTTAATGAGGAGCCAACTTTGATATAGCCTGCAGCGAAGAAAACTGCATGTAGCCAAACCGTTTATAAATACCTGACAAAAACATTCAAGTGTCGATTGTTTGTGACTCTTTTTTATTTTGTAACGTTTTTTTTTCGTGAAGTTTTTCTTTAATGAGGAACCAACTTTGATAGACTGCAGCGAAAAAACTGGAGGTAGCCAAACCGTTTATAAATACCTGACAAAAACCATTCAAGTGTCGATTGTTTGTTTGTGACTCTTTTTTTTAAATATTCTTCAAAGGTTTTTCTCGTGAATGTTCGGTGCAAACTGAATGAGTAGTATTGTAGGGTGTGACCAAAAGTCAAAAATATGAAAACCAATCCAATAACTATTAAAGTTTCGTACGAAAAAAAAAAAACCATTATAATAATAATAATAATCATCGTCACAAATTGTAAATTTTTTCATCAAATTACACAAAAATTTTTATGAGATGCTTTAATTCTTAAACTTTAAAATATTTGAAATCCTAGAAAAATGCTAAATTCATTTGATACGAAAAGATTTTGTGTATCAGTTTTGTGGCAAATTTTTGACTGACTGACTTTTGCACTATAGAATTTACTTTATTGTTAAGCTAAAGTGTCTCGTTTACTGATCTTGTTTCATTGCCGCAAGCCATCAGGCTAAAACACTACGCTCATTTCTAAGTATATATTCTTATTAAAAATTGCGTAAATTGATATGTTGTTTTTCGCTCTACATTACTTATCTTATTTTATTTTTCGTTTTCGTGAGGAAAATAGAATATTGATTCTATCTCTAGGAAATTCTAGATTAGAAGTTTTGAGAAAAGAAATGAACTTTTGTTGACGAATGCCTGAAACTTTGGTCCAGTTTAGACGTCGAACTTTTACCGCGTCGAATCTAATTGCCTCTGAAGCCAGCGGCTAAGAAAACGCCGAGAACTTCCACATGATAAATCAGCTCTTTTGCTCAGCACCAGGAGACGATACGTGTAAAGTTTGGTCTACACACTTCTACTAGTTTAAGGAAAAACAGCGCTCAATCTCAAACGTTCGACGTCTGAAATGGGTCTAAACTCCAAAAACAAGTCAACATTTTCGGGAAACTATAATTTTAAATTTCGGTCAATAATGTTAAAAGAGAAAAGTGCTATTTAATACATTTATAGTTTTTTGAAGAAGAAGGAGAAGAAGAAGAAGGTTGGATGAAAGGGATTTTTGAGTTACGATATTCTTGCTGGTGTACAAGTGTATTATTTTCTTACCTTGAAGCGAAGCGACGGTGATTTTAATAATGAAGAAGAAATGAAACAATTTGACAGCTAATGGAAACCATGGGAGCCTCATACTTCTTGAAGTTTTAAGATATGAGTAAATGAGCCTATTCGAGACCCATAGAGCGTAGAAAGATCTCTACGCTTTGAGAGGAGGAGGAAAAACTATGAATTAAATTACCACAGTGCAATCCTATTCCCTGAACAGGATGTGATAACTACGTATCACGAATTTTTCAAACGTAATTCAATTGAATTTTTTAAAGAAAGAGACAATAGTTTTTTTAAGAAGTATGTGAATAGCTGGAGTTCAAGCCAGGGAGGCGTTTTGTTCATTTGTTTTTAAAATGGTACATAAAAAAACTTGACTCAAATTAATGTTTTGCGACTGGAATGGAGGTAATTTACGAATGCCGCACAAATTTGTAATTGTTACCAGTGGAAGATCCCAGCGGGGGATTGATTTCGCAAACGTTTGAAATTCATTGAAAAAATCCCCTCAAAAAGGTAAACAACTTGAGTTTGATTATACTGCTGTTCGAGCTAAACAAGAGCCTCTTGTGCAAGTGAGTTTTTCTTTGAAACACTTTTGTAAATATCCGAAACTAAATGACCAAACTAACCAATCGTAGCATCCTCCTTTCTTGGGCGATAATATCTAACATTCTCTTCAATTATATCTCAACAAAATTATTTATTTTATTTTGTTTTGAAGAAGTCCTGCAAGTGATTTCCAATGCTCTGACGTACTCGAGTGCTTGTTGATGTTAAGCCACGAAATATTTAAATATTAGAAAAGAAATCCTTGCGTTAGAGACGTCATAGGAGCAATAGGGAAATAATAAGGCTATAAAATCCAGATATTTGATTCGGAACACACCTTTCAGGTGCAATGTATGTTTTAAATCTTATTTCAATAGCGAGTTACGTTCGAGACTCAACTATTTTGGAACTTCTCCGCCCGTCGTCGCACAACAAAGTTACCCTAATCATCGCTACAGAGTTGAGAAAGTTGGAAAGTAATCTTAAGATGAATTTTTTATATCAATATTTCCAAATAGTTTTTAATTTTTGTTTTAGGTTTAGACAAAAAAGAAAAATATTAGAGCTAGAATGTAAAAGAAATCATACATAAAAGCGGGCTGATAAAAGGATTCAATCTGTGCCGTAAGACGTAAGGATGTTCCCTGAATGTATCACAAAAGAATGTAATGTCGGTTTCTTTGACTCGGTATGTTGGTTAATTTCTTTTTATGTGTCGTTAGAAAAGCTTCAGAGATACTTTCTATTTTTAGAAGCCAAGCCAATGGCTGGAAAAGCGGGAGAGCGGGGGTGGGTGGGTGGGGGGGAATAGGTAGTGTAACGGTTTGAAAAGTGGGAGTCTCTGATCACGACATTCTCGGTTCTACCTGTAAAAATTCCCCCTCCTTCTATCAAGTAAACAGTGTATTTATAATTCTCAATCAAGACTCAAAATAGACCCTACATAAGTCATTCACTTCGATGAGCATTTGAAAACACTCAGTTGATATTTTTTTAGACATATCAATCAATTTTTTTAGTTATAAGGTTCCTATTTTGTAAAGCGCATTGAGACGCCTTTTGGAATGCGCTTGCTAAGAAATAGTTTATTATTATTATTATTATTATTTGCGCACTACAAATGAATAAGTTATTGAATTATGAACTTTTTTGCTCTGTTTTTCTTGTCCGTGCGCATGTCTAATTACATCACTTCGCAGTTAAACTTATACCCAAAACGTCCCGGGGGTCCAAGGGCTCCACCGACTCCGTCGTCTATGACGTCTGGCAGTGGACAGCTAGCCACTATACTGTAAAGAGAAATGGTTTATCCAAACTTGATTGGTACTCAGTTTTTTAGAAGAAAAAATATTTAGGGATAATTAATCTAACTCTATCTAACATTCTGGATTGACAAAAGATCGACTGGTTAAACCGGTAAAACTTGATTCGTTTGCCTTGACTTGGTTATTTGAAGAAAAAAATTATCGACCCAGTCCCCACGCTTCATCGATTTCGTGCGAAAACCGCTGTACCCAAAAACTGTTATAACAGCATCGAAAAGTTTTCTCTGAATATATTGTATGTAAATCAAGAAAGCCGGCAATCCTAGTATTTACGGGGAAAAAAAATTTTTTTGGCCAATAAAAAAAGCTCTTGTTAGTCTTTCTCTAGTGTTTCTGTTTTTGATTTGAGGTATAATTTGTATCAAGAAAGCATAAATAACTTTTCCTGCTCTCTTGTTTGTATTCAATGCGAGTCACGGTTCTCACAAAAATTCCCACGCGAGAAATTTTGTTCTTATATTTTAATAATTTTATTATCATAATTTGTTTTAAATCTCTCGAGAAGATGTTTGCTGTCTAGTCGTTCCTTCAACCCTGTTTTATGTTGAAATGAAAAATTTTTTTTTGTGAATGCGTCTTTTCCTAGATGCGTTATTTCTCGTATTCTTTTCATGTCAAATTGCATGTAAAACTCATTTGGTAAAAATTAAATATTTTTAGTAAAATGTTTTTGTTTTAGCGTCTTAGAAAACAAACATTTAAAAATATTTGTCAGCCAAAACATCGTAATAATTTATTTCGGATAAGATATGAAACTCGACCCTCAAAATTAAAAATAGAACCATTCACGTTATTCCTCGCGTTCTAGAATATTACATGGTTTCTTACTATCGTCATTAGGTTAAGAAAGAAAGATTATTTGTTATAGTTTGATTTCTTTTCTTAATTAGCTTCCTCGGAACGCACGTAATACAAGCAATAGAAAGCAGGCTAAAGGCGATAGTTCAATCAATTAATCTTATATGACGTGGTTTGGTTTGAGAACTGCGCCGTTATTCGGCTTTCCAGGCGATTCCGAATCTTAGCGCAAAGTGCATTGTTGTTTTTTTAGAATTGCTATTTTTCCTTAAGGTTGTTGTTTGTCGAAATGATAACATCACGGCTATTGAAGATTTATTAATACCCTGAAAAAACCCCTGGGCTGATCTAAGTCAGGGCATGGCTAACTCACAGATAGAACCCTGAAACAACCTTTGGACTGATCTAAGTCAGGGCACTGCTAACTCACAGATTGAACCCTGAAACAAGCTCTGAGCTGATCTAAGTCACGGAACGGCTAACTCATAGATTGAACCCTGAAACAACCTCTGAGCTGATCTAAGTCAAGGCATGGCTAACTCACAGATTGAACCCTGAAACAACACTTGAGCTGATCTAAGTCAAGGCATGGCTAACTCACAGATTGAACCCTGAAACAACCTCTGAGCTGATCTAAGTCAGGGCATGGCTAACTCACAGATTGAACCCTGAAACAACCTCTGAGCTGATCTAAGTCAGGGCATGGCTAACTCACAGATTAAATAAGAAATTAGGTTTTGGGGAGGGGGAAAACAGAACCTGTAGAAAAACCATCGAATCAAGGGAGAGACCTAACAAACTCTACTCACATGTGATGCTGTGTCCAGGAATCGAACCTGAGACCCCAGAAGTGAGAGGCGAGTGTACTACCACAACTGACCCGCCACCCTTGATTCCCCAATTTCTATTATGGCAACTCTTTCTTTCAACACAGACATCAGATTGTACTTTCTTGATTTCGGATTTTATATAACTTTGTCGACTCTACTTCCAAAATATGTCAAGGACAAGAAAGTGTTCGTTGAATAGCTAACGTTTATAGCACTTAGAAAAATGAAGCCAGAAAGCGACTTCCTCACCAACTGCTTCAAGGGCGTTAGAATTCTTTTTGGAACTTTAAAAAGTCAAAAATTTCCAGTCCTTTATCGTTCTTTTTCTTTTTCGTACTTTGTCATTTTTGTTGCTTCTTTCTTTCTTTCTTTCTTTCTTTCTTTCTTTCTTATTCTTTCCGTTTTGTGGTAGAGATGTGATGCCGTGAACATGTTATTTTTGAAACTATCAACTTTAATCTTAGTAAGGAATAGGTAAATAATTAAAACGCATGATAAGAAGAAAGAATTCAAAATTATGAATAAAAAATATGAAAGCATGAATGAATGAAAAAAAAAAAAAAAAAAAGAGAGAGATAAAGAAAGAATCCGAGTTTTTTAAGCCCCACAATTTTAACAAAAGAAACTGTCTTTATTACATGATTTTGAAAATTAATTAGTTTCTACGATATACCTATTTACCTTGAAGTGACGTCTCTGTAACTTGAGTCAAGATGGACACCTGAAAACGACCACATCATAAATAAACATCAATTTTATCGATACCCTGAAACAACCTCTGGGCTGATCTAAGTGAGGGTACTGCTAACTCACAGATTGAACCCTGAAACAACCTCTGGGCTGATCTAAGTGAGGGTACTGCTAACTCACAGATTGAACCCTGAAACAACCTCTGGGCTGATCTAAGTGAGGGTATGGCTAACTCACAGATTGAACCCTGAAACAACCTCTGGGCTGATCTAAGTCACGGAACGGCTAACTCACAGATTGAATTGGAGGCTTTGTGGAGAGCGAAAAACCGGGGAACCCGGAGAAAAGCCCTTGAAGATATTGTTGAAGATGAAATGAGCAATCATCGATATTGTCTCTTGTAGTGTGAAAGAAAAGCTATTGAGCAATCTTCGATAGAAGTTGTCAGTATATTGACGTTATATTTTGCAAATTGCTTCAAATCATTAATTCAAACTATTAAGACGACGAGAGAGTGAGATGAGCGAGATATCTTGTTTTATGGAGAAGGAAATAAAGATGGCGACTAAATGGCAATAAATTAAAAGTTGAAATAGAACTTAACGTTTTCTCCCCTCGGCGTTGAAAAAAAAAGATAAAATTATTGTAATGTCATCTTAATGATTATGAATCTGCTTTTTCTAGCGAAAGCGAAAATATCACAAATGATTATAAAGTAGAAGACTTTTCGTATTGTGAAAAAAGATAGATGTTACATTAGGAATATAAGTTATTAAATATTAATAAATTATCGGTTAATCTATTTTCGAATTAGAGAAACAGAATATATTACAAATGAATATAAAGTTGAAGACTTTTCGTTAGGTGGGTGGTTAAAATAGATAAAATATGAAGTAATAAATGTTAGATATAAATAATTATTGGCTATTTTAGCACATAAAGGCAATAAATTTCAAGTGAATAGAATTTAAAGGCTTTTATTTTTCGACGTTAAGATAGCAAGATAAAAAGATAAATGGTACATACATTACAATGCTAATGTAAAGGAAAGAATAATAAATAAATTGAAATTGATAGGATTCTCATTTTTTCATTTACTCTTCTTTCTTTATTGTGTTGGGGGTTGAAGTTCTAGTTAATCTTATACTTGAAATAACCAAGAGGAAAAATCGTAGATACTAATTATGGAAAAGGAACAACACATTTATGTTTCAATTTTGTGTTTTGCTATCAGATAGGTATATCGTGCAGACTTTTATCAAGTGGTTTTCTTATATTGTTCTACAAAAACGGAAACGCGTCCCCAAGGTGTGGAAATACTAACGAGAAACACATTAATCAAAAGTCCTTTGTTCTCAACTAGAACATCTATTGTGGACTGTTATGTTTTACATGAAAAACTCAACCACCTTTTTTGGTTTAATAATTGATGTTTTCCTTCTTGAACGTACTTTGACAAATAGAAATCATATCGGTTGTCATATCGATGGGGTTTGACATGTTCTTCGACAAGTTCTCTCTCTCGCCGTCTCAAAACAAGATCGCAGTACACAACAGGCATTTTTTGATTAAGAAAGAGTCTCTTGAAGAATTTGCTAGAGAATTAGAAATCTTGTTTGTAGGATATATTTCTTCGACAAGTTTTGATCTATTCTTGTCTAAATTTTACAACATCGCTTACGACTTGTCAGTTTAAAACAAACTTCTTAAGAAAAAACGCTAGCGAATTGACCAAGTCAATTGTGTTGTTTTCTACGGGATGTCCTCGAATGGTTGAGGAGAAAATAGAAAGTTAGATGAAAAAAAGAAGAAGAAGGAAAGGAAGGAAGGAAGAAAAAAAGAAAGAAAGAAAGAATGAAAGAATGAAAGAAAGAAAGAAAGAATGAAAGAAAGAAAGAAAGAAAGAAAGAAAGAAAGAAAGAAAGAAAGAAAGAAAGAAAGAAAGAAAGAAAGAAAGAAAGAAAGAAAGAAAGAAAGAAAGAAAGAAAGAAAGAAAGAAAGAAAGAAAGAAAGAAAGAAAGAAAGAAAGAAAGAAAGAAAGAAAGAAAGAAAAGCTGCTATTTAAATAGAGGATTACACAAGTTGCAATTGGTGTTTCAATATTTAAAAATTGAAAAGAACTCAGCGTCGATTTATAAAATTCGAGGCCCGTTTGCAATTAATTTGTTTATAAGATAATCTACAAAACAGAGGACTTAAGAAATTCTCAAATCAACATCTCATCGTTTTTATCGAAGTTTGCCTTTCAAGTTGTAAAAAAAAAAATGTTGTGAAGTCGTTTCGTGTTTCTTTTTACCAAACTGTTTCGTTTATTGATTTTTTTAAAAAACAAAATGGTGTCAGAAGCTAGCTTCAATTAAACATCATACTATACTAGCTACGCACAAATAAATATGTAGTTTGAAATAGTAACTAGGTATACTTTAAGAGCAATGATAAACAATGTTTAAAAATACGTACCATAAATGATATGAAAGTAAGAAGAGTTTGCGTCCTGTATTTCATGTTTTCTCACAGCAACAAGGTGTAGTTTTCGTTCCAATATTTCCAATCAATAGCTGTCAGAACCTGAAAGACATAATCTCTATAAGTCTAGCTCGACCTATATATATTGAACAGTTATCACTATATAGATCTCAATAGTATTAGACTGGTAAAATATCGCAACAGTATTATATAGTAATGATGTCAGATGACAATGATGACGTAACGTCACTAATTAATATTCAACATGTCAGACTTAATGAGTTGCAATTTCCTTCAAAATTGTAAGGCCAATTTCCTAATTTTTTGGGAAACATTTTGATGTTTTATTTGCAGAAAAATATTTGGCTAATTATGAGGACATAAATTACTTATCAAATTATAGGGTTAAAGTGTTTACACTAGAAAAAGTAAACAAAATGCAAAGTTAAAAAGGTAATTTCGCGAAACACCAGTTAAATAGAACCGCAAATGTACTCTATTTTTCAAAAACAGCACTTTTCAAGGATCTGGAAATGTCTAAGTTATATTTTTACTGAAAACACGCTTCAATTTTCACAGTTTTAGACTATTGCACTGTAATTTATCTTTGAACGTTTTCGAATTAAGTTTTTGAAGTAAGCCGATACATATTAAATTTTTTCAAAAAAGTCAACAATTTTAATTTTTTGGAATTCAAATTATATTTTCAACTTTCTGTCGCTTTATTTAATTTTCATTAATACGTACAATGCGGATGTAGCCAAAGATTTTATATTTCACACCCTTTGGAGTATTTATATTATTTATAGCAACTTGAGTTTTTTGTTGATTTCTTCTAAATGATTTTGATATTCGAAGGTTCTAGAAACAGAGCAAAATCAGCCGTACCATTAGTTTATCGAATATATAACTCGCGTTCAAAAACCTGCTTCAAACGGCTTTGTTGCGTTTGAACCAATCGTTGAGCTAGAAAAAGCACCAATCGCAACGCCTAGAAATCTAAAGCAATTACGTGTCTTCAGCTGATTGGTTTACCGAACAGCTTCATATTTGAACCTATCAGAGGGCTGGAAAAAGCACCCATATTGAAAACTAATTCGCCCAGAAAAAGTGCTCAAGTTAATTATAGCTTCCTTTCAAAGATGATGAAAATTTACTTGATTATCTGTCGAGTAACGCAAAATGTCATTTCTGACGGCTGAGCGACGGACAGGAGAAGCGAGTAGTCGGAAGTGAAACTCTGCCGTCACGGATCAAGGATGTGGGCATGAGCAGAGACTCATGGGTAGGAAGTAGATAAAGCGGGGTGTGAGGGAAGGTTAATCACTCTAGGCCAGTCAGGTTTACCTAAAGTTTTGGCCTTGACGTTTATCAAGTTCTTAGATATTATATATATATATATATTGTGTGCAGCACTATTCCTGACTGGCGAAACTGATCCCTAATAAAACTATCTTACGAAAGTTCTTGTCAGTGTAGTCAGAATTGAAGGATATTCTTCACAAAAGGTTTTGAAATGGGAAAAGAAACGCTATAACGTTCGAAGTATTAAAATCGTGACAAGCGTGAAGCGTGCAAACGCGTTACAAAACCTGATCGTGACAAACCCTCTACTGCTTTGGCGCCTTTGCACTCACTTCAAGCAACTTTCCAACCCAAAGACAAGAATATACGGTGGTAAATAGAAAATTCCTAACTTCAATCTATCAAAAAATCTTAAGGAACTCACTATCATCTATTTACCTTATCGGGAGGAAGGAATTTGTCTAAGTTTTGGTGAGTAAAATGGATATTTTTAGTTTATGTTAATTTGCCAGCCGTTCGGTCAAACAATTCCAAATCAGTGAAACAGCGAGCGAGAAATAAGCTAATGTTTTGGTACAGTACCCAACATTCTTAAAAAAAATTGTAAAATGCCGGCGAAGAATATTAATAGTAGCTTTAGTTTTAATGTAAATATTTTAAAGATGCATTGAACGGCTTAGGCCTTTAGTAAACTTACTAGTACCTAAAGCAAAGAAACCTTGAACAACTCAGTGAACGTGGCGAAAAAGTTCAGTGTTCAATGTTTATAAGCTTATAGCAGTCAAGCTAGCAGAAATACTTGATATTCAAATGTGAATAGTATACTCAATATGTATTTCCGCATTTTCTATCTCAGCTATTTATGAAAATGTGTTAATATCAAAAGTTTAGGATCGAAGGACATTTTTGAAAGAGTTTCATTTGTTTGACTCTCGAGAAAACCATAAAACGACTGAAATCCAAGTTAAAAACTTACAATTCAAAATCAGCTGAACTTTAGTGTATAATTCTTGCTCTGGCTTGGATTATTCAACACGTTTTGTGCTTACTTTCTCGCCTTAAAATGTTGACAATGAAAAACGCTGTCCTCCAAGTACTGGTTAGCCATGCTTCCCACGACGAAATCCCGCGGGATTCCCTTGGTTTAGTTCTTTTCTCGGTTCTGAGTCCGCACCGACTAGTATGCACTATCTTCGATCGATAATGCAAAATTCAATTCAGTTAAAATTCCTTTTGTATTATTTTTTCCTTAAATTTAAGTTACCATTTTTCATTCAGAGGGTATTATCATTTGCTTCGAAATCAGCAAACTTCTAAGCAAACATTTTGTTCGTAGTTCGATGTTTCCAGGTCTTCGGCTCGATAAACAATAGCTCTAACGCCAAAACAAAGAAAAAGATTTATCACCTATCTTTTAGAAATAGCACATTTCGTCGTTGGTGCGGGTGGAAAATATTTCGTTTTGACAAAAGAAAATTCTTGGAAATTTTCGCTTTGACAAACTGAATTCATGGTTCCGACTCCCCTTAGTTACCGTTGCTATGTCCCACATGCTCAACAATTTCGCTAGAATATCTTTTTATTTGTTATAAACTGTTGCAACTGTTTATTGTCTTGTAAAAATAAAAGCGAATTGACTCGTAATCCTTGCGGTACTCTTTAAAACAGGTACTATGTACAGTAGGGCAAGATTTTAATTCCAGGCTTGGTATTGTCCGAGTCGGAACTAAGAATGCATTGCGCGCTTAGATTCCAAATCACCTGGTAGGGTTAATAGATTAGTTCGAAATTTTCTTGGTAGATACACCAATATGGCTTTCATGCAATTTTTACTTTTATTGGATCATATTTACTGACTACCTATTGATGGGTTACAAGCATTACCAACAGAGTCAAAAGACAAAAACATGGCGGCCATTTTGGTGCCGTTAACAATGGATGCTAATAAGAAATCTTTTGTTAAACGTCCAGCAAACGGTGCAATCGAAGAATTTGTAAGAATCCACTGCTAATCATGCTAATCTGATACCTTACCACCTAACGAGGCTTAACACCGAATTTGCAAATTATGAACCCAAACGATTAAAGCTTTATACACATATGCACAAGATACACTAGTGATCTAGACAGTTTGGACAGCGCTAGCCAATTGCACAACAAAAATGACTTTTAAACAGTATCGAAAAGGATAGGTTTCGAAATACTTCTGGAATGAAAAAAAAAAACATGATGATGATCCTTCAGATTTAATTTTCAGAATTTTTTTTTTATCCAAACTGAAAGGTGCTTCGAAAACCTATAGCACACTGTTGTAGAGGTGCGCATGATCAAACAATATAATCGTGAACGGTACGATAGTCTGAATATAGCAAAACCAGTAGACATCACGGTGATAAACGTCTTTTAACAGAGGAAGTTGAAGCTAAAGCGCTTCGATAGGAAACGATCCGGAGAACTTATGGAATTATGTCTACATTGCTTTACAGTTAGAAAACTTACTTTTAAAATTGTCTATTTTTAATTATTCTTACTTTTGGTAATTTTTTTTCAAAATTACAATATGATATAATATAAAAAACATTGCAATAATAAAATTAAAACTAAAAAGAAACTAATAATAGTTTACTACTTATTCAAAGATTTATGTAAGGCCAAGGGACAATAGTTTATTGCGAAAGGAGACTGGGGACTCACAGTTGCGTACATCACTTGGTAAAGAATTCCATAATTTGGCACCACTATAACTGAAACTTTTTTTCAAGAATTCGGTTTTTGGTAAGGGCATAGCAACCTTATTTGAAGAACCTCGTAAGTTATAAGTACTGGTGGCTGCAAATCATTCCCTAAATATTTTCACAAGTCTGCTTGGTGCCAGATTATATATCTAAAATCTATTAAGATTTGGCTGTTGTATCACAGCATGAGACAATCAATCCCAAGTTCATTGCTCGGTGAATTAGTAATCTATTTTTATCTACTTCTCGACATCATCTTGTAAGACGATACCTCGTAAAGCAACAAATAAATTCTTCTCGCTGCTATAAACTAAAACTTCAAAAAATTGTAGTTTGCAAGCATGTTCGTGAAAAAACATTAGCTAGCATGAACCTATTATTGCACTAGAATGGTCGTCTCTTAGTCGAAGGGCGGACTTACCTGAATAACACCAATCGATCAAAGTTAAAGTGTATACCAAAAGCACCAATAATATTTTTCCAATCTTTATAATATTTGCTGTATTAGTGTTTGGAGCAATGTCAAGAAGTTACTGATGTTTGTGGCATAACAGTTTTGGTGATCTTTCTAATTAACGTTTTAATTTCCCTGGCGCACTTTGTCGACTGTAAGAGCATTGAATAAATGAATCGAAAATGTGCATTTCTAGTAAAACAATATGAATAGAAACGTCACTCGAGGGCGGAGATTGATTGACGGGCGCTCGACGTACAATGTTAGGAATGATGTCATCACATTTTTCATTGTATGTAATTAGAATACCGCTTACTGATATACTCTACATGAGTTTTCCTTTAACACTTTTGTTTTAATTTTGTACATGCTAAAACAAGTTGGCATCATGGACTGTACGGAATGTACAACTTTTGTTTTCTAGCATGTTGGACGTTTGAATGAATGCATACTTTGGTTTAGCATATTACTACGAATAATTAACAAAAAAAAAATTATTTATTTTTGAAAAAAATGATTCTGTATTTTAGGGGCCACAGAAAAAAGAGAGGGAATTATGTTCTGAGGATTTAGTTGTGCTCTTGTAACGAAAACACGCAGCTACACGCACATAGCAGTGGGGACGGGGGTATTCCCTTTGTCTAATTAAGTTGTAGGCCGGGTCACTGGCGGTCCTTTTAAGGTCGGAATATTAACCAATGCACGGAATTCAAAAATAGTGTTACAGCAAAAAGCTCTAATAAGAATTTTTGCTTGCTTATTATTCCAAATTAATTATTATCAAATATCTTTGTTTTGTATCGGTGCTTGAAGGCTCCGACATTTGGGAACCTTCTTAATTTCATTCTCAAGCACGTCCCATGCATTTCAAGTGTAAACAAAATATGTTTCCATTCCGCACAGTCCATGATACAACCTATGTAATGCACGAAATTAAAACAAAAGTGTTAATGCAAAAAGCTGTAATAAGAATTTTTATTGCTTATTATTTGCCATGAGCTTAGGACTTTTTGCTTTAAAACTATTTTAAAACTTTTTGCATGCACAGTAGTTGGCATATTGACTGTACGGAATGTAAATATCTTTTGTTTACACAGGAAATGCATGGATTGTGCTTGACAATAAAATCAACAATCAACCTGGAGTGGCCGTTTGTAGGGACTTTGGAATCGGAATCCGAAAATAATTTAAAAATTGCCTCGTAGGGGATTATGTTTGAGCTATTGTAGTTTAATCCCGCGATCTGCCGAACTCTGTATTGAGCAAAACAACGAAATCCGGACCAAAAAAGTGATAAATCCGCAATCCAGTGCATTTGCTGGATGTGTCAAATCTGCGAAATTTGCCGATCCCGAGACCTAGACCTATTTATTTAATGTTATTGAAATCTCGTTTAATTATTTTGCGTTCATATTAGCATCTAAGATACCATTGCTTGCGTTACATTCATATAGAGGTTATAGTTAACAGGCTTGTTGTCAACCGGTTTACGATATTTTTGTTTTAACAATATTAACTTATGACCCGGAAGAAAGAAAATATTGATATTATAATAGAGTCATGCTAACTCGAAATGTAGATACGAATTTTATCTTCTCGTGTTGAAAATCGTATTGAGATCTTTTCAACACTCGAAGATAAAATTCGTATCTCCGCGCGCCCGTGTAATATCCTCTATCTAATATGATAATAACAAGTTTCTTCTAAATGTATTAAAATTCATATGTGATAAATAAAACATGAGCGAGTTTCTTCTCAATGTAAATTCATATGTGATAGATAAAACATGAGCGAGTTTCTTCTCAATGTAAATTCATATGTGATAGATAAAACATGAGCGAGTTTCTTCTCAATGTAAATTCATATGTGCTAGATAAAACATGAGCGAGTTTCTTCTCAATGTAAATTCATATGATAACTTAAACGTACGGAGAGTTAAATTGTGGCTGCTTTCAGTGCGCAATGAACGTCATCGTCTGACAGACGTCTGACAGTAACTATTTGATCGACTTTTAGTCGAATTCGTAAAATACCGCTGAGCTTCATGCTCGCAGACTCATTTACTCGGTCTTAGCCTCATTTCAGTGTGGATTTTATTATGTAAGCAAGCAAGAAAGCCAGCCATGCAACAAAGCAAACAAACAAACAAGTATGAGTGGTGCTTTGTTAGCTGGCGTTGTTATCTTGAGGTTTCCTTTCTACTGAATAGGGAAATAAAAATGATATCAAAAACGATCATTTTTTTTTTTTTTCAATAGGGGTTATAAGAAATTCTTTGTGACTTTTCGTGTGTTCTGTTTTTGATAAATGCATAAGGTCTTCATAATTCTCCTCTGCTTGTCTCCAGATGGTCTTCTTAGGTTTCGTGACTGTCGCCAATGATATGTCCTATAGTTACGGAACAAAAAAATACTCAAGGCAACTCCTCATGCTTTGACAATCATGAAGGGCGATCTCATTTATGCTCTCTTCTGATTGGCTTATCCAGATCTATTTTTATCTTAACCTTTTATGTGGCGGTCAGTAATACAAAGAGTATTTGTTGGCCTTGAGCAAAAAAGAACGTAATGTTTACTATGTATGTATGTATGGTTACGATATTTACTATAAATATCTAATTAAAAAAGACATTCTATCAGCTAAACTTCTGTTCTCGTTAGTAAGGTAATCCACTAAGAGAAATTCAGCTTTTTATGCACACTAAGTTTTGAGCCTCGAGTGCAAAGTCGAGAACTTTCCAATTATGAACTGCCATCTTTTATGTTCGTTTGTTATTCACTCTTGTCTCAAATGAATTAATAATGAACTTACTGAAAAAAAATTTCAAAAATATCTCAAATTTAATTCAAAATATCTAGTGTAGTTCAACTTATCTAGTTATTGCCTAATGGATCATTCAAAAATATTTGTAGAAATTCAATTTTTTGATGATCAAGCAAGCTTAACCAAACCCCCTTGGAAACAATTCTCTTTATAAAATAAAATTAGTTCAGTGAGCAAAAATGATCTCCTTTCACTAGTAAAAGTCGATTCATTTTTAAAAGGTTTTGCCATGGCAACCAGCTATATTGATTTCTGTTTTTCAAGAAGATTCTGTTATTTTCTAGAATAATACTAAAGAACCATGGAGGGGGGGATTTTGATAACCATGAATTTTTCTAAAGCTGGGTAATTCAAATTTAAAGTTGTTTTTCAAACTTGCGGGCATTGTGTTTTAGAGTTGTTTTTCTCAATATCCT
Organism: Anthopleura sola; assembly: GCA_023349425.1. NCBI lineage: Eukaryota > Metazoa > Cnidaria > Anthozoa > Actiniaria > Actiniidae > Anthopleura > Anthopleura sola. The sequence continues at coordinate 11,964,608 of JALHLI010000004.1, read as the reverse complement.
AGTAACATGGTGAACATCATATAGATTAAATAGAAAGCGTGATTCTTATAATCAGTTTACAAATGGAAAGTCATTGATCACGAAAGTAAAGAAACACACAAGGTGTTCGAATCGAGGCCTGAAGCAAGCGAAGAGTTGAGTAAATCATTTGTAACATTTATTTATTTGAGTTCCGGCATCGATCTCTCCACCGCCGAGACATGTCTTCTTTTTTTGAAATCGTCCTAACCGTTTCTCTTCTTGCAACGTTGATGAACCATTTATCTACAGCACAAACAGGTAAATATTTAACTTCAATTTTGATCATTTTAAAGCTGGTTTGTTTGTTTTACGCATAGAAAGAGTATACGGCTACCCGACGATAAATCCTGAATGTGATCCCAAACATTTCAATGGCACGCCGATAAGTTTTAGAAAAATACGATGATTTACATATTATATAATCTTCGAGTTTCGACCTTGGTAAGAAGTTTGTAAATTCCAATTTGAATTCTCTACACGTAAAATCCCTTTTCGTTTTTGGAAAGAAATCTGGTTTTGTTTGGGGAGGAATGCATGCATTTCCCCTATATCTCACAATGTGTAAAATGGAGGATATTACATGGGCGCGCGGAGAAACGAATTTTATCTTCTAGTGTTGAAACGATCTCTCACGAGTGAGCACAGCGAACAAGTGAGAGATTTTAAACACGAGAAGATAAAATTCTTATCTCCAAGCACCCACGTAATATTCTGTTTATTATATAATTATCAATGAAAAAGAAAGAAAAAAAGCTTTTTCGAGCTTTTTTCTAGTATGTAACCGTAGTCATGTGAAAATATCAAAATTAAGAAATGTAGGTATTTCATTGATAATCATATAATAAGATCTTTTTACACACTCTCACTGTAAACTTCCTTCCTCCATCCCACTCTTTTAATAGCAAGAAACTTTCTTCATGAAGTACCCTTCTAGAATTGAGTTGGTATTTTTCATAGGAATATTTTACTTCACTTCTCCTGTCCTTGACCTTTTTTCAATGATTTGAACCTGGTATCCTAGCAACTACTATTTATAGAAAGTATAATAGTTGTTAGCAAAAAAGCATGAGACGTGACACACCATGCCTTCGTTTCGCTTATTGATAAATCATTTTAAAATTATCTTTAACTAAGAAAATATTCTAAATTAGGAATCATTCCCAAGGAAAAAAAATTCGAAAAGTTTCATCAAAAAACACGTGACACGTGATCAAATGCACTCATTTATCACGTGATTAACATTCGTGCAACCAAAAAAGTAACAACAGGAAACAGTGAAGTTGTCTATTATTGAATTACGATGATTTTGGGCAATTATTTTTCATTTCTATCCAAGCACCATATTTCATCTCTTTCATCCTTGAGCTGTCAAGTGCATTTATTTTTGTACGTATTTGGTATCCTAGCAACTACTAACACAAATGCTCATTGAAGATGCTTTGTTTTGTGAAACACGCTTACAAAATCACACAAAATAATTCATGTTTTCAACATTCATCTATAGTATTTTTTGATGTTATTAAAAATATTCTATTGAATTTAGAAACACGAAAGAAGATAAATCAATAACAAACTCAGTAGACAGTTTTTGACGTGTTTTAAATACGGTTTTTGAACTCAGTGAACAGTCTGCATGAAAGAACGAATTCATTAAGAAACTCACTGACGAACAGTTCCACGACACTATATTGGCTTGCAAGCTGATCCAATTAAGATTTAGGATGCTCTTTTCCATCCAATCACAGCGCTTGAATAACAAAACCATTCTAAAGTAAAAGTACCCATGTGTCGTTTCCAATCTTATGAAAATTTCAGCACTAACATTAAAGATTTTGCTGTAAATTCTTTTTCAGTGATTTTCCTCTTAAACATGCCATTCAAGGAAAATTCGTCACGCGCGATTGAAATTATACTTTCCAAATCACGTGGTTGGCTTTGTTTGACCAATCACAACAATACTGGCTGAAGCTAATGATTTCCTCATTACCAAACTGCTATTATAATCGAAAGTTAGGCTCTCGTCTGTAGACTTGCTTGTATAAGATAGAAAGAGAGAAAACGAAAAGATAATGGCCCTGATTGCCACGGTATTCATTAACTTCGTGGTGATCTTATGCCAAGCAGAATCCGCTGGTAAGCATAGGCTAAACTTGTCATTACTTTTGTCAAATGTTAAATTTTAAATTTGATATATATAAGAAAAATTATCTAGGAAAAAAAATCATGGATTCTATTCTTTTGAAAATCTTTATAAAGTTCAACGTATTGGCGACGTTTTAAGTTAAAACTTAAAACTGAGGGTGATGAAACCTTTCGACTTGAAGGCCGTGTTTTCTAGCGGATGAACTGACGTAATCAGTATTCTTAAACGCAAAAGAAACATTTAAAATCAGTGATAGTAAAGTGTATTCTAATTGTGTAGTTTTACCAAAACTGAAAAAAAAATGCATAAACCTAACTGAAACCAAACATTTTTTTACTAACAAGTGTTTTTCAGCGAAACGAGAAAAGTGAAGAAAATTTGCGTTCAAATAATGCAACTTTAGTTGATACTTTCACGAGTCAGATTGAAATCCTTCGGTAAACTAAGTAGCATATCTTAGACAGATTAACTTTTCTCAGTACTGATTGCGTACGAAAAAAGCCACTGAAAAGATATTCAGTTTCTGTGCTCATAAGTTTCGCAACGTTTCTTGGTTACAAACTTAGGATAAGCATGATAATCAAATTTCCCTAAACTTTCGTATACGTATCTTAATACGTAAAAATTATTTTTCTTTTCCTGTAAAATTTTTTACCACTTAACTTTTAATTGCTAAAATGTTGCGATATTTTGTATTATTTTTCGGTTCGATTTTGGTATATGTTGCTTCGGGGTAAAGACAGATGTTTTCTGGTTCTTTTTCCAAGAAGTCTCCTCGCTGTCAGCCTTCACCATAATTTAACAAAAGTGTCAAAAAGGAGACAAACTTGAATCTCTTTTCATCCAGGCAAAAAAAATTAATCACTCTTCATCAAGGCAAAGTTTGGACGAGAAATTTTCAAAAGATCATTGAAACAATATCAATCGGCAATGCCGAATAAATAAATTGTGAAAATATTTTCCACAAACTTTGTTGCTATTAAATTAGGTACTTCTTAAACAGAATGAAAAAGGTATTATGTATTATCATGCCAAATAAAAAATGAAATATTTATGCTCAATTTCTAACAGACTTCAATATCAAATATCACTCTTTCGTAGAATTTGGGCAGGATTTAAATATGAATTGAGCTGGAGTGAAATTCGATGCTGTATTTTCTTTAATCCTTGTTAGGAGTTCTAAATCGAGTTAAGTTCCATTCATCTTCAACTTAGTCTATTATTGTCTCAAAATTTATCTTTCTCGCTCAAGTATTTCAGGAAAAAGGGCGACAGATCAGTCTATGACGAACTTTGTCTTTAATTCCTTTATCTGCTTAAAGCTGTTGTTGATTTTCACTTTTTTTTTAATCTTAACAGTTCAAAGCAATGGCACCGATCGGAAAAAGAAAAGAAAAAAAAAAGAAAAAAATACTAAAAAAGATACTATTTTTGCTATACAGTTCGAGTTTGTGACAAAAATGATAATACTACTAATAATATTTTTTTAAATATTTTGACTCAGAAATTCATTTATATACCTTAACTGAAATTGTTTTTTTTTTTGTCTAACACTGGTCGCGCCTATAACTGCAAAGCTAAACTTTTTGTTCCCATATTTATTTTGCCTAATTTTCAACTACCTCGCTGATCATTCTTTATTTTAGCATTTCATAATTTATTCGTTGCGTGACTGTAGAATTAAGCAGGACTAGACGACGTATTATTGTAATATTGAGAACAGAGCTGATGGGAAGGATATCTAACATCATGACATCTGCAAATAAAATATTTCTCGACTAATATCATAACAGTTATTTTCGAAATGGGACGAACATGTAAATACAATACAGAACAGTTATCATACGCCATTACTGGAGAATTTCGGATGATATTTTTTTCATTGTCGTGTTTTTGTGTTAGCCCAGCACTTAAGATAATTTTAGAGTAGTATACAAGAGGACATCCTAGCAGGCGATTGCCATTAAGTTGAGAATGAGTAGAAACAGATGTCCTATTGTATAGTCATGAATCTTAAACATTCTCTTGGGTGTTGTTATTTGCTCAATAGAAATTATTTAGCTTCGCCTGGAGCTCAATTTCTAAAGTAACAAGTTTAAAACTAATTTGATTTAATTAATGTTCATATTTTTGTTATAAATATATCCTAAATTTTACTGACGAATTGTCATCACAATTGATCGATAACTATTGTCTAGACTGATAAGATTTTTCTCCTTTCAGTGACGACCACTTCAACGCTAGACGCAACCACGCAGTCATCTTTACATTTGTTGAATGCAAGTTCAATATCGTCAACATTTTCAACAGCTGCACCTACTTCTACTTTCTTCTCTCTGACGCCTGACGTGACTACAAATTTAAGCCAAACATCGTCTTCCAACCTGTCTTCTAGGACATCGGCAACGATTTCATTTAATGAATCCTCTTCTTCAAGTTCATCATCAACGACATCTGTCACGGCCAGTTCGCTATATTCAAGCCCATTGCCATTTTCAAAGGCTTCCTCAAGTACATCTTCAATATCATCATCTACAGTGTCGCAAGCTGCACCTTCTTCATCAATACGTTTATTGCCTACAACGTCAGCCGTAGCCAATTCATCATCTCCAAGTCCTACACCTACTTCTACTTTCTTCTCTATGACGCCAGACGTGGGTAGTTCTACAAATTTAAGCCAAACATCGTCTTCCAACCTGTCTTCAAGTACATCTTCACTATCATCATCTAAAGTGTTACCAGCTGCACCTTCTTCATCAATGAGTTCCTTGCCTGCAACATCACACGTGGCAAATTCATCATCTCCGAGTCCTTCTATCAGTCCGTCATCAAGTACATTACCTGCAGGAACATCATCTACAGTGTTAACAGCTGCACCTTCTTCATCAATGAGTTCCTTGCCTGCAACATCACACGTGGCAAATTCATCATCTCCGAGTCCTTCTATCAGTCCGTCATCAAGTACATTACCTGCAGGAACATCATCTACAGTGTTAACAGCTGCATCTTCTTCATCAATGAGTTCCTTGCCTGCAACATCACACGTGGCAAATTCATCATCTCCGAGTCCTTCTATCAGTCCGTCATCAAGTACATTACCTGCAGGAACATCATCTACAGTGTTAACAGCTGCACCTTCTTCATCAATGAGTTCCTTGCCTGCAACATCACACGTGGCAAATTCATCATCTCCGAGTCCTTCTATCAGTCCGTCATCAAGTACATTACCTGCAGGAACATCATCTACAGTGTTAACAGCTGCATCTTCTTCATCAATGAGTTCCTTGCCTGCAACATCACACGTGGCAAATTCATCATCTCCGAGTCCTTCTATCAGTCCGTCATCAAGTACATTACCTGGAGGAACATTATCTACAGTGTTAGCAGCTGCACCTTCTTCATCAATGAGTTCCTTGCCTGCAACATCACACGTGGCAAGTTCATCATCTCCGAGTCCTTCTATCAGTCCGTCATCGAGTACACTACCTGGAGGAACATCATCTACAGTGTTACCAGCTGCACCTTCTTCATCAATGAGTTCCTTGCCTGCAACATCACACGTGGCAAATTCATCATCTCCGAGTCCTTCTATCAGTCCGTCATCAAGTACATTACCTGCAGGAACATCATCTACAGTGTCATCTCCAAGTTCCCTGTCTACAACGTCAGTGATGGCAACCAGAGAAATTGTTTCTAGCTCAATGGCCCTCCACCCTACGAGTACTACAACTGTACCCCGCCCAACTTCGAGTGCAGTTGTTCCTTACATAACCGTCAACTACACAGGTAAACTCCAAAGATGTTAAAGTATTGTACATTTGTTCCCTTGGGGGTGGGGAAAGAGCCACATACCTCGCTAGCTTTAGGCCAGTGACATAGGGAAGAGGGAAAAGGAACCGACGAATGTATTCTGCTAAAATTCTGTTTAAATTTCCATTTTTATGTATTACGGTTGCCAATTCTATAACAGTCGATTAAATATCAAGAAATTTGATATTGATTCATGCGGGAATAGTAGAAAAGCCTTTTGTGACTAAGAATTGCTCTGGCTTGAAGTTCCTGGAGATTTGGCTGGAACGTTCGTCCCAAACTGAGCGCCGGCTCTTTCCCGGCCTAGCCCCAGAGCTAGAGCTGGAGCTAATTCATTCCTCGCCTGTTTTGAATGTTCATCTTGTCTCAAAGTATATTAGATTCATAATAACGACACTTTTAGCTCCGTTAAGCAAAGATGTATTTTCTTAAACACAGCTACCAAGGAGCAGAAAGAAGATGCGATAGAACTGACTTTCCAGAACACCTCATTATCAAACGTAAGTAAACCAGACATAGCAACCATGTTGGAAAAGATCAACCAATCAGATCTCTATTATTTAAAGAGTTTGTACATTATTTACTAATATATTCAAGGGCGGGTTATATTCAGGGAAAGGTGGACGATATATATGGGTGGCTAGCATCCCTTTAGAGTTTAAACTATTGGACTCAAGAGCCGGTTTAAAACCATTATAAAAGAGCCATTGAATTTCAGATTGCTTACTCAAAGTTTGACATGAACAAGCTTTCTAGCTAAGCGCCATTTTTTCCCTTGCAATCATCCGGTTATTTGAAGATGCTAATGAGTCATTAGTACTAGCGAAACAAGGTTATTTTGAGGTAAAATATATTTTTGATATGACCGAAGTTCCTTTAAACTCGTAGTAAACAACTCGCAACCATAGTCGGCGAACGGCAGATGACAATAATATGGTTGAAATATGGCCGAACTGGTGGGATTGGGTGGCAAATATATTGATTTTTGTAGAGGTTTTGTGGATCAAAAAGTTCGCTTGTGAAAACAAAACTGTGAAACAAGAAATAGAGATAACGGTTTTTTCAGCTTATCTGAATTGAATATTCCGTAGTCTAAATTTAAAACCAAAAAAATTAAAACTGAAAAAGTTGGTGTTTAGAACAATTTTGCTAGTTTTTTTTAACGTTTTGACTGAAAATAGCCTTGGTTTACGTTGTGAACAAGCAAATACTCTTGTCAAAATTCAACCGAAGTTTGACCACCATCACGTGCATATCATTATCTTTATCGTCAATATTATACGCGCCCACGAATATTTACTATTTAAAGTTTAGGAACCCCGGGTTTTGTGTTTTAGAATTTTTCAAATCTTACCTTGTTCTACAGCATGTTTAGTCCACAACTGCCACGACAAATCACGCCATATTCTAATCAATTACATTTTCGTTACAAGACCATTAGTGTATGTTCTTTTATGTTTCCGAGAATATGACAAGCCACTTTGTGTCACCAAAAAGTCTACAAGAGGAGATGAAAGACAATATAACTTGTTGGATATTGCAATACGGCTATTAGAACCGCCCCTAGCGAATCCTTAAAAGCACTAAAAGCAGATTACGAATAAAAGCTTTTTATAAAAGACCTATAGGATACTAAGGGAAGACGAAGGTAAATCCTGGCATTGGACTTGTGGATATTGGCAAATAACTGAAAAGCCAGGCACAAATACTTTTAAATTCTCTGTGAACCGGCCGCAGTTTTCACACCATATGAAGGTTGCTTTTAGCATGCACAGGTGAATTCATATTTGCTTTCTAGATTAATTCTAATTCCGCATGTATAATTGTTTTAATCGATATGAATGAAAAGGTGTCTGCTTCTCATGAAACTAGATCAAAGGACAATTTAATTTTTTGTTATTCAATCTGTTCTTGTCCTGTTTTGTCAGTGTTGTATTGTCTTTTTATTTTAACGATAAGTTTTATCTTGTTTCACTCCCAACAGTGGAACAAGGGGATGAAGGAAAAGGTCTTACAGGCGATCGTAGATAGCATTCTAAAATACTGCAGAAGTGATTCCACAGCTTCAAAGTGTAACGCAAAACAAGAAAACCAAAGAAAAAGGTGAGCACTCGCATTCTTTGTTACGTCTCAAGTGCCACCAATAATGGATGGAAAAATAATTTTTTTTACCCTCTTAGCCTCGCATTAGTGGAAAACAAACATGGCCTCGCTATGTCTGTTTCTGAATGCATCACATAGACATATTCTATTTAACCCGCGCAAGAAAGATAACTACTTAGTAAGTATTAGTTGATAAAGAACAAAAAAAAAAAAAAAAAGAACCCAATGGGTTTAGAGTCTATACTCACTCTAACGGAGCCAGCTGTGCAAAGATTAGTATTACTGACTAGAAGCCCATTATAGAGGGAGTATAACTTCAATATTTTCATGCATCACCAATGCAATATTTCCAGGGTTCTTTTCCGGTTCGACTGTCTTCCGGTTCAAGTTAAGGGTTGCATATATTAGTAAGGCATGCTTTTACTTTCATATCATAAAAGACCCCTTGCACTAGTTCCCGACCTGGGGGCCAAAACAAAGAATATATTAACATTACAAAAGATCTCAATCCTCAAGAGAAAGCAGTTCTTTTGTTTTGACCCCCAGGCTGGGAAATAGTGCAAAGGATCTATACCAAAAACCAGCGGAACTTGAGTATCCTTATTCAACTAACGCAGATCCGTGCTCACCGGTTTTCCTCCTTGTACAAAAATCATCTTTTTTAAGAATTTAAAAATTGCAATAGTAATTTTTTTACGGTTACTAAAAATAGATATGTCGTAAAGCCTTGTGGGATCGAAATGCCGACAAACTTTGTATTTAAAAAAAGGCTTCGGTTACAAGACGATCAATATCAGTCGAAAAACGATAGTTTTTCCACGAATTCACCATTCCCCTTATTACGTCTTGATATCACTACCACTAGAATCCTCTTAGAATTATTTTTCTTATTCAAATGTTTTAACTACTTTGGAAGTCACAAGGTAATGGTCTTAAAGGGGCACTTGGATGAAAATCGATGAAAATTGAAAATGCCTTGAAACTTGATTTAACTTGTCTATATGGCCCCGATAGTAGCCAAGCAACATATTTTCTTCACAGTCAAAATTTGCGGATAAAAATTATATATTTTTTTCAGCATCTAAATTGTGAGTAAATGACGTCATTTACTCAACCCTATTGTTCTTTTAGTTTTTAAACCAAATTTTCTCGACTCCGAATTGCTCCCAGGCTAAAATGTTTGCCAATTTGGTTTTCATAATCATTATTGAGTCATATTATTCTTAAATACTTGAGCTATTCTGACTTTCAAAAAATGGGGCGTTTTCATCCAAGTGCCCCTTTAACAAGGCCAACGAAAGGAACTACGAAAAGGATTCTGATAGACTCGAAGTGGTATCCGATGGTAATAAGGGGAATCAAGAATTAGTAACAACAAGACAAGAAAACATTGTTCCAGCATATTAGCATGTGTTTTTGGCTTGGCTTGTCCGCATTTCAATCCCATAATGCACCATTGTGACGTCATTCTAGGAAAGCGCTATATTCAGTGGATTTAGTAGAAAAAGTCACTCTGTTGAAAAACTGCAATTTAAATTCCATTCATTTTCATTTTTTCACTCCATTTCCTTTTCTCTCTTGGTTTAGACGTTCAGCATCACCAACATCAAGCACTTTTAATATCACAAAGGACAATATAAAAATCTTACCCGGGTACCCTAAGGAGGTAAATGGACAGCTTGTTCTTGCCTTCTTTGTCGACTTACCTAATGGAGCAGCACTTCCAACTGGTAACACCACAAACGTTGCTATGACGATACCAAAAGAGGCCATTTTATCGGCGATTCGGGATTCAATTGAAAAGATTGAAAAAGCCGCTGGAAAGAAGATTTCTAAGTTGTCGGCCTTTGATGAGCCACGGAAGAAAACAGATGAGGAGGAAGACAACACTGTAGAACTGGCAATTGGGAGTTTCTTTGGGGTTCTTTTGTTGATAGTGATTATCATTATTGTCGTGAAGATAGTCAAGTAAGTTCGGTTAATATACTCTACCTCATTCTGATTGATTAAGCCCCTTAATTCAATTCAATCATTGAATATGATTGGCTGAGAATCAACTAGCAGCCTGGCTAAGAGTTCCCCACTCCCTCCTCCCCAAAAAGCCGCCTCAAGGTTGAGACCACGAGATCAACACAGACACATGCATTCACATTTCCCCCTTTTCTCCTTGTTGCTTTATAAGTAGTGACCTTTACTTTGGCGTAATATTTTCCCATTTCAAACGCGAGTTTTGCATGGGAAGAGTATTCTGTTTCATGTTGCATCCACAAGAATAGACGTCCCTTGCATGTGATGTCAAAGCACCAGCTCAGTTTGTTCTTTGTTGAACACTAAAGCTTGAGAAGAATATACATAGACCCCTTGCACGTGACGTCAAAACAAAAGAATATCAATCTCCTGAGAATTGGAACCTATCGTTTTGTCCTCCAAATTGAGCTGCATTCCGAAGTCCTGCAAGGGGTCTCTATACAGCTTCTTATTTATGCATGTGAAAAAAGAAACATTACGCTCAAAGTAAAAAGGTCTATTTTTATACCCCTTTTGGTAACTCAAATTATTTTTCTCCTTTTTTCCTAGGAGTGCGAATTCAAAAAAGAAAAAAATTTCTCCTGAAGGAAACGACAACACAGATGACAGAACGGGTGGTAATACATTGATCACACATGACGTAGAGAATGGAGAATGTGAATCAAATACGAAAAAAGTGGAAGTTATCAATGTACAGGTTCTGAACCCGAATCCATCGTAATTATAATCCATACTTGGAACAATATGCCTTAAAAGGACACGTATTTGAAGACCATACGATTTATCAAGACATTTGCAGATTTGTAGAAGATCATACCGTGCAGGTTTTTGTTGAGAACATTACTATTATATATGGCTAGAAATCCTTCGGAATACGAATTGGTGGAAGATTGCAACAAAGTTAGGACGTCACGTTACGTAACACGATTTTTAAAGATGCAACCGTTGCACATCTTAATGGCATTAAGAGCAACAGCAGAAACAATAGGAAGAAGAAATGAAACAGTTACATGATCAGAAAAAATATAGATTTCGTGGAATAAATCAAGTTTAGAACTGAATATTTCAAGTTTTGTTTGAAACCAGTCTTAAAAAAGTATTTATTGATATATTATGGATGTCTACGTCATCAGTGACGTCAGTGAGATCGTGAGCGTGTTCATGTGGTGACGTTCTTTGTATTTTAGATGACTGTGGTAAATAATAAACACAGCAGAACTGTACCGGGCAATTTTTGTTTTCATAATAAATAAATAAAATAAAAAATGAAAAAAAAAAAAAAATGAATAAAATAAAAAAATATATAATAAGGGCTTTATTAGGAAAAAAGGGAAAAAAATAAAATGAATAGTGATAATAATAAGGGGCTTTATTAGGGTAACAAATAACAGTAACTCTAGGTTACTGATAAACTAGTTGCCTTTTCATGCACGTCGTATGAATAGAACATACGTAAAAAAAAGGTTGGTGAAGGTTTTGTTACATGTTGCATGTTGTTTACCAAGCTGGAAATGTAACATATTCATATGTAAATAATGTCAGCACATAAGAAAATATGCTGAAAAAACCCGCAGACAAAGTCTGGGTAATTCCATATTGTTATGACCTTTCGTTGCTTGAATTCACTTCCCCCATACTGCATTTCGGGCAGTAAGGTGGATTTCGTGTGACTTAAAATTCACAGCTAATCACAGTTCACAAACGACTTCATCTATAATTAACCATCACTATAGGTCGAATCCCCCCCTTTATTAACACGAAATATACCAATAACGCTAGCATTTAAATTTACAAAACTGATTATGTATCATATTGTAAATAGTAGTACAGTGTTTATCTTATCTTAAATAAAGTTCTACGATTCATCGATTGTTGACTGATTGATTGATTGACCGATTGATTGTTGAAGTTTATCGTAATGATGGAAGAGGACGTGGAGTAGAGGAGATGGTGTAAATAAACTAAACGGAATGAGGTAGGGTGGGATGGGTCAGAGGTGAAAGGAAAAATTATGAAAGACATTTCTAATTGTTAAGGATGACTAATTTTCTCAGTTAATTTTAAAAAAAACCTCATTTTTTTCTATCATTTTTTTTCCATTTAGCAGCAAAAATATTCCCCTCGTTATTAAACTTCCCTGTGGTAAAATCCCCCCCCCCCCCCCACTATAGACTTCGTTCCGCCGCCCGTGGTCTTTGAAATCGAAAGGCCTTCAGGAATTTCGCGCCATTTAGTGACGTCACCCGCCACTCACCGCGCTTGCGACGCGCTTGCACATTTAAATTTTGAATAATGGCGGACAAGATGGAGGAAGTTGTTGTTCAGAAAGTCTCCTAAACACGACGTTTATTTACAGGTAAAACTTAAAAGAATTACGCATTAAACAAAAAACGTTATTATTTTTGTTTCGTAACCAGTAAATACTGCATTCCGTGTAATTTATGGCATAAAAAGCCTTGCCACGTTTGTGTTTGTAGGTTCTGTCAACTGGAGTTCAGCTGATCTGAGGTCGTACAGTGAATAATAGAACGACATCTAAGCGACATGGAATGATATTATCTTCGCAGTTCAGGTTAGTATTGAGTCTAACTTGTTTGCAAAGTATTTTAAGTCTGTGATACAGCCCTTGCTCATGGGCCTTCGGATATTTTTTAAAGATATTTGCTTGTCTATTTGTTTGTTTGTTTGTTTGTTTGCTATTCTGGTTTTGAGCGAATGGGGTATTTATAATACCAGTCAATGTGGAGGCTATTGTTTATGCATCTGTATTATGGCAAATAGTGACATGCTTTCAGCTTCCTCAATATCAATGATTTAAAAACCTATTCCCCTACTTTAGGTCTGGTTTAGAATCTAATCTAATTTGCTGAATGCAAACAAATTCAACAATACAGTGTAGTTTTTGCTCATTTGCATTAGATTCAGCACAGAAATTCTATGTCTAAACCGGACCTAAGACAGATCAGGATTATTGATGACGTCACTATATCATCACTTTTTTCATTTCGAAAACCCACTCCCCCCCCCCTCCTACAAACTTCTGGATTCAACCCTGAGTACAGTAAAAATATCAGCAAAAATAAGAAAAATGTTATATGTTTTTATTCATTTTGTGTTTAATAGATTAATGATTAGATTAATGGATAATTAATTCTGTAGAACCAATGTATTATTTTTCAATAAGTTAAATATTTTACTGAATGAAATTGGTTTCAGAATATGGCATATATATATAAATTATTATAACTTTTGCAGCGATTGAAAGGATATTATATTTTGTGTTGATCGACAAATTAACACCCCTTTTAACTTTGTGATAATTAAGCAGAAGAGGAACACTTTGTCTGGTCTGGTAAAATGGAACACATGACCAATTTAACCTGGTTAAAGTTAGACTTATATTATATTTCTCTTGGAAATTGAACATGTATTTGCAGAAACTTACAGATCTATATCTTAAATTTCAACTATTCCTTTAAATATGATAAAGATGAAATATCAACTTGTGCAATGTATATTAATTGTTTTCTTAAAAACGATATAATTTTCTATGAATGCTGTGCTCTATTGAATGGTCAATAAAAATAACATATTAGACCGAAAAACCAAAATCAAACAATTATTTTCCTAGGTGCCTAGGGGTTTTTTCACTGTAAATAAGAGGTGAAAGCATTTTTGTTGATGTATGTGTCAATTATGTCATATTTATGCAACATTTCATCTCTTTTATCGTGTTCAACCAAAATTGAGATTGAGGTCACAAATAGAGTACAAACACTAAAAGAATGCAAAACGTATCACTATTTAGTACTAAATAGCACTAATTAAACAATAGGAAACAATAGAAAACAATAGAATTAGCATAGAATATCACTATTTTGTAGAATTTATGTTGCACCATTTTAGTGTTTGTACTCTAATATAAGTATAAAAAAGAAAGATTACTATTGTATTTTTTTCTTTAGAAAGCTTTTTTAAAACAATGTTTTCTTAGATCAGAAGAAAAGGTTATTTTTTTCCCTTTGTAAGTAGACTGGTAAACAACTCATAGAATCATGGGAATTAATGATTAGAAATATAGAGATTAAAAGATTCGACATCCCCAATTTTATGTCCCCAAAGTTTTGGAGACATTGATAGTGATGTAGTGCATTCTGGTCTAGTATTGTGGATGCACTTTAACATCTTTTGTTCATGATCATGCTCATTATATGGTTTTGAAACCAGATGACTATGCACTTAATCTCAGAATCTTTCCCAAAAATAATAAATAGAAAATGACATGGTGGCCATGTAGGTTGGTAGAACAAGAAACTAATGACATATCTATTGTTCATTTCAGCCAACATACAGCATACATTTCAGTCAGGAGGATGTAAGAACTAACACATTCGGTAAGAACTAAAATAGTTGACTAGAATTATTTTTTAAAAGTACTGAGCTTATCAGGTGGGAATGATGATGGCTTGCATTTCATACAAGCTTTATTTCCCATTCTCCTGATTTTTCATTTCAATTTCTTCTCTAAGTTCTTGGGTGGGCTTGATTTCTACTCCATTTGGTTCTGGAGCCAAAGCTATGTTAGTTAATCCATAGCTTGATGTTGATGATTTATGTGTTGAAGAACTTAATTTCCTTGTCTTCGTGCGTTTCTTTTTCCTGTAAAAAAGGGAAAATGCATCCTTTTATTTTTTTGGAAAAAGTCATTCAATTATAATGTTATTACATGGAGCGCTTTCACTTATCATGGACATCAGAGGGAAAACAAAAGTGTCCACACGTGATGTATAGTGACGATGTTGTCTTCTGACTAGTGTGACTCCCATTTTCTCCCCATTTTTCCCATTTTATTCCCATTATTCCAGATTTGTATGCAACAGGTGTTGTATGTTGGTTTGTTGATACATTTCTGTTCAGTTGCATGGGGCATACAAAGAGGAGTGGACACCCTGCCTTAAAATCTGGTTTCCATTTTATATATTATAGTATTACCAAGAAAAGTAGAAATGTTTGAGACATTCCATAGTGTTTCATGTCGAGATAACAGGGAAGCTCTGTTTGACTAAATGGTTCTCTCATAATTTATCCTAATGGAGCTCCTGTGGTTTTGGCGGGAAATTGCCCTCGTGCACTTCCCCCTCCCCAATTCTCGGATTCTCACTCAGCTACGCCAAAACTCAATACTAAGTTGGATTTAAGGAAAAGGATTTTGTACACCAAAACTGAATAGTCCTAAAACTTACCTAAGAATGCAAAACAACAGGATAATAACCAAGAGAACGAATACACCACAGCAGACACCAACCACAATCCAAACCCAAGTCTTGATTGGCTCAGGACCTTCCGGAGTTTGCTTATAGGGCCTTATGTAAACCACTGTTCTGCCCTCCAGAGACTCCTCGACCTTTGCTTTGTTATTCTTTAGGATTTCTACCACGACATTAACTGGTACCGTCACTGTGTCCGTTACGATACTAGGGGGAGATTGCACGTAGAATGCAATAATCAAATCGGCTCCAACTTGTTTTGGAAATCCAGGCAATAGGTGAACTTGGTCCTCGGTGTACAAATCTTCTTCAGCCGCACGTCTGGAAAATAATTATATAGTTTAAGTCGCTATTCTATATGTTGTTTTGCACTATGGGATGTGGACGTGTAGTTAGTTTACGCACGTTCCACCCAATCACAGTGATGCTGCGCAACATCTTACGTCAGTGACTTTCAAATAGCTTACACTCTGGACCAATCATGAACTTTAAACGCACGCCTGACCCAATCAAAGTGATAGAGTGCTGTGTAACATTTTACGTCGGTGGCTCTTAAATGGTTTTCACTGAGTTTGTCTATCGGTCGTGGGTGGTTGGTGCAAGTCGTGGGTTGCCAAAAAAGTGCCAAAACTTATTTCACATTGGACCGACGACCCACGACTTGGACCCACGACCGATAGACAGACTCTTTTCCACTCGGGACCAATTATAAACCTTAAACGTACGCCCCACCCAATCACAGCGGATTATAAGCTACGCCCTCGTACCGCACTTTTTCTTATAATAACTAGTTAGCATTACCTTGATCTCCTTTTGGCTGGCAGTCCGCATTTTTCTCTGTTTATCGAGCAGTACGCAGAAACTAATGAAGCAACAGTTTTCTTGAATGCCTTGTCTCTTGTAGCTTTCCACTGCAATGCAATCAGATAAATAGCAATTAAGAGTAATTCAACCAATGACATGGAATGCGTATGTGGTGATAATAACACTCGCCTTTGGCTACCAGATTCATATGCAGACTGAATTAGAGCTGTTTTCGTATCAGTGGGATACATACGGTACTGACTTACAGCACGTACACGGTACAACATGCTGTTACATTGAAATGGCTTCCCATTGTTTTCCAGTTATTCACCCAATCACGCGTATTTACGGCTACGGGTAAGATTCGTAGTCGTACCCTTTCCCACTCATACGAAAACCTCTAATATATGAGTATTTCCGACTACGGCAATAGTATCCAAACTAATCCCCGTTGCAACAGTTTCCCAGTGGAATTAAAATCTCGTCTCGCAAAACAATGAACAATTGAAACAATTTATAATCAATTTTTCGCGATTACAATTTTAAAATCTGAGATATTCTGTTTAATTTGTTGAGCTTGTGGGACATAGCAACGGTAACTAAGGGGAATCGGAACCACTGTGATGAATTGCGAAAAAACTGGGTCTATTAAGTATATTACCAAAAGTTGTTACCTTATTCTTGGGCATGTTCTTTACTCGAATCTCCACAGCTTGGTCCTCTTCCTTTGCACTTGCAGTTCGTGGTGTTGGAGCTTCGGACTCAACGTTCGTTTTGTTTCCAATATCTAAGAGCAAAAATATTAGTTATAAATCGCTCTAACTTACTGTGCGTTTTATTAGACTGGAATAAACTCTATGATGTGGGGATACGGAGGGAACCTGTTCCTGTTTTTATCTCATAATTTGCACGGGACTCTATACTTTTTATAAGCTTGATTGGAAGAACCTCTAAAAATAGATTTTTTGTAGGAATTTTTGTTTGACTTTATGAGATTTTTGAGAGCACTGAAAGGGTGAAATATGACAAATCGATATATTTCTTTTCCTCTTATTCAAAAATATCCATGTCGTATTGTAGAATAATTTAGAATAGAATAGATTTCCTACCTTTGCAAGAGCTACCAGACCAGTAAGATCCTTGTTCACATTCACACTTATATCCACCCTCGACATTGATACATTGATGGTAGGGGTCACTGCAATTGTAATTGCCTTGAGCACATTCGTTGATATCTAAAAAAGAAACACAAAATACTCTTTATTATAAGCAGCTCTCTCTTTTTTTGTTGTTGGGATTTTTAACTTATGCTACCAGTTATGAGTACAAGAAAAAATGAATGAAAAAAACAAGTAAAGAAAATTTTCCATAACACTTCACCTTCACAAGTATAGTTGTCTCTTTTGAGGTTAAATCCCTTTTTGCAGCTACACTTGTATCCGCCTTCGGTGTTCTCACATTGTTGAGTACAAGGTTTCGCAACGCATTCATCTATGTCTGTTTAAAAAAACGTGATGGTTGATAGTGATGCAAAATTATTGATAATAATACTGATGATTGATTATGATAATCAGTGATGATTAATTAAGGTGACGATGTTCCTGCTGCTGTTCGTGATGCTGCTGCTGCTGATACTGATGATGATGATATTGCTGGTGATGGTAATCATAATGTTGGTGATGATGGTTGTAATGATGATGCTGTTGATGGCGATGGTGTTGATGATGCTGATGATGGTGATGGTGCTGATGATGGTGATGTGGTGCTGATGATGGTAATGCTGATGATGGTGATGATGCTGATGATAATGATGATGATAGTGATGGTGATGGCGCTTATGATGGTGCTGATGATAATGATGGGGTTGAGGATGATGCTGATTCTTAATGATCATGAAAATATGAATTTAGATGTCGAATGTATCAAAATTTTAAAAATTACCTTTGCAACTCTTTCCGTCACCCTGGAGTTTGTATCCCTTATTACAAGAGCATTTCTTTTGACTATTTTCTATGTAACAGACATGCTGGCATCCAATATCGCTTGGAGAACACGCTGACTTTGCTAAGGACATCAAAGAAAACATCAAAAAGGTGAGTAAATGTTTAATATTTTTGGTGCATTTTATTGTTTGTCTTTCCTAGATGTAATGACAATGAGCCCACATATACCTAATGAAAACGAAAGCGCTTCGAAAAACTTCATTTTCATTCAACCATTCAGCCAGTATTTCTTCTTTTCTCCCATTTTTCATTTCATTTCATTTCTCATCCGTGAATTCAATTAATATCTTGATACTTACGAACACATTTGCTTGGGTCTGCTGGATCCACCTTGAAGGCAGAGTCACACGAGCATTTGTAACTTCCAGGAGAGTTGGTACAGTTTTGCATACATGTTCCTGGTCTTTGACATTCGTCGATTTCTGTGAAAGGAAGGAAAGTCATTATTGCACCATTGCGTTTATTTTTGCAACCGGCACTCTACCCGCCCCCGCGCTTGCGAACCTCAGGAGACCTTGGGATCGGTTGGGGGGGGAGGAGGGTGGAGGGAAAGAAGTATTAACCGTATATGGAAAATAGTAAAATATAAACCAAAGACATGGCAGCCATGTTGATCCGCGACATTACAAAAGTAACCATTTTTGGTTACCAAAAATGTAAAATAAGTCATATTTTTAAATTCCACGTTCCAAGAGAATCAAGGAAAATTGTATAATTTGATAATGCATAGATTAACAGATTGAGATATTACCGTCGCAAGTTTTCCCGTCTGCGTTGAGTTTGTATCCATCCTTGCACTGACATAAATATGAGCCCGGGGTATTTATGCACAGCTGTGAGCACATTCCAGGATTGAGGCATTCGTCGATATCTGCGTAAAAAAAGGCAATTAGAAATTTTAGTTGACAAAAAAGTATATTTGGAATTAAAGAGTGAGTTATTGATTTCGAAGGTTATTTCAGAATTACATAAGAGTTTCTCGTTTACCTGAGCAGTTGGCACCACTTCCTGAGTATCCCGCGGGACAAGGCCCGCACTTGTAGCCTTGTGCCCCGTCAGGGGGAGGAAGATCGGTACATTGAGATCCAGGAAAGCAAGGTCCCCCATTGAAATCACAGGCGTTAAGGTCGCTTTCACAAAACTTGCCGGTGTATCCACTTGCACATTTGCATGACATAATTTGAAATTTATCACCGTTGAGATTGTTTGGCTGAGAACAATTTGCTCCATTTTCACATGCGCATAACATTAGAACCGGGTTCCAGACCACTGACGCACCTTTTGAGTCCCTCACCACAATGGTGAAGTTAACCTAAGGGTTCGGGATTTTAAAGAGGAAAAATTAATGAGTAAGATAACATGTTGATATGGAACTAAGAAGAAATCTAAATTATAAGAGAAAGGAAAGTGGAAAGAAGGACAAGTAAAATAAGAAAGAAAGGATTTAGAATATTCAGGTGCAAGAGAGAAGAAGAGGAGGGGGAGGAGGAGGAGGAGGAAGAGGAGGAGGAGGAGGAGGAAGAGGAGGAGGAGGAGGGGGAAAATTAGAGTGGCTGCCTACTATAGAAAAAATCCATGAAAAAGTTTTTTGATCACAATTTTTTGAACTCAAATTTAAAGCTGATTTCAAATCTGGAAAGAAAAAAGGGGTGTCCAAAGGTCGTTTTTGAGATATTCACGATTAAACACAAGCGTATAAACGTTTTGAAGAAAAAGAAGCGAAAACCAACTCTCTACGAAAAAATTCATAATTTCACCGGTAATCAAGCTTTTGACGTTATTTTATCAAAAAAAGTCAAATTATACATGGTAGCTTCAGATTGCCTGCTTCATGGCGTCATTGTGATTGCGTAGTAGCGTGCGCAGTAGCTTCATTTTTCTATAGTAGGCCGGCAGCCAAGTTAAGAAGATGATGGTGCCGGGAAGAAAACGTCAATTTCTCTCAGTTGATTCTAGGGAGTGCTTTCTCAGTCTCAAGAGCCATAGGCTCATTGCCTGATCGAATTGGAATTTAGTAGTTGATTTACGGAGAGAGAAAAACCGGAGAACACTGAGAAAACCCTCGAAGTACAGGAGACAACCAACAAGCAAACCCTAGTCACATAAGACACAGAGCCCGGGAATGGATTGGTGAGACGCAGCGCACACCACCCGTGCTTCCCAAAATGATGATCAGTGATGATAACGATGACGACGACGACGACGGCGATGATGATGGTGATTGTTGACCGGGTGGTACAGGAGGGGAGTGGAAGATGATGGAGAAGAATGAAAGTAGAAAGAAAAAAGAATATTTTCCAAAATGTTGAAGATCAATTCTACCGTACCTTATTTCTAGTGTTTAATGTCAACCTGATATTCAAGGTGTTTCCAGACCTTGTTTTTTGTAATCCAGGAAGAGATGGCGGCAGGAAAACGATTGGATCATCATTTTTGTCATTAGCAACCAGGTCAAACACCTTCGTCTCTCCCAGTTTCAACATGATCGTGGAGTTAGCATTCACCAATGTTGGAGGGAAATTTTCTGGAAAAAATAGATCGATGAGAAGTAGTGATACTCAAGATCAGCCCACTCGTGATCAGCTGTGATTTCATTTTGTTTCTAATTATAGATCCAGGTATAAGGATTGATACTTCTTCATGTCGATCCGGAATGTGTCCGGGTACGCTCTTTGTGGGTACGCTCTTTCTAAGATAGCGAACATGGTGCATTCTGGTCTAACTTCGATACAAGAGGTTTTCTTCGTCATTTCTCATATGGTGTTCTTTGCACCCAAGCTAGACCACAATGCACCTTGTTTGTAGAATCCAGCAAAGGCCTATGGGCAAGTCATTCCACATTTTGAGATACAGGGTCCATTGACATACGTACATGTACATCTTCTAAATGTCACAACTTACCAAGTTGATTGGACTCATTAACAAGGTTCTGAGATGTATTCAAAGTGGCTTGTCCAATAGAGACATCTTTCGTAGCAGCAATATCAAACAGACAGGCCAGGTTAGAACCACATGCTTCTCTTGCTTTGGCTTCAAGTGCCGAGTCATTGAATTTGAGCTCATCAGCAAACAGGGGTGTGTATGCGGTGTTCTTGAATGTGTCTACACCTTGGCCATCCTTGTAGGTAAATAACGACTGAGCAGCAGTGATTTGCCCTGTTGTTAAAATTAAAGAAGACATCAGCGAAGTACGAGATTTCTCTCAATTGTCTAAAAATATCATTTTTACCCAAACAGTATCTCGTGTGACTGCACTGCGTTGTATTTTGCTTACATTGTACCGAATAGTATACCTGCGTGACACTGTTTTTAGGACTTATTACTTAGTGTCTCTTCCGAGCGTTACAGTTTACTGTCAATACGTGACATTTTTTGCAGTCATATTATAGTTTAACAGCCAAAGAAAGAAATAATATTCAAGAGGTTAATAAATGGTATGAAATGTAGAAAGTGCTTCACACACTAACAAGAAGGGAAAAAAAGAAGGAAGGAAGAAAGAGAGAAAGGGAAAATACTAATAAAAAATAGAGGCTTATTTCTTGTTTCATTAAGATGGAAAGATTTCAGGGTAATCTGTAGTTTTATCGATACATACATTTAAGACCAAAATTATTATGGATGTCTTTGTCGCTAGAGGATTCTGGAATAACAGTGCCGTTAGGAAGAGTAAAGTCATCGCTAGGATCATCATTCCAGACCCCAAGAAGTCCTCTCGTCTTGTTCTTGAACGATTCAGGTGCCGCGAATACGATTGTCATCATGCTTTTTACTTCACTAAATGAGACAGAGATGCCTGATGGGAAGGTGGCTGATACTCCATTGTTTTCTTCGGGAGAGATTGACATGTTCCCGGTATCTTGTGAACCATTCGTAATACTGCTGTAGTCAAAGACTAAGCCATTAACAAGAACTTCTATGCCACCTACAAGAAAGATAAAGTACGAAATTAAAGTAAATTTCTTGTGACTTCAAACGCTTGCGTTACAAGCAACCATATGGAGCCCATGCAGCACGTCGGAATGCAGCTTAATTTCAAGAATAAAACAATAGGGTTTCCAATTCTCAGGAGATTAAAATTCTTTTGTTTTGTCCTCCAAATTGAGGTGTTTTGGCGTCTTTACACTTGTAGGATCAACTTGGATTTCTTCGCGGAACGAATCCCTCAGTGCTAAATATGCTGGGCACCCTTGTTCAAACCTGATATAATTAGAATTGGTTACTAGGACAACCATAGTCTTTTACCTCCTGAACTCTTCAATCGAGCTTCAATTTTACTCGTACTCTGCTCCTTAGCAACAGCTGCAGAAAATACCGTTGCTACGCCACCTGTTGCTTTGGCAGTTCTGGCTTGAAGTTGGAAGAACCCGTTCTGAACATCAGCCATGACGTATTCGCCGAGACCGTTGAACGTGTAGTTCTTGTTGTCCATTGTGACGATGTGAGGATCACCAAAGGACCATCCTAAAAGAAAAAAGATAAGATAATTTTATTCATGAACATCATTACAACGACGGCCAACAATGACAAGCAAACATTGTCCGTCGTGTTGCTCTCAACCAGTGAGTATTCTATTGCCTGGTATCAATCAGATGATTAAAAGTCATATAATCTCATAATTAGCCTTATGACAAACAACAACAACAACATCATCATTATCATCACCATCGTCATCACCACCATCATCATCATCACCATCACCACCATCATCATCAAGATCACCATCATCATAATCACCATCATCATCATCATAATCATCATCGCCACCATCATCATCACCATCATCATAATCACCATCATCACCATCACTACCATCATCATCAACATCACCATCATCATAATCACCATCATCATCATCATCAAAGAAAAAAATCTCATCCGCTCCTTTGCCGAAGTTCTATCAACACATTATTATCAATAATCTCTGGCTATTCGCAAGCTTGTCACTCTGATCCAAAAGAAATAAGATCTAATAAATTTGTAAACGAATTCAACATACTCATTCTCACTCGAAGGTAGGATCTGCAATCGTCAGAAGGTCGTCTTTTGTAGAAAAGGTTACAGAGTTCGGATTCCACGCAACAGGCCTTGTAAGCCTCTTCGTCGCTTAGAAAACTACTGATTGGAGGGGAAATTTGCAGCCGGGCATGTCCACCTCTCTCTGGGTCTTCTAATAGGGAACCAAATTCATAAATGTCATTGCTATAGCAACAACGCTGTGTCCATTTTCCGTTAACACGTCTTATCGAGTTGGTGTTCCCGTCAATAATATTTTGCCAGTTTCGGATATTCCATCGGTTTATGTAGCACAACCCACGAGATGATACAGGAAATTCACGATGGAGTCTCCAATCGTACCGGAATCTTCTGTCCCAACGTGCTTGGAAGATAGAACATGGACATGATGGCAGAGGTGGAACAGATAATCTTGGTTGCTGTTGATACCAGTTGTAGCACTTTTTCTCTGCTATCCGTACGGCTGTAGACTCGTCTATTTGGAAGAACCATCGGCCAGTTTCTAAGGTGTTTCCTGGCAACCGACTCAGCTGCGCCATGGCCAGTGTCGAAGACCTTAATAAAAAGATAGGTAATTTAGCCTCTACATTATATTTAACGGTTCGATCATTCCCAAGAGAGACGAGACATGTGGTGGCCATGTTGGTGGTATGAAAGATAAATGCTAAGGAGAAATCTTTTGTTAATTACCACCAACATGGCGTTCAATACATAACGTGCAAACGAAGAATTGCAATAAAGTTGGGTAGACTCATAAATAGACGCATGGGCAGTCAATTTTTTTGGAGTTATCATTCTCGTTCCCAGTACTCGCGCCTTTTTTCGTTCCCAGTACTCGCGCCTTTTTTGGTTTCTGGGTAAACCCAACTGTAACTGTTTTTTTGATTTGCTAATAAATAATGAATAGTCACTGCCAAAATAATGATATCGAGCCATTCGTCTCTTGACAGAGACCAAAATGACAATATTGCACTTACTGCTTTACGTTGAAGTAGCGGTTTGTGTCATCGGTGCCTGAGTTCCATCCCGCCACAGGCAACCCAAATTGACGATACCAATAACTAGACCAAGATCTGTAAATAGTTAAAACAGAAACAACAATCAGGGATTTTAAGAACGTAAGCAAGGACAATATTAAACACAAGACTTTTTTTTACCGTGGATGGTTTGTTTTCCTATTTTAGACCACGTGTCATTCTCTTGAGAATAAGATTCTTTGTTTGAGTTGTATCCATATTTTTGTGTCTTTTCATGTGCAACCGTTAAACAAAGAAATAATACTCTAGGGAATGACACAAGGTCTGTAATGGGACAACAAACCGCCCAAGCTAAAAAGGTCTAGTGACCCTGAATCGTAAGACAAACAAATAAGAATCATAAATATTATAATATTTGATTTATGACGCCACAAATAGTAATATTAGGTATCAGTTATCACATGTACTTTCTTCGATTGTGAGACATTCCAGAATATTGCGCTAGAATAGTTGGCAATGTAACTTATTTACCCCTCTACTGGCACAGACCACTGTATTCCACCACTGGGATAGTTGAACATGATGAATGTATAGACTCCATCCGTAATGATCACCGTTTGGAAAGTGTTGCTCTGATAATGATAATGATAATAATAACAAAGAAATTGAGATAAAATGTTTATCCTGTAAATGAAGGCGAGGATTTTTCATGAAACGGAGAATCTACGGTAACGTACACTCGTGGTGTTTCGGGTTCGATTTCTGGACTCGGCATCACATGTGAGTAGAGTTTGCGAAGTCTCTTCCTTGATTAGAGGTTTTTTCCCCGGGTTTACCGGTTTTTTTTCCCTCTGCAAAATTTAGCTTGCTTAATTCCGATTTGATCTGTGAGTTAGCTGTGATTTTGATCGGCCAAGAGGTTGTTTCAGGGTTCGATGAAAAATATGGATGAGATCTGAATTTTAGGAAGGGACTTCATTAATCCGCTCCTTCCCTTTCTTCCTTATACCAATGTGATACACACAAAAAAAAAAAAAAAAAAAAAAAAAACAACAACAACAACAAAAAAATCGTAAAAAAAGAGACTTTTCAAAAATAAGAACTTCAATTATAACTTACCAATCCAAAATAAGGAAAGTTTCGTAAGCGAAAAGGATAAAGATTGACCCATGTTATCACAGCAACAAAACTAGCTTTAAAATCGTTGTACATGCCGTTTTTGGCATACTTCCTGACGTCCTTGGAAGACTTGTCCAACATAGCTGCAGTAGCGTCGGTGTTATTCCATCGACTGTACAGTTGGTAATATACCTTGGACTGTCTCTTGGGATCAATACGCATCCTATATGTCTTTCTGAATATTAAAGTAAATTCGGAGGAAAAACCTTTAAAATTATTTTGTCTACCAGTGGCCATTTTTTGCAAGAGTAAAAAGAAAGAAATATGTATATGGTCGTACCATACTGTGAAATGGACTCGGGAAAATATTCTGAGCCCTACATGGGAAAAATTGAAAAAAGGAAAAACAATTGGGATGCGCGGAACAAAAACTATGATTGAAATACGTAGGCCTAAAAATTAAATGCAGCGATCTAGTTAACATTTCTTCCATCCAGTAGCATTGATTTGTGGCCTTTCTTTATATTTAAAGTAGGCAAATGTGTAAATGTTTCGAATTTTTTCTTGGATAAAGAGGTCGAGCTTTGGTACAAACATCTCCTTATAATACCTTGCGTTTGTTTGATTAGTTTAATTGTTAAATGCGACGTCACTTGTATAGAAAAACAACTTCCGGGTCCAAAACAAGATGCAGTTTTATAATGATTTTCTTACTTTTTCTTCAGGACAGGATTTGTTGTCCAAAGTTCTAATTG
This sequence comes from Anthopleura sola, assembly GCA_023349425.1. NCBI lineage: Eukaryota > Metazoa > Cnidaria > Anthozoa > Actiniaria > Actiniidae > Anthopleura > Anthopleura sola. The sequence continues at coordinate 11,938,565 of JALHLI010000004.1, read as the reverse complement.
TTTCAGGTGGAGGTTAATTCATTGAGAACATTTTTCGCTTTATTTTATCGGTTTTTTGTGAGCAGTTGGACCCGGAAATACGTCACAACTTAACAGCTCTATTTGTGATAACTATTCCTTATATGGTATCACAACAAGCAACTCTACTCGCATTCGTCCCCCAATCTGTCCCAGGTTGCACTAGTAACAGGCGAGCGAGCGAAGAGCGCACTCACCGCTTTTGCAGTACTTACCTTGAATGAGCTGAACGTCTGTTTCTGTTGCTAATGATTTCATCAAAAAGACTCCCCTCGAATTGAAAAACTGTTGTCGAGTCAAAGAGTTGTTGATTTTCAATTCTAGACCAGAACGGCGCTATGGCTGGGAGATAACGATCCCAGAAGCGGAGGCCGAATCTCCGCGGCCAAAAACGAGAGAACGTTTCATCGAACAATAACATGCCATTTCTGCAAATCTAAACCGGAAGTAAATTATAGATAAATGAAGAGGTTTTTTTTGAACACGTTTCCCAATAATAAGATGATCGGCACAGCAGGAAAACGCGCGCGCATATATACTTAAATTTTTAGTATTTTTGCTAAACCGAGCATTTGTAAATGTGCTGGAAGAGAAACATATAGTGGATAAAACTGATATCAGATTTTGTACGAAGAATAAAGACTCCTCAAAGCAGCTCACCTTGGAGGACAAAACAATAGGTTTCTGATTCTCAGGACGGGAGAGAATTGTTTTGTCCTCCAAATTGAGCAGCTTTGACGTCAGGTGCAAGGGGTCTTTATACCTGTCTAGCGTTGCTTTTTGCCCTCTTCCCAGCCCGTCCGCCATTGAATCCTGGAACCTAATACACCCCTCCCTCTCCCCTTCCTCCCTTCTTTCCCATACTAAGGCATTCCTTTTATGAGCCCCATTTGATCCCAAAACTAACCGAAAATGTTGCGTGTCTTATTCCAAAGAATTCCAGTCCTGAATCAGGAAAATCAAGCTCGAGACATCCAAAGCTGTACAAAAAGTCTTCCGGCATCAACGTATCGCCTGCGTCCGGTCCAAATAGATACATGTTGTTGAAGAACGAAGCGTCTGTGAAAAAGAAGACCATTCGTTACCTACACCTGACTGACAGTTCAAGGTAATTAAGTTGTAGTGCAGAGAAAAGTGTAGAGAGAAATCGCGTTTGATTTGTTCTACGTCGTTTTACAAATCGTCTGTGGGAAAAAGCGCTACTGCTCTAAGCACATGCTCACGTGATGAAAAGTTTGACGGTATTTTTTTTTAAATATGCTAAATCTTAATTGCATTTTCCTTGTCAAGCAAAATTTTCATTAAGCTAATTTCGAATCAAATATATCGCAAAGTAATAGATTATTTTACATAATACCGTCCCACTTTTTTCATCACGTGAGCATGCGCTTAGAGTAGTAACGCGGAACTTTTGATAGGTGTATATCTGACTGATCGATGATATGTAAGGGTAGGTTGTAGTGATAAAGAAACGCAACCGAAGATGTAATTCCGAGCATTGACCTTCGAATGAATCGGTAAAAAAAAAAGCCAAAACGCCAGACGTCTGGAGTTGGTAGGTCGCAGAATTATGAAAAGCGCTGTAATATCTTGTTTTTATCAAAACTGGCAGTTATGGCTACTGACCTTGTTCGCATCGATCTCCTTTGTAACCAGACGGACAGACACATGTGTACTCTTCTGGGCGGTTGACATTTGGCTGACATCGTCCGTTGTTTTCACATGGTTCGAAAAAGCAAGGATTGACTAGGAAAGAAGGGAAAGGTGTTTTTCATTTGGTTTTGTATTCTCTTCTCAGTAAACATACTTTTCAAAGAGTTTTTCTACAGAATGATAATTCCTTTCTCATTTCTTTTTGGGGCACAAATTCGTTTTCTTCCCATTTTAGATCATGTGTCATTGTCTTGAGTATTATTTCTTTGTTGAACACTAAAGCTTGAGAAGAATATATATATAGACCCCTTGCACGTGACGTCAAAACAAAAGAATTTCAATCTCCTGAGAATTGAAACCTATTGTTTTGTCCTCCAAATATTTAGCTACATTCCGACATTGATGTTGCCAAGATGTTGAAGATTCTTACCGAAATAGACCTTTCTAGCTTGAGTGATTTGTTATCCCATTTCAGACCACGTATCATTTTATTAGGAATAAGATTCTTTGTTTGAGATGTATCCATATTCATGTATTTCATGTGCAACCGTTAGACAAAGAAATGATACTCTTGGGAATGACACGTGGTCTGAAATGGGACAACAAACCGCCCAAGCTAAAAAAAAATTCCTTCTTACAATACACGCATGCGTAGTACTTACTATGCTGACATTTGTTGCCAAAGAATCCTTGATGACATTGACACCTAAAACTAAGTGGTAGATCGATACACGTCCCTCCGTTTTCACATGGGTTGGTGATGCACTCGTTAACTTCTGAAAATGACCAGAAATGGTTTGAATGAAATTAATGCTTATAATTTTCCTGGTGTGTTACTTAGTCAATCTGCGTGCTATTCCCTTCAGTATCTTTCTTTTTCTGCTTTAAACAATGATCCGGGCATAAATCTTTCCACAGAAATCAACAAACAAACAATAATTAATTTAAAAAAATTAAAAAAATGAATAGATAAATAAATAAATAATCGAATAAATAAATGAAAAAAGGGTAAAAGCAAACCAACGACAAAACCAAAAAACCAAAAACGCATAAAACAGCAAAAAAAAAAAAAAAAGAAAAGAAAAATTTAAGAATCATTATAATCTTCCTCAACAAAAACAACAGCCAAAAATACCATTAAATTATGATTTAAATGTCAAATAAAGAAAAAATCGAAACAAGGTCCATCTGAAACATAAGACAAACATACGTGTTGTAGTAGGGGGTCTAGTAGTGGTAGTAGTAGGACCAGTGGTTGTTGAAGGAGGACCAGTGGTTGTTGTAGGAGGTCCAGTTGTGGTAGTAGGAGGTCCAGTGGTTGTTGTTGGAGGACCAGTAGTGGTAGTAGAAGGACCAGTAGTTGTAGTAGGAGGTCCAGTGGTCGTAGTAGGAGGTCCTGTGGTTGTAGTAGGAGGTCCCGTAGTGGTAGTAGGAGGACCGGTGGTTGTCGTAGGAGGACCAGTGGTTGTTGTAGGAGGTCCCGTAGTGGTAGTAGGAGGTCCAGTGGTTGTGGTTGGAGGACCTGTGGTTGTTGTTGGAGGACCAGTGGTTGTTGTAGGAGGACCAGTGGTTGTTGTAGGAGGACCAGTGGTTGTTGTAGGAGGACCAGTGGTTGTTGTAGGAGGACCAGTGGTCGTAGTAGGAGGACCAGTGGTTGTTGTAGGAAGACCAGTGGTTGTTGTAGGAGGACCAGTGGTTGTTGTAGAAGGTCCAGTTGTTGTAGTAGGAGGTCCAGTTGTGGTAGTAGGAGGTCCAGTGGTTGTAGTAGGAGGACCAGTGGTTGTTGTAGGAGGACCAGTGGTTGTAGTAGGAGGTCCCGTAGTGGTAGTAGGAGGTCCAGTGGTTGTGGTTGGAGGACCAGTGGTGGTTGTTGGAGGACCAGTGGTTGTCGTAGGAGGACCATTGGTTGTCGTAGGAGCACCAGTGGTTGTTGTAGGAGGTCCCGTAGTGGTAGTAGGAGGTCCAGTGGTTGTGGTTGGAGGACCAGTGGTTGTGGTTGGAGGACCAGTGGTGGTTGTTGGAGGACCAGTGGTTGTTGTAGGAGGACCAGTGGTTGTTGTAGGAGGACCAGTAGTCGTAGTAGGAGGACCAGTGGTTGTAGTAGGAGGACCAGTGGTTGTTGTAGGAGGACCAGTGGTTGTGGTCGGAGGACCAGTGGTGGTTGTTGGAGGACCAGTGGTGGTTGTTGGGGGACCAGTAGTTGTTGTAGGAGGACCAGTGGTTGTGGTTGGAGGACCAGTGGTTGTGGTTGGAGGACCAGTAGTGGTAGTAGTAGGCCCAGTGGTTGTGGTTGGAGGTCCAGTGGTTGTGGTTGGAGGACCAGTGGTGGTTGTTGAAGGACCAGTGGTTGTTGTAGGAGGACCAGTGGTTGTCGTAGGAGGACCAGTGGTTGTTGTAGGAGGACCAGTGGTTGTGGTTGGAGGACCAGTGGTGGTTGTTGGAGGACCAGTGGTGGTTGTTGGGGGACCAGTAGTTGTTGTAGGAGGACCAGTGGTTGTGGTTGGAGGACCAGTGGTTGTGGTTGGAGGACCAGTGGTGGTTGTTGGGGGACCAGTAGTTGTTGTAGGAGGACCAGTGGTTGTGGTTGGAGGACCAGTGGTTGTGGTTGGAGGACCAGTAGTGGTAGTAGTAGGTCCAGTGGTTGTGGTTGGAGCACCAGTGGTTGTTGTTGGAGGTCCCGTAGTGGTAGTAGGAGGTCCAGTGGTTGTGGGTGGAGGACCAGTGGTTGTTGTAGGAGATCCAGTAGTAGTAGGAATGTCTGTGGGGAAACATTTGTTGATTTGAATTATTATTTGAATTTATAGTTGTAAAGTTTCAGGGGCGGATCCAGGATTTTGTTCAGGGAGGGGAGCAGGCCATAAAGTCAGCCCAGGGGTGCAACCCTCTGAATCAAAGAAAGAAAGAAAACACTATTTCGTATCGGGTATCTTCGAAATAGGGGGACAAAGTTGCTCCAAGTGGGTGGGGGCACCTCCTGTACCCCTTCCCTCACAGGATCCGCCCCTGAGTTTGTGTACTAGTTGTAGAAGGTTGCATGGTGATATCTTGGACAGCAACAAGGAAAAGTTTTCGTGGTTTTTGGCCATCATAGGTGTAAGAGTTTAGAATAAGCCTGTGACTTACTGGTTTCACAGTTTCTTCCTGTGTATTGTGCTGTACAGGAACAAGTGTAGTTTCTGTTGGTGTAGGTACATGTTCCTTCGTTCTGACATGGATTGGAATCGCATGGGTTCACAACTACGACGAAATGAACTCGTTAGTGCGTTGCTTATTTTTATATTTTCAAATAGCTGCTTCATTTAAGGGGGTTTGGTCACGTTACCTATCAATGCAAATAGGTTATTTGTTTGAATAACGTCACGTGACAGTTTCTACCATATCGCAACTAATCACTCACCACCAAATTCTTGGAGCTATGTAAAATGTTGCTCGTTGAGGACACAGAGGCAGGCACATGCGATTGAGCTCTTTATATAGCTTGGGCGAAATATTATTTTTTTTCAGACCATGTGTCATACTCTTTTTAGTTGTGTCCATATTCATGTGTCTTCTCACGAACAAAATTTAAACAAAGAAATGATACTAGAATGACGTGGACTAAAACAAAACAAAAACTAAAACATTACGCCCAATGTAAAGAGGCACCTGACGAAATTGAGTTTGAAATTTTAAGTTTTTTTGGGGGGGGGGGGGGGGGTTTGAATTCGTAGACTGATAGCTTAATGGCACAACAATATGTTAACACTACGTATACATACCTAATGAAATGTTGAGCAAATCCCTAACGTTGCAGAAATCACCATCACAGCAAGCACCATCACATGTAGTTATGTTAAAGCTATGCTGTGCCTGTTGCTGTTCTATCGTGTGAGCACACAACTGACTGCAATATGATGCGTTGACGCATTTTCGTGTAGCCACCCTGATACTGTAGGAGGAGGGTACTGATCCTACTCCCTCATATGTAATATTGATGCATCTGTTATCGTGTGGACAAGTGATTATGTCCAGAGGATTCTCTGATTCCCCGTTCAGGGAAGAATTAGTTTTTGTATATTGGCCACAAACGACATATCCCTGTATTTCTAAGAAAAGAACAATTATTCAAGTAACATTAACAATTAACAAGTAATATCGTGATTACCTTGCATGGGATCCAATGTTTCCAGAGGGATGTTTAACCTATAACATCCCTCTGGATGAATAGTGATTAAATGTTTGAAAGTGATACAGGTAAATTTTTTATGAACATTAATACTAATATTTTTTACTCATATAAGTAATATTTTGTTTTGTATAGCATTTCTGGTGTTATTACTTACTGGTTTCACATCGAGGGCCGGTAAATCCTGGTTGACATTGACAGTAACTTGAGCCACTATTGTTCACACAAGTACCGTAATTGAGACAGGGATCGTTCTCTGAACAAGCTGCAAAAGAAACGAGATAAAGATAACTGTAAGTATATAATTCACTTATGATTATAAGCTAAACATAGTTTTATAATGACGTAGTTCCGGTTGCGCGAGCCGCCAAAAAAGAACCTGGTCGTCAAAGCGGGCCCAGAGTTGGCTGTAAAACATAGCCATTTTGTGCTCACAAAGTTCGAAGTTTTTGTCCGAACATAAGCTAAAAAACCTTGTCTTGTGTGAGACTGAATCTTTGTTTATGGAGGAGCAAAAAGTAGGTTTAGTTCATATACGAAAGCAGAGAAGTCAGGACTTTCCAAGACTCAAGAAAAATAATTTTTCATTTTCATCGCCGAGAAATTTTGCAGTTGAAGCTTTGCTGAAAAGAGGCCAAAACTCCAAGATATCTTAATTTCACAGCAAAACTATCCCTTCGTTTCCGAAGAATACGATTCATGCAAGGTACTTTCAGTTGATTTTATCTTAGATTTTCGGTTTAATGAATAACAAAAATGTGTTGAGTCGAGACTCTCAAGGGCCATGATAAGACGCGCCATATTTGTTTTGCTACATATTTGGTTAACTACACTTTTGACTGAAAAACTTCGACTGTTGATTTTACTCATTCAATCACAGCGATCATGTTTGTTTCCATGCAAGGAAAAAGTGAAATAATGTTTGATGCTTGTGTAAAGGTCCTCCACTGGTCATAAAATGGAAAGCGCATGAAGACGATTGTGAAGTGCACTACATAAGAACTCCCCATTATTATATAAACTATAAGTACGAGAGAAAAACTAATGCGCATGCGTGAGTTGTAGTATATTTCCTAAGAATTCACAGCCAGGAGAGTTTTAGTTAGAAAATAAATGATTTAGTTTTTTCCCCAGAATTTTCAAAACTACTAACTGTATTAACTGAGTTTCTATTGTGCACTAAATAGTACAAACTAGTGCAATGTCTCTTTATTCATTTATAAGCATTAAGGAATTGAGAAAGACAAAGGTCAGTCTATTGTTTCCAAGTGTTATCTAGTACAAATTAGTGCTAATTATGTAGTATTCTTTCATATGTTTCTGAAATATTATTTTCTTTAATATGTGATAATTCAAATAGAAGTGAATCAAAAAAAGTCTTAGGTACCTGGAGTAGTGAGAGGACCAGTGGTAGTGGGAGGACCAGTAGTGGTAGTGGGAGGACCAGTGGTGGTAGTGGGAGGACCAGTAGTGGTAGTGGGAGGACCAGTAGTGGTAGTAGGAGGACCAGTGGTCGTAGTAGGAGGTCCAGTAGTGGTAGTAGGAGGTCCTGTGGTTGTAGTAGGAGGATCAGTGGTGGTAATAGGAGGTCCAGTAGTGGTAGTGGGAGGACCAGTAGTGGTTGTAGGAGGTCCTGTGGTTGTAGTAGGAGGACCAGTGGTTGTGGTTGGAGGACCAGTGGTGGTAGTAGAAGGACCAGTAGTGGTAGTAGGAGGTCCAGTGGTTGTGGTTGGAGGAGCAGTAGTGGTAGTAGGAGCACCAGTAGTGGTAGAAGGAGGTCCTGTGGTAGTAGGAGGTCCAGTGGTGGTAGTAGGAGGTCCTGTGGTTGTAGTAGGAGGACCAGTGGTTGTAGTAGGAGGACCAGTAGTGGTAGAAGGAGGTCCTGTGGTTGTAGTAGAAGGTCCAGTAGTGGTAGTGGGAGGACCAGTGGTGGTAGTAGGAGGTCCCGTAGTTGTAATAGGAGGACCAGTGGTGGTAAAAGGAGGACCAGTAGTGGTAGTAGGAGGTCCTGTGGTTGTAGTAGGAGGACCAGTGGTGGTAGTAGGAGGACCAGTGGTTGTAGTAGGAGGACCAGTAGTGGTAGTAGGAGGTCCTGTGGTTGTAGTAGGAGGACCAGTGGTTGTAGTAGGAGGACCAGTAGTGGTAGAAGGAGGTCCTGTGGTTGTAGTAGAAGGTCCAGTAGTGGTAGTGGGAGGACCAGTGGTGGTAGTAGGAGGACCAGTAGTGGTAGTGGGAGGACCAGTGGTGGTAGTAGGAGGACCAGTAGTAGTGGTTGGAGGTTCAGGAGTTAGCTGAGGAAGGTCTGCAGAAGATATAAAATATATAAAGTACATTAAGTAACTATTATTATAGGCGTTATTAACCAAACGAAAGATTTATGATTATAACATTTTGATTATTATTGACTTACATGTGCTACAATTTGGTCCTGTGTAATTAGCTGTACAATTACAAGTGTAATTCGTGATGATGATAATAATGCCATTATCTTTTGTTATTATAACGCAGGTTCCATTGTTGAGGCATGGGTTAGGATCACATGGGTTAGGTCCTGCAGTGGTAGTAGGAGGACGAGTGGTTGTAGTAGGAGGACCAGTGGTGGTAGTAGGAGGTCCTGTTGTTGTTGTAGGAGGACCAGTGGTGGTAGTAGGAGGACCAGTAGTGGTAGTAGGAGCTCCTGTTGTTGTTGTAGGAGGACCAGTGGTGGTAGTAGGAGGTCCAGTGGTTGTAGTAGGAGGTCCAGTAGTGGTAGTAGGAGGTCCTGTTGTTGTAGTAGGAGGACCAGTGGTGGTAGTAGGAGGACCAGTAGTGGTAGTAGGAGCTCCTGTGGTTGTAGTAGGAGGACCAGTAGTGGTAGTAGGAGGACCAGTAGTGGTAGGAACAGGTCCAGTGGTCGTAGTAGGAGGTCCAGTAGTGGTAGTGGAAGGACCAGTAGTGGTAGTAGGAGGTCCCGTAGTGGTAATAGGAGGACCAGTGGTGGTAGAAGAAGAACCAGTAGTGGTAGTAGGAGGTCCTGTGGTTGTAGTAGGAGGACCAGTGGTGGTAGTAGGAGGACCAGTAGTTGTAGTAGGAGGACCAGTAGTGGTAGTAGGAGGTCCTGTGGTTGTAGTAGGAGGACCAGTGGTTGTAGTAGGAGGACCAGTAGTGGTAGAAAGAGGTCCTGTGGTTGTAGTAGAAGGTCCAGTAGTGGTAGTGGGAGGACCAGTGGTGGTAGTAGGAGGACCAGTAGTGGTAGTGGGAGGACCAGTGGTTGTAGTAGGAGGACCAGTAGTAGTGGTTGGAGGTTCAGGAGTTAGCTGAGGAAGGTCTGCAGAAGATATAATTTATATAAAGTACATTAAGTAACTATTATTATAGGCGTTATTAACCAAACGAAAGATTTGTGATTATAACATTTTGATTATTATTGACTTACATGTGCTACAATTTGGTCCTGTGTAATTAGCTGTACAATTGCAAGTGTAATTCGTGATGATGATATTAATGCCATTATCTTTTGTTATTATAACGCAGGTTCCATTGTTGAGGCATGGGTTAGGATCACATGGGTTAGGTCCTGCAGTGGTAGTAGGAGGACGAGTGGTTGTAGTAGGAGGACCAGTGGTGGTAGTAGGAGGTCCTGTTGTTGTTGTAGGAGGACCAGTGGTGGTAGTAGGAGGTCCAGTGGTTGTAGTAGGAGGTCCAGTAGTGGTAGTAGAAGGTCCTGTGGTTGTAGTAGGAGGACCAGTGGTGGTAGTAGGAGGACCAGTAGTGGTAGTAGGAGCTCCTGTGGTTGTAGTAGGAGGACCAGTAGTGGTAGTAGGAGGACCAGTAGTGGTAGGAACAGGTCCAGTGGTCGTAGTAGGAGGTCCAGTAGTGGTAGTGGGAGGACCAGTAGTGGTAGGAACAGGTCCAGTGGTCGTAGTAGGAGGTCCAGTAGTGGTAGTGGGAGGACCAGTAGTGGTAGTAGGAGGTCCCGTAGTGGTAATAGGAGGACCAGTGGTGGTAGTAGGAGGACCAGTGGTGGTAGTAGGAGGACCAGTAGTGGTAGTAGGAGGTCCTGTTGTTGTTGTAGGAGGACCAGTGGTGGTAGAAGGCGGACCAGTAGTTGTAGTAGGAGGTCCAGTGGTCGTAGTAGGAGGTCCTGTGGTTGTAGTAGGAGGACCAGTAGTGGTAGTAGGAGGACCAGTAGTGGTAGGAACAGGTCCAGTGGTCGTAGTAGGAGGTCCAGTAGTGGTAGTAGGAGGTCCCGTAGTGGTAATAGGAGGACCAGTGGTGGTAGTAGGAGGACCAGTGGTGGTAGTAGGAGGACCAGTAGTGGTAGAAGGCGGACCAGTAGTTGTAGTAGGAGGTCCAGTGGTCGTAGTAGGAGGTCCTGTGGTTGTAGTAGGAGGACCAGTGGTGGTAGTAGGAGGTCCAGTGGTCGTAGTAGGAGCTCCTGTGGTTGTAGTAGGAGGACCAGTAGTTGTAGTAGGAGGACCAGTAGTGGTAGGAACAGGTCCAGTGGTCGTAGTAGGAGGTCCAGTAGTGGTAGTAGGAGGTCCCGTAGTGGTAATAGGAGGACCAGTGGTGGTAGTAGGAGGACCAGTGGTGGTAGTAGGAGGACCAGTAGTGGTAGAAGGCGGACCAGTAGTTGTAGTAGGAGGTCCAGTGGTCGTAGTAGGAGGTCCTGTGGTTGTAGTAGGAGGACCAGTGGTGGTAGTAGGAGGTCCAGTGGTCGTAGTAGGAGCTCCTGTGGTTGTAGTAGGAGGACCAGTAGTTGTAGTAGGAGGACCAGTAGTGGTAGGAACAGGTCCAGTGGTCGTAGTAGGAGGTCCAGTAGTGGTAGTAGGAGGTCCCGTAGTGGTAATAGGAGGACCAGTTGTGGTAGTAGGAGGACCAGTGGTGGTAGTAGGAGGACCAGTAGTGGTAGAAGGCGGACCAGTAGTTGTAGTAGGAGGTCCAGTGGTCGTAGTAGGAGGTCCTGTGGTTGTAGTAGGAGGACCAGTGGTGGTAGTAGGAGGTCCAGTGGTCGTAGTAGGAGCTCCTGTGGTTGTAGTAGGAGGACCAGTAGTGGTAGTAGGAGGACCAGTAGTGGTAGGAACAGGTCCAGTGGTCGTAGTAGGAGGTCCAGTAGTGGTAGTGGGAGGACCAGCAGTGGTAGTAGGAGGTCCCGTAGTGGTAATAGGAGGACCAGTGGTGGTAGTAGGAGGTCCAGTAGTGGTAGTAGGAGGTCCAGTAGTGGTAGTAGGAGGACCAGTAGTGGTAGTAGGAGGTCTAGTGGTTGTAGTAGGAGGACCAGTAGTGGTAGTAGGCGGACCAGTAGTTGTAGTAGGAGGTCCAGTAGTCGTAGAAGGAGGACCAGTAGTGGTAGTTGTCTTGTTACAATAAAAATCTATGATAATATGTGAACCAATATTTTTTGCTATTGTGTAGCAGGTTTCATTGTTAGGGCATGGGTTAGGAACACATGGGTTTGGCACTACAGAAGTTCTATTAGTACGAAGACCAGTAGTGTTTGTAGAAAGACCAGTAGTGGTAATAACAAGATCAGTAGTAAGAGAACCATTGGGGCTAGATGTCTCTTTACAAATGTAGTTTACGATGATATGTGAACCATTATTTCTTACTGTTGGGTAGCAGGTTTTATTGTTAGGGCATGGGTCAGGAACACATGGGTTGGCCACTATAGAAGAACTATTAGTACGAAGACCATTAGTTGTAGTAGGAGGTCCAGTGGTTGTGGTTGGAGGATCAGTAGTGGTAGTAGGCGGACTAGTAGTGTTAGTAGGAGGTCGAGTAGTGGTAATAGGAGGACCAGTAGTCGTAATTTGAGGACCAGTGGTTGTAGTTTGAGGATGTGAGGTCGTTGTTTCAGAACCTGAGAGGAAATCATATTTAGAAAGACATATTTAGCTTGGGTGTAATAATGATAATAAGTAATAATAGTAATAATATGGAATGACAAGTGGTCTGAAGTGGACAAAACATTACGCCGAAGCTAAAGAGATCTTTTAACAAAAGTCAGCTGTAATTTTAAGAATGTGGAAATTGAACCATAGTTTCCATGATAAAGCTCAACGTATATAACTATGGATCTGGGGTCATCAAAAGCAGCACAATGCATTGAAATAGGAGGAGGAGGAGGAGTACTGTAGGCATGAAAATGTTTCGTTTGCAATCGTGCGTTTCAAAACAATTTCCAAGAATTAAATATACAAACAAATAAGCAAAAAATAAATAAAATAAAATAAGTTAAAATAAAATAAATTAAAAAAAGAAAAACAGAAATGAAATAAATTTTAAAATATAATAAAATGGTAGGTATAGCTTTTGTGAGACCAAGATACTGTATGAATAAAGACAATATGAAAAAATTTAAAATCATTTCGGGCATTAGTCGTGGTTACTAGTTGGGACTGCGTTGGTGTTTTGAATATAACAAGTGAATAAGAAGGCAGTAAAAAGGTTTGTGATTATTGAGCTGCTTTCGTATGAGTGAGAAACTAAACCGCAAATTCACAGAGGGCATACTGTGTATAATTATCGTACGAAAACGGCTCAGCTGACGTTTCGGACGTTAGTCCTTTGTCGAAATGGTTTGTTTTTCACTCCTACGAAAGCAGCTCTATAGTCACAATTTTTTTTAAACGATGTTTACGTTTCCTTCTTATTCACTTGTTGTATTCAACACACCAACACAGTCCCAACTAGTAACCACTAGTCATTATCATAATAGATATAGACGGTGTTCAAGTTTCCTTCTTATTCACTTGTTGTATTCAACACACCAACGCAGTTCTACTTAGTAACCACTAGTCATCAGTTTGGGGTTCAAGGACTGATGTTTTAGCATATATTGTAATGTTCATTAGTCAGGCATATTGTACACTTGACTGTGATTGAAAAACATTCAACCAATCCTACACAATAGGCCACACACTAATAGAGACATAAGTCGCGACAGGTTAATCGTGACACGTCAGTGATGATTTCACAAAAATGTTTTTAAAGAACTTTAGGATTTTTTGGACATGAAATTTCCCCTTACATTTTTTGGGCTCTGTGGCGATAATTGAAAATGTGTAGGGATTTTAGCTCGCTCAAGCCTTAGAATTTGCAGAAATGTAGGCAATGTTGTATTCTCTTCAAATATGAACACTTCAAAACTGAATTGCAAAATTTGGAATTTGATGAGGTCACACTTAGGTAAAAATCGTTGGAATACGGTTCCCATGTACCACGTAGTACGCCAACGATTTATTTAATTGTAAATTATTGATTAAGACATCGGTTGTGTTTTCTCACGGCCCTGGTCTTGATAATAGTTACGATTATGACACAACCCTTCACGGTTGTTGGGTTAACAAGAGCTTAGCTTCTTGCTTGACGTAAGAGTGTATGAAGAATGGGAATGAAATCACGTACGTAAGCATGTTCGATAAAGTTCTAGAAGAATTATAATAGAAAGTATGAAGACATGCTGTGAAGTAAAATGGTTTATCAATAACATAATAAACTTAGTTTAATACAACATAGCACAGCATAGTTTAACGTAACAACATAACACAACACATAACAACATAACACAACATGACATAACATAACATAACAAAACATGACATGACATAACATAACATAACATAACAACATAACACAACACAACACATAACAACACAACACATAACATAGCATAACATAACATAACATAGCATAGCATAACATAACATAGCATAACATAACATAACATAGCATAGCATGACATAACATAGCATAACATAACAGCATAACATAACAGCATAACAGCATAACATAGCATAGCATAGCATAGCATAGCATGACATAACATAGCATCACATCACATAGCATAGCATAACAACAGCATAACATAACATAACAACATCACATCACATAACACAACATAACATAACATAACACAACATAACATCACATCACATCACATAAGATAACACAACACAACACATACACATCACAACACAACACAACACAACACAACACAACACAACACAACACAACACAACACAACACAACACAACACATACACATCACAACACAACACAACACAACACAACACAACAACCAAGAAAATAAAAGTGAAAAATCAAAAAATAAAACATTTCGTGTATATCATTTCAGTGTTGACGTCAAGTTTGCTTTCTCATTCAAATTGAACAAAAGATCTCATTGTCCCATTAAACAATAGATCTTCAGTTGGCACATTACTATCAAGGAATTAGCATCGGTACGTACTAAATTAATGAGTAATCTTATCGCACGAATCTATGAAAAATCGATCAAAGCCAGACTGGAATCAATCATCCTAATGACGACGTGTGGTCACAATTGTCAGAGTGATTTTACTCAATTCGTGAAATTAAAATTATTTGCCAATGTGTAATAGTCAAATACACACAAATGAAAACAATGAAATAATGTCTACTAATGTGTATTAGTCTACTAATTATTTCATGGTATTAAGTAAAATCACACTATTGAGTTAAGGGCTAGTCTTTTGCAGTTATGCATTTTGAAAGCTAGTAATAAATTATAATACTGATAATGATTTCTAGCCTATCAGTTGAACCAATGAGATGAGAGATGTTGAAGTTTTAAACAGAAATGACCTGATATTGAAGCTATTGGATAAAATATCCGCTCGAGTAACTATGAATTGTCATGTACATATCTATAATACTTCAAAGTTACTCAATTAAAGATGAATATTTGGAGCATCCAAGAAGCTTAAAAAATAAATTCCTAACAGAAAATAAAAGTTTTGATAACTGAAATAAGAATGTAATTCAATTCAAAAGTTAAGGATTTTTGAGTTTGTCTCAGTTAACCCAGCACCGACCCCGGTATTCCACAAAATATTTTTTTGTGCGTGTCAAATTATAATTCATATTAAAAATTTTATTCATTACTTATTCAGTAATTATATTTTCGCCGCGTCAGCCTGTATTCAGTTAATTCTGCAACAGGTTTGAATAACCAAGTTATTATTATTATTATCTTATAATAATATTTGCTACAAGCCACGATGATTGAAGTGTTCGAGTTACTAACTTAAAAACTATAATATTTAGCAACTTTGTATACGAAAACATTTTAGACAACATTTACTAAATTTAATCTGCAAAATATGAAACACATAGTAAAGTTGAAAAAGTTTGCCGATTAATAACGGACTATAAAATGAATTTTTTGAAAAACATTTTTTATTGCAAAATATCGAAAATTATATACATTTTTGAGACAATTTTTTTATTTTATGCTCACTCGAGTGCTTGGGACGTCATTGAACAATCACCACCAATCACCATGAACCAAAGGTCTTTTTGAACTTATTCAGTAGAATTAGAAAGATCTCATTACAGATAAGAATAATAACTGTATGTAGTACTGTATATTCATTGTTTAAAAAAGGATGCCAGAGCCAAAGGCGATAAGTAATAAGCGATACGAGATAGATCATTTCAATATCTAAGAATACTGGAATGCCTGGTGTTCAAAGTAGTTATTGCTTAGATGTTTACTCGGATATTTACTCGATTATTCGTGGTCGGATGTATGCCCATAATTCGTTTCCTTCTTGGAATGACCTATCGCCTATCTGCTTTCGCTATACCAACTTTTTTTTTTGAGATAAGTATATAATAGTTTTAATCACGGTGTATACTTATACTAAAGTCAATCGAATTATAAATATTATTGCAGTGGAATGCCGTACTAAGCGAGTTGCTTGGTCTTTTCTTCAGAGTCTTTTAAAGGAATATAAATGCTTGCTATGACTAGGTGCTTCCAAGAAGAAATATATAGATATCTTATCAAAAATATATAAATCTACTACTGTCATCTTTAAGGTGTCCTCAGGCGATTTTCTCATGAAAAAAAAAATTCTTTACCTCTAGTATTTATCTATATTGATTCTATTTCTAAAATGACCAATTTACTGGCAATTTGAAGATTTCAAACTAAAAATCACTGTATTTAGGCAACATTTATTTTGAATACTTTTAAAACATTCTATTCAAAACTTTCTAAATATTTAACTGTTAGAATGTTCTTATGTTAAAATGCTCGTTAGGAGAAATAAACGGAAAATAATTTGAAAATTTACAGAAAGTAAGCTTATAAGATTTCAAAATTCTTAACCAGAAAGAAAATACTTGGAAACGCACTATATTTAGTTGCTATACACGCAGTCTTACGTTTTCGGCCGAGTCAGTTATCTGCATCATTCATCTTATAATTCCATCATATTCCTAAATCTCTGTAACTAACGATTAAAACTATTTTTGATATTTTTTTGAAATTAAGATATCATTAATTACTTACCAATGACAAGTGTAAAAAGTACAAAAGTTAACGCAACTCGAAATTCGCCGGCAAACATTCGTTTAGCAGCCATGATCACAGACGGATTCGTGCTTTTGGCAAGACTCACGAAAATGGTCTCACCCTTTAAGGTCGTCGTCGTTCAACTGTGAAAATGAGCTTGAGAAACAGAGACCTGTTCAGCTCTACTGCAGTTCACTTACGCACGCAGTTGCTTTGATCGTGACTAAAATTCTAGAAATGTTTTTTAAAAATTCATACTTGAATGTTCCGAAGTTCGTTATTCGTGCCTTCAGTCAAGTGAAGGTATTTACTAAAAAGATACTGATTATCAGCCATGTAGCGGGGAGGGGGCCCAAAAGCTTAATGGACTGGTCAGTTGGTATCATTTGTAAAGATATATGTTAGTGATACGTTGGGGTGCAAAACTTAACAGACGTTTTTGGTGTTGGACCAATTGGACCTCCACCTTAGATGGTGCAATGTTTAGGAATAATCGTGAAACATTCCACAATGTTATAAATTATGACCAAGATCATTAATAACCTAATGTCACTAACATCACATCATGTTATAGAAGTGTTCAGGTTAACACGTAACATCGCATTAACACTTTTATCATCTAATGATTACTATTCGATGCTCCAGTCTATTGTTTTCTCTCTGCACTATATCGACGATTGCTGAGATTGCATTATTTATAAATATTACTATCAGTAGACGGCAATATTGATTACTGCGAGCAACACTAATCTTGGCGTTTTCCCCTTGCGGGATCCCTGTGTACTAGATGAGTCAATTTTTGCATGACATGCTCCATGACACCTCAGTTTTGCAGTGACGTCGTTTCTACGTCACTAGTCAGATCAACATCTTACATCACACAACACATTCCACCACCATCCAACACCAAGCTATGATATCCCAATCTAAGTGACGTTGTTAAACAATTATCAAAAATGTCTCAATTTGAGTCTATTTTTTCTGAATGAACTCATTAAAGTATGCTATTTGAATTTTTACATTTTTTTGCACAATTGTAATTTTTTCTCACTTTGTTTCGATAATTTGTCTTCAACTAGTTTTACAGGACCTTGAAAGAAAAAATCACTAAAGTGAAGGAGCATCCTGTTAAAATATCATTGTAAAATAAAATAAAATAAGATCATGCAACAGTCACAGCATTGCATCCAACCTCATGCAGCGTGTGGAACAGCATTTCCACGCTTTCCACCAACTAACATCATGCAACAGTCACCCAGCACCATCTAGAAGAGCACCGAAGTGACGTCATGAGATTTGTTTTCGAGAAGAGAATTTTGGCGGCATCAGCGTAAAACAGCTATCCCCATACATTTTCTCTTATTTAAACTCTGGATCTTACGTGATGGAATCCGGTGCAAAATAAGAGAAAATGTATTGGGGATTTTTGAAGCTTAATCAGTGCCCAGTGTCTCCCGAATTCTACATCTCACAACAACCTTAAAGTTGGCAGAAATGTAAGCAATGTTTTATTCTCTTCAAATTGAATATTTGAACATTTCGAAGCTGAATCTGCAAAATTTATAATTTGATGACGTCACACTTGGTACTTCATTTATCGACTCTAGATATTTTGTTAGATTTTCTGATTACAAAAGTAAAGAGCTCAGTGATCCATAGGTAGATGTTATCTTATATGTAAACAAGTTCTAAATATCTAAATATCAGTTTGTTCCAACACAGTGTGAAGATAATTTTAATCACGCATATCACTTAAATTAATGTTCTTTGCATTTTTCAGTAACTGCAGGAGGGATTTGAAACATAAGGAGAGCAGGGTTTTGGGGTATATAGTAATGTTGCACAGACACAACGTTTTATTTTGTCCCCTGATATCCTAATAAATCAGTGTATAATTCAGACATCTTGTACGGCCTGAAGAACCTAGAAGCGAGCCCATGCTGGGAAAGAGATTAATTGAACTGTGTGCTTGCTCGAAATCTTTACCCCCGCCATCTCTTGGCGGTGACGTTCATAGGCGCATTCTAAGCTTAAAGTGATTTTTAACAATACACTATTGGATAATCAATCAATAGATTTTTGAAAACGGATTTTACAAAACCTATTAAATAGTTTAGTAGACTAATAGAGGTTACTAGATCTTATTTTCATTGTTTTCTTTTGTGTATATTTTCAATGGGTTCAGTTGATCACTCTAGAGAAGCCATTTGACTATGAAATTTTTGGCGTGTTTAAAATCACAATCATTTGAAGCACACAGCACCCTGTAGTCAGTACCTTGGCCTTTTAGCCCTCTCCGAGCGGAGAGTTATCGCCTGTACGTGTCAGGATTTCATTACGAATTTACAGCCTAGCAACCCTGTGTATATCCTCGTGCGTAGTCGTTTAGGCCAGGCTAATATTTCATGCTACTCACTAAGATCTGCTAATTAAAGGGTCGATCTGCTAAGAGGGTCGATCTGCTAAGAGGGTAGTTTTAAAGCCCACCACTACTGATCGGTTTGGTAACTTTGTTACCCACAAACATGTCTATTATGTCCTTCTTGAATAGTGAATAATGATAGGATTATGGATGGAATACAGGACTATAGTAAATGATTATTTAAAAGTTATTCTGACATAGCTTGCCTGTAATTCAGTTGATTGACTACGAGATGCATGAATAAACATATCATATCATTAAGTCACGCTTGCTATTAAAAACAACAGTGTTCATTATTCAATGGACTAACACAGTCTAAAATCTGTTTGCTCATCGATTTTAAAATTATTTCTTTTTAATCAAAATTGTTTTTTGCTGCTCAAAATAAGGTGCCCATCGTAAAACCACAGGGTTCCCACCACACTAAAATCACTTTTACATTTTCCTTGTCGTACTCAATGTTTAAATTTTTTCACTTGCTCAAAAGTGAACTTTGCAACATGTCGTTTTTGGGGTCCCTGTGGTATGACATGATCACTGACTGTTTATGTATTTGTTAAGTACCGATAAATACGGAAAAATCCATTATAAGAGTTGTCACGGCCTCTTAAGCACACATTCAATAGGCAACATTGCTTGCATACCACATGTGTTAGTGTCAGAGATATATAGGGATATTTTTAATTAACATTAAGTATTTTCAATTTGTCTCCAAGTTCATAGCTTCTAGCCTACTAGATGATTTTTTTCTTTAACAGAAAAGCAAGCACAGGAACTGAAATTAAAATCTTTAGTATTGGATTCTAATAGATAAATACTTAATTAATAGATCACTAAATAATATGATAATGGATAATAATAATTGATAGGTCAATAATTTGAGAATTTTTTCTTAATATAAGTTTTACTTTAGATAATCAAAATTTCAGCAATTTTAAATTTCACGTACCGTTGGCGACCATATGACGTCACATCCGCGCGCAATTTTGGTTGATCCAAACAACTGAAAGGTTTAATCAGTTGAATTTCTTTGTGTTACACAGCATGGTGGCCATGTCTATCGTTATTTTTTGAATATTTACGGAATGCTTTCAGCCTTAATCACCCCAATAACTTGATAAAGAGATAATAGTAATGAATATTCTGGCGCGTTATTTGGGCTCCCTGTGGTATAGCAGCCTGAGCCAGCTGATCTGGAAACCGGACGTAGAAATGACATCACTGCGAAACTGAGATGTCATGAAGCATGCGAAAATTGACTTATAAAAGTTTAAATGTGAGATAAATGTTAATCTAGCTGTTCAGGCAAGGTTTTTGTTATTTTGTATACATCTACTATGATATTCATTGTTGTATGGGGAAATAAAATAAAGAAATAACCGTTTCCCGAGTCACTGGGCTACGAAGGATGACACCCTCTTGGTTTTGCAAATTCGAGAATTAACGCAAGGGTGGTGGCTCCCAGACGTTCTGAAGTGCTTTTGGCGCCGATAATTAGTCTCTAGCTATTTTTTTTCCTTTTTTTATTTTTATTCCCTTTCAACTTCCTCTTATCTATAGATTCTTTTATTTCTAATATTTTTATGTCCATCGATGAATCTTCAATCGGACGTCCATATAGGCTGGACGACAAATATAGACCCCTTTGACGTCAAAGCAGCTCAATTTGGAGGACGAAAAAGAATTGAGTCAATCTCTTGATAATTGAAACCTATTGTTTTGCCCTCCAAATTGAGCTGCATTCAGACGTTCCGCAAGGGGTCTACATAAGATTTATGCAAATTTAATGAAAAATTAATAATTTATTATTTTTTTATGAAATTACGAAACATTCAAAGTCTGAAAGAAAAAAAATTAAAAATAATCATGAAGATTTAAAAATTTGCATGTATTTCTGAACTTGATAACCTACGATATTTTTCAACACGGATCGGACGTTTAAGAATAGGCCACTATGGCCTGTAGAGTATCACATAACTGATATTGCTACTAAGAGAGACCGCATACCTGAACTTATAGCACTGAATTAGTCATTCAATTTGATAGTCATTCATCCCTACCTTACCTGTCTTAAATACCATTTTATTCTCTATTTTATATGCATTCTGAGACTTTTTTCCTTTTTTCTTTTAACACGTGCAGGATCTTGAGGAATGCTTTCAAGATTTGCGATGTCTCGTCAAAATCAAGAAATTCGTCGTAAAACTACACAATTTCTCGGAAACACTCAAATGACCCTCCAAACTCCATGAGGTTGTCATTGATAGCAGTAAAATATTGGTTTTCGCACTATACGAATTGTTTTTTTGATGCCAAATTTTCAGAGAAGTTTAACATGTATAAAAAAATAAATATTTTGGTCGATCATCAGAAGAATACGATAGAATACTACACATAAGAAGTTCGTGAACAATTGCGGAGGGGCTTTTTCAGTGAACTGAAACCGCAGATGATATATTTTCATTACTTTCCTCAGACTTTCAACTAAAACTTTACTTAGATAACTTTTGCTAAGTCTCTTTTCACTTACCATTCGATGAGGCAATTGCCAAAAGAACGAACAAAATCCAAAGGCAAGCGACGAATCTTTTCCAAGCCATCGCGAGATATCGACTGCCGCAAACTAATGATCTTGAATGTGCTCGGCAGCTATAACAGAAATGCGGAAAAACCGGCGTTTTGAACTTTGACTTCTTCACAGATGTTTTTGGAATGAATCATAAAGTATTTTAACTAATACATTCAAAGAAAACTTTTGCTGTGCGCATCTTGCCTCAAATCGGTACTGTTCATAGATAGATGTTTTATTAAAGACGTAGATATTTGTTCGTCACAAACAAATATTGACATATTTAATTTATTCCAAGCACACAAAAAACTTTATAATACTTAGATACTTTATTGACTTTATATTCAGACTGTGCCAGAATATTGAATAAATAGTGTTCAACCGATTCCAAAGTGCTGCACTCGGGGACTGAAAATATAAATTATAATAATCGCTTTTTTTGGTAGAAATGATGGAGTAAAAGGTGCGCGCGTGTTGGGTGCTCTCATAATGCACGCGCCCCCAACCAATCAATTTTATATGGATAGTGTGATTACTGGATTCCACTGTGGACCATTTTTAGTCACAATTAGGAGGGAGGGAGGGAAACCCCTTGACAAGGGAGAGAACAATACTCTACTCTATTCATAAGTCTCTTGATACATCAACCAACATGGCCGCCGCTCCTTCAGGTTTTATTCTCACCCGGACGATCACATTACTCACTCAGTTTTATTCTCTTGAGAATGATTAAAAACCAGCAATTTCAACAGAGGCACTGTACTGTACCCCAGCAGTTGCTAGGAGGCACGAAACATAAGATTTTTTAAACGTATTATTAATTTGTTAAATATGTCGACCTTGGAAGAAGTTTCAAGAAATCCGAAATGATGACATGTATCACGTCACGTGACGTGCTCTCGACCAATGGAAAAGTGAATTTGAGCCAGTATGAAAATAACTGCCGCTTGACTAAAGCCTGAAGTCAAAGCTTATCAAAGAATCATGAACTAATTTTTTTTTTGAATGTCGAATGTTGGTATATTATTATCACTTATACGAGAACTTGACACGCACTGACGCGGAATCAGACGGTCGAACATTTTTACGAGGAATATTTTCTCATCCTAGTTAACAAGCACGTATATCCATATATTTTCCCTCTAAATTAAATATCGAGCGTGGCTTCATCCTGGATGACGCAGTCGTGACGCCAAACCGGACGAGAATAACATAGTTTAGATAGTTTAATCTTTTCGATCTAAGTAATTAATTTTTACTAGCTTTTGCATCTCGTCACTTTTAATAATTCACGAATAACGATGACGTAAAGATGGTATGTTTACTAGGACGTCGTGATGGTGATCTCGATGTTGAACTTCTAGAGCTTTCAAAAAATTCCATTGTGAGAAAACCAAACTTTTGTTTTTTAGTAGAATTTTCAGTATTGGAATGCTCGAGTTTCGAGTTCTCTGTTGCACAGGGTTAGCGTCAATTTTGTGTAGATAATATAAACTTATTTCAATTTCACTATGATGTTACAAACAATTTATTGTTTAACGCTAAGGATCATGGTCGTAAGAGAGGGACAAAACAGCAACAACACAAAGAAAATTGATATAAAATGCATTTTATAGAACGAAGAAAAGCTTTAACAGCCATCAAATGCAATAAGTATTGTTTATTAAACATCGATGCACCTCATATTTGGAAACCAGGAAATTTTGTTCAAATCGGCTATTGTTCTAGACGATTCTGTCCCCCTCGTAAACAAGCCGTGATGTCGTAGTAAAATATGAAAAGCTACGAAGCTGAGACCGGCAAGGATTATGGGTAGATACAATTTACTTCAAGTGTGCAAGTTTCGACTGCTTACTAAGTATTGAGGGACTTGAGGTCTTTTATCAGTTACAGTTTTCCTTTCTCACGGTGAACAGCTGCAGTTTGACAACAAAAGATTTACTATTTTGATATGAAATATTCCCATAATTCTCAGCGGTCTCAGCTTTGTATATTCATGTGTTCCAGTGAAGGTCCGTGGGATTTGTTGAAGTATATTTTTTACTTTACCGTTGGCATTTGCGAATATTTAGACGCTGAAATGAGTCTAACCCTTTGTAAATGAATCTGGATTAGGGGGATGAGAGTCGTAAACAATGACGGTCTCATTTGTGCCCCTCCACTCTCCCCTCCCTTCCTAAAGTTTTTCTGCGCCCGCAAGGTGTTTTTAATGATATCCAAGATGGCGGCTGCCGTTCAGCTGCCAATGCAAATGGACCCTTTATTTCTGTCTTTAAGCTTTTTTCGTCGACGAAAACATGAAGGATGCGTTGATGTTTGCACCCAAATGCTTCAAAAGAACCCTTACGACCAGGTAATATTCGAAGTATCGCCGATTTTCACTTAGAAAAGACACAAAACTGAGGTGTTTTTCGTCTCACTGATGCCATGTCAACCAAAAAACATTCGCATTTCAATAAGCTTATCAAAAAATATTTCAAATTTCATGTGTATTTTCTCATTTATTTTATCAGTCTGCCTGGTGTCTAAAAGCAAGGGCTCTAACAGAGCAAGTTTACGTGGATGAAGTCGATGTAGACGAAGAAGGAATAGCAGAGATGTTGATGGACGATAATGCTGTTGCCCAGTTACCGAGTAAGTTTATCCATGAGCACAAATCACATAAATAAATCATCTTGAATATTTTTTCTTATCGTGATACAATTTAATCTTTTCTTTTGATGACTGTTGTGCTGTAGATAGTTAAGAGGGTACAATAATAGAGTACACTCAACAAACAATTTAGAAAACACGAGCAAAATAAAAATACCAATGACAAGATAAATGAATATTCACTCAGTGTAGTTTTATTATTCTCGGCACAATTTAATTTATGTGACCAACACAGCTGGTTTGTGGGCTTCTGTCAATCAAAAACTACTAAGACTGTTGGAAATTGATTGACAGAAGCTAAAGACCCAGACATCTTGAATTATAAATTACATGTATTTGTCTGAACCAAGGCAAATTTATTACAGTCAAACCACAACAGCCACAGTTGGGACAAAATTTTGTGGCTTTTGTAGAGATGTGGCCATTGTGGAAAGGTTTCAGTTACAGTATTGTATGAAATCATTGGCAGGCCTTGGAGTAAAGATGGCCATTGTAGAGAGGTGGCCATTGTGGAGAGGTTACAGTTACAGTATTGTATGAAATCATTGGTAACTGGGACAATACTCCCAGGCCTTGGAGTAGAGATGGCCATTGTGGGGAGGTGGCCATTGTGGAAAGGTTTCAGTTACAGTATATGTATGAACTCATTGATATCCATGAAGAAAATTACCTAACTATTGAGTAGATGTGGCCTTTGTGGGGAGGTGGGCATCAGTAGAGGTTTGACTGTATATCAAACTAAATCAGGCCCGTTGTACCAAATGTAATAGATGAATTAAGTATGGCAAAAGAGTGGTGTATGTATAAGTTTAGCCTGGCTGTTTCGATTTGGTACAACGGATAGATATTGTTCAACAGGGCTTGTTGCATTTTGTGACACTGCAGTGACAATTGATGCATTTGCCACTCTTTTTCCATATTTACTGTGATTCTCAATATTCTGCGAACTCAAACATTTCCACAGCTTGATGTGAAATTGGTTTTTTGCTGCTGTCAATCAAAACTAATCAGTCAGTACCTTTTATATTTTTGACTGGCGGCAGTGAAAAACCAAATTCCAACAAATTCCTAGTTTGCTGAATATTGAGAATCACAGTAATTCATCAATTAGGTTTGGTACATGAGTAGAGTGGTGTATGGGATTGGCCTAAGGGCATTATAGGAAGTCAAATGTGGTCTAACTTGAAGTAGAGGGGTAAGCACTCCATATATTTTCCTTGGCCAAAGGCTTACTCCCCCCTGACAAGCTCTACCAAATGCTGTTAGAAAAAAGTTCACTAAAAAAAAATCCTTGATCTCTTCTAACATGATTGAACTCTTAGATGAACCCCTAAAATACACATTAAATTAATATTTCTGAAGTCAATAATATGTGGCTTTTTCTTTAGGGCCAGGCACGTCATTGAAGAAGCCAGGCACAGGTGCTGGTGGAGGTCCAACACCAGGTGTTAGGTAATGCCAAGATAAGTTTCTGATGTATCCCAGCCTTAGAGCAGATTTCATATGAGTGTGAAAAGTCACGGCACATTGCAAGGTTACAGTGAAGTGTGGACATAGCTTAGAATATTGAAAGTTTACATGCATTATATGGCACTGACATATGGCAAGGCGCAGTCTGCTCCTACTTTTTTCATAGTTTTACGAAAACTGCTCTATAGGTGATACTGCAACTTGATCCCAATTTGAACAGCTGTTGTTATAGTTGACCCTAAAGTGAATTATTCTTTAATTTGCATTTATTCCTTTTCTCAGACCCATGTCTCAGGCAGGCAGGCCAGTAAGTGGATTCGTCAGACCAGGAACGCAAAGTGGACGGCCAGGAACAATGGAACAAGCTATACGTACACCAAGGACAGCACAAACTGCAAGGTTCTTAAACTGTATTTCTGTATAAAGATGCTCATGTCTAATCTATCTTAAGTTCAATAGCCCATAGTATTTGGGTGACTGTATACTTGAATGCTTTTGACACTTTAGGTTTTATCTAAATGATATAGGTATAGGGCACACTATACACTAAGTCCTTCGTCTTCATCCGTTCTAGTTAAAGCGCGCAGAATAAAGCACAGACAGCCCAACCTGGACCAGGATCACAAGCGCTGGACGAAGGACTTTTCCAACTTGCTTACTGCTAATTTTAGCAACCGAAAGACTGGTCCCTGAATTATGCTCACGCTCTTGATTAACATACATATTATATTTAGTGCGCTCTATAGAAATACATACCATTTTTGGCGCGAAACTCAAATGAAAATCCTGCAAGAGGAATCTTTTTTTTACATTTGCTTCACTCATGAGTCTCAGAGAAGTCGACTTGGAGCAAGTTTAGGGTGGGACCATCACTGAAAGGGAAATTATATAATAATGTATTAAATCATGGATGGTTTTATCTTTTAGACCTGTAACAAGTGCATCTGGTCGATATGTCAGGCTTGGAACTGTAAGTAACATTTTAACATTTGTAAGTAAGAATACCTGTAGTAGTCTTCTTGAATCAGATTTGTAGGATGTCAACTACATCCCTTCATTCAGTGAAGATATAATTATGATCATGCATTAGGGATATGATTGACATCTGAAACGTCAGATCATGGGGCTGTTTTTGGGGATGCTTTCATACTTATACAGTATGGCATATTTTTTGCTTATAGTGAAAAGTGATGGGAATTAATCATAATTTTCGTGTCAATTTTCAAATTTTTCTTTCATTTCTTTATGCCAAAATGCTGTTACTGATGAAGCATCCCTAAAAACAGCTCCACAATGTAATGCATTTTTATAATTTCGGAAAGGCTGATGAATTAAGTGTGATTATTGTATATCCAGGCATCCATGTTGGCTCAACCTGATGGTCCTTTCATCAATATCTCTAAACTGAACCTATCCAAGTATGCACAGAGACCTAATCTGGCTAAGGTGAGTCATACTCTACCAAGAGAGTATGAAGTAATAGAGCACATCCATGTGCCCTATGATAATTATTTGAAAATATATTTTTAGCTGCTTGCGCACCCTGAACTAAATTAGGAATCCCATGATAAAATATATTGGGCTGCACGCGGAGCTATAAATAGCTGTGCCCACAGCTAAAGATAGACCTTCAAATAATAAATTATCATAGGGCACATAGATTCTTTATTTTACTGTACATAACCAGAAATTGGAAATAAATTTAGCAGAAAATAAATCTTAATCTTATATCATGCATAAAAAATTGTGAATTAAAACTTCTTTGCCTTTTTATTCCAGCCTCTCTTTGAGTACATATTTCACCATGAAAATGATGTTAGGAATGTAAGTATCTTTAAAACAAGTTCTTGAGCTAAAACTAAGAACTGCAGAACTTGGAGAAAACCCCTTGAATCAAGGGAGTAATCTAACCATCTCTACTCACATGTGATGCCAGAAATTGGTACCTTTATTTGTGCTGTTCTCTACCTTGATACAAGGGATTTTTTTTGGCACTGCAGTCTTTCCTCTCTCCATAAAAATCAACATGTGAGTTGAGTGTTGTGTATTGTAAATAGTGAACATAGTGGAAGTGTGTGTGTGTGTTGAGATAACCTTGTGAAAGAGCAACACCCTCACAGGGAGTCACAGGGAAAGATGGCTGTAAAAAATTGCTAAGTCAAGTACAAATAGGACACTTTCACCTGAGTGATCACACTCAATACTAAAGGATATCTAATAAGGCTGATATGGAATAATATTTATATTGTGTTGAAATGTT
This sequence comes from Anthopleura sola, assembly GCA_023349425.1. Lineage (NCBI taxonomy): Eukaryota > Metazoa > Cnidaria > Anthozoa > Actiniaria > Actiniidae > Anthopleura > Anthopleura sola. The sequence goes on along the minus strand of JALHLI010000004.1, from coordinate 11,911,036 downwards.
TGTTTAGGCTTTAGAACTTGCATCCAGAGCAACAGAAGAAGCACAATTCAAGGACTGGTGGTGGAAAGTACAACTGGCCAAATGTTATTATCGGTAAGTATAGTCCCACTTTAACCCCCCCCCCCCTCCTCGAAGAAATGTGCGGTGTGAAATATAGGTAGTCCAGTCCTGAATCAGGGGGGCTCAATATCTCTGTAGAAGAGATGTATTAAAATGCACCTTAGCGCATGTTACATGATGTTACATGTACATGGTGCAGTTTTATATGCAAGAAATTCTTTTGCAATGACAGTGTTGCACAAGTTGCAGATACGTTGTTGCAATATCTCTATTTTCTTGATTTGACAAACAAGGTGCATTCTGGTCTAGGTTGGGTATAAACAACACCAACACCAAACAACACTAAATTATGAACAAGAGATCCATGTACCCAAGCTAGACCACAATGCACCATATTCATGACCCAAAAAAAAGTGGTTTCTACTTTTGGGTGTTGCAGTGTGAATCCCCACCCCCCCCCCCCCCAAATTGTCCATTTCCAACTGTCGGCTGATATTTATGCTGTATTTATTTTCCAGCCTTGGCATGTACAGGGATTCTGAGAAACAGCTCAAGTCCGCTCTAAGAGACACTGAGACAGTAGACACATATCTGTACCTTGGTAAAGTATACAGAAGATTAGACCAGCCACTGACAGCTATTGAAACCTATAAAAAGGTAAATGAACACTAGTGAGTTGTTCAGTGGTTTGTGCCGTTCTGTGTAGTGTTCTATTTGCAAGCAGCCCCAGTGTACTCCTCTTTGAGAATCAGAGGCAAACCTGGCAGAGCTCTCCGGTAATGATACAAAAACCACTGTGCAAGGGAGTGCAAGTGAGAGAAAGGGTGGGAGTAATGAAAACTAAGGAGAGCAACTGCAGGTCAGGGGGGGTACAGCAAGACAGTATTAAAACATTAGAAGTGCACTGGGTCAATGTTCAACATTTTAAAGTTTGAACCAAAGTTATTTTCATATGAAATTGAGGAAAAATATAAAAGTTTTTGAGAAATACTGTGAGATGTTGGTTAGTTTGCGGCCTTCAGAGGTAAAGTTCCATGGTTCGATTCTCAGGATCTCCACATCTGTTTTGACTACTCTCTAATCCATGTAGCTTCAGCTTTAAATACTATTAAAACAGAACACTGATGGTGAGGGGGGGGGGGGGGGGGAGTAAAGTGCGCACCCTCGGCTTCCTGGGACACCAGCCATTTAGTTGAAGGAACTACTTTTCCTTAACCTTATGTTAACTTCTGCACAATGTTTCTTTTCAGGGACTTGAAAAGTTTGCAGGTGAAACAACCCTCTTGACTGGGATAGCAAGAATCCACGAAGAGTTATATGATATGAATAACGCAGTCAAGTCGTACAAAGAAGTGCTTCACTATGACAACACGCATGTAGAAGCCATTGCGTGTATTGCAACCAATCATTTCTATACCGACCAACCAGAGATTGCCTTAAGATTCTACAGGTATGTAGTCTATCTTGGATAGTACCGCTAGCATATGTAGTGACATTGGTATCGTTAGTTCCATCAGATTTTAATGCTCTGCTGCACCACTCCTCGAAAAAGGAGTGTTGTGTGACAGCCCTAACAGCAGCTGTTAAAGACACAGACAGCCCAAGCAAACTTTCTGTGCATGTTTTATAGGGTAATGTATGGAGCTAGGATACAGATTAAAAAATAACTGAAATCTTTTACTCAACTTTTTCCTTTAAAACTTGCTTCAGTCGCTGTTTGTACCTCATTCGGTATTATGGCGAAGTTTCAGCGCGATTTAAGGCCGGATTATGAGAGCACATAGCATGCGCGCGCACTTTCTATTTTGTCATTCGTGTCCAAAATAATGGCTACTCTATTTTGTATTTTATGAAGGAAATAAAAAACTTGCTTGCCGTGCTGTGTGGGATAGACAGAACACTCGGTACTCCTAACAAGCTCCACGTGTTTCATAACTGCACTCAGCACGCGCGCACGTTTTCTATTTTCTTCACTAGATGTTGAAATGTACTATTTGTAATCGTGGTTTTCTCTTTATCCCACTGCAGGCGGTTACTTCAGATGGGTGTCTATAATGCAGAGTTGTTCAATAACCTGGGTCTGTGTTGCTTCTACGCTCAGCAGTATGACATGACTTTGAACTGTTTCGAGCGAGCACTGGCTCTAGCTTCAGATGAGACTATGCCTGATGTGTGGTATAACATAGGTCATGTGGCCTTGGTAAGTCAACAAAATAGATTCACCGATTTTACGAAATTAAATTTTGCTTCTTGATGAAAAAGTGGGTGGCCGCTACATTGACAGTAGCCTGCGTAGCGGCGATTTGTTGGTTTTTTTGGGGGGAAGGGGGAGGGGAGCGTCTGCGCTCTCTCCCCCTCCCTCTTCCCTATTCCCCCTACCTTTTCCCCAACCCCCTCCCTCCCCCCAAAAAAACAAAAAAGCTCCGCTACGCAGGCTACTCTGACAGGGGATGTTGCAACCAATGTCTCGCAAAAATAATTGTTGTATAACTTGTTGCAAAAATTAACAGTATCAGTTCTATTTACATGGGTCTCACCTGACCAAGGGGAAGGGAGGATCACGTGATACGAATATCATCTCAGTGAATGGGATTTGTTTATTTTTTTTAGGGTATTGGTGACATGGCGTTGGCCTACCAGTGCTTTAGATTAGCCTTGGCTTCACAGAACGACCATGCAGAGGCTTACAACAACCTTGGAGTATTAGAAATGAGGAAGGGACATAACGATCAGGTATGCCTAGTCCAGAGAACCTAAATATCAAGTTTGTGTGCTAGCCACAGTCCAGGACGAGCCTCCTAGGCAGACGTTCTCACGGTCGTCACGCAACTCTAGAAACGTTGCGTGACGTTACGACCCTAAAGCTTGGTTCACACTAGCGTCGTAATCGTAATCGTAGACAACATACGCAGACTCAGTAGCGCCCTGCCCATTAACAGTGATTGTCTTTTTTTCCACATCTAAGTGATAAAGCGATACTGAATCTGCGTATGTTGCATACGATAAGAACGTTATTGTGAACCAGGTTTAAGATAGCACGAATATTTACATGTGAACTTATCTTCTATTTTCCAGGCAAGAGCGTTTTTACAAGCAGCTGCTACGCTTTCTCCTCACACGTACGAACCACACTATAACCACGCCCTCCTGTCAGTCAAGGTACTTGTTTGAAATATGTTGATTCTGCTCTCTCCTGATTGACTAACGTTTTAAATCCACATCGCGATTGCGGGTTAATTTTGTAAGAGTGGTGCAGATTGCGCGGGATGTCCTAACACTATTAGCGTTGGTGTGTTTGCGCGTACTACAATGCTTGACTCGCGTACTACAATGCTTGACTCGCGTACTACAATGCTTGACTCGCGTACTACAATGCTTGACTCGCGTACTACAATGCTTGACTCGTGGCCAGAAAAGTTCTGGGTTTTTTCTGCTTGGGTAATGGTTGTTTTTGTACAACTGCTGTGAAGTCATGGCACACGGCACGGTCACGTTTGCGGTACGGAATTGACGACTTCCTTTGAGCCAATCAGAGTGCGCGAGATAATTACTCGTCCAATGAAAGCACTTGGACCCGGCTCCGTCATGGCGGTCGGCCCTTGAGTTTTTCTCAGACATGCCCGGTGCGAAATCTGTTCCAAAACTCGTCACACTTATCTGCTTACACAAGCAAGGCTATTATATGTTGTCAAAGGTTTTCTGGGTGAATTTGCTCTTACATTATATTTGTTCTTGACAGATTGGTGACCTGCAGAGTAGCTATAGTTCAGCCAACAAGTCACTAGAAGGGTACCCAGATCATTCAGACAGCCTACAGTTGATAAAACAACTGAAAGAGGACTTCTCTGCTTTGTGATAGGTCGGTTCATTAAGCTTATTTCTTCTTAGCATCATCGGAATAGTTTGCACAGACAACAGGTCCGTCCAAAAAAGCCAAAGAACGTCGTGGAAGTATGGGAATGCATGATATTTATAAATGTTCTGTGTGATGTTCATTGACATAAACAGATTTAGCAAGGGCGGTGCGGCGTCAAGACGAGGACGCGCGCAAGTTCTTTTCGTGCGCGCGACGTCATCCTCAAGGCTCACGATCTCATCAGGACGTTATTTGCTGCTTTTTTAACGCCCCGATGAGAAGCCTGTCTTGAAGACGACGGTGCGCGTCTGGAAAAGATCATCTTTCCTAAAATTGTTTTTATCAAAATTCAAACCCCCCAAATCATCTCTTCTGTAAATACCTTTCTCAGAAATCATTCTCTAAACTATTATATATAATTGAATCCAAAATAACAAGTGTGTCTTTATTTCTAGCATTATGAGATCAGAAACCAAGACCAGATATACTTTCAGAACATTTATTTAAAAGTCTCAAAATATTAAGGAATTTTAACACGCATGGTAAAAAAAAAGACCCTCGTCCCTGATCACGTGATAATTTTTAAATAACGACAGGCTTGTCACTCAAGGCTACCAGAGGTGGGATAAAACCAATGTGTTTCTTCTGCTTGTAGCGTCGTAACCTGAAAGACAAGTATTGAAAATCAAAAAAATATATTCAACTGTATTTCACATCCTTACCTGTGGTGATAAGAGGACATTCCCAATTTTTTTTTTCGTTTGATGAAAATGTACCTGTGCCCGGCAGTTATGGTACGTAGGCGCTAAGGTGGATTGGTAGGGAATGGAATAAGGGGACTGTCCTATGGGTAACATATGCCCCCCCCCCCAATGCGCTTTTCCTCGATGTGTGTGCTTTTTAAAGCTGACTTGTGTCCGCTGACTGGTACAGCGGATATGGCCTGAGTTGCCCAAGCATTTTGATTGGACAAGCAGCATAATGTATGCATGTAATGTCAAAACTCAAATGACCTACCGCGCCTGGACGCAACCTTTTCCAGATCGACCAGGTGGTGGTTTAGGATGCAAAGTTTTGGACGAGGTCTCTGTTCCATGCGCTGTGTTCTCATAAATATAATCGTCAGATAACCTTCTCCCTTCTAGGATATCATTACTAGTGCACGCTTCCATCACTATCCCATCATCCTCCACGGCCAACTCTGTTAGAGTCGGTATATGCCACAGCTCATCGAACGAGGATCGCCCCTCTCTTGGAGAGGGTACAGATTCAATGTCCTCTATCAACTGGCCAAAGCTATAATTACTTGTGGAAGCCTCAGCGATATTACCATCGTTACTTCCTAATTCAAAAAGTGTTGGAATGTGACATTGTTCTTCGACATCAGAACCCTCATTTTCATTTTCATTAATCTTCTCCATTGACATCGTACCATTCTTATCCTCGAGTTCATCGAGTGAAGGTATATAACCTTGGTCATCAGCATTATCCTCAATTTTGGGTTGGCTCAAATTATCTATTGCAGTGTCGGACTCTGCTTCTACAATAATCTCAAGATTATTCTCATTTTCACCACTGATTGATTGTTCACTGTACGGCTCTTTATAATTCTCCTCGACATCATTACAAGAGTCTTTTTCTCTGATATCATTTAAGGAATATTGTTCTAAGTTCAAAGTTTCTTGCAATTGGTCAAAGACGGGTGGAATATCATCGTTCTGTGGAGTTTTATTTTCGCTTTTTTCAATTCTATTACTTTCCTTGTCGAAACTACTACTCTCCGAAAACGTGCGATCACATTCAACGTCTTCACCGACGTCTTTAGACTTATCATCTGCATCATCTAACTCAATATCTGCAGGTTCTGGAAAGTCATCGTCAGGGCTACTGCCTTCTCTTTCTTCGAAGTTTTCACTCTTCGTATCCTCGGAATTAGAAATATTTGAGCTTTCTTGGTATCCCAAGTCCCCGGTAGTCGGCCCGCTCCCGGCCACAGCACCCTTGTCATCGCTGTCTCGAGTCTCGTAATCATTCAATGTTGTCACGGGGTTTGTTGTGACGACATTGCGTGACACATCCACGTGGATTCCATGATGAGATTCCGAGGACGAAGCCTCTTTATCCGAAGCAAAGTTGATTGAATCTAGTTTGTATTCGGCTACTTCTTGAGTGATGTGTATGGGGACTGTCTTGGACGTGAGCGCAGGGCGCTCGTACATCATTTGTTCCAGCACGGAAGGAACGCGGTACAGATCCAAGTTCACCTGCAGATCAGGAGCGGAGAGAGAATTCTTCATTCTTGGTTCTCTAGAGCCTTCTTTCTGCTCCTCAATATTGAGGTGCTCCATACTGGCCGTCTGTCGCCAAGACCTGAAGACATAATCTTCATCTGCAGGTCCCAAGATATCGTCGATATCTGTTGATAAATGAGTATGATGGTTGATCATATTAACCTTTTTCTCCCTATGCCGATTCAAAGAGGCCGAATCTCCTTGGTGATAGGTAGCATGAAGTAAGGGGGTAGGCATCACAACAGGCTGGTCCTCGGTGTTTTCTTCTAGCCAGGGTTTATGTACGTTATCACCACCGACATCAACATCATCTTTGTTCTTCTCCTGTTCATTTGATTCTGGTTCCGTAATCACGATTCCTGGCGATGCTGGCGATGCTGACTGAGTGGTGACAATTTCTTGTTTAACGGGGGTGGAGTCGGGGGTAAGAATGACAGTTTTCTGCGTCCCCTCTCCTGGGGAGCTATCAATTTGATTCTGCGTATTTATAACAGCTCCATCCGGTACCACATCAAACCATTCTTTGTTGTTCTCCGCAGCTTCGTCTTGCTGGTGCTGGTGCTGGTCTTCTGGTGTTTCTATGTCTTGTTTCATGTCTGTCTTCGTTACGTGTGCCTTCTGAACATCACGCACAATGGCTGATATCAGAGCTGGCGTCTCTAAGACTTTATCCTCTCCATTTTTCACTTTTCCCTGTTTGAAAGACAATAAAATTAAGTAATAAATCTAGTCATTCAATCTTTGTACCCCAAATCTATTTTACTCTGTCACTCCATTTCTCTGGCATTTCAACTTAATAAATCTATGACTTATTCCAAAGGGCCAACGTTGGGTTGTTATTTTTGTCATGGTGGCAATGATGGGAGATCAACTGATACACTACAAGCAAAATATAGCAGAGCCGAAATAAGGTGCTGATTTTGGCAGAGGGAGGAAAACTCGAGGCATGAGAGAGCCCCTCCCTGCAAGTGCCCCATTTGTTTTCCAAAGAATCTCCTGATACCTCAACAAGAACTAACCCTGGGTGGTGTGAAATGGTAAACAAGCAGAATGGCCCAGCAATTCCACAAAAAACTATAGCCCCTTAGTTTTCAGCATTGCGAGCATTGAAAATACCAGATTGAAAAAATGGGGGGGGGGGGGGGGGGGGGTAAAGTCAAAAAAGTATATCTAATGCCATATATGTCTTATTTTTCTGGGGAAAACTGGGGACAGAGGGTCCCCCCTGTGAGCCTATGAACACAACTTACCTCATTCATGGTAGCCACTAAGTTGCAATGGCCATTAATCAGCTTGCCATTACTGTCCAAAGCATCCAACACCTCTTTCATTTTCTGTATAACTCCTTTATCCTTCTTTCCTCCCTTTACATTACTTGCAGTATTCCTTGGTTTATTCCCTTTGTTTTCATTAAGGTGGTCTGTTAACTCTTCTATCATATCAGCTGTAGGTGAAGGATGGTCTGATTCATGGCCGATTTCAAGGTGGTCTTTGTTCTCTTGGGGTATGGTTTGGATCTGCCCAATGAGGGGTGTACTGGTGTTGGTTGTTGTCTGGGATACATCGTGGAAGTGAATCTTTTCCCAGTCATATGGATCAGATTCCTTGATTCCTTTTCTCTTGATAATTTGTTCCATTAGGCCCATTAGTAACTGGAAAAGAATCAGTCATAACATCAATATTGCAACTTGGAGCACTTATGTGTGACCCACTTTAGTGTGCAGCATGTTTCATGGTGTTTTTACTTCTGGAACCCTATGCAATGCATAGAGAATGCCAAAGCTACAAAAACATGGAAATAGCTCTAGTTAAATTGATCCCTGGGCTGTAGAAAAGGTACACTTTGCAGACAATGTGGGCAATTGTTGCAATAAGGTCAAATAGGAATATAATATATATGTATGCAATATAGGGTAGAACACCACTATGAGGTATATAAAAAAACACACAAATTGAACCCCAGTATTAGTACCGTATATGAATAGACATAATCAGCTAAAGGATTGTCATGTATGTATCCACCCAGTCCAAAACCTCTGGGAATCAAGAACTTTTGCTCAAGAAATGTTCCATGCAGTATTGAAATACAAAAGACAAAGAATTTTATTCCCAGTAGTTTTGAATTGGGTGGAAGCGTACATTGCAGTGCTTAGGTGATTATGTCTATTGCACTCATCTTTTTTGAAAAATAAATCCAAGAGTGGAATAGACAACAAGATCTTAAGACTTCAGAAAATTTTACACTACTGCTATGCATATCTTAATCCAATTCAAGTGAAGGGCAACCTGAAAAGGGTTGTTATAATGGCAATAATTATTTTCAAATAGCCTTACTGTACCTTATAATCTGGTTTGTTTTCATATGTCAACTTTGATATGTGTTCATAAAATTGTTTGAATTCTGAAGGTAATGGCTTGAGCAATAGATTGATGTCATAGTTGTGCTTCATTCTACCAACTTGTTCCTAAAATGAAAAAAATGATTGGTTTGCGATCAATCCTCGGACAGTGAAAGACAAGGCAACCATGTTGGAGAAAGATCTAGACAAGTCAGTATGGCTCATTAGATTACCAGAGTCTCCTGTAGCTCCTGTCCTTGCTAGAACATCACTTAGTGCTTTTTCACATTCTAGCAAGGATGGCAACAGCAAGGATGGCAACAGCAAGGATGACGACACAAAAAAACATTTTGAAAATGTGCTGTCGTCACCTTGTTAGTATTTTAATTTGTAAACTTTTGCTTACTTAAAAGTGTAATGTCATGTGAGGACTGACAGTGTTCTTGACTTAGTCCTTTCTCGGACTTGACATCCTCGTCCTTCTGTGCTGGTGCTTAAGGTCCCTATTGTGCCCCATCAAGGGAGAGGAGTGGAGGTGGATGAAGATCAGAGATATTCCTATGTCATGTTAGCACTTTCTAGACATAGTGTACATTGTATCTTGATCAATAAGTTTATTAGAGGATGTATTAGTACCTTATCTTTAATTTTTCTCCATGGTAAGTGGCCAGCAGAGAATTCAACCATGACATACAGGAATGACCATAGATCGTCTTGCCGCCCCATTTCCTGCAACAACACATAGATGTTGGGGGTAAATACACGACATACTGCAAATAATGTTGCAAACCTTCATGACAAGATCAACAGCAATTTCACATGATCTATCACACAATAATTTATTCTAACTTGAGTCCCAACCAATAAATTAAATTTAGTGGGGCTGCACACAGGCTACAGTGGACATACTGCAAGGTTGTATACTGACATACTGAAACAGTACCTTGTTGTCATGAGCATTAATAGCAGCATAACGAACTGTTCCTCTAAATCCCGCAGAACTTCTTGGCTGTGAATGAAATCAAACAGTTTTATAATCAGTCAATACTAAATCAATGATCATGGGTATCTTGTTCTCCAGGTTCTCTGGTAATGTTATAATTCCTCCAGAAAAATCAACATGTGAGTTTAGTGTTGTAAATATTGAACATAGTGGAAGTGTGTATGGAAGATTTTCTCATGGAGAGTGAATGTAAAATATCATTATTTTTGTTATTATAATAGAGCAGCAATATTCCAGGATTGATTGACTCCGACGAAGGACTAACGTCCGAAACGTCAGTTTCCATTTTCACTACGGTGTAAAACTTATAAATCTACGATAACTGCATCAATATTCCATTTTAGTGGTTGAATGACAGCCATGGGTGGGGGGGGGGGGGGGCTATCATGTGCTACCCAAATTACACTTCGTCCATATGATTATTTATTCACTGGTCAGTTGCTGGTTGCGATGACTGGCCAAATTAGTTTTAGCTCAGTTATATCCCATTTCTGGCTCAATGACTGGCAGGGCAAAAATTTGACCAGACAAGTTGCAATTCTGGCCGGACATTGTCCTTTGGCCAGCTATTATTTTTGAGCTCTGTGGTGATCATCCTGAATGGTTTGATGAATGCAGAGAAACTTACTGGCCTGACTTCTCCATTTGCCTTGGTGTACTGTCTTGCCAACCCAAAGTCTAACATGTAACATATATGGCAAGTATCTTGTGATGTACCCATGGCAAAGTTGGACTAAAAGATAACAAAGCCAATGTATGATCAGAGAAGATATATCTGTGAAATATGTGGCAGGGGCAGACCTAGGTATTTATAGCATCAGATCTGAATATTGAACTTACTGGTTTGATGTCCCTGTGTAAGAAACCAGCCTCATGTATAGATTTAATAGATTTGAGTATCTGCACTCCTAATCTTAATGAGGTGCTCAAGGAAAACACCCCTTTTGGCTGGCTTCGACGCAGTTCTGCCAGATTGACACCTTGCAGTGACATGACCAGGTAGTTGAAGCTCTCATTTCTACCACAACTGACAAACTTGCAAACATGTTCAGTCCCTGAAAAGTATTAGATAATAATGATAAGGATCAGTGGTGAAAATGACTAAACAACCTCTGGGCTGATCTAAGTCAGGGCACGGCTAACTCACAAATCGAGCCCTGAAAGAACCTCTGGGCTGATCTAAGTCAGGGCATGGCTAACTCACAGATTGAGCCTTGAAAGAACCTCTGGGCTGATCTAAGTCAGGGCATGGCTAACTCACAAGTCGAGCCCTGAAAGAACCTCTAGGCTGGTCTGATAAGTCAGGGCACAGCTTACTCACAGATTGAACCCTGAAACAACCTCTGGGCTGATCTAAGATAGGGCATGTCTAACTCACAGATCAAACCCTGAAATAACTTCTGAGCTGATCTAAGTCAGGGCACAGCTAGCTCACAGATTGAACCCTGAAATAACTTCTGAGCTGATCAAAGTCAGGCACGGCTAACTCACAGATTGAACCCTGAAACAACCTCTGGGCTGATCTAAGTCAGGGCATGTCTAACTCGCAGATCAAACCCTGAAATAACTTCTGAGCTGATCAAAGTCAGGCACGGCTAATATAACTCAAGAATGGAATTTAGGATCAGGTTTTATAGAGGGAGGAAAACTGAAGAACCAAACACACTCTGTTCACATGTGATGCCGAGCTAAGGAATCAAACCAGAGGTTAGTGGTTAGTGTAATGGTACTACACCACTACAGACTTCACCACTTGTTTACTGTATGATAGTTTTTTGTAAGCTGATAATTCAAGTTACCTTGAAGCTTTTTTAATACTGCAACTTCCATCTTCAAGACCTGTTTGGACTGATGGACGGACTCTACCTTCATGGCTACATTTTCATGGATCACCAAGTCCAAACCTTTGTAGATCTCTCCTGTAAAACAAAACAAACAAAAAAAAAAGAGAATGATTTTAAAAATGGAAAGTAAGCTGGAAATGTTTCCTTACTTTCAATATTTATGAATTTAATTTATATTTGTTCCTAATTTACTGTTGAAAATTTATTCAATGGATTTTCACATTCTGCAAAAACACGCTTATGAGATTGTCTTATTATTTTTTCTAGCAAAATAAATTATTGTTTTTAATACTGAATGGGAAAAATATCCTAATCTTATTCCAAAAACCGATAGATTTATGATTATTTAATTAATATATTTTTCATTCTAAATTAATGCTGTGAGCCTTTGATGTGTCTAGACGATTGGGAAATATCACTCAAGAAGGTATAAACAGGAAGAAACTACTCAACCATTACATCAATCTTTTATGTTGACCGTGAAAGACATAATTGATTAACTAACTACTTCACTGAGCAAAAATTTCATTAATTGATATTCATCTTGCGTAAAGTAATGCTCAAGTATATTGGCCATACACTTGTATGTTATACAGCTTTATTGCATGTCACAGGTGATATATTGTAGGGTAAAGCAAAATTAGGCCGATATATATACGTAGGGGTTTCAATAATATTTGAAGTAGACAGATAGGATTCAAATGTAGACATCTGTGTCTAATAATTTTACTTCTTATTTATAGAGACGGATTCATAAAATATAGCTGGCAGTATGAAGTTAAGTACCAGGTGATTGACCACCCGTAGCCGCCTTCTATTGAAACCCCTGATATATATAGTCAACTTTAATTTCTTACTTCGAAATTAATTAATTTTTGCCATTTCCATTATCTTATATAGGACTTTAACTTCCAAAATCTTATTTATAAATTTTATATAGCTCATGATACTTACCAAACCCACCACCACCAATCTTTTTGGTCTGTAAAATAAGACAAAAAATTATTAGAGAAAAATTAATGAACTTAAAAAATGAACAAAGAAAAAGTGAAATGAAAGAAAGATAATGGTAAATGAAAGCAAAAAGTTATGAAGGAAAGAAAGTACAAATGATGTAGTTAACATGATTAGTTTAGGTACAGCTACAGAATACCCAGCAAATGATATGCACATGCATATAACTTATATCTATTGTTGTATGGCGCATTCTAAAAAGAGTTCCGACAAGTACATATGATTGGTGGGGTATTCTGTAGTTATTTCTTGAATAACTGTCATTATTTTCTTTACATTCATGAATAATGAATTAAAAAAATGGAACAACTTTTTTAAGAAGTTGTTTTGAATGACTAGCTGCATACATTATATGCATGGATAAGCACCTTTACTCTATCAGCATCACACATGGGAAGAAATCTTGAAAAACCCTTACAGTACAGACACACTAACCAGGACCACTTGAAGAAAACTGACCAATCAGATAACACCTAAAAACAATGACATTCCAACAAAAACTGTCTGGGCCAATCAGCTTTAAGAATTTGAAGCAGGTATTCTTACAAAGTTTTGCTCTAGAATTTATCATATTATCATTTGAAATTCGGGATTCTTTGAAAGCTGACAGGAAGACAGAAAATATTTCCTATACCAACTTGGGATAAGTAGATCTTTTACAACTGCGTTTTCGACAGAAATTGCACTAATTTTCAATGCTATTTTGTGTTCCTGCTGTTCGTGTTTACCTAATTGATGCGAAATGGCTGTGAGAACGGGATGATCTGATTGGCTAATACTTTTATCAGCTCAATCTCTGTCTAGTGGTCCTGTTTAGTGTGTCCTCACTGTAATAATCATATGTTTCATAATTGGTGTTGGTGTCGTTGGTGTCGATTTATTATTATCATTGTTCATCTTGTTGTTATTATCATATTGATATAGATAATAGTTATCATCATCATCATCATCATTGTTTATCATCAAGTCACAGATATATGGTAAATGCATTAACACCAAAAATTAGGTCCAAAAATTCTTCTAAGTTAATCCAAATCTCTTTACATGAATACTATGTACCTTAAAAAATGTATAATAAACAACAATATGTGAAATACATAAGCCACATTAGCCACATTATTGCATATTTTCACTATCATTAACAAAAGAAGTACAAAATAAAACCAAAATAAATTAATAATATCGTCCAGAAGTTCTGACGACTTTAGCACAAACCGTATTCTAACCAAATATGTAAACAAAATATGACATAAATATTTGGTTATCCAGATTGGACGTCATTGGAAAAGTCTAGAATATAATTCGTGATGTTCACACTGAGTGAATTCCCTAGTAATAATAACTTTAAAAACACGCAATCCAGTTCTAACTAAGATTTGTTATTTTAAAAAGTCCCAAATAAACTCCAAAATGAAATTGAAATTCCTTTAAGAAATATTATTCATACAATACTTTTGTCTTGGATTACCGGTCTTTAGGCGTTCCAGGTGTTAATATTTTTTAGTGAGATACAAAATTATGTTGTAAATTAAACCGGTTGAATTGTTCCGCGAAGAGATTCTGGAAACAATTATATATCAAATTCTAGGAATTCTTGCTCAACATTTTTGGTGTTTTAGATTAAATGTGTTAGTAATATTGCAAGTAGGTGGATTTTGTTTGCATTGAGCAGGCGTTTGTCGTGTTTTTGCGTGGCAGAATTATCCGCAGCTGAGGAGACGAAAAGTGAACACGAAATATCTCGAGTGTTACGTTGACGAAATTTCAATACAAAACACCAAAGCCTGTCCCTTAAGAATTACTCCAATACAAAGTAAAGGTGTTAAAAGAAAAGCCAAGGCATTCAGTCCGCCACCAAGAAGTATTATTTCATTGAAAATTTGACGAGAAACTCACGATTTTCCATCGCTGCCTGACAACATCCCCAGCTTTCAGCAAGTTATCCGCCATTAACTCCAGAAGAAGCAGTCATTCATGACCATTTTAAAACCGCTCCGGGAACAAATAAATCCACCAAGACGGCCAGAAAAATAGTTAGATTTGTTCTGTAACAAATAATGAAGCACTTGGAACTATTTGTTAGAGAATAAATTATTTTGTTCAAGTTTTTCACGGCTAAATATCGGCTTGATTGTAACTACGACACATCATTCCGTTGAATTCATAATCAGATTGCGACGCCGAACAAGCCCGCGGTATAGTATGCAAGCAGTTATCACATGAGAATATGTGCCCGCGATTTGACGCTACCTTTGTCGGTCTTTACAAATATAAACATGCGCAAGTGTGCAAGTGTTTTTCTTGACACAGGGAACCCAAAAGAGTAATTCCGAAATAAAAGAATAAAACAATTATTGCAAAAAATATACCTATGGGTACTAATTTACTATATTTCTTTAGTAAAACGACATTAGCAACTGAAAGAGAAATATCAGTCGCAGTTGATAATATTTTTCTAATATAGCTCAACTTCAACATAAGGCAATTATAGATCCAATTCTTTAAATCAAATAATTTGCGCCACGGATATAGAAAAATATGTGAAAACACCAGCTGAATTTTAATATTCTCCACCAGTTTCATGAGGAAAAAAAGTCGAGAAGTGATGTGGTTGGGATTCCTGTGCTAATGTTATTACTAGTGCCCAATCCTCTAACAGTTCAGTCAATATCTTATTCATTTTGCAAACATTTGAAACAAGCGGAACTGAAAGAAAGAAGTTTTCCAAAATTATTATCCATTTTAAAAGAGTTTTCTTTGCGCCATGTTGAATATGAAGGTCTATATTACCAACACATAAACCATGGAATCTTTGAACGATTTTTGTGGACTTCAAAATCAGTCTTTTCAAGTGTGGAATTCCACTGAGAAAGACTTTGGTTCTTGCTTTGAATACTTGGCTATAATTTGCCCGGCGAATTTTATTTTACTTCTTACAAGTGCTTATTTTGTTAGAAAACGTCCAAGAATTGCTTCATATGGACTTGGTGTATTTATCTGGGTGAAATTACGGATTGCATTATCTGGTTTAATTTTTATAGCTCCTTTGGTTGAAATTGTGTGTTCCTTGTCTTTGGAATCCTTCCATCCTCCGGTGTTCTTGTTAACAAATTCTTTAATATGTTTGACGTGGATTATAAATACTTTTGCAGTCTGGAGACTAAGACATTTGTATTTAATCAAGAAATGCTTGCCTACACCTCTACTGGTAGCTTCACTGTTTGTATTTTTAACCTCAGTCATTCAAGTTTATTCAGTATTTAGAGATGTCAAATCATCTAATTACAGAGATTTTAATCATACTTATCATGGAGTTAAGGAGTATGGAACAGCTGTGAGGTCTTTACTCATGGTTCTATATTTAGTATCACTAGTGCAGTGCTATGACAGTAGAGGGTTTGCCGCTGGTGGTGTTCAAACACCATATTCAAATGAACCTGGTATTCAAGCAACTGATCAGGGAGAACGGCGAGACCTCCTGAGGTCAATATCTAGAGGAACATTCTACAGTAGCACCCAGTGTGTACCAGATGACTTGGGTGTAGCCGAGGATCCACATAACTGTATCTCAAAGTTCTTTTTCTGGTGGGTTAAAAAAATAATGCTCAAGGGATACAAAGGTCATATTCAAAGTGCCGAAGATCTCTACTTGCTTCCAAGAAGTTTGAGGACTTCAAATATCCAAGAAATATTTTTCAAGGAACTTTATCACAGGAAGGAAGATCATCGACCATCAAGACCAGAGACATTGGTATCCAAGAGTAGTTATTCTGATTTTGATGAGAGTGGTTCATACGTGGATGTTAATTTTGCTCCAGGATCTGCAGATGGCAATGAGGTCTTTGAGAGCAATGGTGATACTGTTAAAAGAAGTTTATTAGCTGCACTTCATTATTCTTTTGGTCGGAAGTACTACTGTTTAGGGGTGTTGAAATTGCTTGGAGATACGCTTGGATTTGCTGGACCCTTACTCCTACACGCTCTTGTTTCTTATATGGAGAATAGAAAGGTATTGATAAATATTTCAATTAAAATAAGCCTCAGGTTGCGGATCATGGCATAGAATAAGAGCAAAGTGGAGTGGGAGTAAAGAAATGAATAGAAATCAATAAATAGAAAAGATGGATGGAATACTGGATCTTTCCCATAATCTCTCCCTTCACTCTCCCTCATACTTTCCCCTCCCTCTCTCTCACACTCTCCTCTCTTTCTCCATCCATTCTTCTCTTTTTTCTCTTTCTCTCTTTCCCACTCTTCCTCCCCTTCCCACTCTTCCTCCCTCTCTTTCTTTCTCTCATCTTCTTACCTCTTCTGTATAAGTTATCATTAATGTTGTTTTTTCTCATAATTTTCTTTTCCCCAGGAACCCACAGTACATGGATACTACTATGCAACTGGACTATTCCTTTCGACACTGATATCAGCATTTATAAACACACACTTTAACTACCTGGTTTGTATTATTTATTTAAAATTAACCAGGAATTTACCTGGGTTAGTTGATTTGGGGGTCCACTGGATTCATATCCTTATATTTTAGGAAGAAAAACACAGGCAGAAACATATTTTTTGTGTCCTATTGAACACACACTATTATATTTTTGAGTCCAACTTCAATTTATTTGCGTATAGGATGCAGGATTGTGCATCCGGTAAATCCCTGAATAAACCTTGTATCAAAAAATATAAGAACGCACAAAGTGCTTAGCATACAAAACTGCAATGTTATATAGATATGGGGGTGAATTTTGTAATAAACTTTCTTTTTTCTTAAATTTTCTCCTTTAATTTTAGGTAAATAAAGTTGGTCTGAAGATGCGAGCAGCCATTATTAGTACTGTGTATCAGAAGGCTCTTTTTGTCAGCACAACGTCGCTATCAAAGTTTTCAACTGGAGAGGTATTGTTTTTGACCATATCTGGACAAGTCATCCATCCCTTCTCCCTTTATCTACCCATTCATCCCATCCCGTTCCCATTCATCTGTGGACCCACTCATTTATCCATTCATCTATCTATCGATCTTCAATCAATTCATCTATTCTATGTATCAGATTCATCCATCCATTCACTTATCCAAATGCTCATCCCTCAATCCATTTGAATCCATTTATCCCATCAACCCTAACAACCCTACCCATGCATCCATCCACCCATCCACCGATTTTTTTAATCACATTGTTCACATTCATTCAGTCTTTTAGTCATCTTTTTTGTCTCACACTGTTTTCCATAAGTCGGTCATTTACCTTCTCTCCATCTTTTCAGGTTGTAAACTATATGAGTACTGATACAGACAGGGTCGTCAACTTCTGTCCCAGTTTTCACCAGTTCTGGAGCCTCCCCTTCCAAATAGCTGTCTCACTCTACCTCCTTCACCAACAGGTATAGATACCAGGGGGAGCTATTTAATATCAGTTGATATATATATTCATCCTTTCATCCATCCATCCATCCATCCACCCATCCATCCATCCATCCATCCATCCATCCATCCATCCATCCATCCATCCATCCATCCATCCATCCATCCATCCATCCATCCATCCATCCATCCATCCATCCATCCATCCATCCATCCATCCATCCATCCATCCATCCATCCATCCATCCATCCACCCATCCATCCGTTCAACCATCCTAGTCATTCATTTATTCATGCATTCATTCATCCATCCTTTCATCAGTCCACATTTTCCTAATGTGTAATATTTCTTAGCCCAGTATAATTGTATCATTTCAGGTTGGCCTTGCGTTTCTTGCTGGGTTAGGTTTTGCTATCATATTGATCCCTATTAACCGCTGGCTTGCAATCAAGATACAAATACTCAGTAAAGATATGATGCAGCAGAAAGACAGTAGAGTCAAGGTAAACTAGAGAAATCCTTTTATAGTTTGGTATTCCTAATAGTTCTTTTTCCCCATAGACCCAGAAAGAGTCAACATGCATGTGAGTTGAGCGTTGTGTGCATAAAATATTGAGTATAGTAGTAGTGTATATGTGAGTGAGTGAAAGAAGATAAAGATTTTTTTAAATTTAATTTGATGCAGATTTTATAAGCTCTTGCCCCATATATTACCAGGAAAAAAGTACCAGTGCATCAACCACTCTCCTCCATTGAAAATTCTCCTCTTCAGTCCTTGTTATTATTGTTAACATTTTGTAATTTATTTAACTTTTAGTTGATGAATGAGATCTTGTATGGAATCAGAGTCATTAAGTTCTATGCCTGGGAGAGGAACTTTGAGAGTAAAATCAATGAATTAAGGTATGTTTCATCAGTGATCACAATGTACATATACCATCAACCTCATTTTAATTATGTTATCATCATTAGAAGCTATTCCTTCTTTCATCATTATATACATCAACGGATATTATCATTACTATCACTCAGGGTTCAAAATAATGGCCAGTCAGTCACAATTATGCCAGTCGTATGATATTTTATTTTTTTCAAATAAGACCGGTCAATATGTCCGTTCAAAACTGTATTTGACCGGTCAAGTACCAAATTTGGCCAGACATTGACCATTGACTGGCCGTTATTTTGAGCCCTGTTCACCATATAGCTGTTATAATTTCCTTTACATCTTAGATCAGCCGAGCTGAAGAGCCTGAAGGGTCGTAAGTACTTGGATGCCTGGTGTGTATATTTCTGGGCTACCACACCTGTTATCATTTCCATCTTGACATTTATGACCTATGTACTGATGGGAAACAAGCTGACAGCAGCTAAGGTAAAAAAAAAACATTCTTTAAATCAAATCCCAGTAGTGCAGAGTTTGTGATGGTATCTACTGTATGTTGGAGAACAGAAACGTGAAATTTTATTTTATGAAAATTTGAATGTAAGCCTCGATATTTTTACTGAAGCACTCTGTAAATGCATTTTTATTCCTATTTTTTATTTCCCTTTTTTCCCATTATGTTATTGTTGGGTTGCCTGTGGCATGTCACAGAAACCACAGGGAACCCATCAAACAGAGGTGCAGTTATTTCGGCAATGGATGTCTAATTCCTATACTTGTACTTTTTCAGGTCTTCACTAGTGTAGCCTTGTTCAACATGCTTATCTCACCACTCAATGCATTTCCTTGGGTCTTGAATGGGCTGGTGGAGGCCTGGGTATCAGTTCAGAGATTACAGGGATTCCTTGTCATGGATGACCTTGACCTTAGGAATTACTATAGTGAGACACCTGCAGAAGAGTCCAAGCATCAAGGTAACGCCATCCTTGAGATAAGTTATAACTGATTTATATTTATAGTAAGGGAGTGCAGGAAACAACTAATGTTTAGACCAGTATAGACAGTACGGACCTGCCATGCCGTGCCGTGGCCGTGACAGTGAAGTGACCAAGCATTTTTTATTAGATAACCATTGATTTTCCAGGATCCCAACGTCACGCCATCCATGTAGAAACGCAACGCAACGTGACAACGTAACGCATTCTCACATAATTCTTTTCAAAAATACAATACAATACAATAGTCTTTATATATCCTTCTATTATGAATCAGCTTTCATAAATGAAGGCTGGTATTAACTCATGTGCAGCATTAATATAACTACTTACTATTTACACTGACGATTTACAATATAACGATTGAAAGATATTTTTGAATATTATTTTTTGCCTGTAATTATTTTATGCTTCTTTTTACAACAGCAATAAAAATAGTAAATGGTGCCTTCAGCTGGAGGTATGAAACTACATCACAGGAAGATGAGGAAGAAGCCGCCAGCTCTGCGGATAGGAAGTCAGACTCACCAGCAGCAGTGGAATGTCTGTCTGATATCAACCTGACTTTGCACAAGGTTTGTTACAATAACAGAGCAGATATTATGACTGTGTAAAGGGCACGGTACGATCGTACTCTGCCGTGCCGTGCCGTGCCATGTCGAAGTTTATTGGATGAGCAGTGTTTTCATGCTATGTGAATGGTTAAGTGAATACTCAACATATGCTGTCATATGAAAAAGGGCCATGATTTGAACATCTGTCTCTTGAATTGTTACCAATATCAGTGTTCCTTTGCAGTTTTGCATTAAAGTATTTTTTTTTAATTGCGCAATGAAATAAATCGCACATCCTATTTCCTTCTGCTCGCGCTGAGCCTGTTGTCACAATGAAATAAAGACTCTTGTGCTTGCTTCGCTAGTGAAAAAACTAGGCTTAAATCTCTGTAATATTTGAATGTGTTGTTCACAGGGTGAGTTGGTTGGTGTGATAGGCACCGTTGGTTCAGGCAAGAGCTCGCTGCTCTCAGCTATATCAGCTGAGATGGACAAACAGAACGGGCAGGTAAGAAGAGAAATTGCTTGTGATTTCACTCATAGGTAAACCAACGCATTTTACGTTTTTGCCATCTCCACAACTTTAAAAAGTCTGGGTTTTTGGCTTCCATGAAACAGCTGCGTGTATTTTGAACTTTTTTCCTGATTTGTTTCCAGGTATACGTGTGCTGTTTGGACAACGGTTTTGGACTCGCCGCACAGGTAAAGAAAGCACAAACAACAGCAGCTTTTTATTGTCACAATCGTGAATATCGTTTGTGCATGCGTGGTTTTTAGCAAATTTTCCAAGAATTCGAGAAATCGCGCGCAAGATCATTTATTATCCAGTAAAATTCTTCGGACAGGGCACCGCCTCGTCCGTACCGTGACATCACAGTCACGCAAAACTAATGACTGTGAAATGGTATGGACAACACATTGTCGCGGTGCGAAATTAACGATATCCTTCAATCTAACCAATTACATTATTAATTGCTAATGATGATTATTAATATTATCAGGAACCTTGGATTCAACATGCAACAGTCAAGGAAAACATCTTGTTTGGTCAGCCATTTGATGTAGAAAAATACAGTGAAGTAATCGATGCATGCGCACTGAGAGAGGTATGTTTATTTTACCAGAAAATCCGTGTGTATTGTTGAATTTTTGCATTCTCATTCCAGCTTTTCCCTTTCTATTTTTTATCCTTTCAATGAATCATTGAAAATACCTTAGAAGATACAATTATTACAAAAAAGATTTCGTGTACGGCTAGTTTTCAAAACGCATCCACATGGAAAAGAGTGAGATTGGTTGCCAAGTCATCAGGGGCCCCCTGCGACATATTGGGTCTGCCGGTCATAGTAAGGGGTTGATCATCTACGGTCTAGGGGCCGACAAACCTCTCTCTAAGGCTTCGGCCGATCTTCCTGACCAGTCTGTAAATCCTCGTATAGGGGTGTCGGGGCCGAAATCTCCGGCATAGCTGTAAATGCTTCGCGCTGCCATACTGCGCTTCAGCAATCGATGTCTGGAGGTAACTAACGTTCATTGACCTCCTTAAAAGAGACACAAGCTTTTGTGCGGTCTCCACCGCAGAAATAAAATCAATGATTGCTCGAGGAGAATCGAATGGATGGATCATGATAATCTTCAAACCACTTGGAGCCAGATTTTAAATTTATAGCAAGGGAATGACAGCAGTCTGTTTTTTGATTGATTTTTGCTTGTTACTTTAAAAGGATTTGCGGGTCCTGCCTGCTGGTGATGAAACAGAGGTCGGTGAGAATGGAGTAACTCTGAGCGGAGGACAGAAGGCCAGGGTTTCTTTAGCGAGAGCAGTTTATCAGGTATGTTTTATCTCAGTCAGGTCAGTCGATCCTCCTCAGTAGCAGCTTCCATGAAATACCTGCCGGGAAAATCAGAAGTTTTGACTATAAATAACCGGTACTCAAAAGTATAATGTGCATCATGGGATACTTTGGAGAAGAATGTGGTGGCGCCTTTTTTGAGCAAAATTTGCGTGATGCAATAACGTTTGGCCTGGAGGGAGGGGTGGTGGGATGGTTGCAATAGTGAGACCCAAAAACCGTGTTTATTCATGTAATACTTATATATGGAATTCATCTAGGATAAAGATGTCTACTTATTGGATGATCCGCTGGCCGCCGTTGATGCACACGTCGCGGCTCACATATTCAAGCATTGCATACTGAGACTTCTCTCGAAAAAGACCGTCATCCTTTGCACACATCACACCAAGTACCTTAAAGCCGCTGACCATGTGGTCGTTATGGATCACGGGCGCATAACTCATCAAGGTATTCCCGTTGAAATACTCACCAAGGAAACCGTGATGTCACAGTTATCACGTGAGGAGGATGAAAGTGACCATGAAAAGGATGACAGTTTTGAACAAGATAAAATTCTCTCTGAACAAAACAAAGAAGATGGGGGACTGGTAACCGAGGAAGAGAAAGATGAGGGCGCGGTCAAGCTACACGTGTATTGGTCATACTGGTTTGCCATTGGTCATTGCCTAGCAACCAGTATTCTCGTTTCTCTTTTGTTGATGCAAGGTTAGTTCTTGTAATTTTTGTCTGTCTGTCTGTCGCCGTCACCGTTACCGTGTCGTACCGCTTTCGAGCATTCTGATTGGATAAGACTTAGTTTTGTCACGTTTATTTCAGAACAACCCAGTTCACTCTTATACTCCACTCCTAATTCAAATCTATTTTTTTGTTTTTCAGCTTCACGCAATCTAAGTGACTGGTGGCTAGCATACTGGATATCACACACAAAGTCACACAATGATGGTCACGATAGTAACATCACGGCGTCACGTAACTTCATTACTTCGTATAATATATCAAGCAACCCTAATGGATACCAAAGTTTTCACATCGTCAAAGATACTGTCACGTTTTATCTGTTTGTGTATGGAGGATTCGCAGTTGCAAACACGGTAAATATAAAACCCTTGCTTATTATATTAAACTTACTTTATTAAACTCACCACCCGGAGATGAGTATTGGCCTAGTTGGTCGGATAGATATGGGAATGGCCCAGCTGCAGAAGCTAGTGGCTCTGTAAAACCGGCTGTGCGCAACGATGTTCAACCAGCTCTAGAATTGTCGCGCGTGACATCCTCGATCGACCTCGCGCGCGAAAAATTCCGTCCTTTTAAGACGCCTGGCTAAGCTTTGCTCTCGAAAACTAAATCTTTACTTTCAGCGAACTGTTGATTGAAAAAAAAATAGAGTCCCGTTCAAAATTCAAGGGTTTTGGACTTTTGAAGTGTAAAAAAACGTGTATAGTCGTCAATAAAAATGTAAAGATTATTCAGCGGTTTTGAATAGTTTTTATGCGCGTGCACATCGTGCTATTATGGTATCCAAAGCTTACGAAGCAATCGCAAAGATCGAGGAGGTCCATGATAATGGACAAAAAGTCAGACCTAAACATATAACAGAATAAATAACCTTAATCTAAGTGTTTTATATCCTTTTTTTTAAAGATTTTCACGTTGTTTCGTGCATTTCTGTTCGCCTACGGTGGTATCAAGGCTGCTAGGGTCATCCACAAGAGGTTACTTACCAGTATTCTGGCGGCTCCAATATCATTCTTTGACGTCACTCCGGTAAGTGAGGAGGGAGCACTAGCTCACTGGGAATCAAGGGTGGTGAGAAAAGAAAAGCCTTTATCTCGCTGAAATCAGTTCTAACCTTGACCAATTTCACCCCTTAGATTGGCAGAATTGTGAACAGGTTCTCGTCTGATATGGTAATGTATATACTAGATCGTAAAAATATAATAATCTTTGTTCAAAAATGTTCAAAAACGTTTCTAATTCATTAGATTAATATATACGCGGGCTTCCTTTGTTTTTATTCTAAATTCCTTCTTGAGACCAGCGGTTGACTTACATTTTACTTGTGCGCGCGCTCTTGACGTCATAAATAGCTAAAAACGACAAATTTGTCTCGACTTGTTTAGAACCACAAGCAATTTTCTGCGCGACGTTTTTGCAGTTGAAACACTTTTTCTCTTAGGATTTTTTCTCTTCTCTTCTCTTCTCTTCTCTTCTAATTTCTTTGTCTATGTTTTTTTGTTCAAACTGTAATTACCAGTCACAATTTTTTCTTTTGGGATCTTTTCTTTGTTGATAGGATTTTTGAAAAAACTTTTATCGCTTCCTTTTTCTACTTTATCTCCAATCAAATTTCGATATTTCTTTCCATTTTTCCATATATTCAATTTATTCAATGTATTATTTACTTTTTCTGTTTCAGTATTCAATAGACGACAGCCTTCCTTTCATGCTGAATATCTTCTTGGCTCAAGCGTACGGTGTAGCAGGCACGATAGCCATCACGTGTTATGGGTTACCTTGGTTGTTAATACTACTGGTGCCGCTCTCTCTTATTTATTACTATATTCAAAATTATTATCGTAGGACTTCCAGGTATGTTTCATACGTACGTCTATTCATATATCCATCCCTCCTTTCGTCTATTCATTTGTCCGTTCGTCCGTCCGTCCTTCCTTCTTTCCTTCCTTCCTTCCTCCATTCCTTCCTCCATTCCTTCCTCCATTCCTTCCTCCATTCCTTCCTCCATTCCTTCCTTCATTCCTTCCTTCATTCCTTCCTCCATTCCTTCCTCCATTCCTTCCTCCATTCCTTCCTCCATTCCTTCCTCCATTCCTTCCTTCATTCCTTCCTCCATTCCTTCCTCCATTCCTTCCTCCATTCCTTCCTTCATTCCTTCCTCCATTCCTTCCTCCATTCCTTCCTTCATTCCTTCCTCCATTCCTTCCTCCATTCCTTCCTTCATTCCTTCCTCCATTCCTTCCTCCATTCCTTCCTTCATTCCTTCCTTCTTTCCTTCCTTCTTTCCTTCCTTTCGTCCTTCCTTCCTTCCTTGCGTCCTTTTTACTTTCCTTCCTCCATTCCTTCCTTCCTTCCTTCCTCCATTCCTTCCTCCATTCATTCCTTCCTTCATTCCTTCTTCCTTCCTTCTTTCCTTCCTTCTTTCCTTCCTTTCGTCCTTCCTTCCTTCCTTGCGTCCTTTTTACTTTCCTTCCTTCCTTCCTTCCTCAGTTCCTTTCTTCCTTCCTTCCTTCTTCCATTCCTTCTTACTTCCTTCCGTCCTTCCTTCCGTCCTTCTTTCTTTCCTTCCTTCCTTCCTCAGTTCCTTTCTTTCTTCCTTCCTTCCTCCATTCCTTCCTCCATTCATTCCTTCCTTCATTCCTTCTTCCTTCCTTTTTTCCTTCCTTCCTTCCTCAGTTCCTTTCTTTCTTCCTTCCTTCCTGCATTCCTTCCTCCATTCATTCCTTCCTTCATTCCTTCTTCCTTCCTTCTTTCCTTCCTTCCTTCCGTGCTTCCATCAATCCCACCATTCGTCCGTTCGTCCGTCAATCCATCTATCCTTCCTTCAGCCTGTACGTCTATCAATCCATCTATCCTTCCGTCAGCCTGTACGTCTATCAATCCATCCACCCATCCATTCACCTCTGTCATTCCAGCCAATTGCTTCCTTACTCAGAATTGGTTTTTCCTTATCAATGTTATTTCCATCATCAATAATAATTATTGTCTTTTCATGTCCCAGAGAACTCAAACGACTCATGTCTGTCACCCTGTCACCGATCTACGCTCACTT
The DNA here is from genome assembly GCA_023349425.1 of Anthopleura sola. Classification (NCBI taxonomy): domain Eukaryota; kingdom Metazoa; phylum Cnidaria; class Anthozoa; order Actiniaria; family Actiniidae; genus Anthopleura; species Anthopleura sola. The sequence continues at coordinate 11,885,183 of JALHLI010000004.1, read as the reverse complement.
CTCTGAGACGCTGACCGGGTTGAGCACAATACGCGCTCTACGAGAAACAAGACGATTCCAGTCCAACAATGAGGCTAAACTGGAAATTAATCAAAGAGCAAATTTTTGTGGTATGGCATTACATAAACACTGATCAAATCTAGTCTGCAAGCCTTTCTGTCTGTCTGTCTGTCTGTCTGACTCTTTCTTTTTCTAACCGTCCCTCCGTCTGTCTGTCTGTCTGTCCGTGCTAATTTTCATTTGTTTGACTGACAGAGTAGAGAGATCTTCATGCAACAGAAAATTTGTTGCGCGTGAAGGCGCGACACATTGTGTAACATTGCGCGCATATTGCAGGCAATGTTAATGAAGTAAGATAGTTTTCTACTTCAGCTTCATTGCGTGCAACAAATTGCGTCGTGTAACATGGCTCGCAACATCCATTGCCTGCAACATTGCGCGCAATGTTGCACCGTGTGTACGTACCTTGATGTGATAAAGCCAGAAAAGTTCGTACTTCACCTTGTAATGTAAGAATGTTGCATGCAAAACGTTGTGAGATTTTGAGGCCAATATTACCGCAAATATACGCCCAAGCTAAACAGTACTAATGATAGCATAAACTAACAACCCATTGTTTATATGACCACAGCTATGGCAGCATCACAGTGGCTGAGTCTTCGGCTTCAGTTGTTGGGCGTAGCCATGGTAACAGCAGTGGCTTTCATTGCTGTTTTGGAGCATCATTTCAGCACCGTTGATCCAGGTTTGTTCTTCTCTAATGTTTGTACCATCGACCAAAAATGCGGTACCCGCCTTTGTTTTCCTATGTAAATTCCCCATGGTCCTCAGGTCGCTCAAAGTCTAGAAGTGCTCCTTTCGCTTTTATCTAAATTGGGTTCCCTGTGGTCATAGTCGTAGAAATTGCACTGCATCGATCAGATGCATCAATGTCATATATCAATGAACGCCGGTTTCTTTACAGGATTGGTTGGTCTGGCGATCTCTTACGCCCTGTCCGTAACGGACCGTCTCTCTGGTATGGTGACGTCATTCACGGAGACAGAAAAGCAGATGGTCAGTGTTGAACGTGCCGTGCAGTATATAGAGGATGTACCATCAGAACAATCAGGAAAAGCAAAGGTAAAACCTTTTTCATTGTGACGTCATTCATTACTATACCCAGAATTCCTCGCTCCTTTTCTTTCATTAAGTTTAAAGACCCTTTTAGCTTGGGCGTAATGTCTTCTCATTTATGACCACGTCAGTTATTCTCTTGAGTTGTAACACAGGGAGCCCATTTTAGATAGAAGTAAAAGGTGAAAATAAAATCTGGGGAAAATCGCGTTTAGTTTTTTTTTTTTAATTCGTGGTCAAGATAAGAGGCAGCGAAACATGTTCTAAAATGGGAAAAACATTACGCCAAAGGTAAATGAGTAAATCGTGCTATTCTAGTGAGCAAATTAAACCAGGAAAAAAACGGCCTGAAGGCAAGAATAATAAGTTTCTATCCCCTAACTCCAGTAGTACAGATTTTCCCGCCATTTTCTTGTCAATATTGTGAACATGCACATGCGCATTGCGTTTGTGACTATATTTATCCGTCCTGCCAATATGGCTGCCGTCCGTCTCGTGGCGGTTCACATCCTGTCATCGCTTATTTTTTATTTTTTTTCCTAGGTATCTCCGTTCTGGCCAAGTATAGGACAAATTACATTCCACAAAGTAGTGTTGATTTATAGGTTGGTGTTTGAAGCGATATAATCTTTCTTATCCCACACCATAGAACTGCTGTATATTCGTCGGTATTTCATTATTCCTTCCCATCACGCACTGCGTGTTGAATCTACGCATTTGTATTTTCTATGGTGTGGGATAAAATGGTTATACAATGGTTTCTCGTGGCATACCGTGGATATCCCACTCGTCACTTGTATTTTCTTTGTATACACACTCACCTAAAGGCTTGTGTGTATACTAGAAACTACAAATGACTCGTGGGATATTCCACGGTATGCCACTCGAAACCATTGTATAACTAGTATGTATCTTCACCAATGATTCTCTTCAACTTTATATATTTTTTATTCAGGGATGGCCTCTCTCCAGCTTTGCGTGAGGTGTCTTTTCAGATAGGCGCAGGAGAAAAGGTAAACTAAAAGCTGAAAGGAAATTAAGGTAGTGTAGCTGCACTCGCCTCTCACCTCTGGGTTATAGGGTTCGATTCCTGGACTCAGCATCACAAGTGGGTAGAGTTTGTTAGGTCTCTTGATTAAAGGGTTTTTCTCTAGGTTCTCTCATTTTCCCTCCATCCGCAAAACTCTCACTCTAGACCCCAATTTAATCTGTAAGTTAACTGTGCCCTGACTTTGATCAGCCCAGAGATTGTTTCAGGGTTCAATCTGTGAGTTAGCCATGCCCTGACTTAGATCAGCCCAGAGGTTGTTTCAGGGTTCTATCTGTGAGTTAGCCATGCCCTGACTTAGATCAGCCCAGAGGTTGTTTCAGGGTTCAATATATGAGTTAGCCATGCCCTGACTTAGATCAGCCCAGAGGTTGATAGTTTTCTTCTTTTAGATTGGTATCGTAGGTCGAACGGGTTCCGGTAAATCCAGTCTGTTCTTGGTCTTGTTTCGTATGGTTAACCTCCATAAAGGGATGGTAATAGTTGATGGACAGGTTATTTCATCCATTCCTCTTGATGTGTTAAGGTTAGTACACCCAGCCATGAGGGACTTGAAAACCACAGGAAGCCCAGTCCAATCCGTATTGTATTATTTGCAGGTCTCGTCTCGCAATCATACCTCAAGATCCCTTCCTGTTCAGTGGACCAGTTCGCTCCAACATCGACCCTTGGTCAAAGGTAAAAACAATGTCCGCCTGTAACCCTAGCAACCATCAAATTCAGTGAACCAAAATCTATTAGCATATTACCATAGCAACCAATGCGATGAACCCAGGATGTTACTATGGTAACCAACTAATGCAATGAATTTTTCCATTTCTTTCCTGTCTAGTATTCTGATGCTGATCTTTGGACCACGCTGGAAAGATGTCACATGAGACAAGCCGTTAGAGAACTGGGTACGAAGATCTCACTTCCACTAATAATTCTTGCCCCTGTGTTTGTTATCCATCCCTCTTATCGCATTTGCCCTTGGAGTTAGTTTCCTCTTCTGATAAGGGTCCAATATCTATACAGGTGGACTTGAAGCAGACGTTGGTGAACGCGGGCGAAATTTCTCCGTTGGTCAGCGGCAGTTGATTTGTCTTGCAAGAGCTCTTCTGACGAACGCAAAGGTATATAAGACTTTAAAATACGTTGTTTATGAGCATTAAATGTACTGCGTGAAAGCATCAGCGTCGATCGATCGACAAGTATTCGATGCTGTTTCATTCTCGTTCACAAAGCGCATCTTCGCGTTGTTCTCCACTACGAATCATTCGAAGAACCGGAACTGTACCTTTTTTGGCGCCTTTTCACGATTATGTTAGCCAATCAGAAAACAGTGTTAGCTGGATTCGCTGCAAATCCATGCCCTTTCCAAGCATGCGCAGTGTGTACTTTCTCGGTCTCGCAAAATATTTTTCATTTCCTCCGACAAAAATACATTTTCCTCTGTTTCTACAGATCCTTTGCATCGATGAAGCAACTGCCAGTGTTGACATGGCAACAGACGAGTTAATTCAACAAACAATACGCGAAGAGTTTCGTCAGAGCACCGTGTTGACTATAGCACATAGGTTAGTGTTATATAAATGATGGCTAAATTGGGTGCATTGAAAACTGAAAGGGAATCATGGGTGGAGTAGTAATAGGGCGCTCACCTCTGAGGTCTCAGGATCACATGTGAGTAGAATTTGTTAGGGTCTCTCCTTTGATTCGGGTTTTTTTCTCTGGGTTATTTGGTTTTCCTCCCTCCGCAAACCCAACATGCTAAATTCTGTGAGTAAGCCGTGCCTTGACATTGATCAACCCAGGGGTTGTTTCAGGGTGTTGATCAAAATTTGAAGGAATTTTTCTGGAACTATGCAACACGACGTCGCTACCAGTTTTGTTTTGAAGTTCTAAAAGTTGAATCTCAAACCGCTATATGAAGTATTCTAAATTCCTGTTTTTTCAGGATCGAGACTGTTCTGGACAGTGATCGAGTGCTTGTGATGGACAGGGGTCTGGTAGCAGAGTTTGACCGTCCAGATAAACTACTCGCCAAAAGGAATTCACTTTTCTACAACCTGGTCTACGGAAGTTAAGAGAGATAAGAAAATCTATAAAATTAATTATTCAAAACCGAGGGCTCCTAACACTGGGCTCCAGGGACTCGGGCCTCCTACGACCGGGAAGCACTGGTACTCAGGGTATCTTTTCCCCCCTCAAATCCCCTCAAATTGTTTGGAGACCAGAGGCCGAAATCTTGAGATTGGCCCAGATCAAATTTGGGCATGCGACACTATAATGCAAATGAAATCTAGGGTCTTAAACTTACTCAACGAATATAGACAATATTCATATAGAAATTTAAGGAAGGACAAATTTAAGACAAAATGGTAAATTGTACCAAATGACCAAATGTTATAGCATTTCATTAGTTTTTCGTTTGAACACCCTAAAAGTTACCAAATAACAAAAATTAACCCCTAAAAGATACGATGCGCATCCCCGCCCTTTCACATTGGAATCATCCCCCGGGGTCGCACTAGTTTGCTAGAGATGTTCATCATAGATCATCATTATTATCAGTTAACATGTAAAAGTTGTAAAAAACAAAAACTAAAAAATCGAATTTTTTCGGCAAGGGTGGAAAAATACATTGATCAAAAATTTAAAAATTTCACGAAAAACAGAGTTTCATGAGTTTGTCTAGTATTTTTATTCTGCTCGTGTACTGTGGTTTATACTTTATGATTATCTACCCCTCGCTTTTTAATCTATTATTTTTACTAGTAAACCATTTTTAGCCATATCTTTGAACTAACTATACTGACAATTTGGAATTGCTTTTGAATAGTCCCTTCCACAGTTTCCCGCGCCATATTGAAAGGTAACCGTGCCTTTGCATCGAAGCGAGACGAACGATGAGCTAACAATGATAGAGACTTTACTGACTTTACTGTTTGAATGAAACCCCCAATGAACAGAAACCCAAAGTGAAATTATTTACACTTCCGGTTGACGTCGCCGTCGTAGATTTTGCAAATCTTAAGGTCGCGAATAGAGTATGAGGACGCCATTTGCAGCATTTTCACGTCAGTAGAGCATGAGGACGCTAACGTCAAATACGACGGCGCGAGCGCGTTTTTATGGTGCGCGCGCCGTCCTGGACGACGTTGACGTCCTGAACAGGACGCCATTTGCAGCATTTTCACGTCAGTAGAGTATGAGAACGCGAACGTCAAATACGACGGCGCGAGCGCGTTTTTATGGTGCGCGCGCCGTCCTGGACGACGTTGACGTCCTGAACAGGACGCCATTTGCAGCATTTTCACGTCCTGTTGAGGACGAACGAACGAACGAACGAACGAACGAACGAACGAACGAACGAACGAACGAACGAACGAACGAACGAACGAACGAACGAACGAACGAACGAACGAACGAACGAACGAACGAACGAACGAACGAACGAACGAACGAACGAACGAACGAACGAACGAACGAACGAACGAACGAACGAACGAACGAACGAACGAACGAACGAACGAACGAACGAACGAACGAACGAACGAACGAACGAACGAACGAACGAACGAACGAACGAACGAACGAACGAACGAACGAATGTGCGCTATTTATTCGTATGGTTGTGTTTCTCGTCAGGACTTTAGTCATAGACGATGGACGGATTAGTTATCGGGTTTTGTAGTCAAAAACCTAACTCACCTATCTGATCGTAACGATAATGCCTTGCTATTCCTACAAAAATAACATTGATTTATTTATGAATTAATATCATACTTGTACTTGTTAAATGTAGTGACGTCCTAAAACTATAAAACAGTCGCGGAGCATCTCAAGTGTTTAAATCAGAGTATCAAAAACGGAAAACTGTTTTATACCTGTTTTATGAAACAACAAGCGCACAAATTAACAAAAAGTACAGATATGCTTTTCCTATGCCATGTCAAATTCAGAACGCGCGCGCGAGAAAATAGTACGTTAGATGCTCCGTTCAGTAATAAAGCACGAAAGAAGTGACGCAAGCACGAAAGAAGTGACGCAAGCACGAAAGAAGTGACGCAAGCACGAAAGAAGTGACGCAAGCACGAAAGAAGTGTGAAGAGATTCGAGTGCTTTCAGTGCTTTATTAGTGAACGGAGCACTGAAAAACCTGTTTTATCTGTTTTATTATATAAAATGAATCAAATTCGTTGTAGTTTTCAATGCTGTTTTCTTACACTTCTTTGCAAAGTTTGCTACGCGCGGGGATCGCGTCAGCAACCGTGCTCCGTTCACTAATAATACACCGTTCTCGACCAATCAGAGCGCGCGTACTATCTAAGCTATATAATAATCTAAAATAGCATTTTGACCAACCAGAGCGCGCGTGATTGGTTCAATGGATGGCGTCGATTTCTTTGATATCGATTACTGGACAAACCTGTTTTTTCAACCAGTTTTGTGATCTTTTCGAATTCCCCAGATCGAATTTTCGGGCAGATGGCATATTTTTGGGCAAAGATTGCTTCTTGCTCAACTATGAAGCGGAAGTCATCTAGAGGTCGTGAAGAATCTGTCGTTGGCGAACTCAAACACTTCATGAGAAGCTGGGGGAAAATGGTGAAAAATGGTTTGAATGACGTGAATTTTCATAATTCATCGTTTCTAACAAATTTGCACGCGTGTAATCGAAAAATGCGGAACTCATATCCGATCTCTCACGTCCGATCACCGACTGCCCACCCACCAAATCTCGTTGACTAACGCCTCTGCCTTGGAATTGTCTTCACCTTGTGAGTTTCTTCGAGTGACCGCGCATGACAGTGAAGTCAAACCTCTCAGAATGCAGCTCAATTTGGAGGAGAAAAAAACAGGTTTCCAATTATCGGGAGATTGAAATTCTTTTGTCTTTTCCTCCAAATTGTGCTCCCAAATAATATCTCCCAAAACAACTGAACACCCCCACCCCCTCCCCCTGCTAATTTCTGACCAGTCTCTAAAATGACAAACTATCCCGATAAAGATGATGAAATAGCCCGATAAAATGATAAAACATAATAGCCCGATAAAATGATCAAATACAATAGCCCAATAAGATGATGAAACCCGGCATAATAGCCCAATAAGACGAAGAAACCCGACCCAATAGCCCAATAAGACGAAGAAACCCGACCCAATAGCCCAATAAGACGAAGAAACCCGACCCAATAGCCCAATAAGACGAAGAAACCCAATAGCCCAATAAGACGAAGAAACCCCTTCCAATAGCCCAATAAGACGAAGAAACCCGTCCCAATAGCCCAATAAGACGAAGAAACCCGACCTAATAGCCCAATAAGACGAAGAAACCCGTTCCAATAGCCCAATAAGACGAAGAAACCCGTCCCAATAGCCCAATAAGACGAAGAAATCCGACCCAATAGCCCAATAAGACGAAGAAACCCGACCCAATAGCCCAATAAGACGAAGAAACCCGACCCAATAGCCCAATAAGACGAAGAAACCCGACCCAATAGCCCAATCAGACGAAGAAACCCGTTCCAATAGCCCAATAAGACGAAGAAACCCGACCCAATAGCCCAATAAGACGAAGAAACCCAATAGCCCAATAAGACGAAGAAACCCGTTCCAATAGCCCAATAAGACGAAGAAACCCGTCCTAATAGCCCAATAAGACGAAGAAACCCGGCCCAATAGCCCAATAAGACGAAGGAACCCAATAGCCCAATAAGACGAAGAAACCCAATAGCCCAATAGCCCAATAAGACGAAGGAACCCAATAGCCCAATAGCCCAATAAGACGAAGAAACCCAATAGCCCAATAGCCCAATAAGACGAAGAAACCCAATAGCCCAATAAGACGAAGAAACCCGGCCCAATAGCCCAATAAGACGAAGAAACCGACCCAATAGCCCAATAAGACGAAGAAACCGACCCAATAGCCCAATAAGACGAAGAAACCCAATAGCCCAATAAGACGAAGAAACCCGGCCCAATAGCCCAATAAGACGAAGAAACCCGACCCAATAGCCCAATAAGACGAAGAAACCCGGCCCAATAGCCCAATAAGACGAAGAAACCGACCCAATAGCCCAATAAGACGAAGAAACCGACCCAATAGCCCAATAAGACGAAGAAACCCAATAGCCCAATAAGACGAAGAAACCCGGCCCAATAGCCCAATAAGACGAAGAAACCCGACCCAATAGCCCAATAAGACGAAGAAACCCGGCCCAATAGCCCAATAAGACGAAGAAACCCGGCCCAATAGCCCAATAAGACGAAGAAACCCAATAGCCCAATAAGACGAAGAAACCCAATAGCCCAATAGCCCAATAAGACGAAGAAACCCAATAGCCCAATAAGACGAAGAAACCCGGCCCAATAGCCCAATAAGACGAAGAAACCCGGCCCAATAGCCCAATAAGACGAAGAAACCCGGCCCAATAGCCCAATAAGACGAAGAAACCCGACCCAATAGCCCAATAAGACGAAGAAACCCAATAGCCCAATAGCCCAATAAGACGAAGAAACCCAATAGCCCAATAAGACGAAGAAACCCGGCCCAATAGCCCAATAAGACGAAGAAACCCGGCCCAATAGCCCAATAAGACGAAGAAACCCAGCCCAATAAGACGAAGAAACCCGACCCAATAGCCCAATAAGACGAAGAAACCCGGCCCAATAGCCCAATAAGACGAAGAAACCCAATAGCCCAATAAGACGATGAAACCCGACCCAATAGCCCAATAAGACAATGAAACTTTTTGAAATAGCTGTATTCATACTAGAGGACAAACACTAAAAGTGTGTGACATGAATAATACTAAACAGTGATATTTTATACCAATTCTATTGTTTTCTATTGTTTCATTACTATTATTTAGTTTTGCACACTTTTAGTGTTTGTACTCTAGTATGAATACAGCTATTTCAAAAAGGGTTTCAAAGAAGTATATTTGCTTACTTCATAATAAGATTATTTTGTCATTGTGAAAGATAAGTCTTTTATTGGCCTTTCACTCAGGTGCTTTTGTGCAGTACTGCTGGGACTAAATTATTTATCCCCTCGTTTCAGAGAGAATTGGTTTTATTGTGCAAACCTAAACTTAACTGTAAATTAATTTTTAAACACTTTTTTGCTACGTTAAATAACTAAATTTACCCAAAAATTCAGTGCGAAAATAAATAACATAATTTGGCAGCATATACATCATGTGCAGCTATAACAATATTTTCTTTGATTAACAATTTAATGGAAAAGTTAATGTTATAAAGGTGTTTCCTGTTCATGTTCCAGCAGTCATGTTGGATGACAGAACAGCAGAATGGCTATTCTTTTTTGTAATTTTTTTTTCTTAATTTTGATGTGATGTTAATCATTACTGCTGGACTGGTACTGGAATACTGTAACCAGTGGCAAGGCCTTGCAGTGACGAAAAGTTAATGTTATAAAGGTGTTTCCCATCATGTCCCAGCAGTCATGGTGGATGACAGAACAGCAGAATTGCTATTCTTTTTGTGATTTTTTTCCCTTATTTTATGCAATGTTAATCATTACTGCTGGACAGGTACTGGAATACTGTAGCCAGCAGCAAGCCTTGCAGTGACGTAATCACTAGATTTGATTGGTGGGTATTTGTCATGACCATCAAGACAAGTTATTGTTGCATCTCGGTCGGGATTAAAGAAGAACACTGCCGAGCAACGGGCTCTTTCTTTCTTGATATTATCAGGGACTAGAACTCGATGAAACTGAAACCGAAATAATACATAAATGAGTACATTTGGGAGAAGAGATACATTTTCAAAAGTATTTCCATGTCGACCCCTTGCACAAAATTATGTCAAAGCAGCTCAATTTTGAGGACAAAGCAAAATAATTTTAATCTCCTGAGAATTGGAAACTAATATTTACGTCCTTCAAACCGAGCTGCATTCTAGTGAGATGTTAGTGGTCTATACTTCCCTGACTCGTCATTCCTTTTTTTGGGCTACCTGTGTTACCTAATGATTGGTGCCACAGGTAGCCCAAAGATACAAAAAACTTATTCATGAGTTTTCAACAAGTTTTTACTCACAGTCGATTTGAGTCTATCAGAAGTCCATCTTTGCATTAAATCAGCAATATTGACAATTACGGCCCCCTTCACAGGAGTCACAGGCACATATTTTCCTTCAACATTTTGGACCTGTGTAATCAAAATGCAATAAAAATTGATACCTTTTAAGAGGAAGAATTTGTATGACATGCTACGAAAATGAAGTGCTGTGCAAATGCAATCACATCTGTGGACCAGTTACTGCACAACCTATATTCATGGATTTCATTAAACTTTTAAATAGGTGGATAGTTTACTTAATTAGGTGGCTGTTTTAAGAAAAATATAAGTACCGGTAGGTGGCTAATGGGATAGGAAAGTAGATGCCAGAGTTCGCCAGTCGTTAGCATCTAATAACATCTAATAATCTCTAAGAGATGATAACTAATGGTAAGCTAGTGTGGGTGTTTTTAATGAAATAGTTGTGATAAAAAGTTAAATTTTACACCGTAAAAAATAAGAGAGATCACTTACTGACGTTTCGGAAGCTAGTCCTTTGTCGGAGAAAAAAGGACTCCAACGAAGGACTAGCATCCGAAACGTCAGTAAGTGATCTCTCTTATTTTTTACAGTGTAAAATTTAACTTTTTATCACAACTGTCTGATAATCTCTGTATAGTTGGTCCAACAAATGCTGCCATTCTGTACTGTGTTCATGTTGCACAATACTCATAAAATGTTCTTTTAGACTGTACTATCCCGACTCTCAATTGGGTTCTGTGATCAAGCATGATCCTATTTGATTGGTTCATATATGTATTTACTAAAATGTAAATCGTTGCCAAATATTTTTTCTTCAGTTTTCTTAAACATAAATCAAAGCCATAGAAAAAATTTAAAGAAATGTCAGTGTACAGTTTTTGAGGTTTTTTTTTTCAGTTTGAATATGAACATTTTTGGTGCAAAATTTTCCCTTTGCCATTTTCGAAGGACAATGCGTACAACATCGTCCATAGAGCATGCTCACATTGTGGAACATTGTTGCACCCTAAATACATTAATGTAAAGTGTTGCCATTATAACATACCTCCAAGCCTCCACATTCATCCTGAAACAAAATTGAGACCCCTCCATAGTCAGTGTGTTCACCACAGCGAATCTGGTTCTGCTTGACCTCAATGTTGCCTTTTATTTTAGGATAGTAGTTTAGTCGGAGTGCAGTCATGCCCTTCTTGGTTCCCATGTGTTGATAACAGGATGTAAATGCTTCAGGATCCTAAATAACATAACAGATATTTCTGTGTAAATACAGTGCTGACATCCCAATATTACGGACACCTTGCTATTACGGATGGGAGCAAAATCCCTGGCAAAAAAATACTGCAAAGAAATGACTGTAATTATTTCTCGCTATCAAGCGCTCACTATTATAGACACCAAGTGACCATCCCGAGGGTCTGTTGTACACTAGTATATTATGGATAGTAAGGGACCAGTTATTACTTAGAGGGGGAGGGAGCTGTTGCAAGATTAGGTATGCCATGTTTCCTTTTTCCTGACTCCCCCTTTTCAAGATGCACATTTTTTCAGACTCTCCTCCCAAGCTGAATACAAGCTTACAAAATCAAATGAATAATCATTCCATAGATTATGGCTCCCCTTTTCTCCCTGCATAAAAATTGGTGACCCACCACTTCTATTGCAACAGTGCTCCCCACCCCCCTCTGTAAAAGTTCCTAACAAGAATTAAAATAATGTGACAGAAATTCATGTAGTATTTTTATTATTATTCTGGTAGTCAGTGGTGCTAGGAATTTGATATTTTTCTTACCATGCCAAGTCCTAGTGCAATAGCAGCTAGTATCCTCAGACCCAGGATTTTAACTTTTTCATATATAGCTTTGATTGCTGGCTTGAATTCTGGAACATCATCATCAGGCCATTTCTAGAACAAAATATCAAGAGAATAGTTGAAAATTGGAAACTATTTTTTTTTGTCCTCCAAATTGAGCTGCATTCCGAAGTATGTGCTGCAAGGCGTTTGTTAGCGTCCAAGCATGTGAATCGGCCCATGGATCATACTGTGAGAGGTTCTTGAATTGAATAATAGACCCTCACAGCAAGTTGGAAGTTGAAAATTCTATCTTTTTATAAGGAAAAAAAAACACAGACCATACTATTGAGGTTTAACTTTTGTGGTGCTGCTCTTCCCACAAGTATACAGTCAATTGAAAAAACGTTGTTGTCTACTGCATTTGTGACTACACAACTAGCCCAAATGGGAGTATAATCACTGAAGCAGTTGAATTCTTCACTGATTAAATATGCGCTGGGCTTACAGTATTTGCTGGCAATATAGTATTTTGACTTAACAGTTTCAAAATTGGGAACAGCCATCTTTGTACTGAATATTAGTCTTTTGTCTTCCTTTTGCAAAACACGAATACATACATTTAAAGGATTGCATGCTGCTTGCATTATCTCATTAGTAAGCAAAAACCACTTACTGCATCAGGGCGAATAACTAAGCGCTTCAGTGATTTCTACAATTACTTAGTTTCAGTCCAGTGGCGTAGTCGCGGTGCAATTAGTCAATAACAACATTTTTTTCAAATGACTGTATAAATTGGCACCAAGTGGCATGGGGGGCGGTGAAGAAAAAACTGGGGTTGTTAACCTTGTAACTAGATCTTCTAATATGGCAGAAGTTACTAATCCCTCTCAATTAACTGTTATCTTGAACTCTGAACAACCTCTGAGCTCATCAAAATCAGAAAACAGCTCACTCATAGGTATAATTGCAATCTTGTTAGGTTATGTATGTTAGGTTATGTGGAGGGAGAAAAACTAACTCTTGAATAATTGGAGAGACCTAACAAACTCTATGCACATGTGATGCTGCATCCAGGAATATACTACCTTTTATTCCTAACCAAGGTGTTAAATTTCAGATTATATAAGTTGATTAAATTTCAAGATTAGTTAATTATAAAATGCATCCTAAAAATGGTTTTCCATATGACTTACAAAAGTGTCTTCATAAATGTGTCCAATGTCAAATGACTCCTTTAAGTCAGCTGGACGATCAGGGTTATTGCTGAAAATCAAAGTTTTTCTATGCCTAAGTATAAATTAAAGGAACACAATTATCATCATACATATGTGCATGGTCTTATGCTTTTCACATGTAACCCTCTCTTTATCATACACTCTTCCAAAAATAACCCTTGTCAGACTATAATTTCCCCACAACTTGAAAGTCCTGATCCTCTTTGTAGGTAAGGCATGGATATTCTTAGAAACTACATAATTCTTCCAACCTTTCTTGTTCTAACTGATCCCATCCATTTTGGAGCACATCATCCCACTTTGAATATTTGGCTTTAGAAGCTTTTTCAGAATTGAAAAACTTGTCCATGGCTTCAAAGAGAGTATCAATCTATGATAAGAAATAATTAGTTTTAAAATATGTATAGGTACTTATATAGAAACATACTTGTACTCGGTTTCCTGAGAAGAATGGTAAGGAAAGGATGGGAAAGGAAAATGAACAGCGAAGGAGAAGAAACTTATGCACTTAAATACAGAAATATGGATCTGGAGAGAATTGTTGGAACCTCATCAATACGAGATTTCATATACATAAGATATTTGAAGTATATCACACACATGTGCAGAAGAGCGAACTCACACTTGACGAAACAACTACTATTCATAAATCCATCAGCCAAATTTGTAAGAGATCCTTGGATCAAGATTGAGAAACTTTTAAATGTTGATAAAGAACAAGCTAAAAGATCTACACAAGACAGAAAAGCCTTCAATGGACTACTACAATAGAATTTTGTTTCTCTGTAGTAATATGTCCCCACTGATTAACTAATCGTTTTATAGTGGAATAAAACTGATACTGATACTGATACTCGCTATAGGGCTGTTAAGTGTGACGTTATTACTGGGTTGCTATGGTAGCAAACCAGTCTTAAAATGAGATCCGTTTTTCCGTGGTCAGGTAGACCATAATTTCACACGTCATGATTGGTCAAGAACTTGTAAACAATGTCCAATGTCCAATGAAGTTGCCACACGACATCGAGGACGATGTATTTATAGCTTTTAGTGTTGTGTCACTATAAATTCATTCGTTCAGGGTTCGTGAAGTACTATTTTGTCTGTAGGCACGTTGCGTACTTTTGTCTTTAGGTTTTTTAACGCTACGCTTAAACTACTTACAAACACACACGCCGTACGTGGTAGACACAAACTAAAAGATGTTATTGAGCGATTTTGGAACGGGTTGGTCCACATACTCAAAGAGAGAAGTCTGAGAATCTATGAGCTATCTTTGAGAATCTATGAGCAAACTACGGTATGAGAATCGTAGATCTAGACAAACTGGTCAAAATAGACTAAGATAATCTATAAACTACCTAGCTATGATCAAACTAGATCTTACCAGATCTCAGATACAAAAAAATATACTGAGACAAACTACAGAACGAGAGACAAACTACAAAACGAGTGACAAACAAAGCTTTGATGAAAACTGACTCCAAGAACTTGTAGAAGTCAGACGAGCTGATAGTGATCTACATGAAAGCGAACTGCCAAGACTTGTTGAATATTTCCATTTATGAAAATACAGAAAACAAAAACAGAGGGAAAAACAAATGACCAGTTAAACACATTTTGGCTAAGTGTATTTACATTGATAAAACGTTTATTTTGCAGCGAACAGTTTCGATACTGAAATAGATATGTTAATTTCATCAGCTAGTCTTGAAAGGTACTCTAGTAGGTCAAGTAGAAATATAATATGCGTCGACAAGTCAGTAACGCAACACTAATGTCTTACTAGAATTTAAAATGTTTTTAATAAAGGGGGACTTTGAACCCAAAAGGAACACTTTGGTAAGAAATAATAGAGTATGAGGATTGGTGAGTGGGGGAGCTCTCGCACAGGCAACCCAGTGAACGCTCCAAGAGCGTCTAGTTCTTATGGAAAAACAACTTCTGGGTCCAAAATGAAAACCAGTTTTATAGTGATTTTTCTTACTTTTTCTTCATGACAGGATTTGTTGCCCAAAGTTGTAATTGTTTCAGGTGGAGGTTAATTCATTGAGAACATTTTTGCTTCATTCTAGCAGTTTTTGTGAGCAGTTGGACCCAGAAATACTTCAAACTTAACAGCTCCTGACCCCCTCATCTCTGTTGTTGAATATAAAATGTTTATTATATACTGTTTATAGTAAAAGTCCTGTACACAACCACCCCTCCCCCCACCCTTCTTCCCGGTATAAAGTGAAAGGTCCTAAAAGTAAAAATGAGGGAAAAAAACCTACACAAAACTGTCCCCTAATATTCAAAGAAGCAAATATTTCAAATATTCTCGAAAATATTATTGCAATGTTTGCAATTGTTCAATTTCTGCAACCAAGCGTTTTCTATTTCTCAGAATTAAGCTTATTACGTTTTTATACCTTTTCAACAAATTGTTTTATTTCAATAATTTGGAGGGGAAAAAATAGTTCCACAACTATTAGGATTTAGATTTCTTTGCACAAAGAAAGTTTTGAAATCGTTATGTTTAAGTTTGGTCCATAAGCTTACATATATTAAGGCTATTTACGTCTTACCTCGGCCTGCGAGATCCCATGATTTTTCAAGAACACAAATCCCACTGTACTAAAAGCATAAAACAGCTGTGTGGCTAACAGCTGTACCTCTTCATTTTCTGTTGGCGGTCGTTCTTTTGTTTCAACGCTAAAAGCACTAAAATCAACCATAGGAATTCCAGAAACTCTTTCGACTTCGACCGCCGCCGCCATGTTGAAGTAGTCACACTACCACGCGGGCGGAGACTAGTATCTAGTCGACAGACCTCACTTGAGTTCACTTGAGTACGTACAAGTTTCGTCCAAGTACAAGAAAATGCTCTCTTGCTCACAATCCACTTACAGACCCTTTTAATAAATCCTACAATACTTTATTTTCCGCTTTTGACGTCAAATTTATTCTTTTCAATTTCATTGGAAAAGTTTGAAATTCTTTTTTCTCTCCTCCAAATTGAGCTGCATTCCAACGTGCTGTGAGGGTCTATTATTCAATTCAAGAACCTCTCACATTATGATCCATGGTCCGGTTCACATGCTTGGACGCTAAAACAAACGCCTTGCAGCACGTACTTTGAAATGCAGCTCAATTTGGAGGACAAAAAAAAATTCTCAGGATATTGAAATTCTTTTGTTTTGTCCTCCAATTGAGCTGCTTTGATGTCACGTGCAAGGGGTCTAACCACATACCTACATGCAGAAATTCCCGCGAGATTTCAAAAGATGAACTCGCAAATCCACAAATACAATGTTGAAAGTACAGAAACAACAATAGTAAAAAAAATTTCTGTTGTCAAAGATGGATCAAGAGCTAATCTGCTATTATTCAAGTGCTTTTGTTGAACAATCGTATGTTTAAGCTTATAAGCTTACCTTGTTGAAAAACCAATTTCGATCGCCCCCGATCGGCAATAATATTCAAAGAAGACTCGAAAACAATGAACCAAACCCTAACCTGGAAAACAGAGAGTTTGTGGACGTGATCCTGGTTTAATTCTATCCCTATTACACATACCGCTTTGAAACACAAGATAAATCATTTAAAACGAATAAAATTGAGTTTATAAGTGTTTTGGACCACCAAACGTACAACATCTTTTCCAACAGCGTTTCCTTTTTTATCAGCCCGTTACCATAGCAACACTACGTCGAAAAGACCGAAGGGCATATTTTTAATTTAAGAAATCTAAAACTCTAGCATTCAACAGAGAATTTTTTCAAACCTTCGTATATAAATCAAATATTCAAATAGGTTGTCTTTTAAGGGACAGGAAAGTACAAGATTTCGCACTTCAGAAAATGTTTTATTTAGCAAATCAGCAACATTAAGATTTCGCAGTATTTTAGATCCTGTAGTACCGAATCTCTTACTTTTCTGTCTTATGAAAGATAATTTATTGAACTTATATATTTGAAATTTTGAAAAACCTCAATTTTTCAAGAAATAAGTCAGAATGGTTTTTGGGCTTCCTTAGTGATTTTTGGCGCGTTATCCTGGCACTACCCTTGAAACATTGCGGGCATTTTAGTGGTTTTTCCCGCGAAAAATTCATTTTGATTCTGGTGATCAGAAAGCAATATATTGTGTTTTAAGCTTCTGCAGTTGAAAAATTTGCTTTATTTTCTCTATCAACATGGGCGTAAGTTACACATAAAGCTTCAAGGATCCTTTTTCTATCTTATCCTGGCCTTAAAATTGTATTTTTTCAGGCTGAACTTTCAAACTGGAGCTTGTAGTCTTAGCACGAGATAAGGTTAAGTTTATATTCTTTCTTTGCAGAGAAAATCCACTAAAGGAAAAGAAAAGAAACTGAGAAGAAAAGAAGTAAATAGCAAATTATTAACTTCACTTTCTACTTCATAAAACAGTTCGGAACGGCTGGGGGAGGATGAAATTCTCAGGCTCCAAATTTATGTAATTTCCATCTCAAATTTTTATATTTTGATTTATTTTCAGGAAGTCGCAAAGATCAATGCATCTCAAGCAGTCGTGGATGCTGCCAATGAGGTCAGGAAACTTAACAAATGTGTGAAATAATTCAGGAAAATATCCATAATAGGCCACAATCAATATCTTGAAATTCAAACTTCATAGTGAGGCTATGGTGGCATGGTACTTCATGTATGGTAAAAACAGATGGTTCACCAAATACATTTATTGGTAGGAATCAAAAATGTACCATATATGACGTTCCTACCTTTCAGCAAATATAATGAGAAGATTTTGGTAGAAACACTAGTCAGTTCACTACTCAACAATGTTAAAATGGAATCTACAGCGCTATACCTACTGATCCTTTTGAGGTCTAATGAAATTTTGAACATGTTATTGAAGAGACTCTTGGTATCATGCTAGAATTTTGATATCTTGAACGTGGCCTATTCCTGAAAGTATCTTGTCTGGTATTCTTAAAATGGTGCATTCTGATTGGCTGTTGGAGCACGCAGTATTTTCTATCTCTGACTGTTTTTCGGTATCCTGGGATGACATATTGCTAAACAACAAAGCAAATTGCAAAACAAGTGGAAAAGTAAATTGGAAAATATGAAATAAGTTATTTACGGCCCTAATTAAGGTTGGTCTGGATAGGAAAACACTGTGCCCATGGCCTAACAGTCTAGGTCCGTATATTCAAGACCTTGGGCAAGGTTTTTCCTTATTCTGACCTCCTGGCTGGTATATAACCTCTATATATTATTTATGTAATGATACATTTGTTAACTCACAGGTTAAAAATCCATTTCAAGCATTTGCTGCTTTCAAGAAATACAGCCGCAATGGGTAAATAATTATCATCTCTCTACTGCAGGAGTTCAATATGCAATGTGAATGAGAAAAGATTCTTGACGTCAAATGTTTGTTAGCCATGTACAGTGCGTGTTATTTAAGAATTAAAGCATTTTCTCTGTGCCTTCATAGCCTGGTGAAAACCAAGGCTACGCGTTTGGGAGAATTCGAGAGCAGATCAGTGAAAACCCGAGACGAAGTCATTTTATCATCAGTTATATCATCATTATATCATCATAATCATAAATTCTTTAATACATTACGAGATTCAGTTAATTTCACATTTTACATATTCTAGGTACATCACTAGCATACTTACTTACTGCCCATTTTGCCTGCTGGCATGTAGGGCAGCAGGGCTCAAAATAACGGCTGGTCAACGGTCAATGTCCGGCCAAATTTGGAACTTGACCAGTCAAATACAGTTTTGAACGGACATGTTGACCAGTCATATTTAAAAAAATAAAAAAATAAAATATCATATACCAGACATCTTGACCGGCATATGACTGGCCGTTATTTTGAGCCCTGGGCAGCAACAAAAGATGACCACTTTTGTCTTTCGTCAGTTGGTATAATGATATATAATAATTACAATTTTACTTTCTAGACTTGATCTTGAACTAACATGTAAAAGAGTAACAGAAATGAATCCAGAGGAAGTGCAATGGGCATTTGATATCACCAAGCACAACATGGAAGCCCTGTTAGTATACTTTAAACCTTACAAATTATGTAAAAAAAAATGTAATATACAATTATTTCAAAAAAAGGTTGGTGAAGGTTTTGTTGCATGTTGCATGCTGCATACCAAGCTTAAAATGTATGATATTGTAAATAAAGTCAGCACAGAAGAAAATATGCCAGAAAACCAGAGGGGTGAAGGTGTTGTACACCCCCTAGATTAGCTGTCAGATATCTACTGAGTTATTGGTGCTTGAGTTTGTGAATATCCTGATCATAAATGAAATTAATTTCTTTTTTTAAGATAAGTAATTTTCATTCCATTCTTTCTAGGTATGAAGAAAGTGATTGGGGCTGGAATGATAAGAAAAAGATGGACGAAATGACTGAAGAGAAAGCATGGTAAATATACAATGCAATGACAGAGTTTGTACAGGTTTTGCATTCTTGGAAATTTTTCGGAATTGATGATGGATTTTGCCAGGACTTGGAAAGTTTTGGAAAATTGATTTATGGTCCACTTGGCTATGGAAAAATTATGGATTTTTTTGTAAAAATATCTGCTTTATAGCCATCTATTGAATCTAATTTTGTGCTTTTCACAGGTATTTATTAGTAAATGACAAGGAAGGAAAGAGAGTTGCTCTATCACATTTCCGATTTGACTTGGATGAAAATATGGATGAAGTACTTTACTGGTAAGATATGAACTTGACAATGCTCGTCATTTGCAAGTTACGTCATTGCTGTCATGTTGGTGGTATTTAACAAATGACTCTTGATTCTCAGTCCTTATGTCAAATAAATGTTCAACTTAAATGATTTCTCATTAGCATCCTTTGTTGATACTACCAACATGGCTGTCATGTCTTTGTCTTATGACTCTCTTGGGAATGATTGCAAACTATCAATAAATATTAGTCTCTCTTGGCTGAGGAGGGAAGATGGAGGGGGACATGAAAAACAAGAAACCAAATAGACCCTTTTAGTGTGGTTGTAATGTTTTCCCATTTCAGACTACGTCATTCTCTTGAGAATAAGATTCCTTGTTTGAGTTGCATCCATATTTTGTGTTTTGAGTTGCATCCATATTCATGTGTCATGTGTAGAAGTGATACTTTAGGGAATAACTAATGGTCTAAAATGGGAACAATATTATACCCAAGCTAAAGACGTCCGTGTCAATTCTTTTTTTCCCCTCAGTTATGAAGTACAGGTGGACCCAGCCTTTCATCACAAAGGTCTTGGGAAGTTTTTGATGCAGATCTTAGAATTGATTGGTCACAAAGCAGAAATGAAAAAAGTTGTACTGACAGTATTTACAGGTGAGATATAAGAAGAAAATGATGGTAGATGGTGGTGGTGATGGTGATATGATTGATGATGTTGATAATGATGAAAGTTGATGATGATGAAAGTTGGTGATGATGATAATGGTTGATGACGATGGTTGATGACAATGGTTGATGATGATGGTGATGATTGATGATGGTTGATGATGCTGATGGTTGTTGATGCTGATGGTTGATGAAGATGATGTTGATCATGCTGATGGTTGATGATGATGGTTGATGATGATGGTTGATGATTGTGGATGATGTTTGATAATATAAATCATAGCATGGGTAATAAAAAAATTTGGAATATTTTTCAGACAACAGTGTTGCCATCAACTTCTTCAAAAACTGCTTAAAGTAAGTATGATTATATTTTGCATAATATCATATTTTCTTATTTTTTAGTTACTCTATTGGGTTGTATCATTGATAAATTATAAAATAAAGCAAATCAAATTAAGTATGATTATCATGTGACTAATGATATTATGTATTGATCCTGATCTGCAGGTACCAGATAGATGAAACGTCACCAAGCTTGTGGGATCCTGCAGAAGAATACTGCTATGAAATATTATCCAAGCCTCTGGTTAGAAAATCAACAGACAAGCAAAAGACAGAAGCAAGTTAGCTATGTTAGCTTTGAAACTATAGTGTTTTACAGAGACCTTTTTTGCAGTATACATTATGTGAGCACTGTCATCAGTTCATAAACCACTTTATTGCTACGTGCTGATCGAGACAGATTAATACACCATTTTTGCATTCGATGCAAACTGCTGTCTTCGAAGACCACAGACTCATTTGCACAGGGTTAGCTTCATTTATAAGTCATCTATTCAAAGGCACCATTAAAAGTCTGTGGCATTGGTATTATTCATCTTGCAC
Source organism: Anthopleura sola (assembly GCA_023349425.1). Taxonomy (NCBI): domain Eukaryota; kingdom Metazoa; phylum Cnidaria; class Anthozoa; order Actiniaria; family Actiniidae; genus Anthopleura; species Anthopleura sola. Next base: position 11,863,695 of record JALHLI010000004.1, on the reverse strand, counting down.
ATTCTTTATATTACAGTTGGCTGTTGCTAATGATTTGCTAAAGTCAACCGTAATGTAAAGAATGTGTAAGTTGAACAATACCAATGTTTTGAAATCCCACGGACTATGTAACTATGTGATTGATAGTAGCCTATTGATCCCTGATCCCTTGATCAGCACATGGGAATGAAAATAGTGGTGACGTGGGCAGCATAGGTGTATGTGTATTTTGAAGATGAAATCATCAACACTGATAGAATTGAACAGAAAAGATACATACTGTAAAATCTTATCACAACCTAGTTCAGTACTGTGTGCATGCCTTGCCATGACTTTGGTGTTTTCTATAATTTTGATTGGCAAATTTTTCATTGATGTCAATGAGACAACAAGCATTGTATCAACCCGATAGCCTCCCTCGTATGATTCTTAAAACAAAAGAATATCTCATTTGCATGCATCCTTAATAACACCTATAGTCTTTTAAAATGTAGCACAGATTGAGAGAAAGGGGCAAAGAGTTCACTATTTTCATTTGTATCTCCTGCCTTTTTGAATGGAATCATTTCATTTCACAAAAAAAAATTTTCTTAGCTATACAAAGCTTTTTAGAAAATTTCTGAAGTTTAGCCACTTAAGTAAATCTTGAAAGAAGTTATCAGCTGAGGGTGGGATGGGTAGGGATTCAGATGGAAAAGACAATTGTATTTACTTGTACTTCTAGAACTAGTACTTCTAAACTACTCTGTGCTGGCATTTTTATTTAACAAACCATCATGTAAATAAATAAAAGTTAGATTGAACTGCAAAATGAAGGCCAACAGATTAATTCTTTTCTTTAACCACTGGTGAGATAAGACTTTGTGCAGGGTGGATATTCTGAACTTGCGGAATGGGTACTGGAACTGGGGAATGGCTAATGGAACTGGGGGAATGGCAACTCTACTCACATATGACACAGAGTCACCACTATGCCATCTGTGCTTTCCATTTAAATAACCTGTGAAGATATATAGACCCCTTGCAGCACGGAATGCATCTCAATTTGGAGGACAAAAAAATTAGGTTTTCAATTCTCAGGAAATTGAAATTCTTTAATTTTGTCCTCTAAATTGAGCTGCTTTGATGTCATGTGCAAGGGGTCTATAGATTGATAGATAACTTTATTTACCTTCAATATGTAGAATGAGCTGAGGACTAGTGATAAATACATTCAAACATACAAACATCAATAGTGACTAGAGTCATTTCAAGAAAACAATTTTGAAGGGTAGGGATAAGATGAAATGTCAGACCCACTCCTCATTTCTAATAGTTTTATTTATACTTTATCAAGAGCTCTAAATAAACATTTTATTAAATTAAACATATTTTTAGTCAGAGGCTAATGTACAAACTTAAATATCTAAAACTTGAACAATAGAATTTTAAGTTGATGACAGTCTTTATTATTGTCATTTTCCATGTTATATGAACAGTCTCTAATATTATATCATTCAACTGAAATTTTTTGCTGTGCCATCAATCAAAAGTGTGATCACTATGTAGTACATTTGTACACTAGTGTAGCTTTCACACTTATGATTTATGGTAATTTAAAACTAAATTCCATCTGAAAGTCGAAAACAGGTAAGTTTGTATAGCATGGAAAATTGCATTACGTAAAATGATAAAACACAAATTTTTTTGAAACCTTAGGCTAAGGTAAAACTATGAACTTTACATGAGCCGAATGCATTGAAAACGATGGATAATAAGGTGGTCTTCTTTGATGTCATAAGGTTCGGCTCATGAGGTTTGATATTTGACCTTAGCTTTAGCCTATAGCCGCTCTAAGCCTGTTCATTTTTTTCAGGCATTTTTTCGTTCGGGTTTTTCATATATATTTTCATACTCCATTCGGGTTTTTTCATATATTTGTTCAGCCTATTACATTGTATATTTTAGATAAAAATACCATTCCACTGTTCAGAGTCATAGCTAGGGAAGGAGGTGGGGTCCCAAAACCCAAATATGTTTAACAACCTAGCTCCTTGCTAGTTTGCTATGCAATCTTTAGCTTAGTCATCCAGCTGCCACTTACCCTCCCAAAAAAGAAAAAATTACCTTGCTATAGCCCTGACTGTTAGAGCCATTACATTTGCATCTCTTCTTTGTTTCTTAAGATTTTGCTGTCTAACTATTTTGGTAGTTTCTATCCTTTTGTAACTGATGGATAAATTTCCAGTCATCTTTTAAGGATGGTCTACCACAATGACCATTTCCTACCTTTTTCTCTTTCATTCCTGCATTACTGTCCTTTTTTTTCATTTACTTTCACATGCATGACAGTATCAAATGTTCACTCATCTGTCTCATTCTTCTCCATTGTCTCCTGATTTGGTTCTGAATCATCTTTGGTGAATCTCTCTAGCCGTCGGCGCCTTACCTCATTACTAGTATCAGCTTCTCCAGTATCTGTCTCACCAGTGCTTCCGACATTCTCGGGCTCATCAGCCGTGCTGGCAGCAGCTTCAGTACTCTCAGTCGGTGCAGATGGAGTAGGAGATGGAGTAGCAGATGGAGTAGAAGATGGCACAGTGATGTTAGACAAAGAAGGCCAGTCTTGTGGTGCTTCATCTTTTTTACCCTCTGCTTTAGCAGCTGCTGTTCCTTCTTGGGTTTCTGGAGATCCTGCAGTTGGACTGTTAAAGAGAGAGTTGTTGTGAGCAACCCAGACTCACACTTTCCAAGTGTTTGGCAATGGCAACAGTAGTTTAGCAGCCATGTTATATTGAATGTTTTTGCATAAAAAGTCATTTTCTCAAAGGACAAAATATCTATTGTTTTGCACTTTAACATGGTTGCCGTAAAACCCCTCCAAAGATATAACAGTAGCAAATATAAAAAGCACTACAGTATGTTTGCATTATTCCATTTTAAAAATATGTACTGTTTAATATACGAGCAGGAGTAATTTATTGGGTTTAAAACATGAGGCAAACTAAATTTTCAGTAACTCAGGTTAGAGTATCTGACTAACAACCAGAAGGTCTCTGGTTCAAGTCCTGGCTGGAGCTCAGAATTTGTCCTGAGAAAATTTTAATAGCTTGAAAAAACAATTAATATCTTTAAAAAAAATTGTTTACCTTTGAGCATTGACCATCATTGTATACTGGTTGAGCTGACTAACAGCCATATCCAATAGCATATGAACATTTCTTATCAAGGCTATCCTTGCTTCTAGGTTTTGCCTCTCTTCACCTTCCAGGTTCCTTAGTTCTTCTGTGCTCATGGATGACAAATCTACCCCTGGGGAGACTGGTGGGGGTATAAATGGCATGCCTGATAACAAGAAACATTTCTTTTTAGACCCAGTAAAATGAGCATACAAAATAATTACACTAGATTATATTATAAAAGTACTGTGCTTTTCTAACAACATTGGACCATGTTTGTACAAGATGTACATAAAAACATCATTCACATTGAAGTGCTTTGCTTTTGTTTTCACAGACACGGGAAGTCCTGCCATGTTAAATATTTACAATGAAGTACACTTATTTTCATCATGATAATAACTGGGTACTATTTTGGGACAGCATGGGTGTGTCAAATACAACATTGAAGTATATAAAGAAACTTATACACAGTGTAAAAAAGTATGGAACTGTACTGACATCTGGTACACTGACAAAGGACTAAATAAATGTCCCCAAAAACAGACAGTACAGATCCAAACGTTTGTGCACAGTGTTTTCAATTTCTTCATCTTCACTTATTTTCATACTGGCTAATTGAACTTACCAAACATTGGAGGCATCATAAATGGAGGTGGCATCATGAATGGTGGAGGCATGTTGAAACCAGACATCTGGGACAAAAACAAACACATTTGATAAAAATTAATAACCCTACGCTTTATTCCCCCCAGGCAATATTGAATAATGAGTTGTAGTTATATGGCAATGTCAATAAACAGGGATATTGTAATTCTCAATTCCCCTTATTACACTTGATACCACTACTACCAGAATCCTTTTCGTTGTTCCCTTTGTCTTTGTTGGCCTAATTAACAATATTATCTTATGACTCCCAAAGGAATTCAAACATTTGAATAAGAAAAAGAATTCAAAGGCGATTCTGGTGGCATTGATATCAAGATGTAATAAGGGAAATGATTCATCCCTGACAGACATTTTGTAGTTTGAGTGTAATTTTACTTCATCCAGACCATGTGTAAATCCCTTGAATATTATTCCTTTCTTTGCTGGTAATGTTCAAGAAAATATAATAATATGGATTTTACTCAAAGACTCTTATTTCCACAAGGCTTTGGATGAGAAAACACAACACCCAAGCTTTGCTCCATGTCATGTGTAATAGGGAATAACATAGACTTGTTATCCTATATGATATAGTAAATAACATACTTGGTTAGGAAGAATGTTTGGTGTAGTATGAGGATGGACTGTGGTAAATGTTGAAGTAGTGCCAGTTGGTGTTGGATCTGTAAATGGTAGGTTTGGCTGTTGTTGACCAGGTTGTTGGCTTGGTTGCTGTTGACTTGGTTGCTGTTGCCCTGGTTGTGGTTGTTCTGGCTGTTGGAACTGCTGTGGTGGCATGCCCATAGGGGGCCAGCCGGGGAACATACCATAGGGCGGCATCATTTGTGCACCTACAGTAGAAATGTATTTGAAACAATTATTAGATACATGAGTCAGACAAACCACAAAGAATTCCAATACCATGTTTTTTAAGAATGATGACAATGATTAATGATGATTGTGATTGATGATGAATATTATGATGAATGATGAGGATGATGACAATGATGGTGGAAATGTTAGGAGTGTGAACCCTTGTTGGAGTTCTATACAGTTGAACCTCTATACAACAGTCATTGTTGGGACAAAATTTTGTTGTGGTTAGAGAGTTGGCCATTATGGAGAGATTTCAGTTACAGTATATGTATGAACTCAGTGGACAGAATTTCCTGGCTGTTGGGTAGAAGTGGCCATTGTGGGAAGGTGGCCAAGTAGAGGTTTGACTGTAATGAATTCTCAGGATTAATATAAATTGTCAGAAAAATGAAGTCTAGATGAACAACACCCACCATTTGGCATTCCTTGTGGCATTTGTTGTTGTGCAGGAGGTTGGGTAGGTTGCGGCTGTGGCCTTGGCATAGGTCGTAATACATCCATGCGACAAGTAGGACAAGTCTGTTGCCTTTGGAACCATGATCTGAGACAGCTTGCATGGAAGATATGGTTGCATGGGATTTTCTTACATCCTGTTGTCATTTCTTCTCGACAGATTATACACACATTGTCACCCTGTGATAGCTCCTCAGGTGTGGCATCAGGATATCTGTACAAAACCAAACAAAGAATGAGTATCCACTCTTCAAATTGTGGTAGCATGTTCCTTAGCAAAAACTGTCCTACCAGTATCAACCCCTTTCACATGATGCCACAGCAGCTCAATTTGAAGGGCAAAACAAAATAATTTTAATCTCTTGAGAATTGGAACCTATTGTTTTGTCCTCCAAATTGAGCTGCATTCCCACATGCTGCAAGGGGTCTTTACTATGATATTATGTTTGCATCATATAGACAATGTTTAAAATATACTTACAGTGTATTCATATTAGCAATAGCTCGTCTAGACATGATAACATCACTGAGGGATTTTTTGAATCCTCTGTAACACAAAAAGATACAATTGTAATACATAAACTATAGACCAAAAAATTTAAACTATAAAATTAACACTGATTTTGAAAAGAAGAGATAACGATGATAAAAACAGGATCATGAGAAAGTAAATTAGTTCAAGGAGCTATGCAAGTTGTTGAAATTATACAAAAATAAGTACACTACTACTATACTAACCTAAGTGTCAGATACATTGGTCTGATAGCAAATAAGGGGAAGGTATGAACCTTGATCATAATACCAACAAAACATATATATAAAACAGCTTTAATAAATCCTGCAAAACAATAATACAAAATAACAAGTTAATACCCAAGTTACTGAGGTCCATGCAATAGGGGTTAATATAGGGTGTGGTCCTAGGGTGATGGTGACCCCCTTTTGGGGAGAAAAGAAAGGAAATATTTTGAGAAGTGAATAGAGTGTGAAACCTAATGGAAATGCTGTATACACCCCTTGTAACAGTATGTTTTTTAATTAAATGCTCGCTCTATAGAGTTATATATATATCTGTTGATGGTAGAGGTTTGGGAAGGAAGGATTGATTCAATACTAGTTCAGATAATGACTGCTAATGACTGCATAGAATGTAAAACTAAATTTGGGGACACCATATTGCTTCCCCAAATATTATTATTATTCAGCTCCACATTCCTGAATTTCATTAAGAGATTATTTGTTGCTCCTTAATGCTGTAATCTCTACGTACATTAAGGTACAGTTTACAGACGGATTGTACTTACCCATAATAAGTTCTGTATAAAGTAAATAGACAGCTTTATTATCCCAAGGGTTTTCACTCTGTAAGTCTATCACATGAAGAGTGTATTTCATACATATGGTAGCCACTATAGTTAGGAGAATAGCATACTGAAAAAAAAAAAAGAAAATTAAATTCATTTGGTTTCGGCCAAGCTGTAGTATAGCAGGATTTCCAATGCTTAAGACCATCATTCTGGCAAAGATAAAAAACTCCTGTCCTCTAGAATGGATTAGTTGGTTAGCTTACTGCCGGCAAAGCAAAAGGTCTGTAAATCAATCCCCTGATCACTAAACATATCTTACTGGTACATCAGTCTCTAATCCACAAAGCTCTAACCTTTAGGGGGCTTTCATTTATTAATGTATGGTGGGGGGGGGGGGGGGGGGTCGGCAAAACCCCCACTTCCTGGTTGGCAAAAATATCATACCCCCCCCCCCATATTTCACCCAGTTTATTACTAAACCCCTATAAAGCTACATACAATTTATTAGTAACAACCCCCCTATATAGCTTCTGAAAATAATGTGACCCCCCCAATATTGCAGACCCCCCCATACAGTAATAAATGAAAGCCCCCTTAAATGCATCACTAGTTGAGAGAGGGGTCAATGAATCAATATTAAATGACTGTCTTTTTTTGAAGGTCATCCCACAACAACTCAACTAATCAAGCACCCAAATTTCTTCAATTATTTGACCTTTTCAAAGATCAAAATTATGGTAGATGAAATAATTACCTCAAAACCAAAAACCAGTTGAACTGAAGCACCACTTTGAATGGTAGTATTATAAGCAACATGAACCAAAAAGCTATCAAACATCCCTAAAAACATCAATAATGTCACAGCCCGAAGATGAAAGAGCCAAGTTAGCACTGGACTTCTTTCCATATAGTCTATTCTATCTTCAGCAAGCCAGTGAAAACATTTAATAAAGAGAAGTAATGTAAACTGAGCAACAAAACGTGGACTGAAGTCATCTCTGAATACTGTGAAGGCCAGACAAGTCTCTGTTACTGCATACCAGGATCTTTCAATTAAATGCTAAATGAAAAATTAAAAGAAAGAAAGAAAGAAAAAAGATTAATAAAATGGGAGTTCAATATGCCAATCAAAAGATCTTTAGAGTAGAAGTAATGTTGTAATGTTTCCCATTTCAGACCATGTGTCAATCTCTTACATAATCATTTCATTACCTTCAGGTAATGCCTGAGACACAAATTAATTGGAAAAAATCCAAATGACATGACATAGTCTGAAATGGGACAACATTTTACTTAATTCTGAAAAGAAAAAAGATTAAATTTGTCCTAGAAATTGGAGTTTGATGCCAGGAACTGAAATATGATAAGTCTTGACACTTGAAGGTATGAACAAATTAAACAAGTATATTGTATATTGTAGACAGAAGTATATCATATTTGCTTTTAAATATTAAAGTATTGAGTCATTTGGCTATACATGTAAGTACTGTAAAAAAAAGCTCCATTCATTTCTAAACAGTGTTATTTAATTAAGAGAGTCCATGTGTCCATGACACTTCACATTTTTTCGAAGAATACTCCAAAACCAAGGAACCCCATAACCAAAGATTTTCATTTCCATATAATCGTATTATAAAGCTCATAAATTCTATAATTTTATAGAAATGGAAATCTTGAAAAAAATTATTTCCATTTTTTATATACTTACTTCCATTTCTGCAGCTCGAAGTTGGCCAAAAAATACTTTACGAATGAGTTTGCCCAGTAAAATGACAAAGACAAAGGCTTGCAAATAAAGAACCTACAAGAATGGCAAAAGACGTTCATAATATCGTTAAAACGTGTACTGTAAACATAGTAGATACTTATAAAGACGTCAGAATGAACTATAAAAGTTATAAGTAATAATATAGGAGGGAGGAAGAAGGTAAATAAATAACTTACAGCCATGCTTGGACTTGACTTTGTCAGATAAACCACGGAAGGATAAAACTGATGTTTCTGGTAATAAGCATTTGCAACCACAGCACCGGTCAGTGCTAGACTGGCCGCTGTTAAAACCATCTCTCGCATCATGAAAATATCAAGAAGACTCGGTAGGCTTTTAGTTCATGGCTTGTTAACGTGTAATGAGGTTTTAAGCGAGGATTTTTTGGGGATTTTTGGCAGCCATTTGCATTTTTCGTGGCTCAACGTGAGTGGTTTACAGTCACATCAAAATACACGTCTGCACATACGGGACTTGGGATCTGGAACCACCACAGGGATCCCGCACATACATTCTTGACTAAAACCTTTCGATTATTTTTTCCATTCTTTTTCATTTTCTCTTTTATTATTTGTATTACTAATCCCACACATGCATTATTGAAGAAAAATTTCGTTCATATTCCCCTTTTTTTATTTTCTCTTCTTTTTTTCTACTTGCACAAGAAACCCGGACATGCATTTTTTACTGAAACTTTTCATTCAATTTCTCCTTTCTTTTTCATTTTTTTAAAATTTCTTTTAAGAATGTAATTGTTCAGTATCTTGACCCATCTATTATTCTTTGTTTTAATTATTCATACTCCCATTTTTCCTCATTCTTTTTTTTTCTTCTTTTTTTCTGTAAACCCAACCTATGTTGTTTAATTTTAGTTTTAATTTAATATGGTCTGAAGTGGGCCAAAAGTAAGAGTCTAACGTAACAATTATCACAATTATATGATCCAAACAATATTTTTTAAATTTTATCTCATCTTCTTAATCTCGTAATCATTTTCCCTCCATATAATAATTCATTTACCCAAAATATAAATTAAAGTATAAATATATGAATATTTGTGATCATTCCTTATCAAAAATAGTTCATATTAACTTATTATACAGAAGATATAAATAAGGTTTTTCTATATTTTTTTAGGTGATCGAATCATTCCTTACTAAAAATAGTTCATATTAACTTATTATACAGAAGATATAAATAAGGTTTTTCTATATTTTTTTAGGTGATCGAATCATTCCTTACTAAAAATAGTTCATATTAACTTATTATACAGAAGATATAAATAAGGTTTTTCTATATTTTTTCAGGTGATCGAATCATTCCTTATTAAAAATAGTTCATATTAACTTATTATACAGAAGATATAAATAAGGTTTTTCTATATTTTTTTAGGTGATCGAATCATTCCTTACTAAAAATAGTTCATATTAACTTATTATACAGAAGATATAAATAAAGTTTTTCTATATTTTTCTAGGTGAATCTGATCACTGTCCTCTTGACTATGCAGTTCCACCTCCTCAAGTCTATATTCAGCCTTTCCCGAGTTATTGCAGAAGAAAAGAACAAATGGGAAGATAGAAGCAAATGTAACGATGCCGCCAGCTATGTAGAATGATGGGATATAAGAACCAAGTTCATCTGCTATAAATCCTGAAATTCAAGAAGTTACACGGTTGAATGTAATATTATATTAATGCAATATTATATTATATTAAATATATTAACAATATTAATAAGTTATTTTGCATTGGATATTTCCAATGCTGCAGTATGGCATAAGGGCACAAGTCAACCCAGGGAGGGATGTACCCCTTATCATCAAAGGAAAAACATTATTTTGTATTAAATGGTTATCTTTGAAGTAGGGACACGAAGTCAACCCAGGGAGGGATGCACACCCCCTGCACTCCTCACCTGGATCCACCTCTGATGAATTACAGATTAACCAGAACATATACAGGGGGGACTTAAGGGTTCACAATGATGTAGTATTGCCTAATTTTTGGAAATTTTTTTTTTAACTTGTGGTATTGTGGTTTTACAAGACTACACAGTTTACAGTTATCATAAATCTTAGGCCGCAGTAATCAGGGATAAAAGTGTGTTCTGTTTCAGTAAATGCAAAGCAGAGGCAAGTGTTGCAGTATTGCATTTTTTTACTTTTTTTCTGTGTTGTTTTGCAGTATTCAAACTCCCCCTTATGCCTCCCTCTATAAAGCATATCTGTCAGTAATATATGTATATATATGTATGGGCCTCACATCAGATGTAAGCTGCACCCTAACTCTATTTATTCAATGCATGGTTATTAAAAACATTAAAGCCCAAAACTCTTTTCCATTTTACATGGGTTGGGACTGGCCCTCTGACCTGGCCCTACAAATCCCCAAAAAATTCTAATGCAATTAAGGATATTTTCTTACCAACAAATGGTGGTCCACCACAAATACTGATTGAGGAAAGCATGTATCCCATGCCAAGACTTATGTGACCCCTCTCGCGTCCAGCGACGCTCAGGAAGAATACTGCTGCATTAGTAATGAAAGCACCATTGGCAAGACCATATACCACAGCAAAAATGACAAAATGCATGTATTCCTTGGCATAAGTAAGAAAGATGATTGACAATCCTATTATTAGGGATGTCAGCTGAAAGCAATGGAGTGGAGTGAGCCATGCCTTGTCTAGAACTTTGCCAATAATGATGCGAGACAGAGATGAACAAATGCCAATGTAAATAAAGAGCTGTGCTGCTGCTTTACTTGATATCTTCATGTCCTTTGCAAATTGGACCTTGAGAGGGAATCAAAGAAATGGTGTTAGCTGAGACACATATGGTAATGAATAAAGATTTTATGAAGCCTGGGGTGGATCCAAGATTTTCTTTTGGGATGCATGGGTGTTCTGCATTGGAAGGACACCCACAAGAGATATATAAACACTGAACCAAAAATTATAAAAATAAAATAAAACATGATTTCATCCAAGAAAGAGAAAGTTATCTTCAAATTAAAGCTGCAATAGGAGTGGACAAGGGAGGTGGTGCACCCCCCCCCCCCCCCCCCCGTACAGTACCCCTCTCCTGGATTTGCCCCCAAAAATCTAAAATTATCATCATTTCAGAAAGTGCATCACACAGCCTTCAAGAAGCACAAACTGATCATGCATGTGCCCTTAATTCCATGAACATGCCATACAATAATAATAATTATATATCAATATTAAATATGTGCAAATGAGATGAATTGGTATTTGATTTACAGACTTCTCCCATGTGACTGGTTTCTATAATTGTGTTTTCCTTATTAATCATTTGATGGGTTAATAAAAGTGCCATATTTTACCTACCAAATGAACATGAGGAACATAAAATGCCAGAAATACCATCATACTTGATATTAGTCCAACATTAAAGGTACAATTGGTGAACAATGCCTTACACTCCTTGATGCTTAGATGTACTTTCTTTGCTTCATCAAGTGATTCTGATTCATTCCCAAGGTCAGTGTCGACAGGGTCAAAAGCGATAGAAAGAAAGCATATTAAAGACAAGACCCCACCCATGATTCTGAAAGTGTTCCTCCACTGCACTGCTTCAACAAGTTCTTCCAGACATGGCCCGAATACTATAACACCAAGACTAGATCCCATAGCCATGATTCCAGTTGGTAAAGCTGGTTTTTTTTTGAAGTATAAATTATTCAAAGTTATACCAGTGTTTAATACGATACCAGCACTAATTCCATAAAGTACACCATAAGAAAAATAAAGAATTCTCAAATCATTCACAAATGAGCTGCAAATGAGAGAGGCTGAGCAGACAAGACCACCACCCATCGAAGTAGCTCTGTGGCCAAAGCGGCTGACCAGTGCAACAGCAAAAAGGCCTGAGAACATGGTGAGTGCAATGGCAATTGAGCCGGCCCAGGCTGTAAAGGTGAAAAAATACCACAATTTATTACAAATCACAGTTGGAAGCCCTTTTAGTGATGTATGATGTATGTCATGCCATCTGTACATGTAACTAAAAAAAATTATGGGTGTTGGACCACGCAGCACCCTAAGATGTGTTTAGGGGACAGTATGGATAAAAAGTTAAATCATACACCGTGAAAAATAAGAGAGATCACTTACTGTCGTTTTGGACGCTAGTCCTTCGTCAGAGTAAAAAAAAGGGGGATATTAGCAAGAAGTTTGGGGGACCATATACTATGAGAGGGAGTGTTACACTACAGCAGATATCAGCAACTTGCAATGACTTGAAAAATATGCCTTAAAATTGCAAGAAAAGTTGTTGGAGGGGTGGTACACTGTGCAATGGCACTAACAGTTGCTGCAATGTTGTTGCAAAAGTGAAACTGAGTTCTCACTTCATGCAATGCTATGCCCAACCAAAAACATTGCAAGACAACCCCTATCCACCTTGGTTAACTTTCAGAGTTATTATAGATAGCTTGCATCTAAATTCAGTTTTAACTATAATTCTTTGTAAATGTATTGTAATAACAAAATGACACTAAATAAATATATGTATGATGTATGTATGTATAAAATGGTCTATTCCCAAACAACAGCATTGGGAGACAAGTTGATGGGAAAATTGCACAGTATAACAGGGTAGTCTCTATAGCTTGAAGTCGTACTGTACGTGGCATTTATTAAAGTTAGTTTCTATACTTTTACTGTATTGTTCATGACCCAAAAGCCTCGACTTGAAACAATTGTTTGTAACTCTGATATCTGCTAGTATCGCGATTTTCCTATAAGTTTGATCAGGAGAGAGCCGCCAATATAAACTCGTATTGGCGGCTCAAAATCGCAATAAGTTATAATAATTGAGAATGCCGGGAAAACATGATACCCATGACCAGTGGATGAAGATTAATCGCTCACGTCTCTCAGCACTAGACTTACCCTCGGACGCGAGGTTCAATTGCCTTCTATGGGCTCTATGGCCTTCGAATTAGCGGGGTATTCTACTGGCCAAACATCAAAATAACTCTGCAAACTACATAGATTATTTTACTGACCTGTTTTCTCCTTATTCGAGTGGAAATACTCCGAAAGAACGGGCAAGAAGACTCCAAAACTCAACGAAAATCCATAATGAAGGAAAGTACAGATTGTTGTTGACACACACACGACCCATGACCACTGGGTGTCTGGAGAACGACTTTTACGACCACACACCATTGTATCTCTAATGTTATCTTAATCCTGGTTAGTTAAAGCCTTCCGTGATGATAAATAATGAAAATCTTAAAAACCACCTTGGCGATCTTTCCCAATGTTTGCTTATGCCACAGGGAGCCCAAACCTGATATACCGTACTTTTTCTCCTTTCTTTTCTTTTTCTTTGTTTTGTTCTCTTGCTAAAAAGTACCACTACTATTGAGCATTTTTTAGAAAGTCTTTTCCTTCTTCTCTTTTTTAAATTGCTAGTATATCCTAGGAGCAAAATTTAGAGTGAAAGCCTTAGGTTCGTCACAGGTGCATTGTGCGACGCCTGACAACCGTGCGCAAGTCCTGCGTATCTTTGAAGACCTGATGAACTCGCATAGAAAAAAATCAAGTCTTTCTGCGCATGCTCCTTTTTTTTATTTGGCGTCGACCCAGGTCGCACACTCCAAGTCGAGGTTGGACTTGATAAAGTACAGTAAATTTATGAACACACGAAGTCCAACCTCGACTTGGAGCAATTGTTTCGTGGTCACCTGTTGATATTAATGTGCCAACCAGAGATCTATTGGCTGCTGAAACATAGAAATCTTTTGTGGGCAAATTTAGAAGAGAAAAGATTTCTGATGTCAATATTCGTAAATGGTGAACATTGCGACAGCGATACTAAACATTAGCGTTGATATGTTAATATGCCAACCATTTTCACATAAAGTCTTCACAAGCTGTTTGGTTTTACCAGCCAATCCATCTCTGGTTGAGACATGAATAACAAAGGCTTCGTAGTCTGTAGTCGGCTAACCCAAGACCAGATTTTCTTTTCCCCCTCTTTTTTCTTTCCTGTACATTTTGGTAAGTGGGAAGGAAATTGAGATGAAAACGTATTAGAAAATGAAGGAGGGGTCAGTAGTCAAAGTTGATCATTTCCTCCAAATGTACTAACAAGGAAAGGATGGGTATCCAGTCGGTACTGACGGGTAATTGAAATAATACTCAAGGGATATACTAGTTATACAATGGTTTCGAGCGGCATACCGTGCAATATTAAAGATGAGTGGCATCCCGTGGTCTGAAATGGGCACAACAAACAACGAAGGTAAAGAGGTCTATTGCTTTGTGCATGACACGTCCACTCAACCAGAGCAAGTCTATTTATAAGAAGAAATTAGCCAAACACATATTTCTTTAATTGTCCACAATTTTATGTGAAATATCAAATTGGCAGATGTCAAATACTTATGGCATCATATATTCAACATTCTATTAAATATTTCAATTCTTAACAAATATTTGGACTCTTAATTTTAAATAAAATACTCTTAGAAGCAAAATTTAAATTTAAATTCTTATCAAATTGATTTGGCATGAAAATTTTATATCTTGAGAAAAATGCCCAAACTCACCTCTGCGCAAAGAGTATAGTGGAGTGGCTAAGGGCACAGTACCATTTTGCTACTATTTACTATTATTTCTTTTCATTTCTATATAGTGAGTACTAATTTACTGCAGCGAAGAAGAATGTTTCTTCTCCTTCTTTGAAGGGTTCTGGAAAGCAATATACTCTACTTCTATGAGCTAATACAATGTGTTTTTAAGTTGAACAAAGAAAATTATCTATCTTGCCTAAAATAGCAGCTCTACAAAACTCCCTTGACTTCAGTTTAACCCCAAATATCAGTCCTAGCTACAATAATTCAAATGATACAAGATACCCTTAATTTAGTGAAATAAATACAAATATCTCCAAATATGAGAGAAGTATTACCAAATTATGTGAAAAGCTATACTACGGAACACTAGAGAAAATTTAAAACGTCTTAGCGTTCGGAAGCCGACGAGAAACGGCAAAAATATATGCAAACAACAAGTAATCGTAAATGAGTAAATGTTTCAGGAAATAGAGCTAGTGCAAAGTTTCTTAATGTTTCGTAGCCTGCTAAATGTTTTGTCATATACGTAACTCTGTTTTGACTGAAAATTTATGTAAACCCTTGGAAGGAAATTTTAAAACGCGCTTCTTCAAATTGTCAGTCTTCAGGAAAACCAGCTGTGTGGAGAGCTTTTTACATGGGCTGAAAATGTGTTGTATATTTTGACCACCGTCACCCAACAACACAGAGTAGGCTATCCCCCTGCCCCATCAAGAAGTATCCTTTACCCCATTTTCAAAATTACGCGACCTTGGGAGCTCCAGTTGTTTGGAACCTTGGCTTCCGTCAATAAAAGTTACGACGGGCCGAGTTCACGGGCGATAAAGAAATTCTGTCGACTTGACAGCCATTTTCACATGTTGCTATAAACAAGGCTTTGATCAAATACGATGATCTAGAACCAATAGGTGCCAATAATTTTTCCTTAATTTGGATGAAATTCAACAAAGTGGTAACCTTGAAGAATAAGTTTGAAACCAAACTCAAACATATATCCTGTGTTGCACGGCATTTTTCAGGCGTGAGAACGATTGTCTCTGATTGGCTGAGCGTGAATTTCTTTTAACTCGGCCCGTGCTAACTTTGATTGACGGAAGCCAATACTCCAAAGGTCTGAAGCAGCCTAGGTCGCGTAATTTTGAAAATGGGTGTAAGTAAAACAAGTTAAACCAGTCGCTAAGGTGCTAAGTAGCTTCTTAGATATGCTATACTCAGAGGTTGTCTTTTGGAAAGAAGATCGATAAGACGCCATGGAAGTGTTGTGTTACCAAGGTGAACCTGCATGAAAGAACAAGTGAATAAAAAGAAAACTTAAATATCAGGTAAAATATCATGTACTCAATGAAGTTTTGGACGTTAGTAATTCGTGAGTACAAGAAAGATGGAGTTGTGACACGAAAAATGGACTGAATGGAAGATTTAACGAAAACAAAACTAGGAAGAACGGGCGGACGAAACAGAAAGAAAGAAAGAAAGAAAGAAAGAAAGAAAGAAAGAAAGAAAGAAAGAAAGAAAGAAAGAAAGAAAGAAAGAAAGAAAGAAAGAAAGAAAGAAAGAAAGAAAGAAAGAAAGAAAGAAAGAAAGAAAGAAAGAAAGAAAGAAAGAAAGAAAGAAAGAAAGAAAGAAAGAAAGAAAGAAAGAAAGAAAGAAAGAAAGAAAGAAAGAAAGAAAGAAAGAAAGAAAGAAAGAAAGAAAGAAAGAAAGAAAGAAAGAAAGAAAGAAATTAAGAAAGAAAGAAAGAAAGAAAGAAAGAAATTAAGAACGAAAACAAACGAACGAACGAACAAAAAATTAGGTTTTCTACCAACATCGCTTACTTTTGTGATGTACCAAACAAGTGAGCATTCTTCGCCATTGATTTCTAGCGGTTCAACGATCCAACCACTTGACATTATCTAACGAAAGGAAAAAAAGAGGAAACCATGAAGTTAAAATAACTGCCGACGAACGAAAGAATCTTCATCGTACCGCCATGTTTTTTTGAGAATCAACGACTACACTACGCATGCTCAAACCAGGGTGGTGTTACCAACTTGAACGATTATTTGTAATATTAAAATGGTCGCAAAAAAAGTTGAGCATGGGTGAACTAAAGATGTTAGTACCCAAGCTAGACCAGAATGCACCACACTGAGTCGATAGCCCTGATTCGGATATATATGTTTGAGTAAGAGGTGCTTCCTACCTGTGCTCTGATTATTCCCTGTACTGGAGGGGCTTTAGGATGATCGATAGACTGTGACGCCATGATATATTTTTGACCCTAGAAAAAAGCAAAAATATTTCGTATAAAACTAATGTAAAGTTAGAAGTTGTGATTTGTTTCTTCAAGGAAATTTTTGTCGGAAAAAATTCCGAGCTGCTGGCGGGATTTGAACTCAATGCAAAGATGCTTTCTAGCATATTAATTCAGTTTCAGAACTGCCCCACAGTTCCACGTGGACGAGGCCATTGAGCACCAGTCTTCGGCCGAGCGACACGAAGTCTTACCTCAATTCGCTCCTTAGTGACGTAACAGAAGTCACGTGAGTGGGTCATGAAGCATTGAGACGTCTCGTGAAGCATGTAAACTAGTGTGGAATAAAAACGCTTAAATTAAATATAAATAAAATATAAAAGATGTCAAAGATGATCAAGGTTGAGTGGGCCAATGGTCTACTTTGACGATACGGCGGCCATCTTGAATCGCAAGGCATTATGAGGCGTCCAGGGGTCAAAGCAAAACAAAGATGGTGGATAATAGATAGAGTTTCGTCTTGTATATTTGTCCCTACCAAGATGGCCGCCATATCGTCGAGGTAGTCCATTACCGGTAAATTTGATGAATCCTTCAAACCGTCAAGTTTTATCGATACCCTGAAACAACGTCTGGGCTGTTCAAAGTCAGGGTACAGCTAACGCATAGATCGAATTGGAATTTAGCGTGTGAGGTTTCTATTGAGAGAGAAAAACCGGAGAACCCAGAAAAAATACCCTCGAATGAAGGGAGAAACCTAACAAACTGTTCACATGTGATGTGAGAATCTGAGAATCTGTCATGAAGAGAGAACATCGAGAGTTTTGGTAAACAAAGATTATTTTTCGGAGTTGTGTGTACTTACCGACTTTCAAGCCGTCTTCAACATGCTCGACAATGTTGATTTTCTAAAAAATAAATAACAAAATTATTAGCATCCTGCAAAATAACAAGCAAGAAAGCAAGGAGAATGACGTCAATCTGGTCAGTAACCTGCGAACTCTTCTTTCACATGAAATAAATTCTAACTTCTAGCTGCCAAAGGTCTGTGGAAGTTTCCCCTTCCTTCCTTCCTTTGACCTCCCCCTTTGACCTCCCCCTTTGACCTCCCCCGTCCCTCCGTTGCAAGTTGCTCATATATCCTAGGGATGTTACCATGTTACCTTGAGCATGTTATCGTAGATGTATCGGGAGAGAGGGTTACGAACAGCTTCCCAGACGGTTATTGGTGCCGCTTCGATGATTCCTCTTCCCATGAAACTGTAGAACATAAATGAAGAATATTAGATCGCCTTGTCTTGGGTGAGAACTCTTTCCTTGCTATTGTTGCCGGCAATTTGCCTTTCCGAGGTTGCGCGGGAAAACTAGGAGGCTAAAGACCTTGAAGTCCAAACCTCTGTACTCATGTGTACTCGACGGAGGTCTCGAAGTAACTATGAATAAACTTCTACGAAAACATTCTTACCAGTAAATAAATCCATTAGGAAGTTCTTCTCTCTTCCTTAGGATAGCAACATCCTTCTGGACATTCTGGAACCTTGGTAGTTGAAATAAAAGAAGGTCAATATATATAGAGAGACAAAGGTGTGTTGGTTCATCATGAGTGTCTAGTTGTTCTAAATGCTTTCGTACTAATTGGGGACACTTTTGACTCATACACACTACCACTACATTCAATATTCTATGCACACAACACTCACTCACATGGATTTATAGGGAGGAAGGATAAGAGAACCCGGAAAAAAACCTTTGTAGCATAGAGAGAACAATACATCAAACAAACTCAGTAAATTCACATATGATGTCTGCAGGGCTCGAACCTTTCAACGCGTTAGCAGTGCCACCCATCCTACCTCATCCTACCCATGAATACTCACGTCCATCCTCCATGAGTTGAATCCCTCGCATGCACTGGTCCCTTGGTGGGAAACATGCGAACGATCTCTGGAACAGTAGATGCGAGTAACGCCTGGGAAAAATAGATTATGAATAACGATTAATAATTATTAATAGAAGAAATAAAAAAAATAACAAGAAATCGACGCTGAACGCAGACTATAAATCGACACCTATTTCCAGATCTTTCTCTATCACTAAATCACTTTTCTGAAACCTCAGGTCTCACGTCCCCGTCCTAGATTTCGAGTTGCTTAAGGTCCCTATTATGTCACATTTAACGTCACGTTGTCACATAAGCAAGGATAAAAGACGTCACGTCACATACCTCCTTTAGAAGCTCGGCAGCAGCGTGGTTACCAATAACACGGTATCTGATGTGAAGACGGTTGACTAATGGGAAAATGAAAGAGAATGAATGGAAAATGAAAGAAAAAATGAGCAAAACAAATCAATTGTTAACTACGCCTTAAAAAAAAATGACAAATCAGAAAATAAAAATAAAAAACATTACCTAAAGGTCTTTCGATTATCTCGTACTCTTCACTCCTAAAATACGAGAAGCAAAAAATTGCAGTAAATGAAAAAGGAAGAAAGGAAAAGCAATATTTGAGACAACTTGAGAAATAATGCGTTCCCATGGTAACAAAAGGACGAATCCATGTTGATTGAGATAACAAAAGAAAACAAGATCAACTCTCTTGTTCACTCAACCAACATGGCGGCCATGACGTCACTTGCACAATGACAAGAGACATGGCCGCCATGTTGGATAACATCACAGTAGGAACCAAGACCAACTCTTTTGTTCACTCACCCAACATGGCGGCCGTGACGTCACATGCAAAAGGACAAGACACATGGCCGCCATGTTGGCTGACACAACAAAAGTAATCAAGACCAAATATTTTGTTCAAGTCAACCAAGATGGCGGCTATGACGTCACATGTACAACGACAAGAGACATGGCCGCCATGTTGGCTGACACAACAAAAGTAACCAAGACCAAATATTTTGTTCAAGTCAACCAACATGGCGGTTATGACGTCACATGCCCCCATGAATCATCCTAATAAATCAATAAAAACTTACTGAAGGTTTTCGAGATATTTTTTCTTCTCATCTTCTGATATTTTCTTCAATTCTTCGATCTGTTGATCCTTCTTTTCCTTTTCTTTCATCAGGTCTTTCAGATTTGCTTCCAGTTCATCGCGGTCTTCTTCGCTAGTGAGGAGTCTGGTGCGAGCTTCGTCCAGTTGGAGTAGAAGGACTTCTTTTTCTCTAGTTTCGCACGAAAGCCTGAAAGAAAAAATGATTTTATTTCCTTTTTGTTCTTTTTTCTTTATCACAAAAAAATTACATGAGAAATATAATTCACTGAAATATTTTCCAACGTTTTAATTTTTACCCCACAGAAAAAATGTAGAAAAATTTGGCAGCGAAATATTTTACAAATTTTCTCATTTCTCTGAACATGCAGAGCAAAAAGGTTTTTTTTTCCTTACACGAACCTGCTATCTGCTTCTTCGAGTTTTTCACATGCTTCTTTCAGTTTCGTAGCTTCTTCACTCAAATACTCCACCGTCTCTTCGCTTTGCAGGTCGTCATACGTCTTGAGTCGCGAAATCCGCTTTAATCGAGATTTGATCAACTTTCTTTCCCTTTCTCGCTCGACGTGGAACTTATCCTTTTGAGCCGTGAGTTTCTGCATTGCAAGTTCCTTTTCTCTCATGGATCCACGAATATCGTCCGATATCTTACGTTCTTGGTCAAGAACTCTCTCCTCGTCTCGCTCAAGCTTCGACCTCTTCGCAAGACATTCAAGAAATAGTTTATCATCTAAAGAACCAATATGACCGAGTTTTTCCTTCACCAGATCTAGAACTATCTTTTTCTGACAGTTCACAGCTTTTTCCCAAAGTTTCTTTCGTTCATTTTCGGGAATGTTTGGATCCTTACACGATTCTTGGAGAGTTTTTTCGATTTCTTCAAACTCTTTCCACAACAAATCGACATACTTTTCGCGTTCAACGTCAAAATCAGATATCTTTTCCGCTTTATCTTGTCGTAAAGTTTCCAAGCACATCTCCATTTTCTCCTCGTGCTTTTCCTGGCGCTCGTTGTATCCACATTCAAGTTCGCACAACTTTTCTTCGTTTTCTTGAATCTTGGCTCTATATACTTCCAAACTGTTCATTTTCTCCATCATAGAGAGTTCATTATCAGTGATAGACTTTGATTTTTCTTTTCTCAAAAGTACAAGTCTCTCCACTTCCAAGTCTAGTTCGCTCATTCGTCTTTGCTCGGGATCTGGTAACTCCAAAGACAGGCCTTTCTCGACTTTCAAGCTATCCATACTACCAGAGAGCTCGGCGTTCTGTACACTGCTATCGACACTGCTCCTTTTCGAGCTCTGATCAGACTTATTTTCTCCTGTATTCTCGCTGATTTTAGACAAATCCTTCTCTTCATCTGCAAATTCAATGTTAGCATTTCGCATTAACCTTACTTGGTATCCTCCAAGATTTCTTATCTTCTTGTCAATGTGTTCCAATTCTTCTTTTTCTTTCTTTATCGTCTTTTCGAGCGAAGGAATAACCTTGCTGTACTCCTTCTCTGCTTTTCCCAAAGACGTCTTCAGCTCTTCTTGCAACTCCAGCAAGTTTTCTTGCTGTTCTTCAATATCTCTCAGCTCCTGGTCTTTTTCCCATTCCAAGAGCTCTTTCTGTCGTTGAACGTCGAGTTCAGCTTGATCTAAGGTCTTTCGCCGAAGCAACTCAATTTCTGCTAGCTTGACTTCATACTCCTCAATTTTCTGCCATTCATCTTCCATAAAAACATGAAGCTCTTCTTTCATATTTTCTTCGTTTTCCTCAGCTCCATCATAATCTAACTTGTACTCACTCCTAAAGTTGAATATTTTATCCATTTCTTCGGAGACACGCGATTTGACTTTGTCATCGTTGTCCTCGATGACACCCTGAACCTTAGTCAACTCGTCTCGGATTTTCTTCGAGTTCAGTTCGTGAGCCGCTCGGATTTGTTGGATCTGTTCTTTCTGGGACTCGATTTCGTTTTGTTTGAGATTGATCTCTTCTTTGTAGTTGCGCTCGACATCAAGGCGACGAACCTCAGCTTCTTTGTGTTTAGATATTAGATCACTAATATGAGTCCTGAGGAATAGATAAGATATTCGTTATAAATATTTCTAATTTTCAACATGATTTTTGCTCTTTCAAGTATTTTTTGCAGACCAATCGCGAGGTCATTTTTTATGCGATTTTCCGCGCATTCAAAGAACACGAATGAGATCATCTTAGTAACGACCATGATTGTCGCACGATGACTCCAAGACTGACAAACGACAATTATCCGATGCACAATACTCATACGATTTGGAGACGATGGCTTCACGAATAACACCCGACAAACAATAACCAAGTCCAGCCCATTGAAAAGTTGCGTCGAAGAGACAAACGAACTTACTTTAATTCCTCCACGCCTTCGCTCATGTCGAGGTCAACCCTGCAAAATAAATCCGTAAATATTTATATTTGTCAGTGAGGGCTTGATCCAGGGGAGGGGTGCAGAAGGTGCGCACCCCCCTAAGTCGACTTTGTACCCCTACTTCGTAGATAACCAATACAAAATAATGTTTTCCCCTTTGATTCTAAGGGTTGCACTCCTGCACCCCTCCCTGGGTCAACTTTGTGCCCGTACTGCAGCTTTGAAGATTTCTAATACGTAATAATTTTCTCTTTCTAGGTGATGATATTGAACACTCAAATGGTTTACCGACAACGAACTAATCAGAGGGCACGAAAAATTCACACCAGACAATCGCAGCGTTGGGCTATGGAGGCAATCATGTTATTATTGTAGCGGGTAGTGCGTTTTCCACCTCACTTATATAACAATATGTTCTGTCACAAACAATGAATACTATCTAAAGCTTCTTCTCTTAAGCATTTAGCACACGTATAATATAGCAAACTATTATACGAACCCTGAGTCCAAAGTAAATGGAGATGAAATGTCTGATCTGGTGCTGAGATCACCATGACTACCACGTATCGGTGACATGTAGTATCCTGATAGAGATTCTGAGGACTCCTGCAGGAGATGAATGAAAGAAGCATCGTAAGGTTAGTTGTAAAAGTTGGATGGAAAGAGGAGGGGGTGAGCAGAGCAGAGCAGAGCAGAGCAGAGCAGAGCAGAGCAGAGCAGAGCAGAGCAGAGCAGAGCAGAGCAGAGCAGAGCAGAGCAGAGCAGAGCAGAGCAGAGCAGAGCAGAGCAGAGCAGAGCAGAGCAGAGCAGAGCAGAGCAGAGCAGAGCAGAGCAGAGCAGAGCAGAGCAGAGCAGAGCAGAGCAGAGCAGAGCAGAGCAGAGCAGAGCAGAGCAGAGCAGAGCAGAGCAGAGCAGAGCAGAGCAGAGCAGAGCAGAGCAGAGCAGAGGATATTAACACTTACAGCGCTGAATAACCCTGATCTTCTTTGTTCTCGTAGTTTTGCTGCCTCAGTTGGAAAGTTAAACTTAAAGACATTGCTTTTTCCAAACACGATGACATCACCTACGGAAACGAGAGGACGCAAGAAAAATAATGAATAACGAGGAGGATGTCTGTTCATATTTGGTTAATTTGGGCATAAAAAACTCAAATTTTGTTATAATTCACTTAGTAAAGCAGGCAGCATTTTACCAATCAGCGCGCGAACTAAATTTAGCCAAGCTAGCAATCTGATGGAACCACGAAATAGATCCAGATGGATTTCCCAGGTTATTTTCCCTCAATGGTATCATGTGTTACCATGTTATTGTCGCGCAAGGCTTCCACGACCAGCGTTTAGTGCGCAACATAAAAGAGGTGCCGATCGTGAATAGACCCCTTTCAGTACGTCAGAATGCAGCTCAATTTGGAGGACAAAACAATAGGTTCCAATTCTCTGGAGATTGAAATTCTTTTGTTTTGTCCATGACAATGATTTTATTTGCACCTCAAAAATATACAATCAAATCACAAAATATTCATCCTTACATAAAGGTGCGAGCCAACTGGATTAACTGAAGAGCTATACAAAGCCAGTTGGCTAAAACTGAGTTCCTTTGACGTCACGTGAAAGGGGTCTATACATCCACAACTGACGAACAAATGATGCAAGACAACTGCACTAATCCATACCAACCTTGGTTAAGTTTCGTTGGTTGTACGATGGAAACTCCGTTGACCCAAACAGCCGAAGCCAGAGGGTCCAACGTCACTCTTCCCCTGGCGTTCTCGATAATACAGTGTTGCTTCTCTATATCTTCACCATCCACAACTGCAAGGAAACACCGATAAATGTAAGATATGTACTAATATGTTATGCATAATTCTCATGGAAAGAAAGAAGGTGATAATTACCAATGTCTTGAGTTACAGGAGCGTCCTCAAGTCCAACACGAGTCTTCCCGTGCTGTGGGAAAAAGGTAACAAATACTTAGAAACACAGGGACAATTCGTAGGTAAACAGGCAATTTTTCTAGCGATTGAGAACTCAACAGTTAAAAAGAAATATGCATTGCAAGTTGCAACGCGACAATGTTGCGCGACAAGCTGTACGATTTTTTTGCTTGTATTTCCGCGCCTTGCAAGTAGCAAGTTGCAATGTACCTCGTATTAACACTCCGCGCGCAGATACATATTGCGACAAGTTGCACGATTTTGTTGCTTGAGCAGTTTTCTATTGCGATATACGACATCAGGTTCGATTGACTTGCCTTGATTGCATTTGGGATTGAAAGACAAATTCTGTTGCGCAACTCGGAAGTTTGAAGACGATTCGGTAAGATTAAACTACATACACACGGTGCAACATTGCGCGCAATGTTACAGGCAATCAATGCTGTGAGCCATGTCACACGACGCAACCTGTTGCACGCAATGTTGCTGAAGTAGAAAACGATCCTATAGCAACTTGGCCTGCAGTATTGCGCGCAATGTTGCACCGTGTGTCCTCGCCTTTATAATAAGTTTCCCTTACTCCAAGTCTGTATAGTTTTATTTCAGTCTTGAGAGGATCCTCTTCCAGTCGTACGAGATGAGGCAGCTCTAAATCGATCAGAACACACGACCCCTGACGCCTCAAGGCCAGCTCACTTTCCTATGAGAGTATGAGAGTATGTGGTTACTGACTGAACAAAGCTTAGAAGATTTTTCTGTGACTATGCTTAAAGCAATGGTCTTTGGAAATCAAGGGTGACGTAGTACACTCGCCTCACTTGATTCAAGCGTTTTTCTCCCACAGCAAAACCCAAAAAGCTAAATTCCAATTCGATCTGTGAGTTAGCAGTGCCCTGACTTAGATCAGCCCAGAGGTTGTTTCAGGGTTCAATCTGTGAGTTAGCCGTGCCCTGACTTAGATCAGCCCAGAGGTTGTTTCAGGGTTGGATCTGTGAATAAGGCGTGCCCTGACTTAGATCAGCCCAGAGGTTGTTTCAGGGTTTGATCTGTGAGTTAGCCATGCCCTGACTTAGATCAGCCCAAAAGTGAATACCCAGAACAAAGCCCTACACCCCTTCCCCCTTGCCCCCGATAGGCTAGGTCTCTTCACATAGATAATAGTGTAGGCGAGTGCATGTATATGTTAAGCATCACTAACCTGCATGATCATCTTTGCCTCTTTCCATTTCTCTGTCCAATCTTTGGTTAACTTTTCAACCTTGGCTTCTTTATCGTGGATTTTTTTTGTCGTATTTGTTGCTTCATTATCGTACAACAACTGAGAAACAAATATAACATTAATGTGACTATAGATGAGGGATAAAATTAACAAAGGTTTTCAACGGGGTGGGGGAAGTGAATGATAGGGACAAAAATAAAAGTCCCACCCCTTTGAAATAATAACTGCCACAAGACCCTCAGTACCTTTTCATTGGAGCCCCTCAGTTTATACTTTAATCTTTCGATCTCAGATCTCAGTTCTCTAATCAGCTTGACGTTTGGATCCTGAAAGAAATATGGCCGAGTTCGTCAGTATGCCGTACGGAGAAACCGCGGGAGTGGAATACAGTATTTTTCCATAATTGTGAAATTTCTCGCGCGCTGATTGGTTGAGAGCCGTGGCTACGCCTCATGGGTACATAACATTTTGACCAACTTTTGACGTCATATCGTGGTAAATAAGAGAACATACCACGCTAAACTATCAGAAATCGGTTATGTTTTCGTATGACTATGACTTACGGCACGGAGCGCGCCTTGTTGTGACCGTGTCAGTGCCGTGCCGTGCCATGTATGAAAACATTCAAATTCGGTGCCGTGTCGGCGCCGCGCCGTAACCGGTTCGTGCGCCGTGACTTTTCACATTTATACGAAATATGCTCTAACAGAACACGGCAGTAACATGGTACGGATTGACGAACCCTGTAAGCCAATCACAGATCGCTAAATCATAGCTTATCCAATGAAAATTCTTGGACAAGGTCACGACAGGGCACGTCAGTCATTCTTAGCAACAAAAAAAACATGAATCTCGGCGGTTTACCTCGTTAACTGTTGGTTTGTTGATGATATTCTTGGCTCGTTGCGCATATCTCAGTGTACTCAGTGTCTCGCCATAATTACATTCAGCTGGTGAGACAGCTAGAACAAGATGACAGAAACATTCAACAGAAATGAAGAAATAATTCTAATATTTCTCACCAAGAGAACATGATATCTTGTACTCACTTCTTCCTTTGCTATTTTATATATTTATTTATTTATTTATTTATTTAGAGGCTTCCACTTAGAATAATAAATTACGAAATGGGGGGGGGGGGGGGGGGGGGGAATGAGATAAATACAACAATACAAGAGTTAATGTAAGTGAGGGACAACTAACGGACTCAGAAAGTCCCGGCGAAGTAGCCCCCATAAAAAAAAAGATATAAAAAAACAATGCTAAAACAATGAATACGCTTAAGCAGCAAGAATGCATATCGTACCTGCAATCATAATAGTCTTCGAATTCCCACCAAGACTATCTTTTAGAAGGAATGTTAAGACTGAATCACGGTATGGAACAAACAGCTTCTTCCTGAACGCCAACCGTTTGGATCCCTCAACCTCGTTCATGGAATTCTCGGCTGTAAAGGAAAAAAATACGAATTTATTATTCTCAGAAGAGTAAAATAATATTGTTTTTTTTGCCCTCCAAATTGAGCTGCAAAGAAATTTATCGAGCTCGACGAACAGGATGCATTGTGGTCTAGCTTGGGTACGAAATACACCATATGAGGCATGATGAACAAAAGATGTTTGTACCCGAGCTAGACCACAATGCACCATGAACAAACAACACCATATAAGGCATGATGAACAAAAGATGTTTGTACCCGAGCTAGACAACAATGCACCGCGTTCACTATCTCAGAAAAGGCCTATTTTGAATAACGCGCAGGGAGTCTATTAGTGTCTATAATCTTTACCTAGAGTAGATATGACGATTCCTAGAGTAACCAGTGATCTGTTGATGTTACTGCCTTCTTTCAATCGATCGCCTGTCGCACCGCTGGCACTTGCTCTCTCACTGCAATCAAAAAATAAGAAGTAAAGTCTCTTCGACGTGGGCAGCTATCCGAGGTACGTGTTGTGGTGGTGGTGGAATGATTATGGTTCTGAAAATGATAATAATGATGTTGTTGACGATGCTGCTGCTGCTGCGATATGATGACGATGGTACGTGGAGATGCAATGG
The DNA here is from genome assembly GCA_023349425.1 of Anthopleura sola. Lineage (NCBI taxonomy): Eukaryota > Metazoa > Cnidaria > Anthozoa > Actiniaria > Actiniidae > Anthopleura > Anthopleura sola. The sequence goes on along the minus strand of JALHLI010000004.1, from coordinate 11,836,046 downwards.
TGATGATGATAATAGTGTTGATGATGATTGATGATAATGAAGACGATGGTGGTGATGATGATGATGATGATGATGATGGTATGAATGATGATGATGAATGATGATAATGATGATGGTTGTGGTGGTGATGAATGATGATAATGGTGATGATGATAAAGATGGTGATGATGATGGTGGTGGTGGTGATGAATGATGATGATGATGACAACTGTGTCTGTGATGATGATATTGCTGTTGCATTACCTTCCTGCAAGATCTACCAAGTGAATCTTACTGATCGTCTCCGAGGGAAGATCTGCTTGAAACTTCGCCTAAGAAAATCAAACAAGTAAACCAAATTAGGAAAGGCTTTTGAAATAAATAAAAAACGAAAAAAGGAAAATACCGAAACTATGTATTTAGGACAAGTTCTTCTGGTTTTTCAAATACCTGTGTAAACTTGATGGTAAAAATAGCGTGTGATCGGCTGCTGACTTCGTTCATTTTAGTAGCCGCTGTTGATCTGAAAACAAAAATAGATTTAAAAAAATAAGTACACAAATTCAAGAGCAACTCAGGGTATACCATCATGCCTTGCATGCAGCTAAAAACCCTCTCAAACTAAATCCTACATCAGCTAATATTAAGTATTATTCCACCTTGCAAAAAAGGTAATGACAGAATAAAATCATCGTCAACAATTTTCTTCACAACGTGTTGAAAAAACCTAAATTAAAAAATGACGCAAGCCGTGCTATATCAAAGGATATACCACTTTTTTTGGTTTAATTTGACGCTATAGAGAATTCTGGTGTTTACACTTTGGTATACCCTGTGGTTTTAACTTTACATAGCTGTGAAAAATGCCCGGTATGAGTGCGGGCATGCTGTGACCGTGACGGTAGCATGTCTGGACAAGCACTACACTTTGTAAAATCTCGTGCACTGTGGATGATTCATTTCCGTGCATGACCGTGCCCCGTGACCGCCATTTCTTTTATGGTCACATGAAATATCACGCAACAGGAAATGCGACGTTTTAGACAATGGATTTATTGTCTCGTTTCTTCAATACACAGCCAGCTCCTCCGGCTTTTGTTGTCTGCTTGTATCGTGGTTTTGTAATCCAGGAAATATCATGATAAGACCTTTTTGTGTATTTTTAGGTACATATATATATATACTTATATACATATATATATAATTATAATATATATAATATATAATAATAATATATAATAATATTATATATAATATAATATAATATGAATAAACAAACAACATTCCGTGACAAATGACATGCATAATACCACCACGTTACATAAAGTAGGTTGTTGAAAGTTCCGGTCACGTATTCGATACGACACGCTCGTCAATAAGCAAGTTCACAGTTTAAGAATCGTTTTCAGTGCGCATGTGATTTTATCAGGAATTTCTTACCTTCTTTTGTTTAAACCTTCTTTTGTTTTTAATTAAACAAAAGAAGGTGAGAAATTCGGGATAAAATCGCATGCGCACTGACAAGGATTCTTAAACTGTGAACTGGCGTAACTTATTTTCCGGAAAACAGTGATTTTTGAACGTTGCGCATGCGTGACGTCAAGTTTCGCCTGTAACACACCTCGTAACGCAAGAGTTTACATTACCATACCTCAGTCTGTTGCCTTGTTCGATGAGGACTTCAATAGAATCGTTATCTGAGACGTGTTGCTTGGTCAAACCTGTTAAAAAAAATATAACAAGTGCCTTTTATTGCCTTTTTTTTCTTCCCACTTGAAATCCTTCAAGCAAGGTGCACCGTCGTCCAGCAGGACAAATAATTTTCATGGGATCCCTGTGGCTACTCACCTTCTACATAAGGCCCTTCCTTTGGATGTTCGCGGACTTTCAAGTTTTGCTGGGGCAGTTTTCTTAGGTTGTTTGGTCGGAGTAGGTCTCTCACATGTTCGTTATAGATTTCCATATAACTATCAAAACGATAAAAAAGTCTTTAAGTTTTTAAAATAAAAAAGCAAAATATATTTCACGTGGATTTGATACTTTGAGAACTGCGTTGCATCAACCATTACGCATGCGTTTTTAGAACACTAAGATATTTCGACTTGCTTCGTTTCCATGGCAATTGTATTAACGCTTGAAAGAGAATAGTTTTATTAAATAAAGAAATTTGAAGCACTAACTAGTTATAATAATATATTTATTAATAAATTTGCTTCGAGGTCCAAGAAATTATGGAGATTTATTAGTAAGAAGAAGTAATTTGTGACCGAATGCCAATATGGCCGCCACTTCATTATCAATTTTTTTTAAATTCATATTTTAGTTGACCACTACATTAAAATTAGATATTAGAATGACATGAAGAAAGTTAGAAAGTTTGAGACAAAAAAATATTAAATTCTTGAGAAGTTATGAGAATTTTAAAATGTGAAAAACAACCCGAGGCTAGCAAGGAAACAGATCACTGAGCACGTACAAATCTCTGTAATTTTGATTCCAAATAGCTTCACTTTAACATTATTTATAGCAATGAAACTTTCCAAAAATACATATTTCTGCTTACTCTTTCTGATGGTGGTGCTTATTTTTTAAGATTAGGTTTATATTTCTGAAAGTCAATGGCGGCCATATTGGCATTCGTTCTAATCATATGAGCTGCGCGTGACGTTCTGAGTCATTCACACTGGACTGATATTTATGACAATACTGACAGATTGTGCGACCCCTAGACTAGGAAAACTTTACAAGATGGAAAGATAAAAGATAACCAGGAGTAGTTCATGCTCACTCGATTTTATTTACAGTAAATTTTTTAGAAAGCAGGAAAACGTTGTAACTTGAGCTCGCTTTTTCTCTGGAAACTTTTAACCATTACTTTCAATCTCGTTGAGGAATAAAGAAGAGGAAGGGAAAAGAAGAAAGAAAGAAAACATAGCAAACCATTCGTATACAACTATTTTCAGCTTTCACTTTCCAGTCGCATAATCTTGCCATCATATCCATGGCAACGTCCTTGCTTCACTGTACAACATAAATTTGCACTCTGAAAAGGTCAATGCGCTGCAACAGGCCAATCGCAGCGCACATCATATGGAATCATTACTTTCATAAAGCAAATTCGAGAACGTTCTTCGTGCTGTCTATGATATCACAACAGCTTGCGTTTCGTGAGTCAAGGACGTTGTCATGGCAACCTTAAAGGTTAGGTGAGGTCATGCGAATTGACAGACAATAATTTATGATAATGATGATTGACAGCTATCAGTTACCTCACTTCTGTTCTGAATGACATTCTGTCGTTGGAGTTCTCTGCGATGTACTTGAAAAGTCCCTAAAAAGAAACAGGATTTGCTGTCAACTGTGCCAAGCAAAACAGTTCTGCTTTCTATTTGAAATATTTTCTATTTATTTATTGATATCCATTTTCTATTGAAACGCAATTGTTTTACAATTTTAACACATTTCATTCACTTTAGTCTTGTTATTTTCTTTGAAATGCTCGAGAATGCACGTTAAAATGAATAAGTGAAGAATGAGGAAAAAGTCTAAATATATTGTGATGAGGAGAATGGCATGTTTACCTTGCATATTCTAGGAATGAGTCCAACTTCATCCTTCAGGATCCATGTTGAAAGGAGTGGAAGGAACATAAAATAAATTTATAAAGGAATGGAATGCATGGATGGATGGATAAATGGATGGATGGATGGATGGACAGAGGGATGGACGGACAGTGGATGGATGGATGGATGGATGGATGATGGATGAATGGGTTGGTGGATGGGTGGATGGAAGGGCAGAGGGATGGAAGGACAGTGAATCAAGTGATGAATGGTGGATGGGTGAATGGATGGATAGAAGATAAAAGGATGGATGGATGGATGGATGAATGGGTTAATGGATGGACAGAAGGATGGATGGACAGTGGATGGATGGATGGATGGATGAATGAATGATGGAATATATGGATGGATGGATGGATGGATGGATGGATGGATGGATGGATGGATGGATGGATGGATGGATGGATGGATGGATGGATGGATGGATGGATGGATGGATGGATGGACAGACAGTGGATGGATGGATGGATGGATGAATGAATGAATGATGGAATATATGAATGAATGGATGGATAGATGGATGGATGAATGGGTTAATGGATGGACAGTCGATGGATGGATGGATGGATGGATGGATGAATGAATGATGGAATATATGGATGGATGGATGGATGGATGGATGGATGGATGGATGGATGGATGGATGGATGGATGGATGGATGGATGGATGGATGGATGGATGGATGGATGGATGGATGGACAGACAGTGGATGGATGGATGGATGGATGAATGAATGAATGAATGATGGAATATATGAATGAATGGATGAATGGATAGATGGATGAATTAATAAATGAATAAATGGATGGACTGATGAATGAATGGATGAATGAATGAATGGATAGATGAATGGATGGATGGATGGATGGACAAAAATAACAGTTGCAGGTGCATGGATGGATATTTTTAATTTACATACATTACTTCCTATCATTGTGCAAGTCTTCCTATCACTCCTCTGTGAAATTTATGAATTTATTTAGTTAATACAAACAGAATCAAGGAACAAATGAATAGAAGACAAAATAGATGAAAAGAAAACCAGATAGATGAATTAATAGGTAGGTGGATGGATGGATGGAAAAATGGATGGATGGAAGGATGGATGGATGATTGTTGCACTGATGGATGGATGGATGAATGCATTAGTGGATGGACGGGTGGATGGATGGATGGATGGATAGATTGATGAATGAATGCATTAGTGGATGGATGGATGGATGGATAGATGAATGAATGCATTAGTGGATGGATGGATGGATGGATAGATGAATGGATGCATTAGTGGATGGATGGATGGATGGATACATGACTGGATGAGTTGGAGGGTGGGAGGGTGCATGGATGGAAAGATGAACAGAGGAAGGGATGGATGGATGAATGGATGGATGGAAGGAAGGAAGGATGGAAGGATGGAAGGAAGGAAGGAAGGAGGGAGGGATGGATGGATGGAAGGACAGGTGGAAGGATCTTTTTACATACGTTATTTCCCATCATGGTGTAAGTCTTTCCAGCGCTTGTTTGTCCATATGCAAACAGACAAGCATTGTAACCTTCAAATGCTGACGACAGTACCCCTGATCCAAGATCATCAAAAATCTGCAACACCAATGTGAAAATGTGTAAAGAATAGGGCATTTGCTTTGCGGCATTGTTAACCTCCACTACCACAATCCCTTGCACACTTTCTCTTGTTATAATAATAATAATAATAATAATAATAATAATAATAACTTTATTTAACGAGGGTATCACTAAATAGTGTACACACTAATGAACTTGTGGCCCTCCATTGTTCAGTTCATTAGAACCAAATGTCTTACTATTCTTATAAGGAAATACAAATTTAAATAAGAAAGAAAATTTGCTAAGCAATCTGGTAGTGCTTGTCAAATGACTCCAACATGCAAACATCCTATTGCTTTTTCCATCTTATATTAAATATCTTCATTGCAAAAGGCTGCATAGAACAATATTGCAAATAACAGGGTTTCTAGGGGGAAGTAACACAATATAGCAACCTTATTTGAAAAAGATTTATGTTACATGCATGCATCGCAAGCAAAAATAACTTGTTAGATAATCAAATATGTGTGAGAATCAAACATTACCTGTTCTTGATTGATAAAATGGGAATCTTTTGGGTCAACAGACCAGTAGGAATGATCATACACAAATTCCTTTTTAACTTCTCTGCCTTTGTCTCCTTCTAACCCCACTTCACCACATAACTGTTAAGAAAATGTTTAAAAATAAAAAGGTGAATGAATAAATACATCATAGGTGTATTATCATAGATGGATGAAAATGAATAAATGGCACTTTTAAAGTTGAATTGTAATAAATAATTATTAAAGGGTATTTTTTACATAAGTATTTTTATCTTTAATTCGATAATTATTTTGCTTGTACTTTTTACTTTTATCAGGTGCATTTTTGAATTTACAGCGAGGACACTCAAACCATGAACACTTGATATTGTTATATTTTTTTATTTTATGAACTATCTACTGCTTCAAACCTTCTGAAAATGAAGCACTGAACTCAAATAATCTTATTATTCAAAATAAATCATATTTCCAATCGATTCACACAAGGGATAAAGGAGAAGAAAAGTATGAAAAAACCTCAAAGTGTTCACGGTTCGAGTGTCCTCACTGTAAAATAAAAAAAACAAAACTGGAGAAATTTAAAATTCACTTCCAAACAAAAAAAATTATGACACTGCAAACAAGATAACGACCTGAAATACCTAATATGAGTTATTTAAAATTTCTCCATGTTTACTTTGTTTCATGGAGTCACTATAAAAATATCAGAACCAACCACTTCATCATTAGCACTTATAAATGTACAAATTATACTACTTTAAAAGCCTGTGAAATATACTAAAGCAGTTAGGACGAAAATTAACAAATTAATGACTCATAAAAGACTTTCTATCAACATTGATCAATAAAATGATGAATGACTAAAACCGAGTCACACAAGAATATACCTACTTTAAAATAATTCTTTCTCTAGGCAACCAAATCATTAATAAAGTTCTAGACTCAGCCAGCCAAATCTCTAATATTCTTTAATAAATTATACATGCAAAAAAAACCTAACATTTTGGTAGTTTTTCATATTTTATTGAATAAAGCGTAAGAATATATACATGCATAAGAGTTAACTTGGATTATTTGATCAATTAATTTATTAATTTTTCTTCTACTTTTGAGCTCAACTGTACCTGGGAAAATGCAAATAAAGGTATATATAAAAAATCCAAAAAATTACAGACAATAAACACTGCAAGTTGCCGATACCACATGCAGTTTGGTCCAAGAGATAATGGTGTTTTGGTAGGAACAATGACATAGAGAATAACAAAATATTTTCATGGTGAAAATAATGAAGATTTTGAATTTAAAAATCATTATTTATATATATTCAATGAAAAAAAACAATAAAAAAAAATCTTGATTTGCCTAATTTTTTTGTCTGGTAGCTGGTCTGATATTATTTTGACCATTTTCATTATTTTTTTTCTGCAAGAAAATGAAATTTGAAAATGAAATCTATTCAAAAGATCAAATATTGTAATATTGCTGCTTTATCCCAACATTCTTTCCCGATAACCCTAGAAAAAATTTGATCAACTGACTAGAATTTGCATTTAATTTTTAATATTGATATTAATAGCATTTCTAGAATTTAAAAAGTCCAAAATCAAGATAAGCAAAGGAATATTCCAATAACAATAATACTATCTAGGAGTTATTTTTATTGTTTTTGTGCTATAATCTTTTAGAAAATTCACGTATAATAGCATTAAAACTTGTTTCAAAATTTTGATCTTTGATATGAATATCAATAATTTTATTCAATTCAATTGTATACTGATCCAGTGGTTTCGAGAACTAGCTCTGCAGGCATAATGTTTGTTTCAATATTTGAGCATTTGATTTGCTTTTTCGAAGAAAGCATAATACAATGATTTAAAAAAAGGCGTGAATATTACCAATATTCTAAAAACTGTGATTTTATCAGTTGAAAGGATTAGTATTAAGTATTTTGAGTGCTATTTTAGGACCAATTTTATTCGTAAACAAGCAAACAATTTCTTTTATTCAAACAATCGACTTTTTTTCTTGAGAATTGAATGCTTCAAAATCATTGTCAGCAACACGTCTAAACCTATCGATGAACTAGTATTATTGACACAAAGTTAAAACGTTTTTGAGGCATTTGTGATAAATTTAACAGGCCACGTATCATGCTTTCGATAATTCTTCGATGTATTTTTATAACTCTTTGAATAAAGATTCTAATTTGCACGAATGGACATGAAATTTTCAGGTTACGAACACAACATCTTATTTGCCACACTGTCATGCAAAATTTACAAACCATTTCCACAGTTTGTTTTCTAGACATCGACTGTCTTTTTGGACGATTCTTTGAAATTCTGCATGATTTTCGCAAACATTTAGGACCCATTGGAGCAAAACAGCACGAAGTCAACCAAAATAATAGAAAATATAGTTCGTCAAACTTACTTTAGTGTTTGTGAGCGTAGTCTTTTTTCCTTCCATTTGCAGGATGCACTTCGAATTCATATCAATCTCTCTGGAAAAATAATATAATCAATTCATTTAAGGCTGGAGGTAGTTAAGTTATATATTAAATTGTATTATAAATTTATTATGTTTTGAAGACCACCGCGGGTACCACTGTTGCAGAAAGAGAGTTCTAATTTCTGCTTACCTCTTATTCAAAGGACGAGCCCGAACAGCAACTTTGAGAGACGCCATCTTCAAGACAAAACTACAGAAAGAATAAACTCTTACGTAATTTATCTGAAGATTTTGGAAAAATTGTCCTAATAACTTCAATGAGAGGAATAAAGTACAGCGAACCAAAAAATAACACGGACTTTGATTGAAGTTTGACCACAAAAGACTGTATTCACAACACTGTTTATGAAGATTATGAATGACGGTTGTTTATAGTAGTATCGTATAGATGGTCATCGACTAGCTTTCTTCCAAAAGGAAACCGGTGAGTCAACAGATCTTCCTGTAAAATCCTTCGATAAATGAATGACATTAATGTTAGACCATGCAGTGTGTTCTTTTTCCCAAACAGTGCCTCATTAATGCATGCTGATTTTTAACCTCGATTGCTCCGAAAGAGAGAATAAAACCACGTAATTGCTGCCATCTTCGCGTTTCTTGATGACTTTTAAAAAAAAGGGCCACAAAAAAACCCTGTGTCTCTTCACAGTTCAAATACAGAACTTTCGTCGACTAAATTTAAATTCAAGTGTTTTTAAGAAGGTCATTTGCTAAACGTCTGCACCAATCATTAATCTTGTAATAAAACCAACCAATCATGGAAGGTTTTTTATTTCATTTGTTATTTTCCATGCATGGTTTATTTAAACGCGTGACGTACTCGTGCTTCGCAAAACGAGAAAAAATATGACGCATTTTACAAGAATTTCTTACTGAAATCCCCTTCATATGACTTAGTAGAGATAGGATTTGGTTTCTACACCTATGATGCAAGGAATAGTCTTTGATTTTCCCCCTTTTCCTCTGTTTCCTTAACAAACAGTTTTCCCGCGCAGGCCACCGCGTACCGGCTAAACCGCATGACTACACCTTTCGGGCGTGTTTGACTGTATCGCAAGTACATGTGGCGCAAATATCCGGTCAATATTAAGCTAATTTTTATTATCTTCAATCCCAGCGCTCCTAGACCTCCTACAGTTTTACTACGGAGACAAAACTACCGAACTGTAACAATAAAAGGTTGACCCTAAAGTGGCTAACGTCGAAAGTTGTCATTCTTAAATAATGGCTTTCTATTTTCACTGGTTAACATTACATCTCAAGAGGTGTTAGGGTTTTCCGGTACCAAAACCACGTTATGTGTTTTTATTATTACTTTGATATTTTTAGCGGTATCTGTAGCTACTTATATTGGGGAATAATAGGATTGTTCTGATAGGCACGGCCGCACGACCACAAGTTATTTTTGACAAAGAATATCCCATTAAACCTGAAGGGGTTTATGTGGAATGACGGAAAAGTTGAGGGGGAAAATAAAGGGAAAAGGGAAACGAAAAGGAAAAAAAAAGAAAAGAAAAAAGATAAGGGATATCTAACCAAATCGTGATTGACACTATCAGTATAAGAAGCACTCACCCACCCCGCGCCTCTTAACTGGTACTACTCTTAATAGGATGCCATTCAAGTAGCCGTTAGAAGAGGGGACTGAACTCTGATTCATGTCACGTAATATTGTTAAAACATCTTATGTTAATTCAGCGTCCAGAACTGACACAGCTGTGCTAACTTCGAGATAATGACACGATTCTCATGAATGGAAACTTGGGATGGATTTGGTCACATCAGTTGTTAAGTGAGACCATGAATTGCCCCAATACATTGAAACAATGAAACGGAATTGAAATGGACCAATCGCTATGAATGAAATTTTATGATATTTTGAATGGAAGAATGAAAACTGAATGAAGTAGAAGTGTACCATTTCAGCCGTACGTGCGCTCACGCCTCCTAATCCAAACAATAAGGATAAATATTAATTCTGCTGGCCAAGAAAAACAACATCGTCACCAGAATTAGTCTCCTCAGGTTCAGCAGCCGCTCTTAGTTTTCGTTCCATTCCCCCGCGGTCCATTCATGCCCCCCGCGGGGGAATGGAACGAAAACTAAGAACGGCTGCCAAGGAGACTACGCCAGATTACGCCAGAATAACTCAATGTAAAGAAATAGAATAAAACCGTAAAAGGGAAACTAAAAGACACTTCATGTTGGCCGGAAAGGAATGGAGAGGAGATAACTTCAATGCAACCATGGCAACGGTTTGTTCATAACGTTTCCATCGAAAAATTACTCGTTATTCATGCGAGGCCGAATGTCCGAGTTTTTTTACAGAATTTTATTCCGGCACGCAATGACTAAAACATGGACTCGGGACCCGAGAAAACATGGACTCAGATAACATGGACTCAGATAACATGGACTCAGAAAACATGGCGGACTCGTTCGAAAAATATTTATTCTTGGAATGGAGTGGGGGATGGGGTGGGGAAACAAAGCTTCAGTTACTAAAAATATAGGGGGTGGGGTGGGTAAAAACAAAACCACCACATATTGTTCATCACCACTAACGAACGAGTGACACCGTACATACTACATCCATGTTTTCTCAAGTCCAGTCCAGTCCAAGTTTTAGCCATTGCCTTTTATTCCTACTTTCTAAGAAACGTTTATAAGATGTTAAACAGTTGACGGCCCACTAATGGAAAGTCAGTTGCCTTAAGTCCACGTTTTGACTTTTTAAAATCCTTGTCCATGGATTACGTAAATGATCAGCTTTGAATGATATCAGCTCACATGACGTTCGTGATCACACTACTAAGCTCCTTACGTAACTATATTTACACGTGTTTTTTTGTGTGAGGAGACCCATGCTGATATATTGGACAGGGAGGGAGGGGGGGGGGGGGGGGGATTGAGCAAAGATTATGGCTTGTTTCGCAAAACTACCTAAAAAAGCAAAATCCCAACATATACCATTTGATTCTGTGAGTTAGTTAGTCTTGCCCGACTTAAATCAGCCGTTCAGGGTTCAGGGTTCAGGGTTCGATTTTGTTCCTCCCATCTCTCCCCTGCCGTAGAAGCCACAAACGTCCCCAGTCCTATCAATATCATGATGACCCGATGATAACCATCGCCACACAGCCCCACCCCCTGGATATGAGAACACACGGGATTGTATAATACTTCAAGAATCGATCACGTGTAATTCCTCTTTACCCTTAAGACACGTGCTTCTACCAAGCAGTCAAGCACTGCTGCGTGACTTACGGAATGACTCAGTACCATCAAATATTTGCTCAACTTTCTTGTCATCTTGCTAAGATGTCAAAGATGACTAAAGTTTTCTCTTAGAAGACTGAATAACTATACCGAATTAAGTTCAAACCATGTTTTTGCCATGAAATGAAATTTCCTGGTGTTTTTAAAATTCAAAAATGTTTTGTTTTGATTCTCCTAGTTATGACCTTGCAAATCCTCGTGCCAGTTTTTGTCATTTGATACACGCGTCTTTTCATCAGATTACATAACTGATCAGTCAACTCATGATCAGGATAAGCTATAAAATCTGCAGAAGAACTTTCTCTGTTGCATTAGCATCCGTGCTGTTGAAGTAGCAAGTACCTAAAGACTTTGGGAGTAAATACATTTTGTCACTATGAAGTGCATCTTGCTGGCCAGTGTTGTTGCTGTTCTCATCGTTTCCTCTTACAGTTTGCCATTATTGGAGCTCAAGCCTGCAGTCAAGCTTCCCAAACCAAGCCAAAACCTTGGAAATCTTGTAGAAGTTGCCAATTCCCTTGGCTTGACCGACTTGATAAGCGCTGCCAAGGCAGCCGGTATCGCTCAATTTCTGGTGATGGGAAAGTCCTTGACTTTATTCGGCCCCACCAACGAAGCATTCGATACCATTCCCGAAGCCTACAAACCCATAAACTCAACCTTCTTGAAGGAGGTGTTGTTGTTCCATGTCATAAAGTCAGTAGTGTACGCTAATGCCATCAAGAATGAACTTTTGGTACCAAGCATCTTGGAGATGCCCAAAAAGGACATACGATTCAATGTGTACGGTGGTGGTAAGGTAAGAGAATTGGCTTTGCATCTGATAATATGTCTGATAAAAAAACTGTATAGGTCGATCCGTATTGACGGCCCGGGGGGGGGGGGGGGGGGGGGAATTCGGATCATTTCATACGGGGATGCTCCGCCCAGACTCTCGACCCCTTACCCTTTTCTATACCAAATTTCAGCGAAAGCGGAGCATCCCCGTATAGTCCATTATAGCGAGTATCCCCCCCCCCCCCCGGGATTGACGGTTATTTTTTGATTCTGGGGAAGTAGGGTGGGGTTTGACCTGCCGACACCCCATCCAGGGAGGATAGATGGAATATAGCAATGCTAGTCGTTCATAGGCATTTTCTGAGTTCGATAAACGAGATGCATTGTGGTCTAGCTTGGGTACAAACAACAACATATTTCTGCACGGCTCATTACATTGTGGTCGAGCTTCGGTATAAACATCTTTTGTTCCCCATCGTCATAAGTACCGGATCTGATGAGTCGTAGTGTCCCAGTTTCCTCCCATTTCCCACTCATTAACTGATTGATTTGTATCCACTAGATCGTCACCGCACAGTGTAGTCCAATTATCAAAGTCAATCAGAATGCTTCAAATGGCGTGATCCACGTGGTCAGTAGAGTCATGATCCCACCATTCGGCACCGTTACAGATGTTGTCGCCATGGAGAAGCAATACTTCAGTACCCTCCTGACAGCTGTGCTCGCTGCTAAATTACAGGGTGTATTGGCAGGACCTGGGCCTTTCACTGGTAAGTAACTCAACCTACCACAGGTAACCCAATGAGCGGAATGGGGAGATCTTCCTTACCACAGGTAGCCCAATTATACTAGTCAGCTAATAGTGTGCAATTCTCCACATTTCTCTGTTTTTATTTTTTTATTTTTAATTAAAATGATTTCCTTTTTAACTGTATACAGTATTTGCGCCAACCAATGAAGCTTTTGCCAAGATTCCTGCCGAAAAGCTGAAAGAAATCCTCAAAAATATCCCACTGTTGACCAAGATCCTCAAATATCACGTGGTATCCGGGACCTTCTGCTCCGCGGGTCTGACAAACGGAGCGACTGTGCCCACCCTAGAGGGGAGTGATGTCACTGTTCACATATCGGGCGGATCAGTGACTGTAAACAATGCTGTTGTTGTTTTTGTTGATATACCTGTCACCAATGGCGTTGTTCATGTTATTGACACTGTTTTGATTCCTAAAGACGTTGAGGTTTAAATTATCTTCACTAACGTGTTAAAAATGGAAAAATGTCTTCAGTCAAAAAAGTGAACGAGGTGAAAAATCTTCATGTAGTTGTTGGACTATTTTCAAATTTAAAATTGATATAGCTTATAGTTAAAATATTTTGAAAGAAAACCTGGCATAAAAATTTGTAAAAATTAAATGGTGTAAGGGAAGAAAGATATACAATAAAACAATGATGAATAACAAATGGTCTTAAATTTTTACCGTTTTTGCAGAAATACCTTTAGTTTTAAAAAAAACTATTGTTACTTATGAATTTTTAAGTTTAAAAACATTTTCATCACAACTATACAAGCATTTTTATCTTTACTCCTGATTTTTTTCCACTTCTTTTCATTTTCTCTTTTTCGAAAATCTGCGAGCAAAAGTCAGCGGAGAAACACATCATAGCATGCGCACATTCCAAAAACAAAAACAAAAATGGCGGCAGAAACAAAGTTTCATTTTGAGTGTTTTGAAGAAAAGAGAAAGAAAAATTCCAGAAAATAGATTCATTACAATGATTTAAGATCATCACTATGAGCGAGAGTCTATTTTCTTTGGAGCTGCACGTAGAGAGTGTAGATCGACTCAAGGCATCTTGTGTTATCCCGGCTGTGAGTTTTCGTCTGTTGGACTATCCAACGTTGATCATACATCTTGTTTCTCCTTCCTCTACGCAAAAACTTCTCCAAAAAACACGAATACAAGGTATCCCTAAGGAACACATTGAAGCAGAACTACGAGACCGGTATGGGAATATACCATTTCAAAAGGGAAAATCCTGCCTCTTCAAAGCTAATATTTCTAATTTACAACAACAGCTTGAGTCGACGCCATTGTACGTTATGTTGATCGATCTGTGGTACAAAAAGCCAAAGCTAGTCGGAAGCACTGTGATTTCTTTAAGTGATGCAGTCAGTAAAATATCCTCAGATGTCAAAAGGTTTGGTATCTCAGTGCCATCTGTTTGTCAAGATGAAGGAACATTTGATGTATTTAACTTAATGGGTAGTGTCATTGGAAAGATGGACCTTTCCTTTCGACTTTTAAGTTTAGGAGGGAGTCTAATGTCTCATATTCCAGCAAAATCAATCATGGGTAGAAAAGCGGAGGAAAAGCCTGAGAAAGGAGTTAGTAAGACTGATGATAATGATGTTTCTCTTGAGCTTAATGAGGAAAATGTTGAACAAGATCACAATTTGAATTTGGAAGTGAAAAAGTCAACACAACAGGATAGTGAGACTCAAACAGATCGGCCTTTACCAACAGCACGTAAAAGACCACAGATTAAGAAACCAACTTATATTCCAGACACAGAGGAAGATGTTTTACCAATTACCAACACAGTTTGCCCACCGCCATTGTATTATAATTTCATGTCACACTCAGAAAACATGGGTAACAAGAAAAGTGAACAACAAGAACAAAAAGGAATATATCAAAGGAAAGCTACTTATGAAGTCGGCATAGATGATATTGATTTTATTTATTATAAACCTGATTTACTTCAGCCAGATGGGAGTACTGGGTGTGCGTCTGCGTGCATTCAGACAGAGGATGTTGGTGCTGCACAACCTGTCGTATCAAATCAAGATGGAAAGGACAAAAATATCAGTGAAATTGAAAAAAGATTGAACTCCGAGGATCTTCCTCTCTTGAATGCTTTACTTGAAGAACTCACTTCTCTAAGATCAAAGAGACAAACTCTTTCAGCACCAGTTAATAGAACTGATACACCTAAAAAAGAAAATGTGTTACAAAAGGGTAAACCACATTTAAGGCCCAGAGAATGCTGTTTAAGAGTTGCTGCACAAAAGTCTACTTTGTTAAAAAACAAGAAACAGAATCAAGTTGTCCCAAAGAAGGTTAAATTTAAGTCAACAAATCTGACATACGGAACAACAAGGACACAATTATTGAGGTTGGAAATGAGCCAAAAAGGAAAAGTGAAAAATCCAAGGACATGTGGCACAGGTGTAGAGGATAAGAAGAGCTTGCCTGTGAGTGATTATTCAATGGGGAAAAGAGAAAAGAACTTGGTTCCTGAGGATTTTGGAAAAACACATACATTATTCACAAGTCCTGGTACTGGAGAAGAAAGTGTGACAGTGTCTGCTGGTGTTCAAACTGATGATGGTAGGATATTAGGATTTATTCTTATATTGATTGTTACGAATGATTGCTGGCATGGATGGGTGGGTGGTTCAATGGTGGATGAAAGGATGGGTGAATGAGTGATGGCCTTGGGTGGGTGGATAAAGGAATGGGTGGAGGAATGAATGGATGGAGGAATGAAGGGATGGGTGGATGGATGGGGGAATGAATGGATGGGTGGATGGATTGAGGAATGAATTGGTGGTTGAATGAAGGGATGGATAAATGAATTGGTGGGTGGATGAAGGGATGGGTGAATAGATGGCTGGATGAAGGGATTGATGGATGGGTGGGTGAATGAATTGATGGACAGATGGATTGATAGATGGATGGAGAGGTAGATAGGGTGGATGGATGGGCTGTTAGGTGAGTGGCTAGATGAATGAGTAAATGGAAGGATAACCTGAAAATTGATTTTAAAACTGTGTCTTTAGTCCTTCTTGAGTCTCTCATCACTGAACCTACTTCAGATGCAAATGGTAAGAAAACAGCGTCTGCGAAGCTTGGATATACAGTTACGGTGAAGAAGCAACAGAAAGATGATACCCAAGCAGATGTTGGTAACACCAGCACAAGGAGTCTTGCCAGTCAGAACAGCTTGGACATTTATCTCCCACAAGTTGAAGGTATCATGTGTACTTGTAATATATTGAGCAGATTGTGAAAAATTCACAGCAATGTAGCCATACTTTGCAGATTCAATTTTTTTATGCTCAAAAATTTTACTGAAAAATAGGAGTTTTTTTGGCAATGTCTGTTGAGCGTAAAAAATTGAGTCTGCTGAGCAGGCTAATAGAAATGCTGTGCTTCCATACTTTGGTTCAATGGACAAATACAAAGCATTCAATTGAGGCTGCAAGGTTCAAATTTGAATAATCCTTTGAGAATACCTTGCAGCCTCGATTGAATGCTTTGTGTGAGATGATTGAACTGATGTATGGAAAATGGTGAATGCTTGAACATTTGTGATTGGTACAATCCTATCCCATTTCCCAATTGCCCTGCTCCCTCCCAACTTCTTACTGTGTTTTGTGGTCCTTGTTTAATATATTTTACAGCTCTTCCCAACTACACACACTAAATTGTACACTTTTTTCTCACTACAAAATACATTTTGGTTGACCAATCAAATCGTTTCCACACCTTGATTGAAAAACTTTGTGTTAAGGCCGATTTACACGGTACTTACATCTGCCTTTACTGACAATGTCATGGAAACACTTTCACTGACATCTAACAAAGCCCTATTTTGTTGTGACAACAAATTGTACAATATCACGTGTGATTGGGAAGCACTTAATCTAACTGATCTTTTCCCCAGGTGATTCAGATGGAAGTTCACATTTTGGACCTCCAAGTGACCAAGTGAGTTCCGATGATGTTCCATTACCAGAACTCCCAACAACAACTACCAAATATGGTCACACAGGAATACACAGCCCAGATCTGCCTGAACCAATCAGAAGACAGTCTGTGACATCACCACCTATAAGGTCTAGGACATCAACAGCATTGTCAATGTATTCCGATGATTTTGAGGAGTCTCTGATATGGGAAGCACAGAACCAATCAGACGATGATGAATCAGATACTTCATCAATTTCACATTTATCTGCAAACTCTCAGATGAAGGGCAGAGATGTTTCACAGACATCATCTTCTAACAGTATCAACGATAACTATAGCCAGCCAATTAGATCTAATTTTTCTCCTAAAAAGTCCAAGAAATTGACAGAAAGGAAAAGAAATTTTGATCAAGATGACAAAGGATCAGTTGATAGTTCTTTTGAAGAAAATTCAAAAAAATCTGATGATGGAAGAACAGCTTTAGACACTCCTGATGTTAACAAGAAAAGTCTTTTTGATTCTTTGAACTCACCAAGATCTGATGATCACTTGGATGATGATACATCAACAAGGGAAGGGGGTGATGACAACAAGAATGTGTTGCAGTTACCAAGACCAGTTATTGACTTGGGATACACATACTAGGGAGCATTTTACTGGTAATATAAAACCAATATATATATATATATATATATATATACCCTTGCAGCACGGCCGAATGCAGCTCAATTTGGAGGACAATACAATAGGCTCCAATTCTTAAGAGATTTAAATTCTTTTGTTTTGTCCTCCAAATTAAGCTGCTTTGACATCATGTGAAAGGGGTCTATAAGATATTGATGTATTCGTGTCCGCCATGTTGAGAATCGGGGTATCAACTACAAAAAACTGTGAGAAAAAGGATTCATACAAAACACAAAAGAATGAGAAAGGAAAAAAAGGAACTAAAAAAGGGAAAGAAAATGAAGGGATTCCCAAGAAAAACAATTATTAAAAAATAATTATTCTGAATAAGCAAACACCTGGTATTCATTTTGAGGAATGATGAAAACAAGAATGAATAAAAGAATAGAGTACAAACAATATATCTGTGAAACATTAGTTATACTAAATAGTACAATTCCATGAAAATTCTATTGTTTAATTAGCACTATTTTGTGCTATTTAGTGATTTGTATTTCACGGACATATTGTTTGCACTCTTACAAAATGAAAGAACTGCAAAAACAGAAACAGAAAAGAGAGAAAAAAGATTCAGGAGTTTGGTACAGACCCCTTGCAGCACTTCGGAATCAGCTCAATTTTGAAGGCCAAACAAAAGGTTCCAATTCTCAGGAAATTAAAATTATTTTGTTTTGCCCTCAAAATTGAGCTGCTCTGACGTCACGTGCAAGGGGTCTATAGACCAAATATAAAACAATGCTTCTTTTAGTAACAGTTATTTTATTCACCTTTTACACTCATATTTTTTCCCACTTTTAAAAATTTTTACAACAGGAAAGCTTGCATTTTTATTTAGAGTCATTATCTCTTTACTCAATGATTTGCTTTTTTGAAGTGATATGTCACTCTTATTGTGCAAATGGGCTTTGCATTTCACGATCATGAATACCAAACCAGGGTGGAGTGAAAAAAACTCACCACTTTCCACACATCAGTTCACTGGTCAAACACAAAGCATTCAGTCAAGGCTGCAAGGTTCAATTTTAATAATTCTTTGAAACTACCTTGCAGCCTCGAATGAAACCAGTGAACCGATGTATGGAAAATGTTGAATTGATAACTTGGAGTTGTTTTAATGAAAATCCCTTACAGCACTTCCCAATCATGCTGGAAAATTATACAATTTGCTATTGTGGTGAAGTAGGTTTCAGTGGACGTCAATAAAGGCACTTTAATGACATTCCATAGCCACCTACCTTTGAAAACTTTTTGTTTTCCAAAAATATTATGAAAACATTTTGACTGACGTCAACTTTAACCCTATTTTGTTGCAATGGCAAATTTTATGATTTTGTGAATGTGATTTGAAAGCACTGTAAATAAACACATGATAAAAGACTCAGTGAAAATGATTGTCCTCCCACAAACTATTAAATAAAACATTTTAGCCATGGTCTGAAATTTAAGAAAATTATATCCAAAGTTTAGCTTTTTTCAAACCTTTGTTCTTTCATTTGTGATAAATGTTTGGAGACTGCATGAATGTTTTTTTTTACTGTAATGGTTGTTATTCCTTGGAGTTTTTATGAGTCAAGACTAGGAAAAAATGACCAGGGATATGCTTATGTTTCAAAGGGCTAATGATTTCAAGAACTTAAATCTGACGCTTTGGCTCCTGTCAATCAAACTACGACAAGCCAAGTTCATTCTGATCGAGAGATCTGAAACAGAAATTCCCGTGACTAAACAGCTTATTTTACATGGAATTTCTTAATCACTCGCGATTGAAATGAGCTCAGTCTGTCGTAGTTTGATTGATGGAAGCTAAAATGTTAGATGTCTGGAGTTGGTAGGTAGCAGAATTATGAAAAGCGCTGTTATAGTGTTGTAGCAATTTATTCTTATCTTGTTCAGTTGTGTTGACTGCATGTGATTCATGTGTATGGGTGTTTTAGAGACCATTTTGATCGGTGAACAGGATTTGATTGATGTAGTTGACCATGTCGGCAGGAAAAGATGGTGATCCTTCGTACCCTGAAACAAACATGATACAGGTTTATATTTTGCGATCTTTAATCCAATCTTGATTCAATGTTTGCATGGTACTGTATGTCTTTGCAACCATGATAGTAGCAAGTTAACAAAAGACTTTCCATAGTTTCCATCCAGATGTCCAGCTGGATTGTTAATGTGACTAACATGGCTGCCATGTCTTTGTTATTTGACTCTCTTGGGAATGATTGTAACCCATCAATTTGGTCGTGGAATAAGGCTTAGATTTGAAAACATTGAAAAAGCAAGGGACACAGGCTGCATTGTCATAGTGCAAAATTGACAGCATCCTTTCAACCAATCAGGGCACATAAGACCAATGCTTATCCAATCAAAATGCGCAGAGATAGGACCATGGGTTTTTATCATACGGTGGTTATGCCCATTAGAGCAAAAGCCTTTGTTTGGAATGTTCTGAAACGTCTCAAAGTGAGGGCAAACGCTAAGGGAGTTACAACCTATTGTTTCAATCAATATGGCCCCACCACGTGATAAAAATGAATTACAGTACTGTTATTTATACAACAAGGAGATATCTGTAACACAAGTTTTTGGATAATCAGACATGTGAAATTTGTGATAGTTTCCCATGCCCTCACGCTAAGTAATGTTGATTTAACTTTCATACCAGGAAAATAATTGATGTCAATGACAACATGATTGGTTGTTCCCTTTTCAATAACGATGTCAATACCAAACATGGAAAGACCCTGGAAAATTGAAGCAAAGGACAATAGATTAGTAATGAGGATGTTACGACAGATGATGGTGATGATGATGATGGTGATGATGATGTTAACACCAGAACAGGAATTTGATGGACAATGATGATGATGCCAATAACAGTTGGATGTTGATGAATGATGATGGTTGTGGAGATGGTCATGGTTATGGTTATGACAGTGTTATTGGCGAGGATAATGATGCTGGTGGTGATAAAGACGATGTTGAGAATGATGGTCATCAGGTTGGTTAGTGGCTGTTTGTCAACTAAATCTAATTCAACTTTAAAAAAGAAGGATTTTCTAGGGGAGGGGAAATTTGGGTGTGAATAAAAACAGATTGCGATAGTGAAAAAAATTAATTATCTCACCAGTTTCTTTTGGAGTTTTTTTACTATTTTGGCCACTATTACTTCATCTGTTGGTGTAGCTTTGCCTGTGTTATCAATTTCGTCCAACTATTAAAGAAAAATGAGTGATGATAAAGCATCTTTCTACTGTGAAAATATTTCATCTGCATTTCTTACCAGACTTAAATGTGAAGATGATTCAGCTTTTGAAACATCATGGCTATTGAAAAAGATCGTCTTGGGTTGATCATCTTAAATTTAGAAGAAGAAAAAGTAAAAAATAGGCTGAACTGTGCTTTTTTTATCAGACAATTTTTTTTAACATCAAGTGCCAAGAAGGCTGAAAAAATTACTTCATAAACAATACAGTCTACTTTTTATTAATACCCTGAAACAACCTCTGAGCTGATCAAAGTCAGGGCATGGCTAACTCACAGATTGAACCCTGAAACAGCCTCTGGGCTGATCAAAGTCAGGGCATGGCTAACTCACAGATTGAACCCTGAAACAGCCTCTGGGCTGATCAAAGTCAGGGCATGGCTAACTCACAGATTGAACCCTGAAACAGCCTCTGGGCTGATCAAAGTCAGGTCATGGCTAACTCACAGATGGAACCCTGAAACAACCTCTGGGCTAATCACATGTGATGCCAAGTTTGCTAAGTCCAGGATTCGGAATCACACTCATAGCCCCTGAAGTGAGAGACCAACCCCATTGATTCAAACCCTTCCTATCTATTCATTTTTATTCTCAAATTTATCGTTACCTTTTCTCTTATAAAAGTTTTTTATAGATGGTCTATGTACAGTATGGTAATGATTTGCTGCTACAAACACCTAAATCAAAATATAAACGTTGTAAATGATCTGTCAACACTGCATAAATTTATTTAATATTATAGAAATAGATAAGGTGTTTGAGTGCTATATGCAGCACATAGTGATTGCTAGAAAAGGAGCGAAGTGATAGAAGAAGCATGGGTTGTACTGGTCCGTTGTACCAGAGATAGCCCTTTTTCAAATTCATGAGATACTACTGTCTTATGTGACCAAACTACCTTCATTTACACAGGGTTAGCCTCAATTTTGTGTAGAATATTCATGTGTCCAGTGTGAAGGTCCGTGGAATTTCAAAGTGTTTGTATTGTTGAAGTGTTGCATTCATTACTTTACCATTGGTATTTGTGAATTTTTTGACATTGAAACGAGGCTAACCCTGCGTAAATGAATCTGTAGTCAATGAACACAGCAGTATTTTATGAATTCGAAAAAGGGCTGTTGTGCTTCTCATCAGTACTCCTATGTTCTGCCAATCTGTCAAACTCTAAATGCTTTATATCTGCATAAAATTATAGACAAAAACTAATAGAAAGTTGTCACATGTTCTTTTTGTTCTCATAAAGTGTTTGTCCTCAACCAATCCCAAACAAATTTATGAAAGTAGTTTTATAAACAACAATGATGCATACAACTCCACTAATGACACTCACTTTATACAATATTGCATTATGATTAACAAAATGCTGTACAACGCAGGGAGGTGTAACGTCTTTTAATCCATCTTCAGCGAACATTAATGACATCTGAACAGAGAAAATAAGATATTTTCTATACATATATTTATATCATAACAGTCATAACATATTCATGCAGTAAGTTCTTGGACTGAACTTTCTTTCTTTCTTTTGATTTTTTTGACTATTTTCTTGGACTGAACTTACCCTATGACTCTGGTCTGATCCATGTCCAATAAGTGGTTTACATACTATAATAATTAAAATTATATCAATGATGATGATGATGATGATACTAATAATAGACTTCTTGCAGCACTTCAGCAAGCAGCTAAATTTTGAGGACAAAAAAATAGGTTTCCAATTCTCAGGGGATTGAAATTCGTTTTTTTTTGTTCTACAAATTGAGCTGCTTTGATGTCACATGAAAAAAATAGGTCTCCAATTCTCAGGGGATTGAAATATTTTTGTTCTGTCCTACAAATTGAGCTACTTTGATGTCACATGAAAAAAAAATAGGTTTCCAATTCTCAGGGGATTGAAATTCTTTTGTTCTGTTCTACAAATTGAGCTGCTTTGATGTCATGTGAAAAAAATAGGTTTCCAATTCTCAGGGGATTGAAATTCTTTTGTTCTGTTCTACAAATTGAGCTGCTTTGATGTCATGTGAAAAAAATAGGTTTCCAATTCTCAGGGGATTGAAATTCTTTTGTTCTGTTCTACAAATTGAGCTGCTTTGATGTCATGTGAAAAAAATAGGTTTCCAATTCTCAGGGGATTGAAATATTTTTGTTTTGTCCTACAAATTGAGCTGCTTTGATGTCACATGAAAAAAATAGGTTTCCAATTCTCAGGGGATTGAAATTCTTTTTTTTTTTGTCCTACAAATTGAGCTGCTTTGATGTCACATGAAAGGGGTTTATGATAATTAATACAAAAGCTTACTATACAATAAGCACTAATTTGTACTAAATAGCATGATGAAACAATACTATATAAAATTTAGTACAAAATATATTTTTAGTTCTGTTTCCCATATTAAGACAGTGTAAACACTGTTTCAGACCATTAATTAATCTGGCTTGGAATACTTTTCTTAAGTACCAGTAAGTGCTCCAGCCCCTTAGGGCATTTTACCTTTATAACATCTCAAAACAACCTCTAGACCCCATTGAACATGATGTCAAAGCAGCTTAATTTAAAGGATAAAAAATAAGAATTTTGATCTCTTGAGAATTGGAAACCTATTGTTTTGTCCTCCTAATTTCAAATTGAGCGGCATTCCAAAGTGCTGCAAGGGGTCTATTATCAATTAAAGTACTTGTATAAAATCCTTGATAATGAGTAGACCCTTTCAGTTTTGGTATAATGTTTTCCCATTTCAAGCTAAGTGTCATTCCTTTGAGCATAATTCTTAGTTGTTCAATGAATGGTACTACACTTCTCAGTACGACCAAACGACCAAAGTTTTGTCATGAAGTTTTTGTGTTCAAAAGTGCATGTTCTCAGGGGCAACATCAAAAGTATTGAACCATATAGTGTGGGGGGAAATAATGAGCTTAATTGCCACCAAAGTGATGTCAATATCAAGCTTGCTTTCTATTGAATACTTTGAACGTTGCCCCTGACAACATGCACTTTTCAACAACAACACTTTGTGACAGAACTTCGGCCAATCCAAGCTCAACTGAGAAGCATAATAACACTTAGAAGATAATTCTGTGAGACTTGCCCTCTTATTCTCAAAAAATTAATGCTATCTGAAATTGAAAAATATTTCATTTCAAAGAAGGTAGCAAGGTCTACAAAAGAACAAAACGAGAGGGTGGGAAATGGGTGCATAAAATTAAAGAGGAGAATGGAAGGTAAATTCGAATAGTAAGAAGCAGAGGGAACAAATCAAATGCCAAAGACTTACCCATTGGGAACTGAACATTTGCTGCTCTAATCCTTCTAATATTTTCATCCAAATCTGTTGAGTCTATTCTCACAAAGTTCGGCATGTATGTCCTAATTCCTACAATGAAAATAAAAATAAAAAATGTAAATAAATGACATGGGGACCGTCTGAAATTGGAAAATACTATGCTTAAATTTGAGAGACCTTTTAGTAGCTATTTATTAATTTATCAACCGTAATATAGATGCAAAGCTATAAGCCCCTTTCACATG
This sequence comes from Anthopleura sola, assembly GCA_023349425.1. Lineage (NCBI taxonomy): Eukaryota > Metazoa > Cnidaria > Anthozoa > Actiniaria > Actiniidae > Anthopleura > Anthopleura sola. The sequence continues at coordinate 11,811,539 of JALHLI010000004.1, read as the reverse complement.
ATGTCAAAGCAGCTCAATTTTGAGGACAAAGCAAAATAATTTCAATCTTCTGAGAACTGGAAACTATTGTTTTGTCCTCCAAATTCAGCTGTATTCCAAAGTGCTGCAAGGGGTCTGTCTATCGGGCACTTCAGAAATAGACTATAGTTCTTAATTTGTGTGTGCTGTTAAGATGCTGTCTCTTAATGCTGTGATACACCGATTTTTAACTTGGTGGACACAGATCACTGAGGACTGTCTAGCCTCGTTTTCACCCCTCAATCCAGGCAAACGATGCGTGTTCTGAATTGGTGTATTATTGGTTTAGGTTATTTCTATCCTGTGCTTTAAGCATTTTCCTAGAGGTTCGTAAAACTCTTTGATCATGGCACAATATATCAGTTTGCTACAAAGCTATGGGAATATATTTCATTTTTATAGAATGTTGTTGTTTACATGTGCTGTCAGTAAATACATCATTCATTTAACATATACACCCTTTTAATAAGTCCTATGATGACGAATTTCAAAAGAATAGATCTGATGTCAAACGTGGAAAATGAAGCATTGTAGGATTTATTAAAAGGGTTTATAACATTCAACATATTCAGGATAATTCAGGATAATTTCTCACCATCTTCTAAAAATTCACATTGTTTCATCACTTGATAACTGACTAAACGATTGCAGAGTTTTTGTACACAATCCAGTGGATCCAGAACTCTGACCTCTGGGTGACAATCTAGATAGTTCTACAAGAGAATCAGTAACAAATAATGAGAATCTAACATTGAAGTTTTCATCAATTTTATCAAACTCTGAAAAACTTCCCATATATATCTTAAATTTTTCATTTTTTGCAACATGGTTGGCATAGTGATGACAGGGCTTACCTCTCATTTGTGGCCTTGGTTTGAGTTCTTAATGAGCTAAATATTTTAGAGCGAGTAGAGTTGCTTTTCAACTGGTAGTTCTCTCCTGTGCTCCAAGGGTTTTTCTCCAGGTTTTCTAATTTTCCTCCCTCAACTTCTAAATCCCAATTAGATTTCACTAAATAAAGCACTACTCTGGTGGGTTGTCACTGCTAATTCCCACTATTTATTCATCAATTTTTAATGTATTCATACATTAAAAATATATATAACCTATTTATATTCCATTGTTAACTCAAACATCTTAGATATCATTTTGAGCTTGATAATGATGTTAGATGAATACCGAAACGTCTTTCATTTTCTGACTAGATTTACCATAAAATTTATAATGTAAATAGCTAGGATTAGAAGCCATAATAGACCTTTTCTGAGATATCAAACATGGCACATTGTGGTCTAGCTTCAGTACAAACATCTTTCATTCATTATATACCATATATAGTGTTGTTTGTACTAGAGTCTAGACCACAATGCATCATGTTTATCAAATTCAGAAAAAGCCTATGTAGAATATGAAGTTACCACGAAAAAAGTTTAACACTTGCACAAAAATATGGACCTCACCTCTAAACTTTGAATAGTTTTTAAAGCATGTTCATCTCCATCAGTAGCTTGGGCCATATAGTCTGTAATCTTCTGGAGTATAATATCAAATGGACCTTGATCTTCCAGGGGGATATTAAGATCAATCTGTTAGATAAAATGGCCAAAATATTAATTTCTTTAATAACTTTTTTAACACCTTTGTTGCAATCAAATACCATATTATATAGATGCATCAAGAGTTCCATGCTGCTGCTCAATGCGCATGCTCAGGGGATTAAAAAGTGGAATAATATTTTGTAAAGTATGCAATTTTTTGGTATATTTGATTCAGAATTCGCTTAACGGTACGCGATCTTGAATATTTAGTGAAAATTGTACTTGACAAGAAAGATACAACTAAAATATAGCATATTTTACAAATTTTATCCTACTTTTTAATCCCCTGAGCATGCGCTTAGAGCAGTAGCGCGGAACTCTTGATGCGTGTATTGTATATTCGGAGTCTGCGGTGATTATAATAACATTTTAATCAAGATGAAAAATAGTCTTAATCAAATATGCATGTAAATTTACTGCTATCATTAGTATTCTGCAAACCAGTAGTTGTGAGTTGCCCATAGGTATTGGCTTTTCACTGCTGCCAGCCAAAAATATAAAAGGTGCTCACTGATTGGTTTTGATTAACGGCAGCGAAAAACTAATTTCACAACAAGTTGTTGAAATTGTCTGAGTTCACAGAATATTGAGAATCGCAGTAATTAAAAATGTATGTAAGCTTAAGTGTAAGCCTGTAAGAGGTCTTTTCTATTCCCTTCAGCTCTATCCAAGATGAAATTGTCTTGGGTATTTCACCAATGGTCTCTCACTACAATATTAAACTGCATGTGGCAGGGAAAAACATGAAATGTGCTATTGAAAATGCAAATTAACATGTCTTAAACCGAGAAAGAATAATGAATAAAACAGTTGGGGGAAAAAAAACAGAAATGGCTATCGTCAAAGACAAGAATTACAATCATACTTCTATGCTGAAAAGCACGCAAATGTCTTAGAAATTCCACCAAAAAATTACCGAAAAAAAATCATAAAAGCTAAACGTGAATAATATTTTTCTCTAAACATATTTTCAAAGCTGGAAGAATAAATTATAACACAATAATATAAGTCTTATTTGCGATGAATAATTTTTGTTGTGTTTGTGTTGACTATAACTATGGAACGTAAACAAAATACTAAAAGATCGATCTACAAACAAAAATAAATCATCGATCGCGGTAATATGTCAGAATGAAAATTTCCCCATTGAAAATATTTCTAAATTTGAAATATTATTAAAATAGAGAAAAGTTTTGACTGAAAATGTCGAATATTGATGTTTCGACATGCCTGTATTTAGGCATGATCGATGCATTCATTCATCATTGTTTTTAGTCGCGTCTAAATCAAGAATGTATTTTCACAACTTGTATTTATTATGTAAATACACGAACGATAAATGAAATATGTAATGATTTTAGGATTTTTGGGGTTCATTTATAACTATTTTCAAGTGTTCTTGTTGTTTTTGTATGTGTTGGTCCACACCCCAATATTACAAAATACGTGACAACGAATCGAGAATAACTTACTTCGATGAGTTCAATGCCAGTCTCGCTGAAAAAAAAAATGAAAATAAAAATCCAATAAGGAATCTATACTGCTAATCTCATCAAAAAGATGATTGCTTCTTGGTTAAGAAGTTGAAATAAAATGAAAGTCACGGCAGGAAGTGAGTCGTAGCTGTTCTAAACTCACCTACACAACTCGAAGAAGGCATCAAAGACTGTCTTGCGTTTCTTCTTTGGACTCAATAAAAGTCCAACACGCTTCCTTCCCATGGTCAAAGGAATAAGCTGCTTTGTTGTAGAACTCATTCTCAAGGTGTGAACGAGAGGAGTCAGCCATAAAGTGGTAGTTTTAAGGTCATTTTCTGGAAGTTTGTTTGCGAAGTTCACAACTACTTGTCTCCACATGTGTGGACAGTCGTGTAGATTCCATTCTTCCGCCCGCGGAAACTGAATCACACAGGGTGACCAAAACAAAAAATTTAAGTTGTGAGCCGATTCCCGCTAGCGCGCTCCTTGCGTCAAACATGGCTTCTGCGTAAAACCGCGAGCATTTGACATACCTTAAAGTGGTTTGAAGGAGTGGCATTTGACCTTAAAATCAACACCTCGTCGTATAAGCAAGGCTATCGCTTTTCTTTCCCAAAATATCTGACATTTTTCCAGGGGCCCCCAATGACACGTCTTGAGTGAGTTGGAGTATAGACCCCTTTTCACGAGACGTCAAAGCAGCTCAATTTGGAGGACGAAACAAAAGAATTTCAACCTTCTAAGAATTGGAACCTATTGATTTGTCCTCCAAATTGAGCTGCATTTCGACGTATTGCAAGAGGTCTATAGTTAACTATGGTTGGACTGGAGGGTATGAAATGGTCGTTTACATTTTCAAGATTTGAATAAAGGAGTTTGGTGCTAGATTATTTTTTCCCGCATTCTTCATCACTGCGCCTTCTGATACATTCTTTATTCTCTAACAACAGTGAACTTAAGTTTTTGCATTTTTTCTATCTCCATTTCAAATTTCCTGTAATTATGGAAGCCTAATCCAACGTCCAATGCCATGACTCATAGCCCTCAAGAGAAAGAAAACCGTAAAGAAATAAAGGAAGAACCCGGGGAAGAACCTCAATTGATGTTTAAAACACAGTTCCAGACAGCTCAAAGCAGTATAAAATTTCCCCTCCTCTGAAACCACGGCAAGCCTCCCTTCCCCTCTGAAACCAAGGATTCCTTCAGTCTAATGAAATCATTATATACTTCAGACCCCTGAACTGAGAAACCTTATCGCATTGGCAATGTTGCTATCCAGCAAAAGTTATGTTAGAGTGCATTTAGCCAAACTGTTGAATAGTTGACGTCACCTAACTTATTTACTATTTTAGGTGACGACACCTAAATAGTTATCTAAAAAGTTATGACCTAAATTTAATTTATCTAACTATTCAACGTTGTAACTAAATGCACTCTAGGATGATGTCGTTCGAGGATTTGACGAGAACATATAAGCCAGGGTGTGGCATGGGTGCGGCCCTAATTCAATAACGTAGTCCTAAGAAGATTTACCCTATTGTCACGTTCCTTACAAATTTGGAATCCTCATTTGAAAATGAAAAACCCCTTAAAGCATTTTATATCTCATGGTCATCACCGTATTATATCGGAATGAAAGCCTTCAGTCATGGCTAGCTGGCGCCATTCAGATGTCATCCCCATTCCAGACCACGTCAGTAATTTCCGATTCCGGCCGACGAGTACTATTAATTTGTTAACCTGTAACGCTATAAGCGTATTTACTAAGGTATTGATTTTTCCCATTGAATGGCAAACTGACGCCCAAGAAAGTACGAGAATTTTTTCCCTCATCCACTTTCCGCATGAGCAACTCTGAGAAGAGGTCTGAGTACGAGAATGAAATTTAATGACTCGTTTCAGTCTCTCTCGATAAGAAAATCCAAAATGGCGGCTCAGATGAGAAACTTTCGTCTCTTAGTAAAACAACTGAAATCACCCTTTTCGAGGTCTTTCGGTACAAGAAATAACCATAATCTGTTAGTTAGAGATATAAATGGAGTTGTTATTCAGCATAAGAATTTATTTGCAACAATAGCATGCATGGAATTAAGAGTTTTGTCAAGTCATTTGCATGGGTCTTCAGGAACCAGAAGCTATCATGTTGGAAGAACACTAAGTATGTATACAAGTAAAATTTGTCTTTCTTGTTGTTCTGCCCTTTCCATTGAGCTGCTCTGATTGCTATGAGAGGTCTTTGGTTCAGTAGTAAAATTCTTTGTTAACATTTTTAAGGTATAAAGGCCTCCAATCTGTCAAAGGATAAGCCATTACAGAAGGCTGACGTCGGCTGCCCAATCTGTAGTGCAAATATTTCATTTTCATACAAGGTATTTAAATCATTAACTCATTATTATACTAATAATTCTATTAAACTCTCAAATTTAACTGCCATGGTACATTGTGGTCTAGCTCGGGTACAAAGATCTTTTGTTCACCATGTTCCAATTCTAGCTGACAATATTTAGCTAGAATTGGATGTTATTCCAGTCACATCTTTGTATGCCTATCATTTTGAGCCAGAAAGGTATGATGTAGCGAAAGCTAATTTGGCAGGTCATCATGACCAGCCGTTACTTGTGAGTACAGTTGGTTAAGGGTTTTTCTCCAGATTCTTGGGTTTTCCTCCCTCCACAAAACCTAGCTACCCTCACTTAGATCAGCCCAGAAAGTGTTATGACAGGGTTTGATAAAGTCTTTAAGGTTTTGAAGGAATTGTCATGAAAAGTATGATTTATAGAAACATTGTCTTTTCTCTTGTTTCCAGGATGTACTTTTTCTATCTCAGTTTCTGTCTCCAGAAGGAAATTTATTAAGTAGAAGAGTTACAGGTAAGGGACCATTCATTTTTTATCTGGAGGGGGGAGGAGGGCTTGTGGTTTTGAGGGGGCATGCATCAGAAACATTTTGGGCTTAGATTGACTGATGGGGGAATTATCAAAAGATGAGTGAGCTAAAAACCTGTGTGAAAGAACTGAACAAGAGATATTCGAATTCAAAATCTTGACTTTTTATATCACTGGTAAAGTACTGGCATTTTTGAGAGGGGGCATATAAGAAAATATATCTAGAGCTGTAGAGAGGGAATTAGGTTTTAAAATGTGTATAAAAAGGGAGTCATGCAAAATTTTAGACACAAGTTACTGAAAAAAATGAACGGTCCCTAATACATCAAGAGTGAGTTCCTAAAATACCTAAAAAACTGGACATGTTGTTATGGTAACAGAATATATAACAGCTCTACAGGTCCAGTAGCTGGTTGCCATGGCAATCTAATTCTGTCTAAAAGCTGGCACTTGAATCAGTAATTTATGGTACTAGTTAAAAGTTTTATTAATAAAGACAATTGTTGTCTGACAGGTGTATGTGGAAAACAGCAAATAAAACTTGAAAAGGCTATTAAAATATCTAGAAGACTGGGTGAGTTGGTTGTACTTTGACTTCACTTGCATTTTATTAAGGCACATGTACCCTTTTTGGATCAGATTTTCACCTTTCTACATGAAAGAAACGGAATAAATCTTTTTCCACTCTCACTAGATAGATACACTTTATTTACAGAGGGAAACCATAATAATATTACCATAATCATGTACTGATCCTGTAAAATCGAACTACATGTATACTGGTGTATGTGGAAAACTACCCTGCCTAGTGTTGCACACAGGGATGAGATAGCAAAGCAGAGATAGCAACTCTTTTTTTCTTTTCTTTTAAGGTCTTCTTCCAAAGTGTGGTCCTGTTACTACTCAAGAACCAAGCATTAGCTAAAACACAAGAAACTAAAGTCTTTTTTATGAAACTCTCTATAAGAATACTATGTTAGTTTCTTTGACATCTAAGTTTTTGGCTTCCATTGATCAAAATATCAGGAACTTGGACTTTTGTGAGTGTAATGGATGGCAAGCTTGTAGTCCTCTATCCAATAACCAAAAAACACTACATGACTATTCTACATAGCCTGCGTAGCAGCCCAAAGCTGGGGTGGGGGTTGGGATGAGGGAAGATGGGTAGGCAGAACCCTTTTGCAATTTCCCATGTTGCATAAATGATTTTTTTTTTGAAAGAGAGTAGATAACATCAGAGATTTGGAGCTGATATCTTCACATTTCATTGCTATAATTTACTTACTACTTAAAGCATAACAAGACTTATACATATGTACAGAAGTGTTGAAGAATGTATAATAATCACAACCTTAATGTCCATTGTCATATTAACATAATTTCTTGCTAATAGACAATTTCAATGATAATAGAGTTTTCAGTTATCTTAAAGTTTGGATTGATAGGAGTATAAAACTGACTTGAGATATTTAACATATAGTATTTTACAACATAAAAGGCAGGTCCAGGTTCTTGTTGCCAGTTCCAACATAAACAGAGCCATATTTTCTAGACCCTGGTACGTGGTAAAATGAGAAGCCAAGCCAGTGGAGACTCCGTAAAGTAACAAGACCACTGCCTCTCTCAAATTGAATGCTCCATGAACCTGTAAAAGAGTACAATTCAGTTAAAATTATGAACCTTAGAATCCAACCTCCCAAATGTGTAGTCCCTGGTTCAGTAGTTAACTTTTACAGTGGATGTGCAAAAGTATTCCCTTCAGAACTTCCTGGCCCATAGGGATTTCTAAAATTTTAAGCTATACATTACAATTCTACAGAAATGTAATGTTGATAAAACTAAGGAATTGGAAAACTGTTTACAAAGAAAGGAAGGTGATCTTGTAGCATACCTCCTTTAGGAACATCAGTGTCAATGGGGTCCAGAAAGTCAATTGCTTTGTCGAGCTCTGCCTGCAACAACAACAACAACAAAACTTTATGATGAAGCAAGTGTGCGACAGCTCCAGGTGGGAAGTCTTCAGACAACATCACTTGTTTTCTCCTTATGATTGGAGCTTTCAGCATTCCAAGGGTATATGGAAAGGAAGGGATGTATAACTTCTGGAACTACACAAGAAATAAGTATACCATGTTTACCTTTTGAAGTAAACTTTTCTTTAGGAAAATTACTGGATCTCGAAAATGAAAGTAAGATGATAATTTGCCACCATCAGCGACTGAAAGTCCTAAAATTCAAAAGCAAAAGAAATCCATTCAAAATCTTTATCCTATAGAGAACCATTTCTTATAAATCCATATATTTTTATGACAATTTTAAAGTTCAGTTCTAGAAGATATCCCTAACTGCTTTGTAGAGAGGGTGAGGTGCCAAGTCCTGAGGGGTGGGGACAATTATTGTGCGGATGGAGTCATGCATTGAGCATTTGCCCTTGGGGGGCACCCCTATGGAAACTGTAATCCATCCTTACTAGAGTATCACAGGACTATGTTACTATGTTACTAAGGATATTGATAGATTTTGATGATGGTGAATGGTTATGAGGAACTTACCCTCAAAAGAACGGTTCTCCAGTACTGATCCTGTAGCTGTCCTGATGTAGGCTCCCCTTGGTACAAGCCTGACATCATAGTCAATTGCTTCTATGACTGTAGCTAGTCTGTCTTCCTCTTTTATCAGTATCTGCAACAACAAAAAATTCACATATATCATTAACCTGTAACTGGAATCCTTTGCTAGCAAAAACAAAAATTGAAGTGTAAATATACAGATCACAAAAAAAAAAATTTCCATAAAAAGTCTTATTCAAAATGAGGAATAAAATATTTTGTAAACATAGTAAGGAACTGATCATCTATTACAACGCAGGGGGGGGGGGGGTGATTTTAGAGGGGGTACAATTTTCAAAATAAACTGAAAGTGGGGGTTCCTTTTTTTGCAATTTCAAAATACTGGGGGTACAGTTGTAGGTTTTATGCTATCATGCAGCCCAGTAACTCTTTAACAAGGGTACATTTTCTTGAATGAGGATGAAGAGGGGGTTAAATTTTTAATCGAGAAATATTATGGGGGGGGGGGGGGGGGGGTACAAATTGTACATAAGGTGTTTTTCTTTGAAAAAAAAAACCCCTCCCCACGTGACTTAATTAACGATCGGTCCCTAACACTGTACAATGTATTTATTATCAAATGTTTCTACTTACAGTATTTTCTTCTTCACCTCCTTCACCTTTCTCTGCATCTTGATTACTCATTTTAACTGCTTCGGTGTGTTCATACTCATAGGAAGGATCCCCCGTGAATCGACCCTTAACAAACGAACACTCATTTCTCATTCTTGCTGTTACTACTGGAAGCAGACCCCAGTGTATACAATCTTGACTACAAGAATAACAACAACAACAAATTAAACTCTTGGAATCCACTCTTGTATCGCGAATTCATAGCACCAAAAAAATAACAATCAATCAAATCAGCATCATCAAACATCTCTTAAAATCCAGTTAACTTACCTGTATAGCGATTTCTTTTCTTTTAGCTCGTCTTTTCCAATTCCTTGGACAATAAAGTAGTCATTTTTCACCCCAAGAATCTTCCCCCAAAACAGTACTCGAGCAAACTTGTAGTTATTTCTCAAAATAACCAACGAAGACTGCAAAGCTGCCTTCTGTTCCGTACTAAGAACAACTCCACTACTTCCAACGTAGTCAATATTCACGTGAAGGCCTTCTGATTCCATAATTTTTGAGGATAAATTTGAGCAAATTCAAAATGCTTCTTCTTCTGATGTCCTTTTCTTTCGACTGTTGCTCGGGTTACCATGGTAATAAATTTTCTTCCGCTGGTCAAGCGCACTGCATACACCGGATTCTCAAAAGAGCGAATCAGAATTAGCGTTAGATGCTTATAAACTATATCGTCACACCTCTAAATGAGCCAATCATTAAATCTGTTATATAGACTCAAACGTGGAAAACTTCAAAACTTCAAAAGTTTTTTGCTCATTTTTGTTTTCATTTCTTATTTTTATATGGCTTTTGCTCACAATGGTTTTGTATTCAAACCCTCGATACTGTTTTACGAGGAGCTTTATAACTGGTGTTGTATGCCTGTACAAGAAAATCAAGTTATTGTGAATCTTTCTAGTGATTTTGACCGTAAGCCACTGGAGGATGAATTGGAAAACCAAATTGAACAAACCTGGGAGAAAAGAGTTAAGGATTTACCTTTATTGTACAATGCATCTAAATTTAGGCTACAAAGCGTGGAACTAACTGAAGACAGGCTTATATTGAACGTAGGAATGACTTGCTATCGAGATTTTATTTGTACAAATATGCGGAGTGAAATAAGAGAACGCATTAGACAGCATGGCTTGGACAAGTATGGTGACCCTCATGCTTGCTTTGCGGATCCGGTTGGCGTTGATGGACTCGTCATATCAAGTGATGATAAAGTTGTTCTTTTGAGGAGGAGTCAGGAGGTTTATGAGGCACCTGGGATGTTCCATATCCCTGGTGGACACCCAGAACCAAGTGTAAGTGATTCAGGGGGCAAGGGAGGGGTATGGGTATACACTCCCCTGGGTGCTCAGGGGTGGGCTCTAATTGTCTTGGTGAGGAGGATTGGATGGGTGTGTACAGCGACACTAGGGTGTATGATGATGCAAGCACATTGTTAAAACAGTTTTCAAGTGTGTACCGTCATCCTTGGTATGCCATTCTCACTAGGATGTGGAAAAGCACCAATTACTGAGGTTCTAACAAAGACGGCAATGGCAAGGATGATGATAGGTGCATGAAAAACAGTTTTAAAAATGTGCTTGTGTCATCGTCCTAGTGTTATCATTCTTGATGCATGCAGATGTGAAAGGTCTTTATTGTTGAGGGACCTAATATAAAGGGACCTTTGACAAAGAAGAACTTTTGAAAACTAATTTTCTCATTCCTACCTCTCACATAAATAATGACTGTTCCCTTTGTTTTATCGGTTGGATTACATTTTATTTCTCTCCGAGAGTTGAAAAGAGAGTGGTATCCCTTGTTTATACAAAGTACCAATTCCTTCCACAGGAGGTTAAAGGTAACAAAGAAGGAAAGCTGGAAGACATGGTTCCTAAAGATGTTGTACATGAAATGTTCTATTCAATAGTTAAAGAAATCAGGGATGAGGTAAAATCTGGATTAAGTTTCGAAAACCTCTTCTGGATTTCCAGAATTATGGCCTGGTAACTACCTTAGTTTATTCTTCATCCCCTCCCCTCCCCCTCGCCCCTCCCCCCCACCCTCAACTAGAAAATTTCCATGTCCCTAATACAGTCGTTTGCAAAGTTCTAAGCCTGAACACTAGACATCAAAACATTTTCTAAGTGGAGCTTGAAACTTGTATGTTTGGTGCCAGGCTAAAGGGTCTACATTTGGCGGTCTGATTTTTATTCTTTAATAAAAGAATATATTTTGCATCATAGGTCAATGTACCCATTGAGTCCTTAAGTTGGCCAGTTCTGATAGGGATCCAAAGGAACCAAGAATCTAGTGGAAGACCAGAGGCATGCTTTCTTGTAAGGTAACAAAGAATATCTTGGACAACAACAAGGTCCAATTCTGTGAGTTTTTGCTATGCATGTTTGTGAAATATTGTACTGTACTTCATAAAATGTTAAGTGATATCAATATTCTTTAATTTAAATTGCACACTTGGTTACATAACACTTTCTGTGCATTATGAATTTCATTTTTTAGGTGTTCTCTCTCAAGTGAAGAAATAAAGAAATGCTATGCCAAAGGTGGGCCAGAAGCCTATGAATCTACAGAAATTCTCACCATTAGGATGTCTGTAAGTACACATTGGAATATACATTACCCTAACAGACCCTTTTCAAATATGGCACCAATGAAGTCAAACCAGGATACTGTAGATCCTGGGATGTCCCAGATATTGTGAGTGAAACTTAATTGTTTTCCCATTTCCAAGTTCCTGTAGACTGACATATTTTTTCAGTTTAAAAATTTTTTCTTTTAATGTGGATTGCTGTTTTTTAATTGATAAAGGTTCTCAGACCATTGACTATGTAAGAAATAAATAATAAGATGGCCAATCCTCCTTTGATGTCATAGCGTGCCATATTTGAAAAGGATATAATGTGTCTTTGTCTTGGAAGTATCATAATAACTCAATAACTAAAATAATTCCATTACCAAGTACTAAGATGCCAATGTTTTTATTTTATTAAAATTGAAACTAAAAATATGTTATCCAAACTAATAGGAATTTAGAGAGTGGAATCTGACCAATCAGATGTCAAAATTGTTAGAGGAAATCACTCCAAGTACAAAAGCAACTCTCCATTTTTACCTCCAGAAAAACAACTGTTGCCATAAAATGAAAGATCAAGCTACATAGCACTGGAGGGTCTGAAGATGGTATATAATGTAGCAAAGAAAATATACATACCTCCCCACATGGAGAGGGATTGGAATTTCAAAGGGGTGGGGAAGGTCTGAGGAGGGTATATTGTGTAAAAAATATCCATACCTCCCCCATTGGAGGGAGCTTCTTGGGAAGGGGGACCAAGTTTTTTAAGATTTTATAACTAGGGCAGGGATATTTTCTGAACCTTAGACAAGACATACATTTATTGATACTATGGTTGACAACTTGTTTCTCCATATGTAATATTTGGGTCAGTTCCAACTTTGTTAACCTACAAACAATACACATCTATCAAGTATGCAGCTACTGTCCCTAGCAGAATACCAAGACATGATGCTCCCAGCACCACAAATGTTGAGACTTCTTCTGAAGGTGGTTCAGTCAAACCAACATTGACAGCAAACTCAGCAGTTAGGTCACAGAAGCTAATAGTATATAACACAAAACAAAATATTATCAAACTAATGCATAATGAGGGACTGCGGACATGAGGATTTGGACAGTTTTACATGCAGCTTTTCAGCCTCTAAATTGAGATGGCCAAAATATTGAGAGTCACTCAGTCAGTAGGAATAGCATTTTGTAGGAAAACTAGAACAGAACTAAGCTTTCTGGGGTTTCAAAACAGTTGTCTGACCGGCTATTAATAGAGCTATTTCAAAAAAGGTGATGAAGGTTTTGTTGCTTGTTGCATGACAGTTGCATTACAAGCCCAAAATGCAGTATGGGTGATGTGATTTCAAGCAATGAAAGGTCGCAACTATTCGGAATTCCCCAGATTTTGTCTGCAGGTTTTTGCAGCATATTCTCTTCAGTGCTGACATTATTTACATATGAGTATAATACATTTCAAGCTTGGTTAGCGACATGTAATATGCAACAAGCAAGATGCAACATGCAACAAAACCTTCATCAACCTTTTTTGAAATAGCTGTATTCTTAGTTTAGGCAGTAGCTATACCTTGTGCGAGGATCAATAACTCTCAGTTTGAATACATATAATCCTCCATCATCCCATATCACCGCTGATCCTCCTGTACTGTTCATTATTTCATATGGCATGTCCAAGTTAGAATCATCATTGTTGCTGCTTCCATTCAGATTAAAACAACTGTGATGGGCCTGGTGTGTCATAGGAAATGGGAAATGAAATATGCGTGTTTATCTTATTTATTCATTTATAATAACATCCCAGGATATGAGAAAGATGTGGAGGTTTTAATCCACTAAAGCATTCAATTTCCCACCCATTTATCCATCCATCCATCCACCCGTCCATCCATCCAATCAACCATTCATCCAAACTTTCATTCAACCATCCACCCTTCTATTCATTCATCAAACCAACCATCTAACCAACCAACCACCCAACTATTCATTCACTCCCTCATCCATCCATCTTTCCTTCCACCCACCCATCCATCTTCCCACCATGCCATCCACAAATTCACCCATCCACCCAAAGACGCACACATCTTCTACCCCTCCTTCCTTACCTACCTACCCATCCAGACATCAATCATTTAAACTACCTATTCTGCACATGCCCATTAGTCCACCCAAACATGCACCATTACCTGATGTTTCCAGTCCTGATCAGCTTGAAGAGCCTTTAAGCCCTCAATCATTCTACTCCAGGCCTGAGGGACTCTGACACACCCAGCCTTTTTACAAAGAATATCATTAAATCAATATTGTATGCATAATATTTTCAGACTTGTTCTTACAAAAGAAGGGATATATTAAAAAAATGAATAATAATTATACCTTATTGCGATTTTGAGTACTGCATCTTTTTAATTTACGGGGATTGGAAATTCCTGGGATGGTTGGAGTCTTAAAGGTGTTTATTCTTAATATTTTCTTAACAGACAATTCTGGATCTGTGCAACAAACCTGTCGCATGGTTCTGCTATAATGATATGATCTTCTACCATGTTTCTCCCACATTAGGAAGTCACCTTTGACTTCAGTCAGAAACTTATCATTGTCATATCTTGAACAAAAAAATATTTTTTGGTGTTATTCATGTTCATGCAACCCCAATACCTCTTTGTAGTAAGATACAGAATAAATCTCTACCTGTTGCAACCCACACCCAGGGTCTTCTTTAGACAACTGATTGTTGTGCAAGAAATGGCAAGGGCCTGTTCCCAAATATGAGAGTTGTAGTGATTCTTATTTTAACTTTCATTTGTCAAATTTACAGTTCTTATACATTTTACAGTTTTTATACATTTTACAGTGTATATATATATATTCACCATTTTCCAACTAAGCATTCATGTGAGGCTCCAAGATAGTTTCAAAGGATTATTCAAATTTGAACCACGCAGCCTAAAGTGAATGCTTTGTGTTTGACTAGTGAACCAATGTATGGAAAGTGGTGAATGGTGACTTTGTTGTAGTACTTACACATGCACTACTGGTTTGAAATGGCTATTTATGATGGATGTGATGGGACATCCAAGGTTTTCAAAATCATAATGGACAACCTAGTAATCAAAAAGATAATTTTCAGTAAAATATTAAAGACAAGTTTTCTGGTTCAATATGACAAAATTATAGGCGTAATTACATACCTTTGAAGTATTTCCATTCAGCTGTTCTCTAAAAAGGAAGAAAAATCGAATTTGTAAATTTGCTACCATCTAAAGCATAAGAAGGTAAGTCTTATAAAATTAAGCTATTCCTAAATACAATTTCTTTAAATAATTGCTAAACAACTTAGGCCTTTAAAATGTCAGGCACCTTGGTATTGTGTAGTTGTAATCCTTAAATTCATCACATCCTTTAAACTTCTGGCTGAAATGAAAATAAGAGGGCTTGGGTTAATATATATTAGCATTATTTCCAATGACATCCATGAGCATGAAGTAAACTCCTCTGTGAGAATTTTTATTAAAGGAAGAAGTGGAAATGCATGAATGGGATTTCCCATTAGAAACTGGAATTCTTCAAAAGAGGTTAATTTACCCAAAATTTCAATTTTTCTCTGGATGAGATATTTTCAGGAACTACACAATATACCCACCTCTTGGCAATTCCAATCCCTCTCCATGGGGGAGGTATGGATATTTCCAAGAGCTACAAAATATACCCTCCACAGATCCTCCCAAAATTTTGGGAATTCCAGTCCCCGTCCATATGGAAGAGGTAGGCATTGTAAATTTATGATTTGAACAATTTATCAGTTTGAAAACTTACCCCTGAATTTGAAGTTTTCTGCTCACAGGACAACCAACAATGATTTTGGTAGTCTGTATTGCACGAAATAGATAAAACTATTTAGACTGTTAGCATATCCCACCTTCTCCCTCCCAACCCAGTTGCTTTCAGGTCTTTTCCCAGACTTGTGTTCCCTGACTTGGACTCATGGGGACAAGTGAGGCAGCAGTTAGGAGGGGGAAAAGGAACTGTTAACAGTCAAAAAATTAGTTGAATATTTTTTTCAAAAAAGAAAAATACTGTATGCATTATTTTAGTTGATTCTTACCACTCTAGCAGTGTCACAATCATCATTCTCAGAAAATGCCTTGATGTAAAATTCAAATTCTCCAGAGCTATTTTTTCTGTTACAAAAATTAGCAATTTAGATGTTATCTTTTTCAATCATCATCATCATCATGTATCATTATCATCATGTCATCATGAATCATCACATTTTCATCAGCATCATCAATATTGTCATGTATCATCATCATGTAACATGAATCAGCATCATCATAACTATCATTATCATCATCATATCCATACAAGAGAAAGCTTGTATTTGATTTAGCGTAAAGTAACAATTTTCCCAGGCCTCATGTTGCATACCTATTTGGGATGGAAGTAGGAGACTTGGGTTCACTTTGAAATATTACTGCTGTCTAGAAATTATAGAATCATAAACCAGTCAGTACTCGCATCATCTCTAGCTATTATACCTCCGGTACCCTGCACATTATTATTCCTAGATATATATATATATATATTATGTTGGAGGAATTGGAGGGGAGAGCTGGGAAATTATGATATCTTTGTACCATGTTTCTGGTGACCACTCCTTTGAAACTAGTTGCTTGTTGAACACAAGACAAGTTGAACGAGAGAGCAGAAGGATCATTAACACCACCCTAGAAGAAATAATCAGATTGAACTTTTATTGATAGACCTTGGGCTTAATGTTTTCCCATTTCAGACCATTTGTCATTACCTAGAGCCAGTATAATTTCTTTGTATAACGGTTGCACATGAAAAGACACATGGATATGGATGCAACTCATGATCAAACAAAGAATCTTATGCTCAAGATAATATGGCAGGTGATTTGAAATGGGAAATCATTACAAGGTATAAAAAGTTTTGCGTGTGTACTCTCCAACACGTTTTATCAATGAATACTCTATATTATCTGTAAGTACGAACCACTTACAATCAATCTGTTGTCCTGCCATGGATCGTGAACGATTTTTGCCCAAACCTGGAGGATAATTAGAACAGTTCTGAAGCTGCTTTATTTCATAGCTCTCTGTCATGATCATCTTCATGATTATTTCTGTCAATACTAACCTCAATAGTTTCTCCTTTATCCATATAATATTTGTCCTTGATGCCATGGATTAGGACCTGGTGCTTTAAAGGCAAAATAACATCAAGCTAAAACGGTTTTAAAAGGTTCTACAAGTTCTAAAATTAAAAGAACCAAGAGATCTAGAGATGAAAGAAGACGAAGACGGAATGACGTTAGAAACGTTTGCCGCACTGGTGGAAAAAGAACAATCAAAATAACAAAACAATCACTATTTTAAGTCGGAAAAAAGTCTTCAGCAATGTCTATGATACAAGCCCATTTACATTTAACTCGGAAAGACTATATCCTTTGGCAAATTTAATTAAGACCAATTTTCTGAGAAGTGGCGTTAATGCTTCAGATAGTTTTTCATGCACAAAATAGAAGTTCTACAAGTCATTTTGATTTTTTTTCAAACCTTTGGACACCGTTTGGAGCCTGAGTCCCCTTGAAAGGCTAATCCTCCAACAAAAATAGCAAAAATCACGACAATGAGGGGCGAAAACATTTTACATTTTGTTCTGACTTTCTCAGTTTGCCTCGCGTGTCACTTGAAGAACTTGCAGTGAACACACAGGAAGCCCATTCTATAGAACGACGTCGTGCAGGATATATTCATGTCCCATTCATTCATTCACCAATCCTTCCCATTTCCTTCAGGTATCTAATGCCTGAGAGCAAAAGCGGGAGGGAGGAAGTGAAGAGTAGAGAGAAAGGAAGCTTACCTGAAGAAAACTGTTTGCTTATAAAAAAAATATCAGAGATTTTCTCCAAGATAGAAACCCTTTTTATTTTCCATCATATTACAAAAATATTCCCTAACTAATGACATTATCCTCTACTATCAGCTACATTTGAAAGTAAGCTTAACATATTTCATTCTTTACGTCTGTCCCATATATGAATCCCATTTTCATTGCTTTTTTTTCAATTGACTGTGTTCCTATTTCGTTCCTATTTTTACAATGATTATTTTTCTATGCACTGATCGATTAAATCAAGGTTCAGTGCAGATTAATATTATGTAGACATAGAATATTTGTGTTTCTATGCTCCTCTTGTCCCTACAATTTCAATAGTGGTATCCTTAAACTTCCTAGCTTTAGAGTAGACTCTGTTCCAATACCTTTTAAGTGAAATCCAAGACCGCGAATGATTAGGATTCTATTGGAGTTGGAATGTCCATGTCCTTCAAAACTTCCCCAATACATTCCAACAAGTGCTCCATGTCCTTGGGGAAGAGATGGCCAATGTTGCCAATTCTGAAGCATTCAGCTTTTGAGACTTTTCCAGGATAAATGACTTGGTCCTTGTCGCTGAGGCGTTTGTAGAACTCCATGAAGTCAAAGTTTGGGTGCTTGGGAAAGTAGAAGGATGTGATGATGTAGCCTTCATGGGTGTCATCTAGGAATTCTTTGAAGCCAAACTTCTTCATTCCTTTTTGGAGAATGTGTCTGTTTTCCATGTATCTGTGGGAAAAGAAAGGAAAATTGATAAAAAAAAAAGATTAAAACACCAACTAAAAGTGAAGGAAAGAACAAATCTTTAAAGATGAAAAAGAAATAATGAAAGGAAGTCAAAATAGATGAAAAATTATTGAAGGAAAGAAAGAATAGAAGAAAAGAAAGAAGGGCTTGAATGAGTAAAAAAAGAAAGGGAAAAGGAGCGGACAAATGAATAGAAGTTACCCATGTGAATGAATAACTGCAACCGAAGAGTGAGAGAAGCTTACAACAAAAGGATAAAACAGAGATTATTAAGAACAAAAGATAAAGTGTTAACAGAGAATCAAAATATATATGGCAATCAATTTGATTGACTTTTGTTCTGGACTGTCTAGCCTCTCATACATGTAAAAACACTTTTATGTTTCCACGTGAACACAAGGCTAGTCAGTTCAGAACAATAGTTATTCAATTTGGTTGCCATATTTCAATTCTGTGTATAGAGTTCAAGTTAAGAAAAAATACCTCTCAGCTCTCCCAACTACTCCTCCCTCCTCTTCCAGCTGCTGTAATGCCTTCCTGAATGCCAACATTCCATGTGTAGCTGGGGTGAACCGGAACTGACCAGTCTTTTCCAGATTCTCATACTGATCCACGATATCAAGTGACAAGGTTCTGGACTGGCCCTTGCATTTTAAGAGATGATTGATGTTTGCAATCACATAAGAAAATCCAGGGACACCCTCGATACACTTGTTAGCCGAACTCACTAGATAGGTTATGTGAGATGATTCCAAGTTTAATGGTATTGCACCAAAGCTACTCATGGCATCAACAAAGAAATAAGCATTGGGTGCATGCTTTTGAATTAGTTTTCCAACAGATTCCACTGGATGAACGACTCCAGTTGAAGTCTCACAGTGGACAATACATACTCCAGTAAGGCCTGGGTTTTCTTTGAGTGTTTTTTCAACAGCTTTCAAATCTGCCTTGCTGTTTTCTTCACCTTCCAACACAACCTTAGAATAGAAAAAATGTTACATAGTTACATTCTGTTGGTCAGAATTAATAGACCCCTTGCAGCACGTGAGAATGAAGCTCAATTTGGAGGGCAAAACAATAGGTTCTGATTCTCAGGAGAAATGTTTTTGTTTTGCCCTCCAAATTCTCCCTCTTCAATTACAATTCAAATAAATAAATATATTCTTACAGTTTCAATGCCTGAAACTTGACAAATCTTTTCCATGCGCTTCCCATATGCACCATTCACAATCAACAGAAGCTTGCCTCCAGTTTTCGGTGTTGCCGTGGTAATCACAGATTCCACAGAGTAAGTTCCGCTTCCTTGTAGGGGTATAGTTGTGTATACACTTGACGAGACACCAGCAATTTCTAGAAGTTGGCTTCGTATGTATTTAACACTTTTTACAAAGTCATCATCTCTTGAGCCAACATCACGCATCATGGCTTTTTTGGTTTCAAAACTTGTGCACAGGGGACCGGGGGTAAAGAGCTTTTTGTCTTTGAAAGGTAGACGAAGTTCCTGATCATCTTTAAAAAAGGAATAAGGATTAATATAGAGGTCATTATTATCCATCAAATCCTGTCAAAACAACTTTTGATGACGTTGACTAAAACAACAACAAAACGAATTGGGCTGCCTGTGTTAGTCGAATGTCTACGATTTTTTCCGAAATAATTAATTTTGTGCATCTTATATTTTAAAATAGGTTAAAACGATTAACAATTAAGGCTTATATTACAAGGAAATAGTTTAAAGTCAAAGCAAGGTTGAACAAAGGTTGGAAGTTGGGAAGTGTTGGAAACTTGAAGTGAATCCAATCTATTGTTTGGTTAAAGATTTTACCATTAAACTTTGAAATAACGATGAAAAAACGTATAGACATTTATCATTAGATATAACTGATAACCTAGATTGACAGTAAAGAATTCATTCGATATTCGTACCAGGGTTTGATGCAGAAGCGCATCCAGCAACGCGGATCAAAGACAACCTTGGAACACTCCTAAAAACTTGTCCACGAGCGAGACGGGAGCAGTTTGATATTCCAAGACGTAAGGCCATGATTGGAGCTGCTTTTTAACCTGTGAGTACCAAGTATTTGTCGTTGAATAGACCCTTGATAGAAAACTAGAGAGTTTACTTCCTCACGTGATGATCGAAGGAGACACGTTTAGAAAAACGACTGGAAGGAGGGTCCGTGGAGGGGTGGGGGGTTTGGTAACACAGGAATCCCAACCTAAGTTAGTTTGATGCAAAGTTCAATCACCTAATGTTTTCCCATTCCAGATCACGTGTCATTCTCTTGAGAATAAGATACTTTGTTTGGGTTGTATCCATATTCATGTGTCTTCTCATGTACAACCATTAAACAAAGAAATGATACTCTAGGGAATGAAATGTGGTCTGAATGGGAAAGATTACATCAAAGCTAAAGAGGTCTACAGGTGTAGGGAGAGAATGAGAGGGGAAGCGAGCACATGTTGATAACACGAGACATTTCCAACAATTAGATGACAGACTAATTTATATAAAAAATGGTGTAATCTGTTTGGTTTTCCTGAAAAGTCAGGGCCGAAAGTCACGGAATGGAATATGGCGCTGATAACGTCAAAAATTAATGAAGATAGATCCTGGCATGTCCTGGATGTTGAGTGAAACCTGGTTGATTTGACTCTTCTGAGCTCATGTAGACTGACATATCTTTTCAGGTTTTTTTTTTTTTTTTTTTTTTCAGGTGGATTGCTGAAAAAGGTTCTCCCACCATCAACCATGTAAGAAATAGATCTAAATAAGATGGCCAATCCTTGTTTGACGTCATAAGCACCATATTCGAAAAGGGTCTATTTCACTCCAAAATTTCTTTGTCTGCCATTATTCAGAGGACAAAAAAAACTAAGCTTTTATTTGAAATTAATATATTTTAATAATATTTTAATATTTTTGATATCACTTTTATTTCATTTAAGCTAAGTTTTTACCAACCCAACCCTTTATGATAAACTGTGTAGACTGTACCAGGAAACATCCATCTGTATTCAACTCATCCCCTGATAATAAATTGATCTTATAAGCCCAACCTAGCCCCTTACCCAATATGGTGTCAAGGCCGACTACCCTTAATAATTCAAGGCATTTTGGTTAGGGTGAGGAATTATGGATATTTTCTGGAGCTACACATTGTTTCTATGATACAAAATTGAAAATAGGCATATTTTGGATTATCTTTGTTCTTTAAGCTATAAACAAATTGGTTTGTAATGATAAAAAATCATGTAAGAGTAATGATTACCATAGCAAGGCTTAAAATAACTGCCAGTCAATGCCAGGACAATATCTGGCCAAAATAACCCACTTTTGATATTCTGGTTGAGTGATCACTCACAAAGAAATTCAAAGTCTGGCTCTGGGGAAACAAAAGGATATATTAGGATTACTCCATTGTTTCCTTGGAGCCTCATCTTGAATTGCTTTGTGTGTGATCACTCAATTAGAATATCGAAAGTGGGTTATGGGCACTTGACCAGCCACATGTTGATCAGTTCAATGATTGGCCCAGTCCTTATGTCTGACCATTGAGCAGCCGGTATTTTTAGGCCTCCATAGCAAAAGTGGTTATAACAGATGTCAATGATGTTATTACTTCTAAAGTCTATTAACTATTTTTGTCTTCAGTATATTTTATGGATATTTATGATGCCATTGTTTTATATCATTATTTCTTCACAATGACTATTTATCTATGAAGCAGCTTTACGCACCCCTCCCTGTTTTTATGCCTGATTATGGAACTAATCCTAAAAATATTTTTCTGGACCCGGTTGTACAAAGGGTGGATAGCACTATCCAATGGATAAATCTTATCCAGTGGATAAATTTATTGGATAACAGCGACTTATCCACTGGATAAGGATTTATCCATTGGATAGCACTATCCACCCTTTGTACGACTGGGCCCTGTTGTATTTCAGTCGTTCTTTTGTTCTCTGTTAAACTGTACATGTACTGTACATGCAATCAATCTTTTGCCCTTGCAAAGAATTATCCTCCTTTTAGGACAAGATAAGAGCTCAATTCATGGTTCTGACTTTGATAATAAAACCATTCACCATAACAGTAGTTTTCCTTGTGGAATTAATTTTGGCCTACAAACTAGAATCCCAGGGTACTACAAGGATTTTTCTTATAATCTCGTAGGATATAGCCAAGCTTCAAGATTGTATAATCATACTCCTTTAATCAGAGTTTTAAGTCCTGACACATCACGGCTAAAAATAATGGCTAGTCCAGTCTATGGTCATGATGACCAGCCAAATTAGTTTTCACTTGCTCATACCTAAATTCTGGCCAGACACTGTGCAATGACTGGCAGTTATTTTTAGCCTATTGAGATTCTTCAACTTGTAGGACATAATTATGGTAACTAAGTGGAGGGATCAGAACCATGAATTTCGAGGTTCGTTAAAGCTTTGAATAATTAAGCTTATCTAAATACCGAAATAAATGCTGTTTTCAAAGCTAGAAAAAACTCCAGCTGAGTTCAACAAGTTCTCAAAAGAATAAGAAGCAGTGAAGCAGCAAGTGTAAGAAAGACTTGGAATAAATCCAAGCTAAGTTGGAAGATGAATATTTCAACATGTTAAAATACTAAAAGAAGGATATTTTTTTTGTATGTTTTCAAAGGGGCACTGCAGATACAAGATGGAAGGTGCTGTTCAAGCCTCTTATTTGTGCTCTTACAGATGTCAAGACTTAGAACCCTTGCAGCAATTCAGAAGCAGCTCAATTTGGAGGACAAAACAATAAATTCCAATTCTCAGGAGATTAGAATTCTTTCCTTTTGTCCTCCAAATTAAGCTGCTTCGACATCATGTGCAAGGGGTCTATATTTTCATGACTGAAGGCTCTTTCCTGGTGCTGCTGTGAATCAGTTATGCATAAAACTAAAAAACTTGAAAGAAACACCAAGAAAGACCTAAAAGAATAGTGACACCTTTGGATAATCTGTTTGCAATATAGCTTCATATATGTACTACAACTACTAGAATCCCTTGTACATTTCGTTTCCAAAACCAGCACCAATTATTTATCTTTACCATAGAGAAACAATAACTTGAATAACAAAGAAAATTCACCAAGCATATGACAAGGCTTGTGCAAGAGTTTTCAGAAGAAATGTCAGGTTGAGGTTTTGAGGTGAACAATTCAAATTTTCTAAGACCTAGTGCTAAATGTTTCAACTAGAATATTTTACCACATTTTTGTTACTTCCCATAATCATGTCCAAACAAATCAGTTATTCTTCTTGTCTAACACAAAAAACTTAAAATGACATCTGCATTTTTCAAGGAGTAATCAAGGACTTTTCCAAGAATATTTTGAAATGTTTTTTCAAGTATATTTAAAAATGGATTTGAGTTCACATTTCATCACGTTTTCAAGGAATTTCACAAAACCTGATTCCAATAGTAGTCATACAACAATGCCATCTTGCAAATGACCTATAGTGACTTGCTGCATGATAGTATAAACAGTATATGTACATTCTATACATGTACTAATATAATTTCATTAATTATTTTAAACTATATTGATTTCAATCTTTTGATTTTAAAGGAAACATTAAGACTTTTGACAACATGAATGAAAGATCTTCAAAATCCTTAATAACAATTTTTGCCTGCTCACTCAGATTCCCTTCATTTGTAGCCAGTGGTATGGTTGTTTTGTTAAACTTGAAGATGTTCTTTTGGTCCTTTCCATTGGTAGTTTTTGGGCTTGGTGATGGCTGACTGAACATTCCTAGACCTAAGAGGTCATCTTCAAATAATCTGCTTTCTGTTAAATTGAAGAAAAAATCAAAGAGAAAAAATCATACTTAATGCACAAAGATTATATTGCATTACATAAAAAATGTTACCCTTCCCATTCCATGGGGGAGGTATGGATATTTTCTGGAACTACACAATAAACCCTCCTCAGACCCTCCCCACCTCTTGAAATTTCCAATTCCTCCCCATGGGGGAGGTATGGATATTTTCTGGGACTACGCAATTATATTCTCCACCCCTTGGGACTTCCAATCCCCCTCTGTGGGGGAGGTATGGATATTTCCTGAACTAAACAATATATCTTGTGCTGACTTCTTACCTGTCTTTGTGGACTCGCCATTAGTCGCTGAAGGAGCAAGGAAGTCCAGGTCGAGTGACGATGAGACAGATATTGTATCTGAGGTATTGTCTTTAGCTTCTGGAAGTCAAGGAAAATGTTTTGTGAGTTATTGTGCTTTCCATTAACCATATCTATAGATGTATAAGTCTTTTAATCTTCATTTAGTCAACATCCTAACAACTCCTCCTGAATACCAGTATTGTCATCTATGAACAACACCATTAACATTATCATCGCATCATTCCTCAATAGCACTAGCATCATCATCACTAGCATTAAAATCATCATCACTAATCAACATCATTGCCATCATTTCAACCATCCTAAACATCATCAGCCTTATTATTTATCATCTCCATTTATGAACCATCATCATCATCTCCATTCACCACCACCACCATCAAAATCACAATCCCCATCATTCATCATCATCATCATCCTCAACATCATCATCATCAACATCATCATGATCATCATCATCCTCTTTATCTTCTATCTTCATCTTCTATTTAATATATATTTTATAAACTCATTATCTCTTACCAGTATGTAATGTGGATGTTTCTTTTTTGCTTCCTTTACCAAACTAAATATCAAAAATACTTGTTAACAAAGCTCTGGTTTCCTTTTTATTTCATTCTAATATTGCATTAGAACTTATATTTTCTAGTCACAAACAAACAAATTGCAGAGGAAGAACTGATTTATTGCATTTTGCAACATTCTGCGCAAACTCAAACATTTTAACACTGGTTGTGAAATTGGTTTTTTGCAACTATGGATATTGAGAATCACAGTTTGTATACTTATCTATCCCTTTCAAGGGACAAAATAAATACTTACACCAAGGTCTTGCACACCAACTTCAGGTGGAGCACCAAAAGGATCCTGGGAAGGATTGATTTCCTCCATATGATGAAATGGAGTGATGACCCCCTTGACTGGTTCAAGGAGCCCCTAGAAAGAATAGAGAAACACTTACCATTAATATCAATTAAAGGGATCATTTATGGTTTTATTCTTTAAAAAAATCATAAACTCTACCATGCTTGATGCGAATAAAGGTGTCGGCACTTGTGCATTTGGTTTAAAACTGACACTTGTCTGGTAGAAAAGAAAGGAAAAATATGATTATTTGTAACAACATCAATAATTATGGAACTGGGCATCAGTGTCCATAAATTAAAAGAACTTCTACAGAACTATTCATTTGTTGAATATATTTTAGTCTTTGATGAAGACCACAGCTTGCTGATCAAAAAAAAACAAAAAAACTTTTTTGATTTTTAAAAAAATTTTAAATTAAAATTTTCTTACAATATGTTTTATAGGCCAATTTTCAACCATTTTATTTCCTTCAAGACTGTATAGAAATATCATATTTGTAGAATTTAACTTACCTGGATCTTTACAGGGAGCATTGAAAGACCCTCTAACATTTTGACCTGATGTTCAGACAGCACCCAGTCAAACCTTAAGCTACCGTCCTTCTCAGATGTCAATAACTGCTGCCAGGCTCTACATCAATCAACGTTCATACTTATTAGTACCATGCTGGGTCATTTATGAATTCATTTAGTAAATCACACAGAAACAATGGAAAGCCATTTCAGTGTTGTCGGCATTTAATATAATTTAATTAACAGTTCTTGCTCATTTTGCAAGCCTCAATGCGCATTCAAATATACATGTACCTCAGGGCTTAAAATAATGATCATTCATTAGACAATGTCCAGCCAGAATTGGAGCTTGTCCAGTCAAATCTTTGCTGTGCCAGTCATTTTGACAACTAGTGTTGAGCCATATAATGAGGTATGACCATGCGAAATCTAATTTGGCTGGTTATGGTGACCGGCCGTTATTCTAAGCCCTGTACTTGTATATGAAGTAGGTCGGTTTTGCCACTTATACACAAAAGTATTGTAGTTAAATTACATTATTAACATACCTGGATTTCTCAGACTGTACTTCACGTTCTATCATCTGTATTATAATATTGCTTTCTATGGTGATATCTTTATTAGTAAAGCATTCTTTAAATGCATGTCCCAGTCTGTCAGGGTTTGTATTTTGTTGTGGTTTTATTACAATAGTGCTTCCAGACATCTAAAACACAGAGATTTTTATACTTAGTTAAATAGGAAAAATTAAAAAAATGTTTGCATGCTGTGTGCAGTTATAAAGGATACAAAGGTTAGAAAAACACAAGAGAAGTGTCAGGAGAAGCACAAAGTGTAGCAGTTAAAGTGCTTTTCAACACTTCTCCTAAATAACTGCACACAGCACAGCAAGTTTTTTATAATTCATGCACTCCCAACCAATCAGAAAGCAAGATTTAAAACAGTTATTTTAAGCAATATATTTCACAATAACCTTTTTTAGCTTGGACGGTTTGTTGTCCCATTTTAAACAACATGTCATTCTCTTGAGAGTAAGATTCTTTGTTTAACAATTGTGAGAAGACACATGAATATGGATACAACACAAACAAAGAATTTTATTCTTTTAAAAGAGACTTGCAAGTGGTCTGAAATGGGACAAAAAAAAAACACTGAAGCTAAAAAGGACTATTGTTTCAAAAATTTCCAGCCTTACCTTAGGAGGTTGTCCTTGTTGGGCATCTCTATTTGAAAAAGACTGTGGAACATTTGTTGTACTGAAAGAACTTGGCATAGATTTCTGAGGCATGGAAGAAAAGTCTGAAAAACCTTTAGAGGTGTTATCAGAAGACTTAAAGCCTGTAAAGTTGTTGTCGGATGATTTACTAGGAGCTGAGTCAAACTGTCCAAATTCATCAGTTTTATTTTGTTCACTAGCTGCAGAGGCTTCACCAAAATCTCCAAAGTCATCATCATCATTATTGCCATGGTGATCAGGCTTGCTTGTTGTTGAAGCAGATCCAAAATCACCAAAGTCATCATCATCAGCTTCTACTGCATTGCTATGGTGATCAGGCTTGCTTGTCACTGGAACAGATCCAAAATCACCAAAGTCATCATCATCAGCTGCTACTGCATTGCTATGGTGATCAGGCTTGCTTGTCACTGGAACAGAGCCAAAATCACCAAAGTCATCATCATCAGCTGCTACTGTATTGCTATGGCGATCAGACTTGTTTGTCACTGGAACAGAACCAAAATCACCAAAGTCATCATCATCATCATCATTAGCAGCCTCCGCATCGCTGAGATCAGGCTTGCTTGTTGCAGGAACAGAACCAAAGTCACCAAATTCATCCCCACCATCAGGAGTAGTATCTGCACTGCTATGGAGATCAGACTTGCTTGTTGCAGGAGCAGCCCCAAAATTTCCAAAGTCATCATCATCACCCTTTGGTTTTCCTTCAGTTGATGTTGATGAAGCTACTTCAAAACCTCCAAATTCATCAACATCATTACTTTGTGAACTGGGCTTATTTATTCCTGAACCAAAATCTCCAAAGTCATCGTCATTATCACTGTTACAATGAGGACTAGGTGCACTTGGTGGTGATGTTGCTCCAAAATCACCAAACCCATCATCATCATCATTATCATTTTTGTCATTTTCCTCATTGGGAGCTGTGACAGCTCCAGTTTCACCATCTTGAAGATTTGGCAAACTTGGTGTCGACCCAACTTTTAATTCTCCAAAATCTTCACCATCCTCATCAACAATATTATTAGATGACAATTCTTGTGATTTGATTTTGTCAGTTTTACTTGCACCACAACCAGATGTTGAAAATTCCCCAAATTCATCATCATTATTTTTATCATCCATAGTGATGTTTTCTTTTGACTGATCAATTTTTGTAAAACCATTATCTTTATCAGACGTATCTTCCTGATTTTTCTCAATTTTTTTTCCAGATTCATTATGTTGGGGTAACTGTGTTGGTCCATTACTGTCTTTAGATTCTGTGGAATTGTGTTCACTTTCTATTCCTCTGTCGCTTTGTATACTTGATTCACTTATATTAGCATTTTGAAGTTCGTTAGCTTTGGGAGGGGAAGAAACGTTTGTTTGTTGAGAGTTTATGATTAAGTCTGGAGACTTGGTGGTCCCTCCACTATCGTCATCAAAACTAGACGAACTAAAATCTCCAAAATCATCATCATCGTCGTCACTAAAACATGTTGGTTTCGAATCTGAATGAGTATTGCTGGTTACATTTTGTGCAGAAGAAGTATTTGAATGATTTGTGGGAGACATGGGTTGTCCATTTAAGGTTGGAGCTCCCTCAGATGAGCCGAATTCATCAAAGTCATCATCAGAACCAAAGTTTGATTTCTTTGCATTTTGTCCTAAAGAATGATTGAATTGGTCGCTGCCCTGTATAAATTTGTCATTTTTGAATAATTCATCTGATTTTGTAGTCTTTTTGCTTTCAGAATTCTCACTTCCTTGACAATCTTTTGAGCTGTTCTCTTCAGTTTTCTTTGTGGTGGTATTTTCATTATTGCTTTTAAACGCACTAAAGTCATCAAAATCACTATCATCTCCTCCAGAAAAGCAACCAAAATCATCATCTTTGCTTGTATTTCCTTCAGTTTTCTCAACGTTTTTACGAGATGAAACTGAAATCCCTCCTTGGTGGTTTGGAAAATTATGATTAAAGTTGGTCACAGATGATTGATCATTATCGCCATTTTTAAACCACGAAGATTCGTTTTGGGATTTCGTATCACCACCAAACGCCGATGAAAAATCCGCAAAGCTTGAGAAATCTCCAAAATCATCAGCAGCTACATCTTTTTGCTTAGTGTCATTCTTAGACCAGGGGTTGAAATCTGACTCGCCAGACACTGGCCCACTTTTGTCGTTGTCAAATTTAGGTTCTGGTGATTCCTTTCTTGGACTTTTATCACGAAAGACAATTTCTCCATCGTCTTCTTCTAGAGTGTCGTCCAATGGAGGCGGCCCATCAGCGTAAATCGTGCTTAAGTTAGACCCATAGAGATTTGAACTGCTGTACCTCGATGACTTGTTGTTGAACTGTGAAGCATAAAAGCTCATGATTAGCCAGAAATAGTCTTCTGAAACAGCCGTTCAAACTCCAGTCAAATCATCATTTCTATGCAGAATAACTCTCTGATAAATGAAGTCCAAGATATCTTGTCTGATCGCTGCCTTGAACCATTACTTAGATGAATGAAGAAACAAGTAAAATGGCAAAATATTCTCTAAGCTCGAAGTAAAAGTCACACGAAACTTGATAGCTTTTCCCACAAAATTCTCACTTTAATCTTCACAGTCGTCTTGGAATCCGCTAGATCGTTAGCCAAGACACGTAGATTAGTCATTGAGCATTGTCATGTTAAGGATTTTGGTTTAACGTGGAGTTTTTGATGTGATATTTTGAGGAAATGGAGGAAATTAGATAATGGTCATTAGCGCCCCGCCATTACAATCCCACAATGCTGTGCGCGAAGACATCTCTTACTGAAAGGGCTGGGGATGAGGAAGCGTGACGAGTGACGCGACATACTATGCGTGACTTATGCGTGAAACTTCTAAATACCCCTTCCGGAAATATTGTTTGAACTTCTACACCACTAGGAGGCAAGCAAGATAACAAAGCACAAACAAGAAAGAGCTAAAAATCCATGCAAGCAAAATAAATATTACAAAAGCAAAAATTCATTCCCTGGCAATATTTGGGCTACCTGTGGTTACGAGTATTTGTGCAGAAAATTCTTTCGAATACTTGTTTTCAAGATTTTTAGGTCTGTTATCTGCTATTTGGATTTGAAAAACTATTTTTAAGATAATGAAGAAGAAAACTTATTATTAATTTCAGTAAAAATCGCTTTAATTTATGCAGATTTATGCATAATTTATATAATGAAGGCGAGAAGCACTGGACACTAGTACCCAGTAATTCGAACGCGCGGTCTAGATGACGTCACAATCATCTTCATCAAGGTTCAGTTTTGAAAAGTTTTCAAAGAAACAAGATGTTTGTTGACAGCTCCTGAGAGTTATCCTGTTTTCTCTGCACCTGCCTTATCTATCGACATGGAAGTTGAACCAGTATTCGGCTTATTTGCAGTTACACTTCTGGTAAGCTTTTTTGTTTCATGTTTACTTTGTTTTGTATCTTTTTTGTCGAGTGTGAAGCAAGTTTTCAAGCAAGAACATAGCCTGCATTGCAGGCGTTCTTCGTTGGTTCTTTCTGGGACGGGGAGGAGTGGGGAGAGGAAGGGAGAGAGGAGAAGGGAACGCCTGCCCGCAGCCATTGTCTTTTTCAAATACGCCCCTAATTAACTATGTACGATTCTTAAGAGAACTGTCAAAAATCCATCATAGAACTGTCAAAACTTATTCAATCAAATCACGGTAAAAAGGAAGTGAAATTTTACTTCCGATAAAAACATGTACATGTCTAATGTCATGTGTGTAGCTGTCAAATAAAATTGTTGCGATTATGTCTGCTGGTGTTAGCAATCACGGAGAATATTGTAGGCTCTGCAACTGTAATTTTAAAGTGCAAATCGGCAATATTTCAGGAAAGAAAGGATATTTACCTTACACAACAACAACGTTGGAATGTTTGAAATTGATAGAAATGTGTTGAAAGCTGATCTGTGCGAGTTTCTTGACGCCGTAATTTAGAGATGAATGCCGGATTTTATCGGGTAAATAAGGGGATTGGAGCCGTAAGATTAGACATACAGAAAGATAAATTATCGTAGAATTAAGTTCTGGCGTCGGAATTTTCATAGATTGAAAATGGAGGGATTTATTTGCATCTGAAGTGAGCCGACTTGGAAATTTGAGTCGCCGAAGCCAACGGTTCCAAATCTTTATAAGGGCCAAAGAAGGGTTAATTTTGAAATGGCTATAACTCGCTCAATACAGAAATAGAGCTTGGGCTGACCTGTGTTCCTGCAGTTATATATTCCCATTAGAGCTGCTTCTAAAAGCTGATCCTTTACGATGATCTTCAAAGGACAGACTACTATCACTCGTATTAAAAGTCGTGTTCTTCAACATCGAGCATGCGGCTTTTTCCAAAACCAGTAGAAGTAAGGCCCGGAATGCTAGGAGATCTTAGTCCACCGTTCACAAGCTGTTTTATTTCTGCTCTTTCTTAAAGTCAAATTCTGTAGTATTTTTTTCGACTTCGGCTTCTTCCGTAATCTCCTCTTTTGCAGACTTGTTATTGCATCACTTTTTTAATATCTTTACATTGATTGTCAGATGTCAATCATAATTGACGAAGCCGAGCCAATCAGAGCACCCGTTCGTGTACGAACGGGGAATTTGAAAAAGACAATGGCTGCGGGCAGGCGTTCCCTTCTCCTCTCTCCCTTCCTCTCCCCACTCCTCCCCGTCCCGGAAAGAACCAACGAAGAACGCCTGCAATGCAGGCTAGCAAGAACACTACTGAGCTAAGAGAGACACATGGAGAGAGAGACAGAGAGAGACAGAGAGAACGACAGAGAGAGACAAAGAGAGAGACAGAGAGAACGACAGAGACAGAGACCGAGAGAGACAGAGACCGAGAGAGAGACAGAGAGTAAGTGAAAGAGATAAAGAACCAAGAAAGGTGAAAGAAAAACACTAGCTGACAGACAAAAAGACAGACAGAAAAAAATTGGGCTTTTAATTGTATTCCTCAAGTCTAAACAGTTCAAGAGCTTTTCTTCTACCCGCTAGAACAGCTTTCAGAATATTACAGTGCGAATCTAAAAACCGTGGACACCTAGAAATATTTCAAGAATGTTTCTTAACCAATCAGAAACGTTATTCTTATCTTTCCATCATGCATCTTGTGGTTAGAGAGTCATTTCTGATTGGCCGAAGAGCAATAGTACATTCCTGGAATATTTCTAGGAATATAAAGCATTGACTCCCTCTGGCATAACAGAAATTTAAAAGCTTCACTGCATGTAGTTTGTTTCTAGGTTCTAGGATCAGATGCTGGTCTGCGCATGCTCAATCTGAAAACCTGTGGAAAGATAATTCAAATGTAAGCGACTCCATTAACAATCCGTGTTTGTTTACAGGTATCGATAGCGTTCTTTGGGCATGCACCAAAAAAGGCTTCTCAATACGTTAGTTCATTGCAGTTTTCATCCTTTCTGTTTTCTTCTTTTTCTGTGTAAATGGCAAATAAATGTTTTAAATAGGTTAGAAAGAAGACTGCAATTTTGATTTCCTTCCCGAGTTTGCAGCATGTAGATATACTTCGCGGCTACTTTTCCCATACTGCGCTTCAGCACTGGGTCTGGAGGTATGGTTCTAAATTTATCATTTAAAATAATCTCAAAACCATCCACGATATTATCTTATCATTTCAATAAATATTCAAACTGTCGTACTGAATAAAAAAATGGAAAGGAGGAAAAGTGGAATAAAGTATCGTAATGAGATACTGTCAATGCAGTTACCAGTAGGAACTTAACCGTCATATATGAACCACGAAAAATGATGATGATGATGATGACACCACAAGATGATGATCTGACCTGACTTTTGGAATAACTGAACCAATTATAGGTAAGCCTCAGCTCTGTTCTCTCATTAAATTACACTCAAGAATATTGATATATTTAACCATCTTGATAATTCTTGTCTGAAGTCTTGGTGGCTGGGACTGTTCAAATTTATTTATTTCTGGTTTTTATGAATATTCTGATAGATGCATTAGTGTTTTTAGATGTTTTTTCTTCAATTCTTATTAGTTTTCGTGGCGATTTTAATGATTTTCTACATGGCCCCAATAGTAGCCAAGTAACATTTTCTTTGGAGTCAAAAGTGGCGGATAAATTATCAATTATTCTTCGATTGCACGTTACGTCATCGCGGTCTCTCAGGGTTGCGTTGGTGCCATTTAACAAAACATCTTTCATTAGCATCCATCAGTTATTAACAGCACCAAAATGGCCGCCATGTTTTTGTCTTTTGACTCTCTTGGCGTAGCGTCTAAATTATGAGTAAATGACGTCATTTGCCATTTTAGCTCCTAAACCAAAATTAATCAACTGCAAGTGGCTCTCAAGCTAAGATTTTCGCCAATACACACATCAAAAGTTCCGCGCTGCTGCTCAATGCGCATGCTCAGGGGATTAAAAAGTGTGATAAAATTTGTAAAATATGCTATATTTTAGTTGTATCTTTCTTGTCAAGTACAATTTTCACTAAATATTCAAGATCGCGTACCCTTAAGCGAATTCTGAATCCAATGTACCGAAAAATTGCATATTATACAAAATATTATCCCACTTTTTAATCCCCTGAGCATGCGCATTGAGCAGCAGCGCGGAACTCTTGATGCGTCTATCTGGTTTTCATAGTCATAATTAAGTCGTATTATCCTCAAATATTTGGATTATAATTTATTTTTAGCGATTCACATGTAACAATAGAAAAAAACTATAGATAAATCCCCACGTACAAACGAAATCCTCAGAATTTAGACAACTCAAGACGTGGAAGTGGTCAAGTATTTGTTTACTATTTCTCCTACGCATTCAAGCGCTTTAAGCGAATTCCACGCAAACCAATATAGAGAACCGGAAGATATTCCTAAGGATTTCACGAGAGCCCGCCTGTGATATTGAGTTGTTTTCCGTAACCTGTTCCGTATAAAATCCATTTGTTTATATTGATATCACTAGATCAACGGAAGTATCGTACATAAACATTATCGCATAAGTTATTTAGGTAAGATCTTAATCAAGATCTAAAAATCATGAAGCTTTTCATTATATGGGCTTCTTTCGTAAAGTAGGCGTCAAAGGTGAAAAAATGCTGCTGTATATAAATTTGTAACAAGGTAATGTAAGGATTTTTCTAGTTTCTA
The DNA here is from genome assembly GCA_023349425.1 of Anthopleura sola. NCBI lineage: Eukaryota > Metazoa > Cnidaria > Anthozoa > Actiniaria > Actiniidae > Anthopleura > Anthopleura sola. The sequence goes on along the minus strand of JALHLI010000004.1, from coordinate 11,777,142 downwards.
GTAATCAGTATATCTCATCTTTGACTGTATTTTTTTTTCTATTTTTCCCCTCACTTTTTGTTAATATAACACATGTGTTGTTGTGTATATTTTAGATAAAGATTATTATTGTTATTATTATTATTAACACAGATTTCTCTATTGACAATGCCATCGCTAATTTTAATTAGATTTTTAATTTTTCTTTGTATGTGCATATTTTATTGATATTTTGTACCTACATTGCTATATTCTTAATCTAATATTTGAACTCAGTTTTTTTTCTTTACCTTAATAATACTTTCAATACTTTAGATTTTAAATACATATAACTTTGTAAATAGTCATAGCAGTTTTTATAGCATTTTTTTGTAATTTTCATTATTATTATTATTATTATTGGATGTGAAATAAAGATTATATATTTTTTCATTATTATTATTATTATTATTATTATTACTATTATTATTATTATTATTATTGAAAGAATTTAGTTAGTCGATTTTCTTATCTTTTGCTATTTTTTTCGTCCTATCGTAAAAATGGCGATGGCGAGTTTTACTTGTCAACATATTTTAATGTACTCTTCAAGAGTGTTTTCAGCTACCATCACATTAATGACCCATGACAATTGTAATGGCCTTGAGATCTTAAAAATAGATTTCAGTTTATCGTAAAAACAGAACAACAACAACAACAAAACACACTTGTGGAAAGCAAGCATAAGTATAATCTGAACGGCCTACAAACTTAAAAGTGAAAACGCCTTATGACTCACACCATTTCCCTCCGATAAAAGTTGAATTATAACTTAACTTCATGTACTTTTTAGCTAGTAGATACGGTATTTACTAGCTTTCAAGCAGTTGAATTTGCCGCAAATCTGATAAACTTGTTCATTTATTGACTACACTAAAACGGTTCTTAATCCATTAGGCAACTTTCAAGGAAGAAGAAAAACTAATCAATATTGGGCGAGGGAGCTTTTTTTAATCCAAACAGATGTTAGACTGAGTGATCACTAATGAACCAACGAAAAACTAAATTAATCACGCGAAACTAGCATAGGAGAAGGCACTTAATGCTCGTCGTTAAACCCACGCGATGTGGAAGGAAAATAAGATGGCTACTTAGAATGAACTTCTTGACTCTTTCAACTTATCTGTCAACTAAGCAAGGCGTCTCTCTGGTTTAATCGGAAATGATGGCTTGTAGTGATGTCTTTTTGAAAATAGTAAGAAAGTAATTAAAGCAGTTAAAATAAAGGAAGTAGGAAAAGAATAGCACATCCAAGGTGTTTTCTTGCTTGGTTTTACTTGTAGATTATTGTAGAAAATGTCAACGTCAATGAAAGAAAGATGCGCAAACACAAACTTGTTTGCCTCTGCTCTGCTCTGCTCTGCTCTGCTCTGCTCTGCTCTGCTCTGCTCTGCTCTGCTCTGCTCTGCTCTGCTCTGCTCTGCTCTGCTCTGCTCTGCTCTGCTCTGCTCTGCTCTGCTCTGCTCTGCTCTGCTCTGCTCTGCTCTGCTCTGCTCTGCTCTGCTCTGCTCTGCTCTGCTCTGCTCTGCTCTGCTCTGCTCTGCTCTGCTCTGCTCTGCTCTGCTCTGCTCTGCTCTGCTCTGCTTTACTTTACTTTACTTTACTTGCGCAAGTGCGTTCCATTTTTAAATCTTCCTTCCTAATTCTTCCTTTCATTTTTTTATTGCTTCGTATGCGGACTTTGTTTCCTTATACCTCATTAATTTCCTAAGGTAGTTTCAGTGGATGTTCGTGACACTTTTAGCACGCACACTCATCTATTCCCACATATTGACAATACAATGCCGATATGTCCTCCGATATATAGATCATATTTGTCCATTAACCATTACCCTTGTTAGACCATCCTCTTCAAAACGATTTCCGTTCTGTTTGCAGGTGTTTGTATTGCTAGTGAAATAGAATCCTTGATCAAACAGTCGGTGCCAATATACAAATATATAGACATGATTTTCTTTTATACGATATAAAGTTTACTAGTGAACGTATAGAAGACGTCCTTATGGAACGTGACGAATTATAACCCATTAATGTTGTTATTATAATATTCAATTAGGATTAGAATCTTATCCGTAGTCAATTTGCTCTTCGCGTTCGTATTCCTGTTTTATTTGTTTTAGTTTTTTCATCTATTTTTCTTGTTTTGTTCCGCTTCTCATCAGTTGACTCAGCAAATATTTCTTTATTTCTCAGTTTTCTTGCTATTTTTTTTCTTCTTTTTCACCCTTTTTTTCTACCTGGATTCTTCTATTGTTTATTCTTTTTCTTGTCTTTTCTTCTTTTTTCTTCCTTTATTCGTTTTCTTTTTCTTCCCTTCTTTTTTACCAATTCTTTCGTTGCTTTCCTTTTTTCCTTTGACATTTTAAAAGCATATTTATTTAATTTCAACCGTTTTAGTCGCATTTTTTGGCTAAAGAAAATAATCAAAATATTTTGTCATTGCCTACATTCAATATTCTATGCGTACAACTCTCATGCTGACTTTTACGTAGGAGGAAAACCAGAGAACTCTATAGTTTATTGTACTCAAGAGCAGGTCCTTTATCCCTTTTATTTCCCCCACTGTTCATCCTTGTTTGCTCTAAACAATGCGTCGGTGTAAAATGCATAGAATATGATGGGTTATAGGTAAGCTGAAAACCCGTGGAATAAAAAGAGAACTAGCGACTGAGTAGACTAGTCTGAGCTGCGTCGGTGTATAATGCATAGAATATGATGGGTTATAGGTAAGCTGAAAACCCGTGGAATAAAAAGAGAACTAGCGACTGAGTAGACTAGTCTGAGCTGCGTCGGTGTATAATGCATAGAATATGATGGGTTATAGGTAAGCTGAAAACCCGTGGAATAAAAAGAGAACTAGCGACTGAGTAGACTAGTCTGAGCTGCGTCGGTGTATAATGCATAGAATATGATGGGTTATAGGTAAGCTGAAAACCCGTGGAATAAAAAGAGAACTAGCGACTGAGTAGACTAGTCTGAGCTGCGTCGATGTATAATGCATAGAATATTATGGGTTATAGGTAAGCTGAACACCGTGGGATAAAAAGAGAACTAGCGAGTAGACTATAGTTTCATCGGCTTCGGTGTATGTTTACATATCAGGAATTGCGCTAGGATTTCGTAATGTATATCCTGGGACCCATGTGTCACTCTGGGCACATTGGGGTCCCTAACATACTTGATGGGATCCAAGATCGCATTGTTTAGTCAGCAAGGAATTCATTAGTGAGATGGCAAGAAATGATACTCTCGGGTCCCGGGACGCGAATAAATTGTCAAAATGCATTTTCAACCCTGCGTATAATTATGATTACGGGTGCCACAATACTTCATAGTGACTAGCGCCTTTAAATACCAGTAGGTGTTTCATGGTAGTAATCAAAAAAGATCAAAATCCTTCTTCTTTTTTTATCTAACTCTACTAATCAAACCAGGTTCTATTCTTCCCACACGGCCAGTGCTTACACCAGAAAATCACCTAAATCATGTAAGCAACCTAAATTAAATATCTAATTTTCAAGTTAGTGACAATCAAGACTAGAAGCTATTTGGAGAACGTCAAAAAAAAAAAAAAAAAAAAAAAAAAAATTCGGGATTTTTAAATTGAGTGTGATTGGCTATAAACTATATTCATTGGTTGTCCTGGCTGAAGTCGTAAAATTACTTCGTATTCATTAAAAGAGATGCATTTGATTACAATAGGAAAACTTATTAGTTCAGCCTTGTTTTGGCTTCTATAAGACTTATTATATAAAATACTGCAGCTGTAGAAGGCATTGGACTTTTCTTTTTTTAGATTATTTTTTACAGATATTGATTCTGGGCCCGGCTTTAAAATCTTGACATTAAGCTGCATCAATGAATAAGGTTAATTCTTCATTTCTTTTTCTCGCGTATTCACATACTTCCCTTTGTGTCAGGAATCAATAATTCTAAACTGCGAGCAAAGGTATTAATTCCTCACACCAGGACGCACAAAGAAACACACTGGTTACAATATAAAAACATCTCGTTTTAGCCTGGTTTTGGCTTCAATGAGACAGTATTCTTATATGAAGCAGTATCTTGTGTATGTATATATATATATCGGTCTTGTCTTTTCTTTTCTAATCTTTTTTTAGTGAATAGTCTTTATTAATTATGGGTATCTTAAATCTTGTCAAATCGAGCTGATCATTTTTTAATTCTGTCTAGGCTTCTTTTCATGTAATTTCATGTATTCATGATTTTCTTTTGTTCCAGGAATCAATAACCCTGACGAGCAAAGGGATTAAAACTCTTAACACCAGGACGCAAGCTTTGATATCAAGATTAATATTAACGGCAGATACGAAAGGATTTGAGAGTAATTTATGAAACATTCGAGGCAGGCGCGTAAGTACCATCGTCAGTTAAAGTAAACATGTCTTACGATTGTTGACAGGATGTGTCTTGTCACAGGACTCCCTTTCTAATGACAAATGCGCATCCTTCAAGCCTATCAAACTCTTCCGTTATAACGATTACGTTTCATATATTGGGAACAAACTTAGTAAATCTCTCTCAGAAGTATTAGACTCAGTATCGTATAAAGATCTTCAGGACAGAAAAGCAGTTCAAATGATGATGGCTTATCTGAACTTTACAAGGGGAAACCTTAGCGTAAACGAGACTGTTCAAGGAAAAGGAACAAATTCAATTTTTGGATCAGAAACAAGAGTTTTAGTTGCGGCGATTGTTGAGATTTTTCTCTGCATTTTTGGTTCAGTGGGGAACTTTTTGACATGCTTTGCAGTTTTTCGAAACAGAAGACTCCAGTTCGCGACCAACTATTTCATCGTTTCTCTAGCCATAGCAGATCTTCTTGTTTGTACAATCTTGGTTCCTATGAGGGCGGCCCAGCACTTCGCCTTCTACGCTGGCCGAGAAATCTCCAAACTGACAGTTCAAGTTGCTGGTTTTATTGGCCGTATAAACATAATCGCTTCCATCTGTAATCTCGCAGCCCTCAGCATCGATCGTTGTATCGCTCTCAAATACCCAATGAGGTATAGATTTTCCATTCGTTTCGCTACACAGCGCGTATGCTACGTCATCCTAGCTTTTTGGATCTTTGCGCTAGTGTTCACCAGTCTGCCCAAGATTCCTGGCCTTTCCGATGATGTATTTTTAATCGGGTTCATAGTTTTTGTTTTGTTTGTGACATTCGTCATCCTTTTGGCGTATTTTCGTATTTTCCACATCGCAAATCAAGCAAGCAAAAGAAGGAAGCATTGTAAAGTACGAGTCATTGAAATCAATACCAAATCAAAGATTCACCCCTTAGAAACCAGAGCCAGCTTAAAAATAACCGACGCGGTGCCGAACGTTCACGAAGCTTTTCGTGAACGTCCGCCAGAAGTCTCCGTGGCTTTCGGCGACCGAAGCATGCGCAAAGAGCAACACCAAGATCGGAAAACCGCCAAAACGATCGGAATTGTGATTGGAGCGTTTATAATCCTTGTCTATCCTCGGATTATACTCATTCTGTATCATTTTGGTGCTCCAGCGTCGCCGACGAGCAAGCTAGCAAAGTTTTGGGCCAGAATCCTTTTGTACAGCAACTCGGTCGTCAATCCGATGCTGTACGCATGGCGCATGCGTGAGTTCAGAAACGAATTCTCTCGCATTTTGTTGAAGTGCTTCAGGATTTGTCGAGTTAAAGACAAAATAATGACATCACAAATACAAGGCAACGCGAGTATGACATTATCTTCCACCACCGAAAGGGGACTGGCGTCTTTGAGTAATTCTTTGTAAAACAAACACTTCGACTTTCACTTCCTTTGGCTACTTGAGTCATGAGGCGGGAGCCTGCCAACTACACAGTCTACACGTTTGACTAAATAAATACTGTCTTTGATTCTATTAAAAAGACACTTAATGATGAAATGGTCGAGCGATGGGCTATTAAAACATCAAGAGTATCACGTACAAAACATTTATCTTTCCTAAGAGACAACTTTTTCAACACTAATCAGTGCTAATTTATCTGTTAATATCGTATTTGCCTCATTTACCACGCTAGGCAAATGAAAAAAAAAGCGTAATTCCTGTCCGAAAATAAATATTTGTGTCACTAATTGCAAAGTTTTGGCCATAAATACCGAAAGATTAAGGCTATCTATTTCCCCCGCTCTTTTTAGTTTCTAATCAGACGCGTGTGCCATAAGTTGGGGGATATTTCCCGCCAAACGATTGACATGTACAAATTAATTTTTAAGGCAAGTTCCGCCGGGTTCATAAGTAAGATGTTAAGTGTCTCAGATTCTTCGTTGACTGCTAGGATGGATATGTAGGAAAGCAGGAGGAAAAACCGTCCAAAACTGCAATTTTTACTTAGTGACATCATTCAAATTTGTCGCTTCTTTTGAGCAAAGGACGCAGCCGATGTAAATACAATATTAAGATGATGTCAACCGGAGGCGTACTTCTGTAGTTGTTTGCTTTTACTCAGAAATTTAGCATCTACAGTAGTTGTAGATTATTTAGTAGTTGTAGAGTTTTTGATTAGAAAATAATCGACTCTTTGGTTTCGAAAATTATTAAACTTGAAGACACGTACTGTATTGTTCTTTAATGAATGTATGGATTAATTTTTCAGGGCTACAGAAACTTTAAGTCGAGAAAATCTCACGGCTCTTGTTTCCCATTGTATAGAATAAGCTTATAGAATTTTTAAAAAAAATGTTTATGAAACGTTGTCACTTCAAATTTTATTAATACCCTGAAATAATCTCTTGGCTAAGTCAGGGCAGGACGTGTTGTTGTTTTGTTTCGCCATGATCGTAATTTGCTCATTTTAGGTCACATGTAATTTTCTCGAGAATCATTTTTTCTTTGATACGAAAAGCCACATCCGAGACAAGGCTCGCTTGATACGACACACGCACGAAGGTTTTAGTACGAGGCTCGGTACTTTAGGCTAGTTCAAACGTCGATCGATCTTCTCCGCAAGAGCCGATCCTAATGACATCAAAGAAGATCAAGAAAAGTTTTCAATTCGTTCGGCTCATGAGAAACTGAACGATGTTTGAACTGGACCTTATGAGTTACTGAGCATTTAACACGGAGCTTCAGATTGAAAACTTTATGCGTGACAAGCGAAGCCTCTCGGAAGATCTCGGAAGTGGGTATTTGAATACTTGGAACGATATATTAATATGGATTATCGCCATCGACTCAAACTAAGATTTAATCAACTGAGACGTGGTTGTATTGAACAAATATTACCGAAACTAAATCGGTCTATTGATGAAGTTAACGTTTTGCTGCTTCAGTGTGGGACAACCTAATGACGTCATTTGATGTCAACATTACGTGCGCGTTTCTAATCATAGATGTTTTGACTCAGAATTTTCTGTTAGTTCCGCCAAAATCACATGCACAGGTGAATGTTGTTTGACTTGTAGCACATGAGGAACAGAACGGAAAACCTGACTCTAAAATCTAATCACATAGACTTTGAAAAACAAATACTGAAAGAAGCAATCGCTCGACGTGTAGGTTGTCATACCTCACAAGTAGATGATTTCTTGTTCAATCTTGTTTTACTCGAGTCTTTTTTGTTAAAAGCTTTTTATTTCCAAGAAGTTAAAAAAAGAATTAATCCAATAATTTCTACGCGTCGACACGTATATTATCATAGCTGTAACTACGCGTTTTGAATGAATTACTGACAATAACACAATATGCATGTGCTGTAAAGGCCCGTTCACACGGGCGATTTTTTCGGCGATATTGTTGTGCAGTATTACGACGACAAAAAATTGCAGCTAAACCGCAGTTTTTGACGTGAATTTTGAAGTGAATTTTGAAAACCGTAGTGAAATCGCCAGTCGTTTACACGCGCGACTTCCCGTCGTCGTAAAAATCCGGCACATCTCAAATCGCTGCAAAAAATCGCCCATGTGAACGGGGCATAATTCAGTACCGTATGTTTCCTGCTCATATATGAAAGCCGCTCTATTCCTCGTATCTTAACGAAGATGACTTAGAGTGACTAATAATGCTTGCATTGATTAAAACGTTCATCTAAACTAGATTTAATTGTGTTTCAGTTAAAAAAATAAATCCGTTTGTGTGTGAGATTGAGAATAGGTGTGTACTGATTATCACTTATAGGAAAAAAGATCATAGCCGATGCAAGGGCTCGATTTGGATCATTGAACATTTATTTGTAGACTGTCTAAGAGATACCCTCTGCTAGTAGGATTGGACTGATAACTCCCAACATATCAAAACTAAATCAAGAATAAAAATGATTTTTTAGTAAAACATCATTCCAAGGAAGACTGATAGGTAACTAGCATTTCCTCTGGATATAGAAAGGAAGGCCAGATTGGCAAAAGTTCAGCTTTGTACACTAACTTTACCCTCCCCTCCCCTCCCCGATTCTCTGCCAGTGGAAATAGTTGTAACCAGATTTTTGGGGTTTTAGAGTACATTGGAGGTCAGTAAGTTTCCCACTAACAGGGTAAACATTCTTATGGGAAGCCATTTCGATGTTATGGCATGTTATGGAACCAATGGGAAAGCTGCTCCCCAAATAGAATAATACTGACAATTCAATTAACGCTAAATGAAATTGAAAGACAAATCAAACCTAAGAATGATGGCCGAGGCATGTTTCTGATGTCAACTATATACGATTAATAACGGCTGTGGTGTTTATAAAAAAACCTTTTTTTTCAAGCTGTCATTTATATATTCATCATTCCTTTGGCAGTTACTTTCACGTTTATTCTTTAATTTCATCGACAATCTTCCGCACGTCTTTCCACTTAATATTCATTAGGTTCTTGATCAAACTGCCCGTAAAATCCTCGATCTCTGTCCTACAAATCACACATCGGTGCGGAGTTCCATTCTCGAACGATATCTTCAGTGACTGCCAAGCGCACCATCCGCAAGTCACCGTGTGAGAACAAGGAAGTGTTCTTATACACGCCTCGGAGTTCAAACACACCACACAGCATTTATCCAAAGGAATTCTAGATATTCTCTCCTCTTGTTCTTCAGCCGTTTCGCCAGCTTTATCAAGCTCCAAAAACCGATCAACAACGTAGGGGATTTTTGACGTCTCCACAGAGCGCAACGCATCCATTAAAAATTCGCGATCAAGTTTTGGTTTTGACGTTGTTTTGGTCTTCCTAGTATATTTGGACCAGCAGAGCAACAAGGAGCCATATGTCAGTAAAACAATCGCCAACGAAACAAAAGAACATCCGAGGTAGTTAAAAAGAAGTAAAGTTATTAAGTTGTTGAACAGAATAAGACTTAAAAAAGATAATCCATAAGTCATGATCTGGATGCTGCTGATTCTTCTGGTGTCCATTTTCCCGATTCTCAGTAGAAATCAGATTGAATTAACCGTTGGACTTCGTGAGTAAATCAATCCTTGAATCAGAGGGTTACGCTGGAAGAATTAGAGATCTGAACTCAGAAATCTTTAGAGAAACAATATACGATTTGATTGTTTGTAACAGCTTAATAAATTTATTGTCCTATTGCCCTTTCGTTCTGTACACGTGGTCCCATTGTTCGGGTCGTGATTGTTTTCCATTTTGCTGGTGCCGAGAGAATAAGTGATTGGTTATGTCAGGTACCCGCCCTGGTAATTCTCCTTCAGTGCCCAGTTATTACCCATCTTAAGGTATATTTACATGGTGAAACTCATGGCTTTAAATCCGTGCATTTTATTTACCGAATAATATACTAGCCTTGGGGGGACCTCTACAGTTTCAGTGTTAAAGGAAAACTTAACTACTTTCGATTCCTAATGAACTGAAAGTCTAAAGTTCGTTACAGTCACGTTTCAGTTCCTTGTTTCATCGTGTAAAAGCGATCAACTTGAAAAAAAATTGCATGACGGTTGTGAAAAATACGCCGTGAACGTGACTGTGTTGGTGCCGTGTCTATGCCGTTTGATTGGATGAGCAGTCAAGTGATTGTGATTGGCTCAAACGATTGGTACGAAATTTTCGTGTCTTGAACACAGGCAAACCACTCTAATAAATGAAGGAAAACATGAATATGTATTTGATTCTTTGTCTTTTTTCTGCGCACGCGCTGTTGTTTTTGATCCCTACCCCCCTTAGTAGCAATGTTTTTCGCAACTACATATAATATACATATTCATGTTTTCCTTCATTTATTCCTGTGCCTTGACGGTGCCATGGGTTCGTAATCACGTGTTATTCTAATGAATTCCACAGGTATCCCAAGCTGTGTTATTTAGCATATGCAAATACTACTGATCAATCAAGCCCAGGCCGGCTCTCAGATTGATCAGTTTTTTTTCCAGGTTACATTTAGAATCTTCGAACTGCTTATCAAGTCTTCACTTGCCATTCAGTTCGTCTATTTTGAAGATTTCCAAGGTTTTTTCGGCATTACTGAATACGAAATCCGAATAATGGACCACGTCCCCAGCACCCGGAGCGAAAGAATCTGAAACAGGATAGACATCAAGCACAGGGATCCCAGCCTTGCACATTGCCCACGTTGCGTAGGAATTAAAGAGAATTATTCGCTACAGAAATGATAAAGAAATAATGAATAACTATTAATATTATTAGTATTTATTACTAGAAGTGACAGAAACAACTGGGAAACGCATTTCACTTTCTTCTTTCTCTCTTTTTTTTCTTTAATTTTTTCCCCCCAGGTTTTTTCTTTCTTTCCTTCCTTCCTTCCTTTCGATCCCTTCTATTGGAGAGTGACTTCTATTGTTAATATCAGCCTCATTTTCTCAGAGTTGGGATGCCAACGTGCGTATTTTCCTCACCAAATCCATTTTTATACCAAATCGAAAATATGAGGCGTCCGACCACTGACCCTCCCCTCCCCTCCCTCCCTCCCAGGACGGCCAATGCAACCGATAAGTCCAAAACTAGTCCTTGTAGCACAGATAAAACATCCCACATTCAATCACCTGATTCATTAGAAACCTCCAGGCTGTCAAGTTTCGTGCTGCAGCGTTTTCTTTGGTGACTGCTGTTGTTGTTTTCCAGATTATTCTTGCTCTGTATTTCGCTTCTGAACTGTTTTGGCCAATACCTTGTTTTTCCAGGAAAAGTCTAATAACTTTGTCGGTCAGATGCTGGAAGGTGGTGAAGTTTATAGACATGACAAAATGTAGTCCCATGTTGAACACGAATGCACTGCTGTTGTTGTTCATGGCGGGGTTTTCGAGTTTCTCCTGGATGGGACGAATTACACGGTCTTCATCGAAATCGAAATCATCGTTTATTACCTTTTAGGCATTAAAGAGAAATTGAAAAGAACCAATGTATTACAAATGAAATCCAGTGAATATGAGCCAAGCAACAGACCAACCAACCAACCAACCAACCAACCGACCAACCAACCGACCGACCGACCGACCGACCGACCGACCAACCAACCGACCGACCGACCGACCGACCAACCAACCAACCAACCACCCACTGAATATGAGCCAAGCAAGCAAGCAAGCAAGCAACCACCCACCCACCCACCCACCCACTGAATATGAACCAAGCAACAGACCAACCAACCACCCACCCAACCAACCAACCACCCAACCGACCGACCGACCGACCACTGAGCACGAATACGAGTGTTATTGATATTGCACAAAGTCAAAGCACTGATCCCACAGCCTTGATATTTATTTCCTTACCTTACCATTGGTAATAGAGTAGATCCAGTTATATGCGAAAGAACATGACTTGTACAGTTGACCGCACAAATTTTTATTCGGTGCCAAAGATTTTCCAAACCGCATTGCCATCGAGTCCCCATATATCATCAGTTCACCTGATGCCACGTGTCTTCCTGGTTCTACTCTTGCATTACTGGATTCTAATGGAATGAAATGAGCAGACGTCTATAAATATGATGTTATACCACCAGGCAAGGTGTCGTGCAACTTACAACACATATTATATTGTAGTTTAGAAAAAAACCTACTTATGGTCTATCACCAATCGAGCCCTGTGATTGGCTGAGCTACTAGGGGTCTATTAGTGATAGACCTCTAGTAGCGAAAAGCGCCGGTTTTGAAAACCAAAAAATATATATTTAAAGCAAAATCCAAAACTTTTTGCATCCTTTTATTGGACGGATTAGTAGGTTTTTACTAAAATAATTAGTCCTCGAGTCCGGCCCTTTGCCTCATGGGCCATTGACTCGTAGACCATTCGGACTCGAGGACTAATTGTTAAATAGACCCCTTCCACGTGACGTCAAAGCAGCTCAATTTGGAGGACAAAACAAAAGAATTTCAATCTCCTGAGAATTGGAACCTATTGTTTCTGGGTCGACGTCTTCTCATTTGCATTTTTAAATCTTAAACCTTCCTATCTCTGAAATGAGAAGTCCACATCCTGTACAACTGTGCCATCGTACTATACCCTACATGTAGAAGTGATTTTCAAACTAAACTGTTAGGGTTGATAAGCACTTTAAATTCCTGAGACATGATTAATTTTTATTGTCATTTTTTCCCCGCTGACAGCCGCTGACTTACTTGAGCCCGCTACCGGGTCTAAGGAGAGCCGAAGGGTCGAACTTGTAACAAAAAGCGAGCACGAAATCAAATACAGATTTTAATGTTTTCCCTTGGGAACACTGACTTGTTAAATCTATCTTCCAAAATATAGACCCCTTGCAGCACGTCGAAATGCAGCTCAATTTGGAGGCAAAACAATAGGTTTCAATTCTCAGGAGATTAAAATTCTTTTGTTTTGCCCTCAAAATTGAGCTGCTTTGACGTCACGTGCAAGGAGTCTATAGACGGTTACCGTTTAAGTAAGGAAGCCATATTCTGTCGTTGATCCATCTACCAAATCCATCCATCAGGAAATCACACGCTATATCATTAGAAGACTGCGATAAAATAGCTGAAAAACAAAAAGGAATGAGGATATTATTTTGATTAAGTAGATTTTGCTTGGCTATAAAAAGACGAAAGGCACAAACGGGAAACTACAGGGCCGAAGCAACGCCTTATGTATTAGTAACAGACCTAAAAAAAATCAGTTTTTAATATACAGTACATCCGAAATAATTAGGGGGGCCCGAACCTCCACAGATCGAATCGGAATTTATAACATTGTTTTATGATAATATTTACTTTCAATTGGCGTGGTCATTCGAGGTTTTGTGACGTTGATTGACAGCTGTCTATCCATTGTTTCGAGCAGGAAATCGTCTAAATAGCCTAGCGTCCCTTCTTTCTGATTTTTTCCTTGGCCATCACCTAAAAAATAAAGTTTTTAAATTTTCGTATTAATTAATTCTTTAAATGCTAGGCAACATATATATTTTGTATGCGAGGCTCTTACTAACAAGACTACCATACCTTTGATAAACCAATCGACAGGAGGATCCCTGAATCCATCACATAAACTAAAATCAAGTATGATTTTTAACTCGTATGTCCCTGGTTCCATAACAAGAAACAGAGCTTCGTACGTGCCATTATTATGATCGAACACAGTAGCAGCAATAGACGACGGTCCACGTAGATACACTCTCCAAGAATCCCCACCTATTGTTTTGTTTTGACCATCCTTTGTTCTTGATTGAATTAATACTCGACTAAACTCTCTGGCTGGACGAATATCCTGGTAAAGGATGCTGCTTATCGATGCACTTGTACGTTGACTTTTGTCCCATCCTGGCTTCACTCGTCCCCAGGCCATATTATCTAAGCACGGTCGTATAATTAGTTTCCAGTTGACACGCGGTTCTCTCTGCCGGTACCAATGGTGTCGAAAATCTTGCTCTGGTGATGCCGGGACTTGCTGTATATATAGTAAGTCTGGTGTGGGTCTGGATTGGTAATTTGTAGCCGGATCCAACAAATGCGAATAAAAATAGAATAAATAGCAAAAGATAACATAAGCACCACAAACTGAGCTGTACCAGGGGAAGATTCTCCAACCAAGATTTCTAGAGCGAAAAGCGGGCAAATTCATAATGAACTCTTGAAAGCTTCACGAGAAGAAAACGATATCTTGATTATCCTGAAAGAGATATGAGTATTTGCAAGATGGTTAATTTGGCTGTGCGAAAGTGATAAAAACTTTGTTATATACCAACTGTCAAAGTTTCAAAGTAAAATTGATTAAAATAATCAGTGCCGTGTCTGAGTCTACCTCTATGGTATGTAGAAAGTTTCCAGTCGTCTGTTAGCTCATAAAACCTTAATCAATCACATCAGATCAATAATTTACACAATATTATTGGAATAGTTTGAGTAAATTTGTGCCCAATTTCGCGATTTACGAGCGAAAGTTGAGGAAGACGGGTGATTTACAGAGAATGTACGTGAGTCTTGTCTGAGTCGCGGCAGGGGGTCATATATCCGTGACGCAATAGCCGCGCTGCGCTATTTTATGGAAATGAAATACGTTTGCTATTTTTTCGAAAGTACAATTAAATCTTTATTCTTAGTTTAAAAAATGTATAATAAAACAATTATTGATTCGGTTTACGCATGATGTCGTAAATATCAAGACCTCAGCCTTGGTCTTGATAAATAGAAGATATTACATGGTCGCGCGGAGATACGAATTTTATCTTCGAATGTTGTAATATCAGCACGAGAAGATAAAATTCGTATCTCCAAGCGGCCATGTAATGTTCTGTTTGTTATATGAAATCTTCAATGAAAAATAATGGAGAATTTGACTTAAGTTTAAATTTGACACCACCAGTGTTGATAAAAATCGTATCCCCACTGGTGGGAGTGGGGATATCAATCTTATCATTTTGATGTCACTCAATATCACACTTTATTTCATATAATAATTTACAATATCATGCTCAATCTCATCCAATAATTGTTTAACATATCATCCTCCAGTATGCCTCCACAGTATTAAAATTGCACAAGAAATTTGCCTCAAACAGTCATTTCTAATTCAACCGAATCAAAGGCCATATCGACTCAGTAAAGAGTATAGTAACATCACCTCAAACTCTTCGCCCTAACATCCAAGATGGCCCTTATAAAAATTTATGATAAAAACAACAATCAAACTAATATCACGAAAAACTAGCCAAACAAGAGAAAGCAAAAGGCAGCTTCAACTACGACCCTGTCCAACAATTCAAGGCTTGATCCGACAGATTCTCATAATACAATACAACCGAGTCCTTCACAAGCAGCACACTGAACCATCGAGCCCCGCCTTAAGAGCAACACAGCCAACGAGCTCCAATTCTAAAAAGCTCGTGGTTATAGCTGGAGACTCCATCATCAAGCACGTCCAAGGCCCTAAGATATCGAACAATGAAGGTCATGTTGCAGTCAAATCGTTCTCTGGTGCTAAAATAGATGACATGGAGGATTACCTAAAACCGCTTATTAGAAATAACCCTGATAAAATGGTTCTCGATGTAAGAACTAACAATACAACACACGAGAATCCCCGTATGGTACCCGAAGGTATTGCTAATTTAGCTATTCAGATTAAACAGTATGGATAAAAAGTTAAATTTTACACCGTAAAAAATAAGAGAGATCACTTACTGACGTTTCGGACGCTAGTCCTTCGTCGGAGTAAAAGGACTAGCGTCCGAAACGTCAGTAAGTGATCTCTCTTATTTTTTACGGTGTAAAATTTAACTTTTTATCCATACTGTTTCATTAGAAACACCGACGCAGCCCACACTAGCTTAACGCTAGTTATCATCTCTATTCAAATTAAAGATAACTCACCATCTACTGAAATCTTCTTATGATTATCGGGTATTTTACCTCGCTTAAACAGTCATGGTCTCAACACAAAGATAAAATAGATCAATGAGTTATTGTTAATTTTATGTAACTCCCACGGATGGACTTATGTAAGTCACACCAATATTGATGATATCTAATTAAACCACAGCGGCTTACATTTGAACCGTTAACATTAAGCCCCTGTTACACGTAGTTTCTTTTCCATGCAACTTGAGCCGCGCGCAAAAAAGTTGAAGTTGCATGCGAATATGTCACTCGTATTTTTGATGTGAGAAAGAGATCGCGTTAAAACAACTGCCATAGCTTCTAGTGATCAAATTAAGTGGACTGAGTAAAGAAAACTAAAAAACCAGGTCAATCATAAAATACGAATTGGCAAAATATTATGAATCTTTTTTCTCAGAGAATCAAGGAAATGTCCAAACTACAGGCCTATGTGTGTCTGTGTTATCTATGATATCAAAGATGTTCAATTTGAAAATCCCATATTTAACCAGATGTTATTTTTTCTTTTTTTTTTTTCAACGAAGTGTATGATTGTTTAGAGGAGCATAAGATTTTGACTAAATTTCAATCGGGCTTTAGACTTAGACCTCTCCATTCAACCTTAACAGCACTTCAGAATTATTAAGAATTTAATTAATTAATTAAGAATTATTTTTGACCCCACGGCTTATGATTCAGATGATTGGTACATAATGACATACACAACGGATTAGCAAATTCTTAATTTCTTCATTCTTATCGACCTTAAGAAGGCTTTTGACACCATTGACCATGATATACTGTTAAGCAAAAAGAAAATTTATGGTTTTCGAGGCCTTAGTCTCAATCTTTTCAGAAATGTTTAACTGGTAGGACACAGTGTGCAGTAGTAAACAATGTAATTTCGAATTTATGTAATTTACGTTGTGGAGTACCACAGCGCTCAATTTTAGGCCCTTTAATTTTCCTCAGTATTGTACATCAATGACCTACTAAATTGTAATCTCTCCTCTGTAACCCGCATGTATGCCGATGATACCAATCTAACCTTTGCTGCGAGGGAACCAGAGGATTTATTACCCTCCATGAATCATGACTTAAAGTGGGACGACGACGAAATGAACGTAGTTAATATTTGATATTACATTTTTGACATCCTCAGAACTTTCACACTAATATTCTAAAGTTATGAAAAAGTACGAAAGGTTGAACTTCAGTTCAAGAATCCGAAGGCAAATGAGTCAGTGAAGACCTACACTGATCGTGGATACATGACAGTAGAGCGACCCGTCCAGCGGCTTCTGGTAATTGCATGTTTGGGCAGAATAACCTCAAAAATTAGATATGGATAACACAAAAAATAACCAAAGGACTCCTCGATTAACTTGCATAAACTTTACCTTAAAAAGTGATACATGACTTGAATTATTATTACATTCAACTTAAAGACTTTTAAGAGGCCTAGGGGGTGGGGGTTTCGTAAACGAAAATGAACGCGCTAAGCGTTAGTGTCAATAGGCGACCGAATAGCCTCCCCCGTCGTTGGAACTTGTCAGTGAAGCCATCGGGTAAATATCTTTATAGAGTGAAGGCATTGAACCCGTGAAATAAAAATTGCTTGTTAAGGTGTAATAGTCAAATAGACACAAAAGAAAACAAAGGAATTAGGGTCTACTAAAGTGTATTAGTCTAATATCTATTTCACTCTAAAAGTACTGAATTGATGTTGGTAAGTTAATTATTGACAAACTAACTATCATTAATGTTAGGTTTCGAAAGACCATATAGTTAATAGAGTAGAGTGGTTTGGAAACCTATTGTTCTAGGCTTTTGTTTGGTGAGCGATGTTAAAACGTATTATCACGTGATATTGACCGTGCACAATGAACCAAAGCAAGTATGGCTGAAAATACTATTTTCCGTACTATTTTCATGTACGAACATTTTGATAGTGAAAAAATTTCATTCTAAGATTACGAAGAAGAGGATTTATAATTCCGCGCAGATACAGTTAAGTTACTAGATGATAAATAAGAAAGCGTTCACAAAGGTACTGATCCCCTTTCAGTAAACAACCAATCTCTATCTATCTCTGTAGGATCAATTAACCAATATCTCCGAACAAAAGTCGAACAAAAACCTACAACAATACATTCCACTCCATTAACTAACATGATCTGTTAGCGACAAAAATAGTGAAGATCATGCGCTTTCGAGTACAGGCGCAAAGCTTGGAATTGATGTTTGTGTGGGCATG
This sequence comes from Anthopleura sola, assembly GCA_023349425.1. NCBI lineage: Eukaryota > Metazoa > Cnidaria > Anthozoa > Actiniaria > Actiniidae > Anthopleura > Anthopleura sola. The sequence continues at coordinate 11,759,128 of JALHLI010000004.1, read as the reverse complement.
CCGTAAAGATTTAGGGTTGGGTGCCAAAATTAAAATGGATGGTCCGAGGGGGACCACGACAAGCCATTTAAAGTGCATATGCGATGACAAAATGTCCTTCAAGATTTAAAGCTAACGCTATAACTATAAGTATAACGTCATCAGTTGCTAATTTACATATTTGGAAAACTTTTGATATCTCTGCAACAAAAAGAGATATCAACAAACTGTAAACGCCATTCTGACTTTTTTGAGCAGTAATTCCATGTTAGCGCAAAAATCGAAGGAATTTTTGTTTCGAATAAATTTTGGTAAAGTTTATGATGATCTTTTCGCTAAGAGACCCGACTACTCCCCGACTACACGTCCCTTTGTGTTTCTTGTCGAAGACCAAAAGTAACGTGGGCTCATTCTACCTCTAAGATCCAGTCTTCCTTGGATATTTACGAGTAACGACTGCTCTTATTTGCTGACTTTCCCGTTTTTATTCTGACAATGGAGAAATTGTTATTGTTTTTTCCTTTCGTTTTTGGGCTATTATCCTCGTTTTTCTTCGTATTTTCTTGGACCAGATGTACTAGTCAATGTTTGCTTTTTGGGAACGTGAATGAAGTTAAGCGAATACACACAGGTGGTTCTGTACTGTGGTGTTCGTTCTGTTTTGGGGGCAGTTTGGCGTCTGCTGTTCTCAGTGCGGTAATGTTACTTCAGCTTGTTAGGTAAGTAACGATTTATTCGACTCTTATTCGGAGAAAAATAGTAGTACACTAGTTTTTATTTGCTCGTTTGGTCTTAACAGAATCAAAACTCTAAAATGTAATGTTAAAAGGACCTAAGTTAGGTCGGCTCTTTCTCTGTGTATCATAGAAGTGTTGTGAGTAAAAATCAACATGTGAGTGAGCATTGTGTGCATAGAATATTGAATGTAGTTGTAGTGTGTGCAAGTGAAAAGTATGCCTGATAATTGTGAAAGTGCTAGGACGACTCGACACTCAGATATAGATATTGACTTATTTTTTAAATTTTATATTAAGTAAACATTAAAATATTAATGAATTGAGTTACGGAATTTGGAAAATCCTTACATTGCTATAATTTGCATCAAATAATGGATAAGAGAGCACAGTGTGTCTAGTGAACTGGCAATGTGGTTATGTTGAAAATGTGTCTATGTGGTTCCGTTGAGAATAGAACCCATGATCTCAGGCAGCATGAACTAGCTATGTTGAGCAGCGAGAGACAGCACTGCTGCAGTACATTCCACCCATGATTATCTGTTGTATTTACTAAACAGCTCTTTATTTGTAGGTTTGGTCATGTTAAAAATAATCCAAGAAATGTGCTATTAGTGAAGGTTTCTTTGATATGGACCTTTGCAGCTGCTGTGATAACCTCTTGGGGGTTCAGGCAATGGTGTAATTCTTTCCAAGTAAACAGGTAAAAATAAGAAATAAAATGGAAAAATATTATGTCTAAAATATTCTAGAAAGCACTCAGAATGGACAATAGTCCTCTTCGCTGTTCCCTGCAGCATGATGAACGAAGAGGTTGCAATGATATGAGACCTTTTTTAAACATCTTTGGGAATTATTCACATGTCTATCATTGCAAGCTCACCATTTGTCTCAATTTGATGCAAAGGACTCTTTCAAGATAGTGCAAGGAACTATGAAGGGGACTATTAAGGGACTGTTTATTTTTTGTAGAGAAATGGGTAGGGGACAAGGCAGGTATTTTATGTTTACATTTCCATATCCCCCTTCATTTACCACATTTTTTATTTACATGACTTCCCCTTTTTCCCCTTAATAGGAATTACTAGTGAATTTGGTTTCCTATTCCAGAATTCCCATACCATATGTCATCCCCTTGAGTATCATTTCTTTGTCTAACAGTTAAGCATGAGAAGACACATGAGTTAATAGTATTTTTCATGATTATTGAAAATAGATATCGCAAAGCCTTGTGGGATTAAAATGCAAACAAACTTTGTAAATAAGGCTTCGGTTAAAAGGAAAATGTTATTCAAATGTTTCAAATCCTTTGGAAGCTGTGAGATAATGGTGTTAACTAGGCCAACAAAAGGAACTACGAACAGGATTCTGTAGAAGTGGCGCCGGTGGTATCAAGGGTAATAAGGGGAATTGAGAATTAGAAACAACAAGACAAGAAAACATTGTTACAGCATATTAGCATGTGTTTTGGGCTTGGCTTATCCGCATTCCAATCCCATAATGCATCATTGGGACATCATTCATTCTTCTTTATTTAATATACATGTATATCAGACTCTATATGATTTGACATACATAAATATGGATATAACCAAAAAAATGATTTTTTACGTAGGTGGTCTGAAAAGGGTTACATTATGCTGGCCAAGCTAAAAAATTTGTCAGGACAAAAATGAAGTTCGTACTTAGGACCAAGTGTCATTAAATTTACTTTATCTGTTCTGTTTGTTCATTGTAGCTGTAGATATAACAAAGCGCAAGACTGGCATGCTTTCACTCCTCGACATTCAGATTGTTTTGGAGCTTTCCTTTGGCTTTCAATCCAAACAGTAAGTTAATTTCAACCACATTCCATAGTTCATTTTTTTCATGTTGTTATAGATCTAGTAATGTCAGTGTCTCAAATCAGGAGTATTGCAGCCAAAGAGAAATTGGTGTTTTCCTTAATATATTTGATAAATGTGGTGTGCCACAGGTCTGGCACTTGGGCCACTTTTTTGCTTTAATGCTAAGCTTTTTCAATTCTCAGGCTTGCCTTTGGTTGTCCTTTCTCTGCCAACTTGGTTTTTATCACAGATACACTACTGTTTCCTCAAGATATTCAAGGATAAACTAAAGACTTTAAGGTACTAAGTAATAACTATCTATAAAGAGTTACACTAGCTACATGTATTCTATTATTTCCACGAACCTTTAAAAATTCAAAAACGTTTTCAATACCCTGAAACCTTGCTGATCAAAGTCATGCAGGGTTAAAAATATGAGCTGGTCATGATGTCCGTCTAAATTAGTTTTAGCTTGGTCATAAGACATTTCTGCCTCAAGATTTATTGATGAAAATTCTGACTGGGAAGGAAAATATTTGACCAGGTAAATTCCAATTCTGACTGGACATTACCCATGGAGTGGCTGTTACAGTACTGCTCCAAAGTAACATCATTTTATCAAGATACAAATTTATTGTATCTCAATACTATAAACTCTTAACACAAATAATGAATTTGTGTGGATTTTTTGAAAACAAAAAAAAAACAAAAACGGAAAATATCTTTCCTTGATTTTTATTTCTTAAATAATTTTTTGGGTGTTACTTTTTTGAGAGTAAATTGCTCGTTGAACCCAGAAGTAGCAGTAGAATGCGAGTTTTTGTGATTTTCCGGGTGAGTCTAGTCCTAAGAAAGAGTCAGTGTTGTTGGCGGTGACTGACATTTTGACAATCTGAGCTGAAGTATTCTCTGATATCTTATATATAACTATTTTAAAGAAATCACTTACAAGGGGGATAAAAGGCCATATTTTAAAGAAAAACAAAGGTTTATAATTCGTTAGTGTCAGGTTTTTAAAAGAGTAAAAAAAAAAACCTGAATAAATCCTCAAAGTGCAGGAAAGAAAATAACAAAATCACTACTAGACAATGTGCATCAAGAGTCACAAATCATTACATGAATTTGAGTAATGTAAAAATAAACCTAGGAAACCAAAGGATCTATTTTAATCACTACCTTCAGGGGAGAATTAGTAATTAGTTATTCTCCCCTGCTACCTTCTATGAAATTCAATATAAAAGTCCTAAAAATAAAGCAATAAATAGTGCAATGAATTTTATTGTAGTCAAAGTAATATTCAGTTTTCCATCATGGTTTGTACTATAATATCTGCCGCAAGATTTGTGGTCACGTTTTTGACACCCCTTTAGCTTAGGCATAATGTTTTCCCATTTCAGACTGCGTGTCATTCTCCTGAGGATAAGATTTTTTGCTTGAGTTGTATCCATATTCACGTGTCTTCTCTACAAAGCAATGATGCGATAGGGCTTTATGAAGATTTTTCAATTTTTTTTCATGACAGGATCTGTTGTCCAAAGTTCTAACTGTTTCAGTTGGAGGTTAATTCATTGAGAACATTTTTCGCTTTATTTTATCGGGTTTTGTGAGCAGTTGGACCCGGAAATACGTCACAACTTAACAGCTCTATCAGGGGCAGATCCAGGGAGGCTATGTTTCTTGGAGTGGAACAGAAAGCACATTTTATTTTAAAATATCTTTCCAAGTTCTGCAGTGTCATTCGCAGCATTCAGTCAAGCCCTTCTTAAATTGTTGGCTGTATCCGCGCCTGTGTATAGGGAATGACACGTGGTCTGAAATGGGGAAACATTACGCCCAAGCCGAAAAAGGTCTATTGAAAATTAGTGAGCATATGTTTCCTTATTGATAACTAAATGAACTGAAAAGTAATGGTCAATTAATTAGAAGAAAATGATAAAAGAAATGTTAATGAAAAAAAAAAAAAAAAAAAAAAAAACACCCAGAAATGAAAAGAAGGATGAAAACGGTGGAAAAAGCAATAAAACTCAAAACAGGAACATTGAAAAACGCATTAGTTTTGCATTGCTTGAGTGCTTTCTATTTTGGCTTTTTGACTTGTTTTTTTAAAACAAACGCCAGCTTTGATACGAAAGTGAATAAAATAAAACCATTTACTGCAAAACCTATCCAAATGTCAAAAAACTCTTCCTTAATCATCACAAAGCTTCACATTTGAAATAATAAGGGTTGACACAACTTGGAAATTAGGATTTGGTCGGAGAGCTGAAGCTTATGTTATTACTTACATTCATTCGAGAAAGAAAACCCAAATTTTTACTTTAGTTTTAAGGAGTTCTCGTTTGAAGTGGAACCACTTGTGTCTCGAACTTTAACACTTAAATGGTTTCCCGATAAACCAATCAGAATCAACCTAACTCAGATTTCAACCAATCACAGCACATTACGTCTGCCAATCATTTCAAATATGCTCTATTTAGTTACGGTGCTCGAGTATGAAAGAAAAATCACAAAACTAATATTCAAAAAATCCTGGACGGAAATAGCGGTTTTAAATGACAACCATCTTTACCTTTTCAATTGATTTGCTTTTATCTTCTTGGGCCTATCAATTTCTATCTTTTCGTGTCAAAAGTATACGAATAGCTTGTCAAAAAGCGAGTGTGTCGTCTGACTTGATCAACAGTGGTCGAAAAGCTAGGTGTTTTAGGTGGTGAAATCGGTGTTGATTGAAATTGTTCTCAACTCGTGGAGTTTTATCAACGACACGTTACATTTTTTTCACTCGATGGCTTCATAACTTAGTCTCCTCAAGTCAAGAAGTCAGCTCTTCCAATTCTCTGACACGTAAGCGACAGCAGAAAGAAACATTTCACCTGAATTGTCATCTGAGGTAAGCACGACATTTTAAACACATTTAGAACTGACATCTTTGCAAACAGCGTGAAATTGTAGAATTTCAAAGTCTATTCATTCAGGGCGTTCTTTTTAGTTAAAAACTATGAATTTTAGATGAGGCATCAGCTGTGGAATTTCACATCCTTTAGAATTCAATACATAGCCAAAACAAGCCACTTGTATATGCCTGCATTGTCATAATTTCAATGATCATTATTTTTCAGCGTTCACAATTCTAAGGGCGAAAGAGAATACAAGGAAAGACAAAAATAGAAGTCCTAAAATTGGTCCCACCCATTTTTCGTCTCGAATTTTTGACAAAATTCCAGTTTTATAGACATAGATTTAGGAGATATTGCATGTTGAGGATTCTTTATCTTTTTCTCGTACTCTTGGAGTATCAATTTTTGTTGTTTTTTTAGCGAGAGAATAAAAATATCTCCCAGTTCTCATTTTATGGCTTCGTGCAGGGGAGACCCTCAAAAGATGCTCTTTACTAGAACAGCGCTTTTACTGTCATTTTCTAACATTGCAATATGTTTTTGTTTCCGTCCCGGAGTTTTTAAGAAAAAAAAAGGAGACGTTTGAAATAAATAGAAAACGAAACAAAAGAAAAGAAAAATGCTGTTTGTATAGAAACAGCTCTGGCGTTGTTTTATTATCAAGCTGTTTCTATAGGGTTAGGGTAAACCGGTTAGAGGAAAGGTAGAAATGAAAATGATCTGAGCGTCATTGCAATCGGAGTCTTGTTCGCATTCAATTCCTGGATTCCGGCATTACACGAGTATAGAAATCCTTACGTCTGTCCCTTGATTCAAGAGGTTTTTCTCCTGCTTCTCTCGTTTTCCTCCCTCCGCAAAACCTAACACGCTAAATTTCTATTCGATCTGTGATTTATCCGTGGTCTGACTTTGATCTGCCTCAGCAAAAGTTGTTCAGAGTTTCATAAAAACATTGTACCAGTTCGGCTTGCTTTTGGCGTGGAAAATAAGGGAAAGACAAGAAAATGAAAAACAAGGCGTAAAGAAGTATATTGTATACTGATATGTTAATTGGATATTCAAATTAAGGTGCAAATAAAATAAAATCATTGTTAAATAGATCTCAAACTTTGAGATATATTTCAAACAGTCTTTTAAACCTGATTCAATGAAGTAATTTTCATTTTCTCTATAGAATCCAAGATCTTTTGGGGCATTATTTACTTCTTCGCCGTTGTTGTTGACTTTAATTATTATTCTTTTTTGAAATATTTTTATTGAATGCCAAAAATATTTACCTCTCTTTGGTATCAATCAGGTTATTTTTCCGGCTCTACTTCCTCGGTGACCTAGGGCTTAATTGAAAACAAGCCATATTTGTTAGCTTTATTAGTATTAGAGATTTTCGCGCAATTTGTCTTCGTGTAAACAGTCTTTTCTCAATGACAGGAAGCTCTCGAATCGAGCAAATAAGGATATATTTTAATTATAATTTTGTGAATTGGTTGATGACTTTGTGTACTGCTTATCAGTGTTATCGTGGTTATGGCTGTACACAGTTGCATGATAAACTTCACTATTCTTCACTTAACTGAGTCTCAAAGACCAGAGTGCTTTACCGAGTGATAAACCATCTCTTCCACTTTCCCTTTCCTCATCCTTCCTCTTCTTTTCTTCTCTCTCTCTCTCTCTCTCTCTCTCTCTCTCTCTCTCTCTATATATATTTGTGTGTGCTGATGTAACACCTCTCATAAATGCGACCCGGGTTCGAGCCCCGCCGGGCTCGGTGTTGTATGTGAGTAGAGTTGTTTGTTGCATCGTTCTCTTTATTGCTTAATAGGGTTTTTTCTCCAGTACGTTTTTCCCGCTCCCTTCACAAAAATGAACTTCTAAATTCTAATTCAATCTATCGGTTGCCCTATAAGTAAGTTCTAGACCTGTTAAGCTTTCCATCCACCTCGGAGTGGTAAATCTGAAGAAATCAAATGAAACACGCTGGAAAAATCGTGCGCTCCAATTTCTGAAAGATGTTTGAAGTAGCGACCGACTTCCAACATATTCCCATACATCTCTGAAATGGCGTGTGCGTTTTCAGAACTTCCGTCCATGTTATAGAAATGCTGACTTCCTTGATACTTTCATGATTTTCCATCAAACTTCCAATTCGCCAAGGTATGGAAACATGTGGGACGTAGCTACAAAGAACAAATCTCCACTTGAGTTTTTCATATTTTTCCATTCCGTGGAGGTGCCCTTGAGGGTGAAACTTCCAACATATTTCCGCCATGATCTTAACTCTTCCTTATTCCCGTTTTTCTTTAATTGTTATTATTATCATTCTATTCCTTCTGACCTTCTTTATATTAGATAAAACACAGCTTGTTTTAGGAGATCACGTAACTAAAATATCTTAATTTTCTCGAACACTTAAACAACCTCTGGGCTGATCTAAGTCAGGGTCACAGCTAACGTACGGATTGATTTGGAATTTAGCTTGTTATGTAGTCTCTGGAAGCCATAATATTGCCGTAACTTTTTTCTTATTATTATTATGTTATTAAGATTTTTAAAGAGGAAGTTGCTTGATAGTTGATAGTCTTCCAAAATTATTTTTAGACGAGAATAATGGGCCATTTTGCTGCATGATTACTCAGACTGATTGCTAAAATGTGACGTATTGTTCCTGTTATTACTAACGCGACAGGCTTCAGAAACCGGTCGTTATATCTGGTGTGGGTGGGCAAGTACTACTCGAATCACTACTTCCTGGGTCAGTACTCAGTGACATCTTTTTTTTCAAAATTTTCATTCACTCTTACAATTTTTTTAAACATTTAACATAAATTTTATCTCATAGAGGTGTGAGAAAAAATACATGAAATGAAAAAAATTATATAAACTTATTTTAATAATGATGATGATGATGGTAATAATAATAATGATGATTATAATAATAATAATAATAATAATAGATAAATATCAATAGTAATGATAATAATATCTTTATTTATTCTCGTAAAAAAACAAAAATCGTTAGAAATGTATCAACAAGCTGATCTATATTTAAAAATAATCTTTCATCAAAACCGTTATTACAATGTTCTATGTTTACACGTCCAGAGACCAGAACAAATTGGCACTGATTCACCTGGAGCTGAATTGCTGCATGGAGGCAAACGAATTCTATCCAATCCCTTCGACAAAACCTCGTGGAAAAGTCGATTAAAAACGAATTTTTAAAAACCTCCAAATAAGTACGCGTTATTTTCTGTACTTTGACCTTCTTTTTCATTTCGAGTGAATTTTAGTCGTTATTATTATAACTTTATAGGGCATTGTGGCGCACTTTGCGGGCTAAAATACGAAAATCAGGGGGCTAAAATAGATTTTAGCCCGCTGCCATCAGCCAATAAGACGTGATGTCGTATTTTTCAAAATATGTAGTCGTTTATTCCTTTTGTAAATGCCCTAAAAAGTTATAATAATAGTAATAGAGGCGATGTTCTCTGGCATAAATATGTTTTTGGCCCTTCTCAGTGCTCATTTTAACCCTCGCGTCGCTCGGGCTAAAATGAGCCTGAGTCGGGCCAAAAACACATTTATGCCCTCGAACATCGCCTCTATTGTTATATTACTACGATGGGCGAGCCCGCGGACTCCATACCGCTGAGCGGTCATTCAACCTCTCCTCTCAAAAATATCTCTGGGATTATAAAACCCTTAATCCATTCTTGAAATGTTTACTTATGTCATACCATTTTTCTGGTTTTTACCTAGTTTTCACTTAATCTCGTTAAAATGATTAGTCAAAAATATTGGTTGTTTTTTAATCCAATTCTAAAAAGAAAACCCAGAGTGAATTATTAAAACTATTTGTCTTTCAAATCTGTTGCTTTTACTTTCATTCAAAAAAAATTAGAAATCAATTACATGATATTTAAAAAAACTGAAAATACAGCTTTTTTGGAAATTACATCTAGACGTCTCGGAAAAGCAAATTGGAAATCTCATTTCTAAGAGCAACAGTTTTAGCCCGGGGGAATCTTGGTAGCCACTGGTTGTTTTGAACGAGCTACGCTGTAAAACAGTTACAATTTATCTATTTCTATCTTATTTTTAACTAGGTTTTTAATTTGGGTTTCTATTCTCGGCTCATAATTCAAAATAATCCTGTAGCAATTCTTTTTCTCGGGTATGTTTGATTTTGATTTTCGATATTTAACAATGATAATAACCATTTCGCGAAGTTTGAAATCAAAAATGTAAACATGGCGGGGTTACGTTAATCTCACTAAATGATTTGTTTGCCCGTCGTTCATTAGTTTTAGCGTTTGTTTTCCCGTTTTAGAACGGTGTATTTATGATCGCTTGTTTGCTTAAGTTGGGATAGGCGAGAACTTTATTTTTATCAATGCTTATTATTTATTTTAAGAATGTTGAGTTTTTTCTTGTGAAGTTAGTCGTTGGTATGAATGAGAACTAAAAAAAAATTAATAAAAATGATAATAATAATAATGATGATAACGACAGAGAGGTGTCCTTCCTAATTCAGAGATGCCAGAAATGGATCGTTAGTCAGAATGTGAACATTGTAAAGAAATTCTATGGATATTCAACCTAAGAAAAGACTCTAACTAGCAATATTTATATATTCAGTAACAAAACCCAGACACGACCTGCTTGTTATTGTAATTGAAAACGACAGAGGAAAAAATAAAGATACCATGATAATAATAATAATAATTTTGTGGAACTGTTTTGGCGAACATAGTTCCAAGATGGTGTCCATTCTGTCCCCTAAAATAGTCCCACAATGCACTGCAATGCAAACTCGACCCAGTTTTTTCCAAGACCTTGAAACGGCTAATGACATGAAAAGAGAAAGATTTTATCGTCATGCACGCAACAAATTCATTTCAGCTGATCAATGATGACAACTGAGACAACGAAGAGTGAAATGTACTAGTCCATTCATCATAATCATTGGTACAATATGACGTGAACTCCTGTTTTGTCTGGCACTGCGTGGGCTGGTTAGTTGTTGATTCATTTTATCCGGTTTATACTGTTGGTTTTTGATTGTGTTTTTATCTGTGGACCGTGTTCGGTTCGGGGTTGTTTTTTTTTTTTTTTGCTTTATTTCATTTTTAGTTTGGCTTCTTTGTACTGATGGGAAAATATCTTTCCCGAATTCGCTTGAGTGCAACGAAACAATCATATTGTTGGATTTGATGTGTTTCTACATTTACTATAGACCCCTTGCAGCATGTCAGAATGCAGCTCAATTTGGAGAACAAAACGATAGGTTTCAATAAGCCTATTCACAGTTTAAGGATCGTTATCAGTGCGCATGCGATTTTATCCCGAATTTCTCACCTTCTTTTCTTTAAACCTTCTTTTGTTTTTAATTAAACAAAAGAAGGTGAGAAATTCGGGATAAAATCGCATGCGCACTGATAACGATTCTTAAACTGTGAATAGGCTTATTCTCAGGAGATTAAAATTCTTATTTTTTTTACCTCCAAATTGAGCTGCTTAGACGTCACATGCAAGAGGTCTATATATTATCAAGTTACGAGAAAGGCCTATTGGTATGAAAAGTGAATAGTTTAACAGATATGTTTTTGAGCTAAGTTTATTCCATTTTTATTGTTTGAGACTTCGAGTTTGATATTTTCGTAATTTGCTGCCAAATTCCTTGTATTTGAATCCTCCGTTTTTCCAAACTTCTGTTAACGTCTTGATGATGTCTATTTGTTTTCTTCGTTGTTTTCCATCAATTACTGCGTCTCTGGCCGTTTATGTGTTTTATTTGGTTTACACTGTTAGTTTTTGTTTTGTTTGTTTTGCCTTTTTGCGATTTGTTTGTTTGGTTTTGTTTGTTTACGCTTATTAGAAATAATTGATGAAATGATTGCCATTACCAAGGTTGCCATTACCAATTTTGATTCTACGAGACTGTGAGCGATCGCAACCTCTATTTTAGGCACCTACTCTTCCTGTTTCTTAAGCAAGTGAATTTTAACCGCCTCTGTTTTTTATCGAACCCTGAAACAACCTCCGGAATGATCAAAGTCAAGGAACGGATAAATCACAGATCACATTGGAATTTAGCTTGTTAGGCTTTGCAGAGGGAGGAAAACTGGACTGAGAATCCGGAAAAAAACCCTCGAATCCGAAAGGAAAGACATAACAAACTTTGATCACATTTAAAGCTGGGCGAGAATTCGAACCCAAGACCTCAGAGGTGAGTGCGATTCGCTACACAATCCTTGCCATTCAGTCTCAATCCAATTGGAAAAACCTATTTTAAGCGATGGAACAATTATATTTCTGTAACTAGTTAAAAAAGTGAAAAACAAAAACAAAATCCAAGCGGATAAGAGGTCTATAAAACAACAATGCTTTCTCCTAGGCTATTGTGCAAATTAGATTTTTTCGCATTCCAACTTCCATGCTCTTAACAACCCGGCAAAACATAAAATTAATTTTGGCTGTGAAAGTAGAGAGAAAATTCAGGAGCTTCAACGGTTAGGCGTCAACTTAAAAAACTGTAAAAATGAAATATGGAGGCAAGGAGAGACAAAGTTTCTCATTCTTTCCACTGTTTCATTCTTCCGCTTTGTATACATTCCTTTTTTTCGGTGCCTGGATTTCTTCCGTGATCTGCTCGCTTCGTATCTGATTGATATTTATCATTTTAACATTGTTATGCCAAAGTTTTAATTAACAGACAAATGTTTTTCGTCAAGCCAGAAAAAGCTTTTAACTCATTCACAAACGGAAAACAAACGTTATAGATTGATTATAATCAAATCTAAAGAAAACTAAAAATCATCATTATTATTTCATGGCTTTCTCCCCCCCCCCCCTCCCCCCAGGTATCATCGTTCGAACACCAGATCGCTTTATTTATAGCTATGATCTCGTAAAAGACGGGGAGGTGTGATCTTTCTTTTGTATGTTGAAATCCACAGTTCCATAAGTTGTTCCTCGATTTGGACATGTAATATTTCATACCCTAAAAATATGAATAACGAAAAAAAATCCTTATTTTCTCGAGAAAAACTTAATCATGTTCTAGAATCTGATCGTTGTTTTAATCTTTATACATCTGCCATTTCAGAGAAAATAAATAAAAGACTGAACCCACCCACGCTACGTTCAGTTCGTGATATAAAAAAAAAATGACTGCGTTGAAGAAAAAAATCAGGTGCAACACATTTATTGACTGATTAGCACGAGTTAAATGCCAGATTTGAGAGTAGTCAAGGTCTGTTCCAGTTGCCTATAGAAATCGTAATCATTCACAGTAATTTCCATCCGGTGTTTGCTCATTTGTGTCTCCAAGTCATCAAGCATCTTAAAGGGGGTGCGGTGTTTTTGTTTGAGCCTGTGAGCGCGTCGTAAAGCAAGTGTTAATCACGTAGGCCCTCGATCGTAGAGAAAGGATAAGGCTGGTATACTGATATTGTCCTTTTGTTGCTTGCACAGGTGACTTATAACTAGACTGGACACAGATTATTGACAAACGCAGAAGTTAGAGAGAACTCAGTTGATTGAGAATGAACGATACGAATAATCAGAACCAAAGTTTGCGTGATCGTAATGGAAGCATTCCCTCATCGTCTGGAATGGTTAGAACGGGGTATTACGAATTGATGGCGATATCAGTGTTGTATGGCATTCTACTCGTCGCAATACTAGCTGGAAATGGCTTGATACTAGCTTCGTTCGTCATCAACAAAAAACTACGAACTATCACCAACCGACTCGTCGTGGGTTTAGCAATAAGTGATGTTCTGGTTGGCTTGCTATCGATTCCGTGTTGGATGTACGTCTTTATTTGTCAGTTCAAAGGAATTACATACAATAGTTCAGTCTACCAGTTTTATATCGTTTTTGATATATTTATTGGGAGCGCGAGTATACTTCAACTCACAGCCATTGGGATTGAGAGATGTCATGCTGTTGTTAGACCCTTTCGTCATCGCACACTTCCCAAACGGGCTTTTTACGCCATGGTATCAGTGCCCTGGTTCTATGCTGGCTTTGTGGCAGTCCTGCAACCTGTTCAGTACAAGACCTGGAGAGAGGTTTACACTATCCTTATGACTACCACCTGTTTTCTAGGACCACTATTGATCAACGTGGTATCATATTCTTGCATTTTGAAGTTTGCGCATTCCAAGCCCAGAGGCAAGCTAACAGAGCACAGAACCCCAAACTCTTTTTACCGTAAGGAAATTAAACTCTCTGTTACGGTAGCATTGATCACAGCTTTCTTCGTAGTTGCTTGGTTACCGCTGTTTGTTGTGACGGTTATTGGCACCTATCATCCCCAGCATCTTCCTTCTCCTGTATGGAGTGACCGATTGATCAAGTTTGTCAAATGGATGCATTATGGAAACAGCGCTGTCGACCCTTTTTTCTACGCCTACAGAAATAAAGACATCATCCTTACATTTCGTTTTATCCTCCTTAGACTTTTTTGCCGAAGAGTGAAGCTCATGGAGTTGCACCACGTAACGGGCTGCAACAAAGGAACCTCTAAAAAAACTTCCATTTTTAGAAGCAGTTGCCATAAAGACGAGCGAAACCCGCTTCATTCTATAATAAGGATTTCCTCTGCTAATAATAACGAACAGTCTAGTACAGTATAATAACACTAAAACATGTATAGAATAGACTTAAAATTGTCATAATTAGGATAAACAGCAAACAATGACCAATATTATAGTCAGGCTTATTTGATATTGTTAGAGGGATTGTTACAAATCCTTCTGTTCGGAATGATTTAAGATTCAATTTTGAAATTCGAAAGAGTCACATCCCAACGAATGAAAGAAAAAAAGAGAGTAAGGGAGGCCAAAGTAATCCATATTTTTTGTCACCTTTCTACTAGAATGACCAATATTATAGTCAGGCTTATTTGATATTGTTAGAGGGATTGTTACAAATCCTTCTTTTCAAAATGATTAAAAATTCAATTTTAAAATTCTAAATTCGCATCACAAGATATAAAGGGGGAAAAGAGAGAGAAAGTCGAGTGAGGCGGTGGCCAAAGCAATCCAACTTTTTTGTCACCTTTCTACTTTAGAATAAACCAGGTTTTATTCAAGCTTTCATATATCTTTGGTGATTAAGAGTTCATTGATATCCGAATTAAGTCTTAGAAGAGCTTACAAAGGATTTTGTACGACCATAACACTCGTGGTATTGTCACAAAGCTTGAGTGAATTTCCTTAGAGTACCATGACACTAAAATGGCTTACAGATTCAATCATTGTCTGGTAAAGTGTGCGTTTCTCGTGCTTTGATTTGCTCAGAGAAGCTTATTTTCCCGCGCATAAAAAATATTTTCCCAGTGCTAGTTTAATTGAGTTTCCTTAGAGTACCATGACACTAAAATGGCTTACAGATTCAATCATTGTCTTGTATAGTGTGCGTTTCTCGTGTTTTGATTGGCTCAGAGTAACTTTGTTCCCGTGCATGAGAAATATTTTCTAATGCTCAGTGTTAAGTAGTTCTTTGTACATGTCTTCAGATACTTATATTTTGTACATATCTGACAACTATTCGACGTATACTAATTCATAAGAGCTAGCACAAGGATTTAAGTTTGTTTTTGTTTCTCGTGCTTGCGTTCTAGTGCAAAACAAAGTATTACATGACGCAAGGGAAAGACACGAAAAAACAGGTGGATAGTTCTACATATTATTGACAACGAAAACCTTGGATATTCTCTTCCCTCGAGCCAGCCATCATTGTTAATTGTTTCTAAGAAACGAAATCAGAAATTATAACTAACCGTCGAGTTTTATTCTTAGAGGCTTTCTGTTGTTTTATTAGCTTATCAGCGATGGGGCTTTTCTGTGCGGAGACCAAAAGGAACGCAGGCTCGATAACGAGAACTGATGAAAACCGATAGCTTGATGTAAAGTTGGCTTGCAGCAAATGTGTATTTTACTTGTTACAGTTAAAAGGTTTTCTGTCCCTATTATCCTGCCGCCCTTGATCAAGAGCTTATTTGACTTTAATTCTGAGCGTCATATTCATCACTGATTACCGTCTTTTTCTTTTATAATATTTCTTTTAAGATAATCCAATCTACTGAGACTTAGTGGGGAGTTTCGGACATTAAGTTAATTTACTCGAAGTTTCTGGAATCCTCTCAGCAGGAGAGACTCAGCCAACATTCATCATCGATCTTGGCTGATCAAGGAATCACCGAATACAATGAGAAATGTCGACTTGGAAAATAATTTTCAACTGAAAGACAATACATTTGGCGCTTTAAAAACTGGTTTCACCTGGTGATTTACTTTTTTTGGTGTGTCAATTTCGTTTGAAATTTCAGGGGCGGATCCAGGATTTTGTTCAGGGAGGGTGCAGGGCACAAAGTCAGCCCAGGGGGGTGCAATCCTCAGAATCAAAGGAAGAAAACATTTCGTATTGGGTATCTTCAAAATAGAGGAACAAAGCTGCTTCGGGGAGGTGTGCACCCCTTCCCCTGAAGTTTGAAGGATATTTACAATTTTACCGATTCGGTACAGGCTCCTATCATGGATTATCATGTTCTGCTAGTTCCGGGGGTGGTTTTTCATAGATATCACATCAGTAGCTCTCTCAGTACATCTCCCCTCCAATGTTCTTTACCCCGTCCCCAAAGGAACCAAAAATATTCCACCATAAATTCTTGTTTCAAGAGCGTCGGGGAGAAGAGGGAAAAAGGAGGACTATAGGAGAAGGCCGAGAAGAAGAAGACGACAACGAATCGAAGAAGAAGTAGCAGATGAATAAGATGATGATGATAAAGATGATGATTACGATGAATATGAAGTAGAAAAAGAAGAACAAAAAAAGTAATCTAGATTTATGAATCCAACTTAAATATTTAGACCCAAATTCTCATAAGAAAAACCCAACTATCTTCAGGGAAATGATAGGATTCGAGTCCACATAAGGTGAATCCTTTTATGATACTGCTCTATTTGTCAGTCAGCTTTCCTTATTATCTTGGACTCTCATGTATGCGTGAAGAAGGATTCCTGGCTAAGCTGGGTTTGTTACCAATCAAAGAGATAGGGAATGATTTTGTTAAAGAATATGAAAATTTTTTCTCCATTAGTATTGGAAAAAAATTTTTCTGAAGGAATTAAAAACTTAGTAGGACCCAAATACTTAGGTTTTAACAACATTTCAAGTGCTGCGCTATCTAATCTTCATTCGTTTTTTTTTTCGTCGAGATAGCTTTCTTTGTTCTTCAAATAAGACCACGGTTTTTAAAAACTTGTTTCTGAGTAGATCAAAATGATTATATGTGAGCTTGTATAATTGTATTTTAATCATTGTTAAAAATGCCGAATGTACAAATCCTGACGGCAACGTTCAAGAGAGAAAAGGAACGGATATTCAAATATCAGTTCTCTCTCATTATTTTCTAGGACATATTTTTTCCTACTCCCTATTCTTTTTTGGCCATTTCTCCCTATTGTACTCTCTTTCCTGTTATTCCTGACTCTCAACTCTCTTCTTATTTTAGTTCATCATGTTGTTTCTCTCTCTTTGATCCGTTCCTCTCCACTCAGGATTGGATACGATGATGAAAATTGAAATTGATATTAAATTTGTCATTCAAAATTAACTCATTATAATATATATTTCCGTTCGTGTATTTTTAATTTCACAAAGGTTTGTTTTTTATTAGTTGGCGAGAAGCTAAAATTAAGCTTTATTTTTGGTTAGAGTAGTTAAGGGTAAAAATATGAAATATTCATTTTTAGGTAAACAATGGGACTGCGGTCTGTTGTCATCAGCCAATGACTCATGGACAGACAATGAAAGCACCTGCCAAAGCCACAAAGATACCACATCTATACTAAGTCTCTTTAGATGAAAATGGCAGCTCTTTAAATTCGCTGAAAAAATTTATACAGCCTGGTCGATGCTTTCCATGTCTGAGTTAAAGACGCCTTGAGGCTTTCAATTCATCACGAGGTCAAAGTCGAATTTTTGCGGAGACTTTTAAATCCTTTAGTGTACAGAATGTCAAATGTTTGACAGTTCGTAGACCGGGTTATGTACTGAAGCGTTGGCTTTCATGTTTGTGGCTTTATTACACTGGTAACTTTGTACATAACTCTCCCCAACTGGATAGCTCTAGACATTATGGAGACCATGGAAGCACATATTGCCGTGGATACGAAAAACTTTGAGCATCATTTTGTCTCTGACAACAGCTTTAGACTCTTCGTTTTTCGAGAGTTGAACGAGATGAGGAAAAAGGACCACTTGTGTGATGTTGTTATTGTTACAGACAATGGGAATCATCGCTTTGCGGCCCACCGTGCCATCTTGGCTGCAAGCAGCCGATATTTTCATAAACTTTACATAGGAACTACTCTCGTACGGTACTCCAGAGAAACAATATTGAGTGGAATCACTGAGGAGCTACTGGAAAAGTTGCTTGAATATATATATACATCTGAGATATGCATTAATGGCGAGAATGTACGCGCTATTATACACACGGCGTTCAGCTTAGGCATGGATCTGTTGATACAGGAGTGCGAAGATTATTTAGGTAAACATCTTCACAGCGGGAATTGTATCGAGATGATGACTTTGGCTCAGAATTACTCGTGTGAAGCGCTTTTACAGAAGTCAAAACGCTGCATTAGCGAGCACTTTCTGAAGCTTAGCGTTACACAGCCGTTTTACCGTATGCCTGCTGACCAGCTTCAAACCGTCATTGCAGACGACGATCTGAACATAACTAAGGAAGAAGAGGTTTACGAGGCTTTGATTGGCTGGATTCGGTATGATTTTGAACGCAGGAAAGGGTATTTTGAGAGCCTCTTGAATCATGTTAGGCTGTCGTGTTTGTCTAGACGGTATCTTGTAAGTACTGTAGAACGAGAACCACTTGTGATGGCGTCTGACAAGTGTAAAGGCCTGGTAACTCAGGCCTTGGGTTTGAAATTGACCGAGAAAAGGATGAGCTCCGCGGTGCTGAGTAACAAAGGAAAGAGAAGGTAATGCCAATTTTGTTCCAGAATTTTTCTATTATTTTCTTCGTACTTTTTCCTTTCTGACATCCCTCCTTCCTTCACTCCCTCACTTTTTTAAAGGTATTTTCATTCCTTCCCTTTTTTCCCTTTATTTCTTTTCATCTTTTCTTTCTTTCTTCTGTTTGTCCGTCTGTCTCTCTTTCATTTATTTTTCCTTCCTTTCCTATTTTTTCCTGTACGTATCCGCAGTCGGCTCTTTCTCTTCTCACACTAAACTGGTGTCTTCTAAGGCCCAGTTCAGGCGTCGAACTTTTCAACCGCATTCTTATTGCCTTTGAGGTCGAGCGCTGTTTTTCCGGGAAGTATGTAGACCAAACTTAACACATATCGTCTCCTGGCGCTAAGAAAAAGAGCTGATGCCACTTAGCCGCTGGCTTCAAAGGCAATTAGATTCGACGCGGCAAAGTTCGAAGTCTGAACTGGGACTAGTGTTTCTAAAATAGCTCTTCAACCTCTTGAGTATTCAAGTTTCGTTTATTAACAAAACTTGGTTGCGTCTAGGTGGAGAACATATCTAATGGAGGCTATAGTGATTGTTGGAGGTCTGATGGAAGATTCTATCCCAGGCAAATGTACCAACTGTTACAACCCTCAAACTGGCAAATGGTATTCCCTGGCTAAAGTACGAGACGACAGGTTAAACTTTTGCATGACGCGACTTGGGTATTGGCTGATAGTTTCTGGTGGGTGTTCGGCTAAGGAGAACCTCCACGTTTTGTCAAATGCTGAACGCTTTGATCCAAAGTTTAATAAATGGGTGAAAATTGCAAGCATGAATCAAGGTTTGTAGTTAAGTAGTCTTTGCACTTGTGCTTGTAATTGCCCTCAGAGCTGATTTCGTATGACTGTGGGAAAATATACATGCTTGACGCAATCATAACGGCGTCGTGTTCGAGCATTCTTATTGGCCCAAAATAATTTCGCGCAAGCGTATACTTTGCATAGACACCATATTTTTTCTTTACATTTTTGGCCCTCGTTCCCAATAATGTGCGCTATTTTGGACTGAGGTGTATGAAAACAGGCCTCAATGCATTGTCGAAATAATATGCAAACGATCCTCTTTTAATCAGAAATTTCTCGTTATATCTTCAAAGCTCGCTTTAAGTGCGAAGCAGCTGAAGTCAATGGTAAGATCTACAGCATTGGTGGAATCACTAGAATGGATTCCCTTGATGGATTCTCCGCTATTGAGTGCTATGATCACGTGACGGACTCATGGACTCCAAAGAGCGCACCTCATCAGCTTCGACATACGCATTGTTCTGCAGTTCTCAATGGATGTATCTACATAATTGGTGGTAAGGGAATGGATAGATAGATAAAACGAAGAAATGAAAGGACAAATGAATGGATGGATAATTTTGTGGGCGGGCAAGTGAATGGAAGGAAGGAAAGAAGGAAGAAAATTAAAGCAAGGATGGGTGAATGAATATGCATGGGCCGCGTTGGTGCACGGATGGGCGGATGGATGAAAAACAGGATAGATGAATGGGTGCATAGATGGATGAATATGGATAGATGAGAAATACGGAAAAAATCAACCCTTATCCCTAATCCTTTCCATTTTCAAAAAAGTAGCAGTTGTCTGCAAAGTAAGTTCTATGTCAACATTTTTAGGTATTTCTCGCTGTAACACAGTTTTAAGAACCGTGGAACGTTATAATCCAATACTTGACCAGTGGAGCACGGTGGCGGCTCTCAATACACCAAGAAGCGGCGCATGCGCAGTGGCACTGTCAGGAAAGATCTACGTGATGGGAGGGACATCGAATAGGGGAATAGCACTGAAGACGTGCGAAGTCTACCATGCTAACCAAGATAAATGGTTCTACTGTCAAGGTAAATAATTAGGAAAATACTTTTAAGTTTGGATCAAATGAGTAATCAAGGGATCTGCCAAAGGCAATAATTTATGCCTCTTCCCTGAAAAACATCATAGGAGTTGAGAGGTGCAAGATTATTGAATATGCATGTGGTGGTACTGCATGTGTGTGTGTGTGAGAGAGCAAAAGAGGGTCAACTTGGAAAAAAGTATTTATACTAATTTTTTTCACCCATGATATGAATAAGAATGATGATGGTGGTGATGATACATGATGGTGATGATTATGAGTATGATGGCACATGATGGTGATACATGATTATGAAGGTGATGTTGATGGATGATGGCGCACACATGATGATGCTGATACATGGTGATGATGCACTGATGATGATTATGATGCATGATGGCACCTGATAATGCTGATGCATGATGATACATGATGGTGATGCTGATGCATGATGGTGATGTTGATGCATGATGATGATTTGACGTTTCTATTTTTGTTCTTTTTTACCTAGACATGTGCGTTAAACGTGATAGAGCAGATTCAGCTGCGTTCGGTGGTAAAATCTACGTCGTCGGCGGTTCCTATGGCAACATAGTGGTCGATTCAGTAGAATGCTATGATCCAGCCAATGACAAATGGAAAATTTCGACTTACCTTCCCCATCCAAGGCACGGGTTTAGGTGTTGTACTGCCGTTGTGAATAGAGATTTGATACAAGAGGTTCAAGCTGGGAAACCTGCAGATAGATCAGAGCAACTCATATAAGTGTCCATTGTTGTAAGATGGGAAATCGTGAAGCAGTACAAGTGGTCCAATTCATGGACCGCGGAGTGGGGTGGGTGACTTTTTTTTTTACTTTTTTTAAGATTGCAACAAGACTTGTCGTGACACGACAAACGTTTAGCCCGTTCCCTTTCCTTCATTCACCAAAGCTATACGAAGGTACCTTTACCCCATCATCAAAACCCAGCATGGTAGTTCCTACAAATGGCATTCAAATTAATGCGTTGGTGTCACAATGGTTGTCGATTTTTTTCCTTATCCTTTTTTATCCATTTTCTATTAAAAATTGTTCAGAATGGAAAATATTTGCAGCACTGGGGTATACGGAAATGTCATTTGAGAGCTTCGTAAACATCAGTCGCCAATGTATGGCTAATTACCAAAAAGAGGCAAATGGACAGGGCAGGTCAGTCGAGAAGCAACCAACCACTGTCTCTCTAAGACAACAATTAATATATATAAACAGTAGACACAGTATCATACGCAAATAGTAATACCAGTTATAAAACCTATATGGCAACGCGGCTAATGGGAAAAAGAAGTGCGGAGGAATAAGTCAATATAATAATAGGAAAAAACAATTTAAAAAGCTGAAAATTGACAACTATTTGTTTAGATATTTTTGACAAGTTTTATCATTCATGAATATAGTATAATATATAAGAAGAATAAATGATCAGTTCCAATCACTTTTGCTTTATCATTGTCTAAGAATATTGGAAATTTGTTTCGAAATTAAATTATTGATTGGTGGGTTGCAAGAAGGTCGCCGTATATATGTCGCTTTTTTCAGTGGGTAAATTAAGGAAATACATACAAGATAACAGAGTTACCCTGCGAGCAAAGGTTATTCTTTCTTCCCCTCCGTAGGCCTGAGCGGCAGGCTGGCAGAAAAAGACCTCTGCACTTACAGGGTATATCGGAGATGATTATTAGTGGATGTGGATTATTAGTGGATTATCACAGATGATGATTAGTGGGAAGAACCAGAGAAAATACCCTTCAATGTAAAAATTATTTCGCCAAACAGTAGACGCGTGGATTAACAGGGAAGAAGGGGAGTTGGATAATAAAACTTGGGGCCTGCAAAGCCAGCGATTTTCGAAAAAATCTACAGATGTAACAGAACGGATATGTAGAAATTATGAGGATATTACGAAGGTTGGGGTAGGAGAAGGTTAAAAGATTTTCATGAATTTTAGATTAAAACTTCCAGTCATCAGTCTTCACCCAGCTGCTAAATTTATTACTCGTCCGGTAGGACTGAGACGGCTGCGTCAGTACCGCATTCCGAAGCAAATTCCTAAATGGGACGAGACTTGGCCAGTCATTACGTTCTTGTCTCACTTGGCAATTGTACGCGTGTACTTGAAATCAGCAGGTCTGACACTCCAGCCAAATCACAATCTGGCATGATGTTCAGTTTTATGCTTTGTTTACAGAGATTTTAGTTTAGAAGTACGGTCACAGTGGTGGACACGACATGTTATTTCATGTTTTGTCTTCTGGTCATCAAACTTATCATGGTTAGTAATTTTGATTAAAATAGTGTGTCGTGGTCTGTTGTGCACGAAAATTTGTCATCAATCTCTTGCTTTACGGTAGATCACAGAACGTGGTTTGAGTACACAAAAGTAACGCTTGTATTTGTTTTGAATGTGTAATAGTAGAAACATGTGCATACATACGTTCAATGGCGGCCTTTTCCAATGGACACGTAAGTATTCGGATTCGAAACTAATGCACGGTGGGTAGTTAGAAAATAAATAGAGGGAAAACCCAGAAAGAAAGAAAAACAGGAAGAAAGAAAGAAAGAAAGAAAGAAAGGAAGAAAAGTAATTGAAGTGAAGAAAGTAACATAACACACACAAACCATTAACGTTACTTTGATTCAGTCTCCTTTCTCTTGTTCTCAGTTAAAAAATTCAGTGTATCTTTGGTACAGATTTCCTTACCGATAGGAGTTTTGTTTCATTCATTCTTTTTTCATTCGCTCATTTCCCTTTACTGTTTATTTCCTCTTTCAATCGAATTCCAATCAGTTTTCTTTCTTCAACAACTTGGAATTTCGTCCCTTATTTTGCTAGAAATTTTTAATTTAATCTTTGCTTTTAGTGTAAATCCAACTTGTTATTTTTTGTTATCAACCTAATTCATCACGAGGTTTCGTGAAATGGTTTAACCCCTCTGGTTTTAACTACAACAAAAGCTATCCAAGACAAAGGCTTTAGCAAAGTTTCTCAGTGTGAAAAGATAAACAGCAAGGATTTGGACCATTGAAGATGGTTAGTCCTATTGTTCAAATCAACCAATCACAGTCAACTATTTGGCATTCCTCAAATGACAGCGACCTCAACTCAGTGGTATTTCAACAGTGCGTATTCTAAGTATTTGATCAAATCTCGTATATAATAACTGAACTTTATATACCTCAAACATGTCACAACATTACATCCAAGCAGTACTCTGTTTATAACGTCATTAATTCCGGTTTGGGTGAAAGAATAAGAAAATATTTGAGTTATGTGACTTTGAATCTATAATGGTACACAGGGAACCGCTCAACGAAACCGTCGGATCGAGGTCGACATTTCCGAATAGAGATCCAACTTCATCGTCAAACTCCGAAACAGTTCAACAGATACTTCAAGAGTGGATCGAGGTCAGTTTTAGTGAAATATTTTGGTGTCACATTACAGATTTCTTGTTTTCCGATCTAGCTGACGTGTTTACAGAAGACCGTGGCGTTTGGAAACTAATGCTCGGGTATTGCTTGCTTGTATCTCTAGGCAGCGACTGGACGCTTATTTCACTCGTCGTTTATTGATTCACTAAGAGATGGTGTTCATCTTTGTGGGCAAGTATTTAAAAAAAGCTCTGGTTTAAAATTTGAGATATAATTCGATCTAAATTGAGGCTGTAAGTCTGATGGACGTCTTGGTTTTCTTACAGATTAATCAATCGCATAGAATCGAATCGTATTCAAGATGTTGTAGAAACCCCAAATAAAGAACAAGCTTTGGTAAGTAACAGACTGGCTTCCGCCAGTAATTCATCAAACAATCTATACGCCTCGTTCCCTCCCATTTAGAATTAAGAACACCTCATGAAGTAACTGTAAGATGGTGGCCCTAATTTCCCCAAGCTAACGATTACCTCTCGGCACTGGAAGTTTTGTTTCCCAACTCTAATACGTTCGTAGTTGTTAGCGCTTGTGAAAGTTTATTTTACACAAGCTTATAAAATATTCTCAAAGAAATAAGGTTCATATTATATCTTAAAATGCGACATCTTATCTTATAAAATGTTCTTTAAATCTAGATAAATTTTGTGCCCTGAAGAAATAAAATAAAGAAACTTTGGAATCTTGAATTTTGCTGATTTCGAGCTTCTAATCTGCATAATATTATATGAAGTTTATAGATAAGTTTAGTGTTCCCTAAGAAGTTTTCTTCGCCTTTTAAATGAACCAATTTCTATCTTGTAAGACAGTTTGTTTTAGGAAAGTTAAACTTTTTGTCACAGCTAGTAGAATCTAGGTTAACTTTGTTCTTTTATGGGCCGGAAATTCGCTTATTGTTCGATATACGCCATTTTGTTTACGTTCGGTTTATGCATAATTTTGATTCAAATTCGTGTCGTTTCATGCTTAGAATTCACTCGTACTCCATAAATTGCACGAACACCGAATGTATTTTAGTATCTTCGTATGGCAATGTAGATTTATTCTGAATTGCTGTGTTTATACATGGACGATGTCCCACTTTCCGTTCTCTGTTCCGAACCAAAATATACAAATTGGAGTTGTCAAGGAAATCGACTGGATGTCGTCTAGAAGGTGATCGATTTTAGCTTCGATTATTCGTTGGTTATATTAGCTGTACTTATCAAATAATACTTTAGTTAAACCTTGTTCTATCGATAGAAGACGATCTAGAATGAGTTCTCGAGATTGCTTATCAAGCATAGTGAATGACAATCTGTAAATGTAATATTGGGCTAGCCATGATCATTGCCATGAAACTCGTTCATTTTTTTGAATTTCATGAGCAATTATACATGCAAAACTTCAACCTTACAGTCATCGTAAATGAATTTAGAATACTTTATATTGGGTTAGAGTGGGTAATTTCTAGTTTTATACATCACGATCTGTGCATCAGTTTATTATGTATCATATACAGATATAGATGTAGTATATGTACTACATCTATATATGTATATAGTTTTGTATATGCTATTATTTATTCACGTAAGTATACTGCCATTTAAAAATATTTTTTTAAACGCTTTCAATTTTGCAATCATTGCAAGAATTCTATCACTCTTTTATGCACATACATGTCACTTACATTCGTATTTTAATCATTACTTGGTGGTAGATTTTAGTGATTAAATTGCTCTAATTGTACTATTAACTATTAAATTTATTAGTATATCAAAATCACTCTTACGTTTTTAGACTGAGCCTGATATGAGAATTGGAAGAAGTAGCTTTATCTTATATCAACTCATATGTATATGTACATGTATGATACAGGAAAAATGTAAACTGTCCAAATTTAAATTGAAGGTAAAAGAACTGTTTTGTCTGGGTAAAGGAAGATGGAAATGATTACAGAGATCAGGTGTTTTATTGTTCTAAAAAAAAATTAAAGAATAGAGGGCTTGTTTTATAAAAATGTATCATTGTATGAAGTAATTTCAATAGTTTATTTTTATAAACAAAGTATATAATTAACTATGTATAAAAATTGTTTTGAACATATCGTATATGAGTAGAGTTGCTTGTTGGTTCCTCCGGCTGTGCTTTGAGGGTTTTTCTTTGGGTTCTCCAGCCCGTTCTCCAGTTTTTCTTCCTCTGCAGGACTCAACTTCTAAATTCCAAATTATTGGGTTCAGTGGAAGAAGAGCCACTTTGCAGAACCACTGTTAAATCCCATTATTATTATTTTTGGTATTTTTATTCTTATTATTCGTAGTGAGATTTACAATTGCAAATGTAAAAAAAAAAAAAAAATGAAATAAAGTTTCCAGTATTATTATTATTCTATAGATCACTCTTACAAAAAAGTATTGGAAATGATATTACAGTTTAATGTTGGTAATATTTTTATATCTAGGGCTCATACTAGACAATACTGTTAGTCTAAAAGCTCAGCACAGATAAGACTAAATGCTCAAACTAAATATATTTAATAAAAGAAAACACCAAAGCTGTCGCCATTTCTGAAATCCTAATAATTTTATATTTAATTTAATTTTGATCTTTACTAAGACTGTAAGTACCCATACACCTATTCTTTTAGCATATGACATTGTACTATTTAGTCAGCCAATATTTGTTGGTTATATTCTGGTTAGCCATTTGCACGAAGGCAGTAGATATATATTGACAGTGCTTCCAGCTGATTTGAAATAGTGACATAGAAATGACATCACTGTAAGACTGAGGTGTCATAAAGCAAAAACTTGATTTATAAAAGTTTATATCTGAGAGAAATCTAGAGTTTGAGGAGAGGTTTTTGATATTTTGTATAGACTAATAATATGATATTCATTATTAAGTGGGTAATAAGATAAAGAAATGTCGTTTCCCAAGTCGCTAGGCTACAAAGGATGACAGTTTTGCAAATTTTCTCGATTCTGATTGGTTAAAATGTTTTCTCAGATGAGCTGGTTGTATTGCTTCTTTTTTGAGAGTTACAAATTTCTTTTTTTTAAGAGAACCAATAATGTTTTTACAATTATGTAAATTAATGCTACTATGAATTTCCTGCTACTTGCATTTATATAATTTCTTAATGTTTCTTTCTATTCATTTATTGATCTAATATCTTATAAATTTTGTTTATTTTTTTTCATAGGAAAATCTCCAAAAATTTGTTAATGCATGCAGCAGTCTAGGACTACATAATTGGCAATTATTTGACCCCAAAGAACTTGACGAGGCTGATGTCAGTGTTAAGATGTAAGTATCATTTAGGCCTGATGAACATTTATTTTTAAAATTCCTATAATTCCATTTCTCTATTTCATGTTTATTTTGTAATTTGATTGCAGATCGACATCTAAGGATGATATAATACAAAAGGTAATTGACGACTAGTGGTAACATTGATTCTGTAATAAATTTAAGTCAGTTTTTGCAGAAACAAAAATTAAAAGATAAAGATGTATAATGTGTATAAGGTTTGTGTATATATAATGATTTGTAACTCATTTCACTGTGAGAAATTTAAGGGACATCTCTTACAAAGGTAAGTAACTGTATGTTACCTGAATACTATCCAATCCTCCCTTTTTATACACTTTATTTTTTGATACACTATGTACTAGCTAGTACATGTCTGTACTTAAAACTTTAATTGTACAGAAAATATTAGTCACTCAGATGCAAGAATCACTCAAGTAAACTATTTAAGCTATTTTGTAGATATTATAATTCAAGATTAATTTTCCATAGGCATTTAACTCTTTGACATCGTAATGGAAATGCATACATACGTGACATCAATTTGATATTCATATAAAATGTTGACTGCTTGATATGTATATGCAATTGCTGCAACTGTTCTTTTATAGTATACTAATTAATTAAGTGACAATCAAATATTTTTGGATATACAGGTTATTAACACTCTTTATTGGCTGGGTTGCACATCAAACACCATGTCGTACTACAATGGACCACATTTAGATGTATCAAAATTACATCGAAGTTCTGATGGCATTATTGCCATGAAGGTGAGTTATTGTAGTTGTATCTTAAACCACAGACTGATTTGTTATGTTTTATCTGAAGAAGATGTCAAGATCCTCAAGAATGTCACAGACATTCCAAGAATATTTTTTTAGTTTTGTGATAAGAAGCTAATGCAGTTTTAGTTATTGGATACGATTTAAAGTAAAATGATTATTAAGAGATTAAATTCAAAGCTTTCTTTTAATAGCAAAACTATAAATGTGTTATCTAGAAACTTCTGTCAATCCTTAAGAAATGACATGTTAATCTAAACGTTGGCATTCATGCTTTAGTGAGCATGACCAAAGGTTAAAATTAGATATCCTAGTCATGTTTTGATCAGCAAATACATGCAGGAACTCATAATAGACAAAGCATTTCCTAGTTATCATACAATTCATACATCAGATAAATTTTGGTCTATATTTAATATCCATTTAGTTCTTCAAGATATTATAAGTTTGAATTTTATTCTGAGTCAATATGTCTTCATGTGTCACATATATTTATAAAACTGTCACATTTTGACTGACATTGCAAAGGCAGTTAACGGTACCAAAAATTGCGAGTATTCAAAAATATATTTCTAAAAATTCTAAACTAAATTTTAAACATTTTAAGCATTTGGTTTTTATCTTGTTAATCATCTTTCATAATTTGCAAACATTTCCTGGATTTGATAACTATATTTGATTGAGTACCATGCATTCTGTTATCTCACCAAGAACATAGCAGCTGCTTATCAAATATCTTTATATATTTATTTCCCATAAATCATTTATAGATTTGCCCTATAGGAGGTGCTTCTTGTATACCTGACAGTGCTCTATTTGTATTGAATGCAATGTAAAATTTTGCATACTAGTCTCTTATATTTTCCTATTTTAGACCCCCCCCCCTACTTTTTAGGGTGCTCCACGATCCTTGTGTGCAGTAAAAAAGGGTATTGCATTTACACTGGTAGGGGATGTTATGTTAGGCAATGTCTTGAAATTGTTTGAAAAAGAAGAAAAATAATTTCACTGCTGCATCAAAACTGATGGCTTTTCATATGAAACAATTTCTCACATAACTTGACTCATATCAACACCCTTGCCTCCTGAGACACCAAATTTGTGTAACTAACTTTCTACATCTCAAAAATTCTAGCAAAATGGGTCAACACCCCAAAATAATTCAAGGCAATACTCATCTATGTATGGCGGCGAAACTGACGATGATATGGATGACATGCCTCAAGAGAATGGCAGTTTAGTAAATGGAGTGAATGGCTATGAGGAAAGTGGTTTCCAATCCCTAGTAAGTGAATGTTACCATCCTGAGGGATCATTCTTCATTATTGTTTTATTACATGTATGTATATTGTATATCGTATTAATATTAACAAAGGAAAGGTGTTGAAAAGTAATTAAGAGAAAAATGTTAGTTAGTACCTTAGAAATTGTTTGAAATGATGTACTTGTAAGTTTCTTTTGGTAATATAGGGGTAGTAAACTTCTTAAACATTGATTGGGAAAGGAAATATATACAGCTGTATATTTTGT
This sequence comes from Anthopleura sola, assembly GCA_023349425.1. Classification (NCBI taxonomy): domain Eukaryota; kingdom Metazoa; phylum Cnidaria; class Anthozoa; order Actiniaria; family Actiniidae; genus Anthopleura; species Anthopleura sola. The sequence goes on along the minus strand of JALHLI010000004.1, from coordinate 11,729,733 downwards.
GTTTTTTGATCTCCAATTTCTCACAAGCTCTCCTCCCATATTCAAAATGAATAAACCCTTATAAAAAAGACGTTTTAGATGGGAAAGCTTACGACTTTAACTTTCTCATGTAAAGAATGAATCTAGAATGAACCTTTATGAGGCAAAGAAAGATTAATATAGGAGAAAGAAATCGCAACATTTTTTTTTTTTTGTCATTCTTATAGCATTTAATTTGTATCTTATTTCTTAGGGGATATTGCCAAGCAATTGGGGCTCTGCCCTGTGTCTTTATCCCTGCCACTGTGGCAAATTGATTAAAATAAAACAAAATAATTTTATTCATAGGTGGTTGGATAATTATGCATGGATATGAAAATTTGGCTCAAGGACATAATCTTACTCCAACTCGATTTTATTGATAATATCTATTTGTTTTAAATCTTTTAGTGGTATTAATTAAATGTCAGATGTATTTTAAATGGTGTTAATATTTTCCTCTTCTGTTTATCTTATCTGTAATATTATGTCTTGTTTGGAAGTGTCAAAGTGTTTTGCAGACGTCAAGTCTGCATTTGACTTTTATATCATTAGATATGCTATTATTTTCATTTCCAATGATTTTTCTAGTGAAATGGTCTCTTTCTGTCTTTTTCTTAGAATTACTTTCTGCACATATTAAGACTTTTAAGAAAATTACTGCTTTTATTGTTTATACTAGAAAAAAGTTTTTCCTGTGAATTTGCAACTGAATGAATTAGAATTTAATATTAAGTACAGATTACGACACTGTCTCTTAATATTAAGATGTTTTTGTTTTTGTCGAACAGAGTCAACCATATGAGTTCTCAATAAATGTTCGGATTATGGGAGATGAAAAGAGGTTTGGATTCTCAGTAATGGGAGGAATAGATGAAGGCTTTCCACCAAGAATTGACAACATTGTCAAAGGTAAAACTGAGTGGCAGAAAATGCTTCCCATAAGTATTGTCTGTGCTGGTCCTTTGATATTTAAATTAAGTATTTGCTAAATACTGTAGGTTGAGGTAGAAAATTCAAATGACTTTTTGCCGAGGGGATTATTACAGTTCCTATTATCCAGGGGGTACGTAGGCTAGAGAGTTTAATGAGCTAAGTTTCATGAGATTTGAATATGTTTTAGAAAGGTCAGGAATAATTATGATGATGGGGTAGGGTAATCTTTGAGTCGGCACTATGGACAATTTTTGGGGGTATTTTTCCCCTTTATTTAGAATTCAGGGGAAGAAAAAGTCTTTTAGTCTAGCTAGTCATTGCATTATCTTTCTATAATAATAATGTCCACGTATGTTAATGATAAATGTATTTTTTCATCCTTAGGTTCCCCAGCTGAGAGAGCAGCTTTGTGTATTGGGGATGAATTACTAGAAGTTAATGGAATGCCATTATTAACTTATACCCATATGGAAGTGATTTCTACAATTCACAAGGTAAAATGCATGAAAAGATAAAACAAATTGCTAATCATCCTTTCTTGCAGCTAGCTGATTATAAAGGACACAGTTCAATATGGCATACAAAGGTGCAGCAGGCAGCCACAATACTATTCATGTTTGACCAGGGGGCACAGCTTAGATTAAATTAGGGTTAATTTTATGCAGAGGGAGGAAAACGAAGAACCTACTCGCAGAGACAAATTAAACCTTAGCTAAGCAAGGGAGAGAATTATTAAACTCAACTCACTTATGGTGCTGAGTCTGGGGATCCAACAAAAGGCCAAAGCAGTAGCAGGCGAGAACCTACGCATAGCTACACCATCCTTGGTTTCATGTACATGTACATCCAAACACTGCTTAGTGTCTGGATCAAATGTAACTCTTATCAAATAAAAACATTGTTTTCTATGATTACTTATATTTCATGTATTTTCTGTTCATAGTGTCTTAAGAATAGAGTGATAGCTCTAAAGCTTCTAAGAGGAGGAGAAGGAAGCACGCAAGGTGAGTTTTATTGATGTTCAGCAGACCCAGCAGAATTCGACATTTTGAGGGAGAGCAGGCCTTGAGAATTAATATTGGACACAGAATGAGTATGGTAACAGAGGCAGATGTAGGATTTTTCTTGATAGGGGGTTGTATGATGGCAATGAAAGTCGTGCTCAGCCAGCCAATCAAAATTCTTATTGGGGAGGGGGGGGGGGGTTGCAACCCCTCTGATCCGCCCCTGAGGAACTTTGCCTCCTGTTGGTAACTGTTTGCAAATATGGTTATAGACATTGGGTATTAGGTACTGCCAGTAACACTCTTTTTTGTGTATGTACAGGCGGGTTTTCAACATTTTTGGATAACTCTACAGTCAATGGAGAAGACAAAGTGGACCCCTCAACGCAGCAAAAAATACATTCAATAATGAGGGATCAAGAAAATGACCCACAATTCCAATACTACAACTCAGATGCTGAGACAAATAGCGTTCAGTCTTATGAACAAGACCAACTGGACAGCCCGTCAAACTTGAGAAATTCTCACAACTATGAGGACTTAATCGTAAGCCCAAATAATGGTGGACTTTTTAATGCGGATGCATTGCAATCGAACTTAAGAAAAAATAAGTCATTGTCAACTGCTGTACTGGATTTGAGAAAATTAGATGCTATTGATGGTGATGATCAAGTTATGAGTTTGCAGAATAATGCGTATGAGTCTGATAGTAATGAAAGTTCCAATACGCCTGGTAAGTTAAAAGTTATTATTTTTATAGTTAATGCTTTTAGTGGATTATTAGATAATTTAAGGTTAGAAACGTGAGGTTGTTAAAGATCAACTCCTGCCTAAAAACCGACATTTTGGTAAAAGCTCCATTAATGCATACTTAAAAGATATTTAAGCTTATAGTTTGATGTCTACAGTATATAGGATAAAAGCAAATTCACAAAATTTAATTCAAAAGCAAAAATAGAAGAAAAAGAAAGGAACAGTAAAATATCAGCTTCAAACTTACCGAATCTCGTAGCTTTTTCCATGTGTTGCATTTCCAGTAGTTGTTGAAAGACATTTCACTATTTTAACAGTTGCTTTGATTTATGGCCATATGAAATCCTTATATCTTCAATTTTCGTATAAAAAAGTGTAATTTTTGTCTAAATTTGTTGGATATTTCGACAGCATTTTCAAAGGAGCTTGAAGACAGCCCGTCAGCCATTTTGCTTTTTAAACTCATTTTCGCGCCATTTTTGACGTGGACGTGACGCGTCTGCGACAAAAAATGGCGGGTAAATATTGTCTAACTCACTTCTGCGATATTTGAACTCTACAAAACAGGTTTTACTAGTTTTTTGTGAAAAAAATTGGGCATAATTTGCAACACTGTAAACTTGGCGATTATAGAGAATCCCAAAAGCGACATCTTGGATATTTCGCTTGCCATCAGCACATCGTAAAGGTCTAACATTACTGGAAGTTCAAGCCAGTTTGGCCTGGAAACCGCATTTTCTGGAGTTCTGTTTATCCAGTGCCATATAAGCGGCTGGAGTAGCACAGGAAACGCCGTCTTTATTTTATCAAATGTGATGACGAGGCGATCTTGAACTTTCACAATTTTAGCAGTTGTTGAAAGGCTGAAACATTTGACGAGGGAGAGTTTGAAAATGTATTAAAATCAAAATTCTTGATTGATTGATTTTCTTTATTTTTCATTTAGTTCCTTATGAACCTCAACCAGTTTCGCCTGCCAGTGTACATTCTCTCTCATCATTTTCACCAAATAAACCAGATCCAAAAGCAACAGGATTCGACAAAGTAAAATCTAATTTATCATCAAGGAACGACAAAGAAAAAGTGGTATATGTAGAAGAATATTTAGCAAATAAAGACGTCCATGATGCGAAAAAGGTAAGAGTAGAACTTTGCTTTAAAGACACAGTTTTTAGGGGAAAAAAAGAAGATTCTCCTGAAAAAAATATTTTTACTTTCTTTTCAAGATATACGATAAAATTTTGGAGTTAAAACAAGAAAAAAGAGGTCCGGGATGTTCAAGACCAGAGTCAACCAATTCACACAACATCGTCACACAGGTAAATTGTTTGGCCCGTAGATTTGCGGCATAAAATCGAAACTACTCTTTTATATATCTTATCGGGAAAGAAAAATATTTGACTCTGGAAACTTTATTTGTGTCCCTCTAGGTTTCTACTTCCATATCAAATAGTCACAAAACGAGAGATGAAGAAGAACTGGAAAAACTTTTAAATTCTCCTAACATCCAGGTAACTGATTTTTTACTGCTATTTTCATGAACATACGAACTCTGTAGTTGCAAGTTGCCCGTTGGAATTTGGCTTTTCACTGCCGCCAGTCAAAAATATAAAAGATACGACTGGTTATTTTTGATGGACGGAAGCGAAAAACCAAATGTTAACGTGCAGCTCGCAGCAACCCATCGAGTTCGCATGTTTATGAAAATAGTAGGAAAGCTACTGTCACACGGTGCAACATTACGTGCAATGTTGTTGCGAACATGACTCCTGGATTTTCCTTTGTGATTTGATTGACTAGTATTTGGAAGTATGTAACGTGTGGGCTTGCTTTTGTAGGGTTTGTTGCTAGCTCACGATAGGCTAGCATTTAGAGAAGCTTTACCTGATGACAATGATGACGATGAAGAAGAAAGGGAGGAGGAATTTGAACGACAGCATAGTATGGATGACCAAATATCTCAAATAGAAGATGACACTGTGAAGATTGTCAGTATAGACAAATCTAATGATCCACTGGGTGCAACAGTCAAGAATGAGGACGGGGCTGTTGTGATTGGTCGTATCGTGAAGGGAGGTGCTGCTGAAAAGAGTGGTAAGTTTGTTTGAATTGAGTAATAATCTATCCAACCTAACATATTCCCATCCATCCATCCCATCCATCCAGCTATGCCATCCATTCGGCCATCCCGGTACCCATCTGGCCATCCCACATCCATCCATTTCATCCCATCCGGCCATTCCCTAACTGCATCCATCCGGCCATCTTGCCATCCATCTCATCCCATCCCATCCATTCCTCCATCCTGCCATCTTTCTGTCCATTTATCCCATCCTTCGAGCAATTCGGTCATCTTCCCATCCATCCATCTATTCATCACATCCACCATCTCACTGAATGACTAAAGCGTTCATATATTTCCAGGTCTGTTACACGAGGGAGACGAAATCATTGAAATCAACGGCGTAAACATGAAAGGCAAAAGCGTCGCGCAAGTATGCGAACTATTAGAAGACATGAACGGCACGCTGACCTTCTTAGTTATCCCCAATAATCGATCATTCGGCACGCTGACGCGCCAAGGAGAGGTGCACGTCAAAGCACACTTCGACTACGACCCTGATGGGGATGAACTCATCCCATGTAGGGAACTGGGCCTGGCGTTCAGGAAAGGTGCTGTTCTGCATATTGTTAATCAAGATGACCCTAATTGGTGGCAAGTAAGTGCACTAGTTGTTATATGACTAACTGCCTACAAGTTCGCTATTAACTCAACTAAGGCTATGGACATGCGTCGAACTTCACCCGAGCCGAACGCATTTAAAACAATGGACAATAAGGCGCTCTTTTATGTCCTTAGGTTCGGCTGATGTGAAGTTCGACGTTTGACCTTGGGTTAACTGACTTGTACAGACTCTCTCACATTACATAATAACAAACAGGGTTCCCACAACTCAATACTAAAATTCTGGTATATAGTGTTAGTTGTCTGTTCACGTTAATTTGTTGGCTAAAAAAATAAAATAAAGAAAATGATAAATAGATAATTCTGTCAATTTTTTTATTTAACAATATTACTAATATTTTGAGTTATTTTGTCTAAGATATTCATAGTGTATATTTTTTTCTCGTAAGGCATGGAGAGCAGGCGAAGAAGGGAAAAAGCTAGCAGGTCTCATCCCATCGAAAACATTCCAGCAACAGTAAGTATATTCAAAATATTGTTCAATGCATGCTTGCGCGCATCCCATCTCATCCAAAACGTCTGCGCCAACCATCCTTCTCATTCCATTTAATTGATAATTTAATGATTTAATTGATAATTTAATTTAATTGATAATTTAGTTTAATTGATAATTTAATTGATAATTTAATTGATAATTTAATTTAATTGATAATTTAATTCAATTAAATTTCTGAAATGAATTTTTTTCCTACCTTCAGGAGAGAATCTCTCAAGCACTCGTTGCCAACAGAGAAAGAATCAACTACGAAAAGCAGTAAGAGAAACAATTTGTAATATAATATAACAGTTACGAGTTGCAAAAAGTAGAGCGACCATCTTTATATATCACCACGTGTCGTTCAATACAAATTGCGGACGATTTTTTTTACTTCAGGATTGCGTGCAAAAAAATGCGTCGTGTGAAATGACTCGCAACTTCGATTGCCTGCAACATGCCTTACAATGTTGAACCGTGTGTCTGTAGCTTAAAAAATATGTTTTTCTTTAGAGAGGAGATGCTTATGTGTTAAGCGGAAAAAACGAAAGAAGGTGTTGTACAACGCAATGCATAGTGATGGTAAGTTGAGTAAATAATAGTTATAATAAGTAAAATTATAATATATTTAATAGAAGTCAATCATTTTGTTTTACTAGGTCTTGAGGTAGATCAGGCACTCACTTATGAAGAAGTTGCGTTACTTCATCCAAACTCGTCACGCAAGCGTCCAGTCGTCCTAATTGGTAAGTACGTTGCGACAAGGGAATCTGAACAACTGTTGCGTGCAACACTGTAAATTAAGCAACACTTCTCTATTTTGGCCAGCATAAGTTAAGAACATCGCGTCATTAATAGACGACATCGCTGTTCAATAATGACGCTATCTAAAAGCAGTTTATTACCTTTTTTGAAACTCAACGAATTTAATTTTCTATTTTGTTATTTCTACCAGAAACGACACAATAGTTAATGTAGTTTCTGCTAACAAATACTGTTATATTTTTTTAGGACCGACTAAAATCGGAAGAACAGAACTCAGACAAAGACTGCTTGATTATGATCCTGAACGTTTTTCTGGAGCCATACCACGTATGTTGAAAAAATATTTAAATGATTTGCCTAGGATCTTATTAGCTCTGCCTTTATAATCTTCTTCGCCTCTTTATTCTCTTCACTGAGTACACAATGTCACAGTAACGGTCGAGTGCTTGGTTCAGTTACGTAATCAGAGTTCATTAGTCGAAGATGAAGCGCAGAACCTGAAATTCGGTTCATATACGCGGTGCAGGTTTTGATGTGTGAAATACTGATCAATTGCGCATAACCTTAGTTACTTGCGCAGTATTTGTAACGCGCATTTATTCAGTTCATCATACACAATAAGGCGTGAGATGCCAGGAATCTGTAGTGCACGTATAGTTCATTGCGCTAAGAGCGCTTTACGTAAAATGTGCACCTCGAGAAATGCGCCTAAGTTTTGTTCGCGCACGCAAACTGCGCGGCACACGATGAAACATGAATGCGCAGTTTGTGTAAAGCGTCAAATGCGCTTGCTTTAAAAGCGCACTCTGAATAATACGCTTAATTTAAGTACACTTTACGTAAACGCGCTTAAGAAATAAAGCGTGTAATGTTAGAAAAATGTTACCAGGAATGGGCCAAACAAGAGACGCGCACACTATTAACAGTCATAAGAAATTGAATCACCTTTTCTGTTTCTTCACCAGATACAAGTCAGCCATCATCCAATGGTCAAGTTAATGGACGCGATTACCACTTTGTAACGCGACGGATATTCGAATCTGAAATAGCGACGAATAAGTATGTAGAACATGGAGAATATCATGGTCATTACTATGGTATGAGCCTGGATTCGATAAGAGCGGTGGTCAATAGTGGTAGGATCGCAATTCTGAACTTAAATTGTGGGGTATGTATGCCTTCTGAATTTTACTTCATCGTTTCAATTATTTATATTTCACAATGACGCGGTTGAAACTACGGTGTTCCGCTTACCTATAACTCATACAGAAACTTATAAATAACTATTATAAATCTCGCATTCTGATTGGTTGCGAGCGCGTGCATTATGAGAACACTCAGCACGCACGCGCAATTTCTTATGCGTCATTCCTATCCAAAATAACGATTATTGTAATTTGTTTTTTATAAAACAAATAAAAGATTTGCTGTGCTGTGTGCAGTTATAAAGCACTTAAGGATTGTGAGAAAACTCGAGAAGCATTCCACTACGCGTCGTACTTCTAGATCTGCTAACATTTGTATCGTGTTCTGCCTAACCCTGTGTGCCTTGTAATTGCACAGAGCACGCGCGTTTTCTATTTCTTCAATATGATTAAATGTGTCTCTGTGCGTGGGTAACATGATTTAAGAGAAATATTAGATTCAGAAGTTGGATGATATTAAATTCTGGTAAAGTAACTGGTTTTTCTTTGTTTTAATAAAAGGCACTGAAGAGGCTGAGATCCTCAGATGTAATGCCTTACGTCGTTTTCATCTCACCGCCGTCTTTTGAGAGAATTAAAGCTCTACGGAGAGGGAAGGTCGATCCATTTAACCCAAAAACTCAAAGACTACTAACGGTAAGAACTAAGACCACATATTTGTTTATTTTCATTTTATTTTGATGGTCCGTAGACCTGAACCGTGACGCCCAGACGTCTGGGGTTCGGGGGTCTATACAAATACTTTGAAATTCCATGGGCATTCACTAGATTTCATAAATATTTAATTCCATACAAACTCGAGGCTAACCGCCTTAGTAACAGAGAATTCGAGACTGGAGTATTCAGGCTAACGATGATTTTGTTTTAGGATGCTGAGTTACATGCAATGATAGAGGAAGGACGAGAGATGGAAGAAGCGTTCGGACACTACTTCGACTACACAATCACGAACTCCAACTTAGAACGAACATTTAACGAGCTTCTACAACAGATCGAAAGAATCGAGAGAGAACCTGAATGGGCTCCAGCTTCATGGGTCAGATAACTGTCACTTTATGGACAAGTACCTGGAAGTAACAGGCACCCCAGGAAAGTTGACTGGTAAAGCATGAGTACGAGGCTAAGAGGACAAATTAATCATTATTTGTCCTTGAGCCTCGTATCAGTGTCTAGCATTTTTATATAAGATATGAGTAATCACGATAAGGAATACTTGTTATAACTAACGAGAAATGGTTTATTCTGTACAAAGGAATTTTGCAAGAAAATGGAAATATTAGAAAAAATTGATAAGGATTTTTCGATTGATTATAGCTAAAATCAGATATAAAATTTTTAGTCTTACGATTTTTGGGAAAGCAAATATATGATAAGCGTATTTTTCTTTATTGATTATATTTCTTGTAAATTTATACCACAACGCAGTTAGTAAGGAGAGAAAGAAAGGGAGGAAGTTAGAAATCTCGTCTTTAGAGCCTGCATTTTTCCTGGTCAGCAGCGAGAAAAAAACCTCGTTGCTGACCATTAGTATCGCAGGCTCAAATAACGAGATTGAAAATATAGGATTTATAGATTGACTTTGTATTTTTACGTAAAGCTTTAATGGCTCATTTCGCATCAATAGGCCTTTTCCCTCGGGATCGAAATATTGACAAATACAAAGAAATTCGCCCTGTATTCTCAAGGGAGTGTGGGGCATTTTTATGTATTTATTTTTCGACGTCAACTGAAATTTGTTTTCTGTACACCCGAATCGTGGTAAAAGGCCTGTGATTTTTTGCAATACTTTCTTTCTCTCCAGAGACTCTCTGTACGTTAACAAATATATTGCTTTTCCATTTTTCTTGGCCAATTTTAAATCTAAAATGGAAGTTAACAAACTATACTAGGACTCGTGTTCATGAAGGTTGTATAGGCAAAAGCCCTTTGCTTTCTCTCCCCAAAAACAGAAGACAACCCTAGCAGTAGGGTCACCCTACCTTCATGTAAACGGTGCCTTAGTTACTCAAAGAGTCCCTCAAAGTTGAAGGTAAAAGCTCGTAAATTTGAAGTCGTTTCGGCGGCATCCATTCATAAAATTCGTATAAACAATCCATAATATTTTGTTTATCTATATTATTTCAATACGGCACGACAAAATTAAGCAAACTGAAATAACGCAAAATATGCGTTGATTGGAGGTCTGCGGTTCTTTTCTCTTCCCCCAAAAAAATTACCGCAGACCTCCATTCAACGCAGGCTAAGGCGTCGATAAACGACGCCGGGCAAATGATAATTGTAATGCAGTTGGCTTAGGAAGAAGAATACAACCAGCAAAATTTGGCAGCCATTTTAACTGAGTGTCCCAAATTAGTAGGCTACTTGTGGCCATGCAGCTAGTAGTTTGACGCTCCGATAAATTTGTCGATTGATTTGAAGCAAAATTTCCTAAACGTAACCGGAGCTGATCGGAATTCGACTCAGACACTGGACGTTGGTAATTCTTTCCTTCCCAAGACTAACCGGGTGCATGTATTTTTTGGCTTTCATATTAGCCAATAAGGCAGACCAAAAAAGGCCCATTATTTTGTTCCTGTGCATCGACATGGAGCATCAATCAACCTCGTACAGACGTTGCTGTATTTAGTGTAGTAGATATTTTTATAACTTTCATTGCCATACGCACGCAAAATAAGATATTTATGTGATCTTCCTCTTTCTACAATAATCTTTTATATACAGCATATCGAACAGCATATAGTTTAAGAATGCGTTTTTTCCATTTATTATATAAGATTTAGGGGGTTTGAGCGGTAAGCTTACAGAGCTGCAGCTACTAAATGGCTTTCGCTCTAACTCTAAACCAATCAAAGGGCGAGAACGTACATCATCTGTAGATACGTCACAGCACCCTATTGTACGTTTCTTTGCCAATGGACCCTTTCAAAATGATCTTGAATGCGAGGCTAAGGGGACGATGTGAAAGACATACTTTTTCTGGTTGGAATTTGTGCCATTCAGTTTTGCAGCTAGTCTCTCATCCGAGATATTTTTGAAAGGGACCTGTCGTGCCAAATCTTCTTCGCGGTCGCTATTGGTGTGGGTCGAGAGAGTTTTCGACCGACACTAAAGGCGCTGACACACAGAGAAATATTGCGCGCAATGTTGCTGAAGTAGGATTGTTTTCTACTCATCAACATTTCGTGCAACAATCGCAAATTGCGCCGTATGATATGGCTCTCAACATCGATTGCCTGCGCGAATGCGCGCAATGTTGCACCGTGTGTCCGTAGCTTAATAGTGACCGCGCAAGAAACCAATAAATGTTTTTACTGCACAGAAGCCAATTCAGCGCAGAGTGATTTCAATAGAAGGAAAAAAGGAAGTAATCAGACTGAGCAGTTATATATATATATTGAATATCTTCACAAGTTTACTGAAATCACTCTAACGAGAAATTTGAGAGAAATGGAGAATAAATAATCGAAGGAATAAATAAATGAATATCACTTGAATTTTCTACAAATTGAATCACTCAAGTAATCACAGAGAAAACTAATAAAAACTTTTGTACACATTACATTTCTTTGCCAGTTTTGTAGACTATGTTTCCTAGTTCTTTTTTGTGATTTTGTGTAGATTGATTACAAGTTATTTTGAAGAATTTTCCGTTTACTCTTATAAAGTGCACCTAGCCCCAGAAGGTGCACAAATACGAGCAACGAAATCGTGTAGCTTGTCGCGCAATATTGTTGCGTTACAAGTTGCAGATCGAATGCTGTTCGTATTACCACCTCGCACGCAACAAATTTTTATTTGTAGCAGAGTGTGGAAAGAACTTCTACTTCTGAAACAAAATCGCTCCAAAATTTTCTTGTTGCACGGGGTGGTAATACGAGCAACATTCGTCCTGCAACTTCAACGCAAGTTGCGTGACAAGTTGCGCAATTTTGTTGCTAGTATTTCCGTTCGTATGTAGGAAAGCTGCATGTAGCGCAGCGTTGCAGAGAAAAGACTGAGAAGAGGACTGAACACAGAAAATCTGCCGGGCGGTATGAATGGAGAAGACTGAGCAAGGTTAAAATTGGAAGAAAGAAAGACAAGAAAACGAACAAACAAGAGAAAACCAGGAAGTACCAACGAAGGTAACTCGATAGGAAGAACTTTGATGGGTTAACGTGCGCGTAACGAATTATGCAGTAACTCTATACTTAATGAATGTTACCATTCAATCGGAGTCTTCTGCTTCGTAAATCTGTAGTATTTTGTGACCCGGGCCAGCACTGGAATAAAAAACATAATGGTGAAGCTGTTGTCTGCCATCAAAAAGACCACTTCATATGGCATTTAAGAGCTGTTCTTTGCACCTTTGGAACGCGAAGTTGAACGTGGAGTATTGATGATGGATAGAATAAACCAAAACTCCTGGGAAAACAAGACTATGAACAAATTAAGAGCTTGGCGAATGTGTATATTACTGGTTGTAATAAACGTTGTCATCATTATCATCATTTTCATGGCTTATCAGAATGATCTCAACCAGAGTCTTCCAACGACAATTGCACCAACGAAAATAAATACGACGATAACTACGAATAACTGATATGGATTCTAGTTCTTCCTTGAACTGCACATTGTAACTTTAAAGTCTGAAGTTAATCATATTTTCTGAATTGAGAGGAAGTTTGAAAAAGTACAGTTCAGCCAAGGAGTCCTTCATGGACTGAAGAAACGAAAAACATATTTACAAAATCGCTTTCCACTTACCTGAAAGCCGATTCACTGCAACAGAAGAAACGTAGCCTCTTGGGTACAAGTTAAATGACGAGAAGATATCTCAGTTTTATTGCCATTTTTGTTTACTGACCTAAATATTTCGGTCACTAATTAGTCTCCGAGGCTTCAAAGCGGAGGTTTAATCTACACTCAGTGGTAGAACACTCTATTCTCAAACGAATATGAGCGGTCTTCGTCGTAGCTCTTTAGTTTTGTACGGACATTTGAACTGACCGAAGGATTGAGTCTCAATCAAAAAGGAGGTACTGATGAATTGCAAACGGAGATTACGTACTACTACTATACGGTATATCAGAAGCCATGCCATGGGCTGATCAAGTCATGTTAAATGACGCCAGCAACTTAACTTTAAGCATGCTTTAGTTTCATCATAATTCTTACGAAAGTCAGATCCAGACGTCTGGACCAACAGGGTCACGGTAAGGAAAATATGGGACATACAGTTCCCTTATCAAGTTTGTATCACACGAATTCAAAATTTGATCGAATAAACTAATAGTTTTAGAGCCTAACTATTAATTGGTTAATTTCGAGTGCCATAGACCATGCTTATACTAGAGAATCAGATAAACTGAAATACAACTTTGTCATGTGAACGAAAACCAAGTTTCACTTCCGGGTCAAAAATGCAATAACATGAATCTCAGTTTTTTTCAATCAAAGTTTGTTTAGATTCTTGAAATTTTAAACTAGCCTTCCGGAAGCGCAACTACACTGAAATCCTAGTAGCACAGTATTGCTACTGGGGTTGAACACTGACATTTGCCAGCCAAGCACGTATCATACTCAAGAAAAATGACCCCTAAAAGGTATCAAAACTTCTCTTTCTCGTAGCCATAACAATCTCAAATTGCACCCTTAAATGGTACCAAATGACACTAATTTGACAGCATTTTAGTTAGTTTTTCGTTTGAGCATCCCGCTAAGTTAAGATACCAAATAACGAAAATTAACTCGTAAACGGTACGACGAGCATCCCCGCCCCTGGGGCTTTCCATGGTTTCCATCCATATCCTTAGCATTTCCCACTCAATTACTTCGAGGTTCCAAGAATCCATTTAAAATCTTTCCAGCTATCTTGTACTCAGACTTTACACTTGTACCTTGGCAACGCAGTGTCCCGAGCAATTTGTTTCGCAAAGCAAGACAAACTGTAGACCAATCATGCGATTTGTTCTATAGCTGACCACATTATGCATAAACGTGTCACGCAATCAGTATTATTAAAAGATGAAAGCTTTAAAAAGGACACCACGATCAAAAGTTGAAAACAAACTCAAAAATTTAAATATTACAAATTTATTTAATTATTTTAATACCTAAATTGTTGTTTCATTGTTTTAAGCTTTTCTCATAATCCTTGACCAGGTTTTCCCTTTCTTGGTTGGAAATAGCATTGGGTCTATTCTGTCGTATTCTTTGGATTGCTTCTTCAGCCTTTAGTGAGTCAGCTTTGACAGCATAACATGCTAACAGAACACTTGCACGGCCTTGTCCTTCACCACAGTGCAAAGCAACACTCTGGAATTAAAAAACGAGAAAATGCCTTTTATATTTTCAATAATAATTAACGAAATATTAGCCCGGCATATACGAGTTGCTCGTCAGTTGATCTTCTCGTCGTTGTTTCTCAGGGTTCTCCGGTTGTCCTCCCTCCGTAAAATGTCCTTCCGCTTAAATTTCAATTTGATTCAGTGGATGAAGAGACACCGTACCGCCCCTTCCCCCATGGAGGATGTGATTTGACCCCCTAGGATTTCCAGAAAGTTTTAGGTAAATTTTCGACGTTCTGAGAAAAGCAATACTTTTGTGATTTTTTAAGCTGTTTTCATCCCTCTCCCTCATTGGATTGCAACCTCATCAGCTCATGGTATTGCAAAATGTTAGCCAACGGCATGTCACGCAATCGCTTAGTGTCTGAGTAAATTAATACATTAAGAATCAATGCCGGTCCTTGCACAATACTTACACCTCCAGTGCCACTCACGTCCTCTACCAGTTTATAAAAGTCATTAGCTTGCTCTATTGAATTCATTCCACCACCTTCCACTGGCATATGAACGCTCGTGAGGTCAACTCCATGAAAATCCGGTACTTTCTCCGTGAGCGAGACGAGGTGCGTTACGCCATTATTCTTCAGATATTCTAAATCACTTTTTACTTTGGGCTTCGACACAGCTGCCAATTTGCCATCTTTTAGCCACCAGAACCCTTTAGGGATTTCGGCTGCCGAGCTGTAGAGTCTACGAGCTATTCTTGACAAAGAATACATCTTAAGTAAGGGGTGAGCAGGTTCACTTTTACAGATGGACCGAGATATTGACCGAGATGGACCTAAAACTGGACTGAGGAGGACTGAGGCACTGAGTAAGCAAGTACTAGTTTTGATTGGTCGAGAAAGATCACGTGATATTTTCCCGCGTTTTTCCAGAGACAATCAGAGACTATGATATTGAGCATGAATTTTGCTCGATTCACTCGAGTCGTTTGTCTTCCAAATAAAAAGAAAAATTTAAGCTCTTGAGCGAATAATTTCATGCTTCAAAGAATTCAAAAAAGCAGAAGTCCAAAGTCCAAGGTATGTCATTTATTTTTTTCTACAAATATTAACTATTTGCTTGACTAATATTCAAGTTTTATTGTCTTCAATCACTTGAGCGAATGATGATTCTTGAGACAGCGTTACGGAGTGTTGTCACGCTTGCTCGTACTATTCGTTAAGCTGAGTATTATATCAGTCTTTTCTGACAGCACTGATGATGCAAGTTGTTTAATACAATCTCTGTATCTTAACCTGATGCAGAGAAAATTTTTGACATTTGATTACTTTACCTAGCGCCTTTGTAGCACGTCTGAATGCAGCTCAATTTGGAATACTAAACAATAGGTTCCAATTCTCAAGAGATTGAAATTCTTTATTTTTTGTCTGCCAAATAGAGCTGCTTTGTCGTTACGTGCAGTCTAAAGGGAAAAGAGTGGAGTGGTGGCAAGGGCGGATCCAGGAATTTGTTAAAGGGGGGGTCCAAACGTTGAAAAGAGTCCCTGAAGCAAAAAAAAAAAAAAAAAAAACAAAGATGTGTGCAACGACATATAATTTTTACTACGGGCCTGGAGAGGGGGGTCCAAATGTGTTATTCGTCCTAAATTTACTTAAATACAGTGCAACCCTACGTATCACAGGGGGGTCATGACCCCCCCAACCCTCCCCCTGGATCCGCCCTTGGGTGGGGTGTTGGGTGGTTGTTGTCAAAGACCCAACATGCCACCCCCTCTTTTGCTTACAGACTGTGAGGTTTAAACATGTTGAATTGTTTGTCGTTGAAAGTAATTGTGATTGCAAAGATACCACCAATTTTAATGACAAATATTTCTAAAGGGGCCTATAAAGGGGGGCGGCTGATGTCACTTTGTCACTAATTTAAAACACTTTTGGCTAGAGTTGAAATGTTGGTGTTGCTTTTTTAACACATACTTTAACCAATGTTAAGGAGAACCAAGAAAAAATTATAAAAGAAATGGTTGCTTCAAAAAATGTATTCACATTTAGTATTGCACATCAAGATTTATAAGATTTCTATAAGAAATTTAGCTTTGATCGCATCATCGCTGGCACACATTTTTCCTCTATACCTGGCCAAATACATTCCTTTCTCTTTCCCAACATTTCCATCTTCATATCATTCCAAAGTCAAATGTAGTTCAAAGCTCAAATATTTATTAAATAGGTATTAACTAATACACTTCACAAGATGACAAACTTTATTTTATACAATATAAATATAGAAATCTGATATCAGTTAGAATGATGTGTAAAATTATAAAATATTGTAATACAATAACGAGCTCTATTTGGTTGTATAATTGAGATTTAAAATACCTTTTAGAAAAGATGTTGACATAACCTATGATTTGCAGAGGAGATAAAATTTTAATATATAAAATATGTTTATACTTATTTATTTCCTCACAGGGACACTTCTGTCTTTCTTCAAATGATGTTAAAAATAATACTAAGGTTTTGTTGCATGTTGTATGTTTCATGTTGCATACCAAGCTTGAAATTTAGTATGGGTTATGCGAATTCAAGCAGCAAAAGGACACAACAATATTTTTCCAAACTTTGTCTGCATGTTTTTCCAGCATATTTCCTTCCATGCTGACATTGTTTACATATGAAGATATATTTTAAGATTGGTAAGCAAGGTGCAACATGCAGCAAAACCTTCATCAACCTTTTTTGAAATAGCTGCATTTCTCCTCCCAAATACTGCATCAAATTCATTAATTCAGTTTTTCCCAATATTTATCAAAATTATGGCCTATTTTGGGTATAAAACCAATGTTATTCACATTGTTTCAAGTATTCAGCAAATTTGACTATCACTTTTTCTTGTTCCACTGTTTCCACTGACCCAGGCCTCTTGGACCTCACAGTAGCTATAGCATCCTTTGCAGAAAGTCTTTTTGCTTCAACTAGATAACACGCTAACATTGTTCCCACTCGACCTTTTCCATACTGACAATGAACAGCTACTGCCTGTTGGAAAAAAAAATCAGATATGTTTTTAATGTTTTTCATCTAATTTTGTAGTGAATTTTAGTGGATAATAATTAATAAATTCAAAGTTTTTGAAAAATAATTGATGATATATACTCATATTTTATAATTTAAATTCACTGCAGAGTAAATTTTCCCTGAGAGAAATACAGGTGTTTTTACTGTTTATTTCTTTTTTCTATTTTTTGTTGTTGTAATTATTACATTATAGATGAAAATTGAGTAAGCAGAATAGAGGACCATAGAAATCATATAGGAAAACTCCTGGAAATTAAACTCTTCACTCTTGACTTCTCTGTTTGCCATTAACAAACCATCTCTTCCTGAGTCCAAATAAAACAAATAAAAGATATCTTGCAGTTTGGATAAATTTTCTTCTTGCTATAAAACAATTATTTTAAATAAATTAAGTCAAACTTAACTTTTTTCTTTCTCATTAAGAATAATAAAGGTTAAATAAATCAAACAATTTTTAATTTAGAAGAAAAAGTAATTATTTGCTACACAAACATTGGTAACTCATTAATGTTCTCAATTTGTAAGTTCATAATAATACTATCCTAATTCCTCAAAAAAAAAAACATGTTTAAAATGTCTATGATTTTGAAATACAATTAGCCAGGATAAAAAAAAACTAAATAAGAAATGAAAAATCAATCCAGGAAATATTGCTTGGGCTGCCTGTGGTACGAGATTGCGTGACATGACAAGAAAGAAAAAAAATACTTTTTATTGCCAAACTTGACTTCTATCGCTTTCCTTATTAAATAAAATGTCTAGTATTATTATTTGCCTTAACATTTTATAGAGATCTTCTGGTTTCTTTGGCCTTAATGAGCGTAAATAACGATAATTTGGTCAAAGTTTCGGCGAGCAGTCGGCGGGCTCTGGTACCAAAACAAAAGAAAAAATGCGAGGTTAAAATAGGAGATGAAATTTCCTTTTGGAAATATATACACACCACTAGATCATATAAATGCACGAAAAAAATCCAATGGATAGTTTGTCTTTCTGGGACTTTAGTTCACGATGGATTATCCTCAATCCCAAGAGAGCCAGCGCAGTCCTAGTGGTCCAGAGATCGTGAGCTTACAAATTGTATCACTTACTTCTCTTTTGCTGTTTGTTTGTTCAACGATCTTGAGGAACTCCTTAATTTGGTCCAAGGTCGGAGGAGTTAAGTCCACGATTGGGATATGGCTGAATTTGAGATTGACAAAGTCATCAATGTCAAGAGTTTTAGACAGGGGCGATTCAGTCAAAGTGATAAGATGTTTGATTTCTTTGCTTATCAAGTATTGTATGTCCGATCTCGAAGACGGGTACGCTAGACCGGCTAGTTTTCCTTCTACGAGCCAAGAAAAGTTTCTTGGTGGCAGTGTTGACATTTTTGAACCCAACTTCGATCACTCGATGTAAGGCCGGTTTTCGATACCCCGTTATTTTTTATGTTAATGTCTAGGTAAAGTATTTGCGACCAGGCCTGCAAATTTGAATTCTAGTTCCAATTTTGTTTATACCGAAAAACATTTGCCGTGTCCTACCCTACTAAGGCAGTCATTAGTGCGCAATTTATTCCCGTCATGGGTTATGCTAACAACTTGAGCTTGTTAGCTTCGCGCTGATTGGCTAGTTACATTTTCTTGTATTACCTAGGTATAACAATGAGAGCTAACCAATCAGTGACAAATTAATATTATTCCTACAAGTTAGTGAACAAGTGCTACACGCGAGTGAAACAGTGTAGGCTTCAGCAGAACTCCATGCTAATACCGCACATGAAAGAGCAATTCGAATACCATTTTTTTATTGCGTGTATACTAAAGTCTTTGCTCCGCAAGACCTAACAGATAAAGAAATTTGACAATACAAGTATTAGGCTCCTAAAACCTTAGGTGTTATGTCACCTGCTGTTATTGGAATCTTTAGCTTTGATACAAACTATCTAGCTAGTACCTAACCATTATAGAAAACCTACTATTTTTTACTTTTACCAAGATAGAATCACTTAAAGATTATTGGCGTCATAAACAGAATATGTCTTTCCTCAGCCTTTAATTTAGTTCATGAGGCAAAACCGTTCTTCAAAGAAAAATGAACCTTTTATCGAATCCTAAACAACCTCTGGGCTGATCTAAGTCAGGGCACGGCTAACTCACAGATCGAACCCTGAAACAACCTCTGGGCTGATCAAAGTCAGGGTATGGCTAACTCACAGATAGAACCCTGAAACAACCTCTGGGCTGATCTCAGTCAGGGCACGGCTAACTCACAGATCGAACCCTGAAACAACCTCTGGGCTGATCTAAGTCAGGGCACGGCTAACTCACAGATTGAACCCTGAAACAACCTCTGAGCTGATCTAAGTCAGGGCACGGCTAACTCACAGATTGAACCCTGAAACAACCTCTGAGCTGATCTAAGTCAGGGCACGGCTAACTCACAGATCAAACCCGCTGAAACAACCTCTGGGCTGATCTAAGTCAGGGCACGACTAACTTATAGCCGGACTGATCAAATATGGGAAAACCGGAGATCCCGGAGAAAAACCATCGAACCAAGGGAGAGATCCAACAAGCTCGATATGTAATGTCCAGGAATCGAACCAAGACCTCAAAAGTGAGAGACGAGAGTAGTACAGCGAAACCGCCCTAGTTCCCCCCTAATTTTCCTCCCCCCCCCCCCCCAAATAATCGTTCCATCGGTAAGTGACATATTGAGATCAGAGAAGAGGGAAGAAAAATATTTTTTTCATTATTTTTCATGTTTGCTTGCACCTTTCTCGTTTCTAGTTTCGTTCCTGGATAATACATCGAATGAATCACGAAACGATGAGTATTCACAGTTTGTTTCAATCATTTTAAGGAAATATGTACACGCAAGCCCCTGCAAGTGGTCTGATAACTCAGCTTGCAAGGAAGTATCGGTGGTGACTACCCTGCTAATGCGTGGCCCCTCACCGTCGTGGGCTCAATAATAGGTCAGTAAATAGATTTGCTTGTTATATTGTTCCACGCATATCTTCAGTTTTCCTCCGGCCCACCTCAAAAATCATCACTTCCCTATTCATTAATAACACATCGCTTTGGTCGCCTTAATCTCAGTTTTTGACCCTTCTGGGATAACATGCAGTTTCCAATAGACCTTTTCGGCTTGGGCGTAATGTTTTCCCATTTCAGGCCACACGTCATTCCCTTGAGAAAAAGATTCTTTGTTTGAGTTGTACCATATTAATGTGTCTTTTCATACGCAATCGTTAAACCGCAAAGAAATCAGATACCCTAGGGAATGACATGCACGGGGTCTAAAAATGGGTAAACATTACGCCCTAGCCGAAGTGGTCAATCGTGCTGTTAAAACACTCGAATTTAGTTCGAACACTGCAAGTCTAAAATGATACTGTTCATTATGTTGAAGCTGCAGTGGGTATTTCGCCTGAGCCCGTTCAGTAATGATCTGCAAGGCCCCCTCATCCCCTCCAGGCATTTCTTTCATTGAAATACCTCGCAGTTTCAATTTACTGAGATTTTATGACTGGCGTGGCAACACAAGTGCTCACGTCCACATTGACATCTTGGCTCTGAACTTTTCAATTGTATATATTGAGAAATACCGTTATTTTCCTTCCTTCAGGGCATGAAACAGCCCCAACAATGGTCCGAATTTCGCAATACGTTTTTGCGCACAATTAATCTCGTCGAAATTACTATTTCTTCGAATAATATTCTTAAATAAAAGTTTTTTTTTTCGCAGATCTTTTCGCTAGTCCCTTTTTAATTTCTTTCTAAGTTTTCAGGTCTTCTCTATAGTTCCATTTGCACTATATAGATCCTATTTCAAAATAATAACCTAACTTTTCGTTGGCAAGGTAAAACCGTACATCCCCAAGAACCTTAAATAATTAATAGAAGTATGTGTACATGAGCCGGATTTTCTAGCACAAAACATGATGGGAAACTGAGTACTCATGTTACTTCGCCCGCAATAGAGGTCAGTTTTGCACCACCGTGCCGACAGCCATGATAGATGGCGCAGACCAATAAAATCCCCTTATTCTTGGAAATTGAATTCTTTCTCATGTAAAACTATTGTATTGTTCCGTCCAACATGGTTGCCGTCACGCGATCGCTGAAAACCTCTTTAGAAATTTACCCAAAATTTGTCCTTTCATATTTCGTATTTAAATGATAGTTTCTTAACAGTAGAAGATAACGGAGTAAGAATCAATCGATGTCTGGATAACCAATCAAATTGAGTCGATGAGTCAATAGACCCCTTGCAACATGTCGGAATGCAGCTCAATTTGGAGGGCAAAACAATAAGTTCCAATTCTCAGGAGAATAAAATTCATTTGTTTTGTCCTCCAAATTGAGCTGCATTCCGACGTGCTGCAAGGGTCTATTGCCTTATCACGCCGGACTTTTAAAATGATTTGTCAAACCACTAGCCCACTTCCTCACCAAGGAATAAAACAAACTTAGTTGATATTATCATTTTTTTTAATTTTCAACTTAATCTCATGCTTTTTTGGAAATACTTACAAATGTACAAAAAATAAACTTCCTATAATATAGATTACTTTTTCTGCCTTCTTTGAAGGTCATTTAATAAATACTGTCCCCATGCATATTTTCACTTTAGACACTCGATTTTCTCCGAATATATGTCTCTCCAATCCTGCCCTTTACCTTTTCCCCCCCAGTTTTTTTTTCTATTTATAACATAATATTAATGATTGATTTTAGTGTCGTTACTATTCAACTCTTTGCGTCATTCTGTAAGTACTATCGTCAACGTCAACCTAATTTAAATTCACCAAATATCAATTCTTTGTAAAAGCTCCCAAAACTAATAAACTTGGTTAGCGATTGTTTTTTTAATTCAGTTGGAAATAATTTTGATATTAGTTGATATTAAATCGTCGTTTTTATCAGAGTGAAATTTAAGACCTCTTGATGTGTTACCCTGACCTAATGTTCGTTCTTCGCATTCTTTCTATCGTTAACTCGTTTTTCCGGTTCAAACTTACGTCAATCTAAGTCTGTTTACTCGAATTAGTATTACATTCACTTGCAAGAATTTTCTGGAGTTGATTTGTCGAAAACAACTGGGTAAATTTTATGCTGAGTGTAATACTGTCTTTATATCATCTTGCAAAATTTGCTACCATTTCAGCTGTATTTTTCCCGGGATTCACAGAAAAATATCTGGGTTCTTAAAATCCCATTTTTCTTACTGAAATATCAATGTATGTCAACTGATTGACTCTAGCGTCAATTTTCTTTTGATATTATCAGAATCGAGACTTTTAGTCATGATATGCTTCCAAGTTGATGCCATGAAGGGTTATTCTGATCCACCCTGTCTGCTCTGCTTTCCAGAGTATGTCGCAACCACGCGATGGCAGTGGTATATAGCGCCGTAATTCGTTTCGTGTTACATTCTCTGGTCCAATATTATTAGTTACCTCTCCAAGCAGAAACCATATTGAGTAACTGATATTCCCATTTGCAATAAAATTGAATTTTTCCAGTCATCAAAACAAGATCTTGATCCTAGGATTTTCAATTCTTGTACTGTCAACGTACATTACAGCATCAGTGGGAATTCATATTCCAGTTAATTCATATTCTGTCAAATAAAATTTCTTTCACTGGCCTTGTCTCGACGCTTCCATCTGCAGCAATGCTCGAATAACATGCCTTCTATTGAGCACAATTCTACTCTCATGATTTCAGCAAGTCGTCGTACGTTTTCTTGGATTTCACATCCATCCAGTCTATCCATCTCCTACACGAAGTCTGAGTGGTTAACTACATTACTTTTCCTCGAGGCTGGGCTTGTCTTTCGTTCTAGCTTGTTCCCATCGGTGTCCAAGCGACAATGATTGAGAAAAGTCAAAGTTCTTAATTCACACAGAAAAGAATGGGAAATTGAAATACTAAGTTCTAACATGAATCACCAGTGCAAACGTTCCTGGCGAATAAATTTGAATTATATCGTATTGCAGTGATCTTGAAAGCTCATAATGTTGGTCGAAGCAAGTCACCACCACCCTTGACTCTAAGGCCTCGCTTTTTAGGAGCGAATTCGCCTTGTTTTGAAGAATTAAGATCTTCCTTCGGCTAGTGTCCGACCATGTCTGTTGAGCTCCGTCTTTTATAGATGTCCTTGAGAGATGAAGCTGCTGACGAGAGTTGATTCAGCAGGGTGTTCATCTCTCCGACTAAACCAGCTGCTTTTTTTTCTTGTACTCTCATTTTGTCGTAATAATAGTCTGTCTCGTCCAAACTCAACCTCTTGGGTTTGTGGCAGAATCGTAAATCGCCTTCTGAATGCGAAGGCCTTTTGGAAAACGATCGTAGATCCCTGACCGTGTCATTTTCTAGGAAAATATCAGCTGATTCAGATCTTCCAGGGACAGTAGGGCTCTGTAGAATTTCTTTGGTTTCTTCGACAGCCGCAATAAATTCATCTAATGCGTCAAAAACTTGGACTTCTCCTTGAGAGCATTCCATGATATACATTGGAAAAAACGTTCAAATATCTGTTTGTTTTTTTTTACGCGGTTCTCAGTGCTCGTTCAAGTGAGCTGACTTAATGATTCAATAGTCTTTTGCTATAGCTTTAGCAGTCCGTGTATATATGAAGTAAAGTAAAACCAGTTGCATATTAGCATATAGTTGACTGAGCAGGCGAAAAATACTGGTTAGTAGTCACGTATGTGAGTGGTCGGAAGAGTGAGTCAGCCAATCAGAGAGAATGTTTTGACCTCGAGGGGCGATAGCTGAGATCTTCGCGTCATCGATATAAATAGACCTGTCAAGGATAAAAGGTAATTTTTTTCAGGGGCAAATGTTTACGATGTTACGATAATATTGTACAACTCTTAAAGTTTTTCTTTCAATGGCTCTGAGGAAGGAAAATACCACTTTCTAGACGGAAGGGGACTTTTTGATTCTCTGTTGACCCTGCTTCTAGGAGCTCTTACTTTTCTAGAAGGTTCAAACGTTTTCATATTTAATGTTAAACATCTTCCGTGATCCTTTGTGGATTGACCTTCGGCTTTTGTTGACAGGTCTGGCTTGCCATATATAGTCAAAAGAGCAATAATTTGATAGATATCTGCTGATTATTCCATTCCGTATGGCAAATATTCTCCTCAAGCGCCCCGAAGGCATTCCTAGACTTTGGAACAGGTGCAGGAATATGAATTATGACTATCTGTTGTCAAAAAACGGTGCTAATAGAGCGCACTGGAAGTCTCAGTTTTCCACATGAGTTGTGGAAATAGTTTTTGTAGTATCGCGTCTTCGTTTTGAATCCACTTCTGTTCCTACTTGCATTTTTTTCAGACCCATGTCTGGTGATAACCACTTATAGTTTTTACCTTACCAAGGTTAAACGTATTCAGAAACACTAAAGAGTGGGAGACGAGGTTTCTATACTGCTTATCATTTGTATCCAAGGCAGCAAAGTCTCCTGATGATGAACCTGGAGTATGAGGGTCAAATGAATTTTAAAACGAAATAGAAGAAAAATGAACAGAAATTTCAAGGCAAGAATCCGAAGCACTTAAATGAACCTGCAACATTTTTTTGTGGCTTTTGATGTCTCAATATAAAATCGCTCATTAAGCCGATTACCTTGTCATTTTTCATTTTACTAATGTGAATAAACCGCCAAGAAAGTTCTAAATTCTCCTGAATGAGTCGGACTCGCCGAGATAAGCCTATTTGGTTGATAACCAATTTTCCTTGATGTGCACCGATGTGGATAATGAAATATACTCAACCGCTCACATTGTTACAACTCATTGACTATCTCTTTCTTATGATCAATATTGCATTTATAGAGAGCAGATATTTTCCCGCATTCCGGTTTGTGGTACTGTGCTTCGAGCATTTCGTACTTCTCGAATTCTCTTCGTATCTGACATCCAAAAATTCCAGAAATTTTCTGTTTCGAAATCAAGGTTGTACAGATTTTCTCCGATAATTATTGAGCAATCCTTGTTTCTGGGAAACTACCCCGATAAGCATTGCTGCTTGTACATAGGAGAAAAGATGTAAGGAAGGGTACAGATCCGACTAGGTTTGGGAATACTTATTAAGCAATGAAAAAGACCTAAGAGAAAGCGGGATGAATATATCTACCTAAAGCTAAGGTTCATGTATTCGTAATTTCTTTATATTTTGAAAAGTATAGAACATATGACAGACCTGCAACGGTTCGAAAAAATTGCAAGGAAAATTATTCATTTGACACACAAAGGCTTTGGTTCTAATGTTGTTGAATTACCCAAATTCTGACATTGGGAAGTGAGAGAGAGACTTCCCTTCAAATGTCAAGTTCAAATCTATTAGTGAAGAGCCTTGCTCCATGAATGGACCTTGATGAACAAGCAGAGAAAGGAAATAGCAGAAAATTCAATTTCAAAAAACCTGCTCTTTAATTTGTATGAAGCCTATTTAAAACTTATTTAAAAATTCATAAGATACTTAGGCAATGCATTTTCTATAAATAAAGTTCGTATTTATGACGTTTTAAACATAATAATTGGGGAAAGACTTCCTGCACGTTTCAAGCTTATGTTAACCCCCTGAAATGAAAACCAATGTAGTGGAAAACTTCACATGCTGAGCAGAAATAAAGCTTTTTCATTTCCTGTTATTATTTAAAATGTAATAAAGGACTCAATAGAATGGAAATATGATGACTTTTACTGAGAAGATACCTCCAGTTTTTTAAAAAACAAGAAGGCACTAGACACTTCGGAATAAAAATAAAAATGACAAAGCTGATTCAATTTTCCGTGCAAACAGCAAGAAGCAGCAAAAATTTTATATTGAACGTGGGTTTCAAACTATTTTTGGAAACCATTTGCAAACCATAAAAATATAATGATTCAATTTACTAAATAGTGCTCAGATCATGTAATATTGTCCGCCTTTACGTTAAAAATGGCTTAAACATTTGACCACCTAATCCATTTGGTTAATCCCAATTAAAGTTCATTAACTATATTCAGTGTGAATGCACTTTGACATGCATGAGTGCAGAAGGCATGGGTGCTTGAGGGGGCAACGTGCTCAGTCGGCCTACGTGCGGATGAAACTAATATATATGTATATTTTTCTGCTTTTGTTTGTTTAGCTTGAACTTGCGACGAATCTCATTACAGTACCGCCATAAAGCTAAGATCAACATATTTCCAAGATTATTCACGTTCGAATCTCGGCATGTTCAGCAAACAGCGTTTTGTGAACATTTGCAGGTGTAATGACGCACTTTGTGGTAAAACTCTTGGGACTAAAAAAATTTGGTATAAATGTTTTATTTTAAGTAAAAACGCAATCTTGTTTTCATTAAATTTACCGATCCTTTACGTGGTCGATAAGCTAAGAAGCTCGTGTTCAGTTGCAATGGGATGTTTTCGTGATTCTATCTTGACTTTGCAGTGATACAGAGTTGATAATGTCGGTCTTCGTTCTTGTGTTAGAAACGTAATATCTGAATCGACATCGAAACCGCCTTCAAACTCAATATAAAATAGAGATAAACAGGACTAACTGGACTAAAATATGATAACGTATCATGATTATTTTAAGCTTCGGGAAACGTTTAAAGTGGCGTTTTCCTTTCGCGGTTGCATTACTTCAGGCGACCATTAAGATATCCGGTGTATCTGGGTTTTTGATTGCTCATTATTATTACTTGTAAGAGGTTTGTAATGTTTAGAGGCATAAGGATACTAAGGAAAGCATGTTTCTTTTCATTTTGAATATTAAAGGTGTGTCGATGTATGGAAGGCAGGAGCGTGAAGGAAATTTCGAATTTGCTGCTGAGGAGGGTGGTGTCCGGTAGACGGTTGCATTGAGGGTTGACACCCCCCAAGAACCGCTAAAAAGTGTGTATGTGTGTGTGGAGGGGAGAGGGGGGTAGGGAGGGGACGAAGATTGGAAAATTATAAGAGACTAGTAATATGCAAAAGGAAATAAGGGGGAACTAAGATTGGAAAATGTAGGAATTCAAAAGGAAAAAAGCGCCTGTTTGCAGTCCCTGCTTGCCTCGCAGGAACGGCAAAATATTACCGCTGCTTTCCAGTTTTGACCATGTAAGGTGTTCTAAAAAAAGAATCCTGGATCTATGTGCTGTATTTGGTAAAGAATCAAAATCTGCATCGATCTTTGTCTTTTGGGAATAAGGGACAACATCGTAAAATTCTTCCTCGTAAGTGGAGCTATGTAGCTTCGAGAAACGACTAGCTTGTGTGGGTACTTCGCACGTTGTGATTTTATCCGACTCTAGATTTTTCAAGAAAAGCTAAAAGCCTAACAACTGTAACAAGAGAGTCTCAGTTCAAGTGCTTTATATTTGTTTTGGGCTACAGTCCTCGATGGCGTACGTGCCTATTGTAATGCACTGATTACTGACATGTGTAGCCAGACATTTATTTACTTTATGAAAATTCATGCGAATTTCAAGTGAGTGGATAATATTGACGACGAGGAATGCGGCATAACTAATTATAAAACAAAGTAAATGAATGAAATAAAATAATGTGGAATAGAATGAAATGAGCTAAAATAAAATCGATTAAAATAAAATAAATTAAAATAAAAACGAACCAGAATTTTAAATCAAATTTTAAAAAGTAAAATAACATGGAACAAAAATAAAAAAACAAACGTAAAGGCGAGCTCAGATATCAGCTGAGACTGCCCCAATGTGGCAGTAAATTTTCCTAATTATTTTTATTCTCAAACCTATTTAAAAAAACCAATTTAAAAACCATTATTGGCCATCTCAAGAAAACAATTTCCGGAGTCTTAAAATAAAACTTTTTTAAACGTTAACGATTCATTTCAATGAACGATGTTTGTTGTCGTGAATAATAAATGTTGACGTATACCATGACGTCATAAGGCGGCGTAGGATCGGTGACGTCGTGAAATAAACATTCTGAAAATTTAGACGGCGTTCCTATCATTTTAAAAATAGTTTTGAAGAGGGGATTTAAGTTTGTTTGATTCACATTTTTAATTTTACCTTTTCCTGTTATTCCCAATTTTCATTTCTAAACTCGTAGTCCATCTAAGGACCGAAACTATGACAAAAATTGCAGTAGTTTTAATATACCTCTCTGTTAGACATTCCATCTTCTCAAGGGGTCTCCTTTGAGACAGTGTCAAAAAATTTTCATGCTGGTATTTTTATTGGTCATGAAAGACTAAAAAAAATATTTTGTCATAAGTGAAATTGTAATTTGGACTCCCTGTGTGAAACCGCTGAGAGAAAAAAGACTATCCTGCCAAACGTAGCAATATCATAGAGGAATATTTTCTCACTCGACGACAATGAGAAATTTCATCGGACCTGTAGTTGTTTATTTAATTTAACTAATTTCAAATGAAATTTAAAATCGTGTAAGAAACTAATGCATATTTTAAGAAGAACATTTGACCTTGAATTCTTGAAAGACCGGAAAAACCTGATATGATATCTGGGGGTCCCAGAAAAACCCTGTTGGAAATATGAATAAGGCCAGTTTAAGACCTGTTTTTTATCTGTTGCCTTTGACCAGAACAAACTTGAAATAATTTCTAGAAAGCTGAGTTTACCTCAGTTTAAAACTTACACTTTTCTGCTTACAGAATTTTTATACGATATTTTTGTTCTATTTTGTATAAACGAAATATTTCCTTGAATTATTTCTCTTTTGCATCTCTTTTAAAGTTAATAATATATAGAAGAAGTGTAAAGAAAATAAAGCACAAATAGGTCACAATAAGCGTGGAACCTCGAAAGGTGACAATTACGTTAAATGATTGTCACTATAAAGTTTATTTACAAATTATGCTTTTTATTGAGTTATCATTTTGAAATAAAAAAATCCCAAGCTTCTAATTGCAGTTTCAAAATACTTTACTCGTCTATTGATTTCTTAAATAAGTTCAACTCAAATGTTTTTTTTTTTTTGAGGTCTCCATACATAATATTGAACTAACATTGCAAGATTTGCATACGAATGTGTTCGTTCATCCTTGACCGATGTAACTTAATGAATTTTCTCTGAAATTCAAAATCATTCATTGTCGCGTGTTCTAGAACGAGAAACCTTATTGGCCTGTGTAGGAAAACACTGACACTCCGATATGGATGCTTGAGTATCCTGAAATGTTCGCCGTTTGTTTCTAAAGCATTCTGAAGAAACTTTGCCAAAGTTTCTGTAAACAACGTCCAAGTCAAACTGAGCTTTCGTCGATGATAAGAGACTAAAATAACAGGCAAGTCCTTGATTTATAGTTGTTCTTATTTGTATAGTTTCGTAAATATTCACAGTATATGTGTTTTAGAGTGTGAAGAAGACGCGAGCCACATCTTGCGAAATAATTGATCTTAATTTTCCTAAATAACGGTGATTTTTTCTGTATTTATTTTTGATTGAATATTAATTTAGCACAACAAGCAAAGCAGTCCGTTAATATATATCAGCTTTATCATTGTTTAATGTTATATTTCAAAAAGATTATATCGATAAAAATCATCGATAAAGCTTACTTGATATTAATTCCCTGAGTCACGATATATCCTGACAAAGTTTATGCAATATTATTGAAATTCCATCACACGAAGTCTGCTAGAGTTATACTCCACAACTTCTGAACTATTCTATACAGATGTTATGACATTCAAAATATTTTACATGAAGTTAAATTACTCGAACTGTGTTCTGCATTTTTGTTATAGGAGAGGGACAGAATGCATACTTGTCGAGCAAAAGGCCATAGCTGACTATCATTAATCATAATCTTACGATATGGACCGGGTTAGACAGATGCAAGGTAAGGTTAATTAGTTTATCTCGAGGATAGTTCATATACTAGGTCGAAATTCCATCATGTTTATATTATATTATTATATTGTATTATTATTACCAGGATTTGGTCAATCAATGCACTTGAACGTTTGACATTACGATTTTCATATCTAAACAAAATGTGTTTCATCACTTCTACCATCTTAACAATCATCATCATGATCATCATCTATGATATTAAATCACTTAATCATTATAATATTAGTGACATTCTTCGTATATAGTTCTTGTCTTAAGACAACGCACTGCAGATGTTTTCTCGTGTGAGGTTTTTTATGCGACCAATATTATTTGTCAAGTGTAGCCATCGAAGCGATGAGTGCATCAATCATTTACAATACAACTGTCTCAAGGAACATGAGTCAATGAGAAAAAAAAATTAACTGCAGAGAAACTTATTTCTGATTAAATTCAAATAAAACAAATTTCGAAAACAAAGAATCTCTAAATTTTGTACGAAATTATGCCAATATTTGAAGAGGAAAAAATGTCATATTTGCAACTGGTCCTTATAATTATGGTTCCTTTGCGCTTTGGAAGCTTTATCATGCTGAACGATATATGTTAATCTGTGGCTTTTATCTAACGGAATTTATTGTATTGAACAACAATTTCAAAAGAAACTGAAGAAATTAGTTCAAATCAATTGGCACTTTGCATACTTTGCATAGAAGGAGTACTGTGACCTGCAATTTGAAAGGTGGTTTTCCTCCCCCTGTGAAATCCTTCATATTTTGTCGATACCCCGAAACAACTTTTGGACTGTCCAAAGTCATCATACCCAAGCTCTCTCGGTCGCTCATTTCCAACGTATTCTAGAGCAGGGCTTGGGTCGTCAAGGACGCTGTGACCAGTTGGCACTTGAATGTTGTCATTCCTATGTGTACAAAAGCACCTGCCAGCCTCACAGTAAACTCTGTTGGTTTTGATTTACATACTTGCATGCGAATAGTGTTTCTTGAGAAAAGATGTGTCGAGGGGAGTACGTTTGTCAATGGACTGGACGTTGTATGGAAAGGTTAAACGGAATACGTTCTTCGAGGACAAAAGAAGACGCCATCTTGTAGATTTCTTAGTTCTTGTATCAAATACAAGAATGCAGTTGAAAAGTAATGAATTTACGAGTAATTTGTGGTTTTATGATTACGAAATGAAGATGTGTTGATAATTGCTGGTGCTTGGCATTTGGAGTTTTTTTAAACGCACAAATTCGAAGGAATCTCTTTCTGCTCAAGTTAGATTTCAATGCTTGACGTTGTGGAAGAGCATGATGATTGAGTGATTCTGACTGTATAAATAAGTATTCTAGTGAATTTAGAAATTACTATTTAAGGTTTTATATTAGGCTCTGTCTCATACTTTTAGTTATGGACCATACTGTTGTATTCATTATGCTATTATAAAGCCGTTAAGTGTCATGATACTTTTTCTGATTCAGGACAATCTTATGGGCAAAGAAGACCGTCCCTAACTGCTGTCCTGCGTCGTATCTTGGAGGGGTATCCTGATGGAGGGCAGATATTAAAGGTACAACAGAATTGCTTATTATTGAGACTTACTCAGCTTGTGTTACATGTCACGGACTCTATTGGTTTGTTCGTGAAAAGTGAAGTCAAGATATTTATTGCAGAATGTAACTGATTGCCTGTATCTTCCAATGCAATTGATGTAAGATTCCATGCTTACATTGATACCCATTGATACTAGAGTGCGTCTCTCTAACTCCATGGGTTTTGGCTTTCGTACTTAATGTAACACCATGACCAGTAACCTCTTCGTTTCAATCTGTTTCCCAAAGAAGATTCAACATTGCTAAATAGGCTATTCCACTGTTCAGTTAATCAGTTTTAGCCAACAGTTCGTTCATGCATGCATGCATCCATCTATCCATTTACCTATCCGTCCAACCATCCATGCATCCATCCATTTACCTATCCGTCCAACCATCCATGCATTCATCCATCCTCCCACCCACATCCATCAATCCATGTTAACCTTCAATTGTATGTCTCATTCATTTATTCTTTCATTCACTTATTTATTCACAAAGGAACTTATCCAGAATGCCGACGATGCTGGCGCAACAGAGGTCAAATTCCTCTTCGATTCACGTGACCATGCCTTTGGCAGCACCTCACTCATCCACCCCGACTTGTCTAAGTTCCAAGGACCTGCCTTGTACGTCTACAACAATGGACTTTTTAAGGAAAAAGATTGGCATGGGATTGAGGGAATCATGCAGGGAAACAAGCGACTTGATCCACTGTCTGCTGGAAGGTTTGGTGTAGGATTCAACTCTGTCTATCACATCACAGGTAAGCAAATATGACAAAACTTTGGAAACGGTATCATTAAAGGTGCGTTAATACGAGTAACAAAATCGTGCAACTTGTCACGCAATATTGTTGCGTTGTAAGTTGCAGAGTGAATGTTGCTCGTATTACCACATGACCCCGTGCAACAACAAAATTTTCGAAGCTAAACTAAGAGGTCTATCTTGTATCAAACTCTTAGTAACCGTTGAAACGATTATTGTGCCACTCGAATAATTCTAAGCTTTCAGTTTTTTTAATATCTTTACTGACCCTGAAAAGGGTAGGATTTTCACGTCTGAATTACTCCTTTAAAATACCTGAAATTTCTTCTGAAATAAAACTTGCGCGAGCCCTTCTTTTAGGATGCACTAGAGGCCTATTGCCCGGCTATTCTGAATGATTTCTCATTGTTGTTTGACAGATTTACCAAGCGTCGTCAGTGACCATTACATTGCCTTTCTTGACCCGCAAGAGACTTTCTTTGGTGCTGGAGAAACAGGCCGACGCTTTGATCTCAGAGATTCTCTCCTCGAACGTTACTCCGACCAGTTCGCGCCTTACGAGGACGTCCTTGGCTGTAAACTTTCATCAGGAATTTTGAATGGCACTCTCTTTCGTTTCCCCTTGAGGAAATGGCCTTCTAGGGTTTCTGTGAAACCTTACTCTGGTACTAAAGTTAAAGCACTGTTTGAATCTCTGATCGAAGAAGCTCCGATTCTTTTATTATTTCTGAAGAATGTCGAGACAATTACCTTTTACGAAACCACAAGAACCGAGAAAGAAAAAGAAACTTTTTCAATTACCATTAAGGACAGCCTCAAAGCATCCATAAGATCAATGAGAAAGAAGTTTATCCAAGTTGCCTTGGAACGCTCTAATGAGCCTTACGAAATGACTTACGAAATGGTTTTGGAGGAATGGAAAAATGGGAAATTCGAGGCAGAGCATAAGTACATGGTTCTGAACAGAGTCGGTAGTGACGATGAAAAGCTCCTAGGAATATCTGCCCAGTTACATCTTCTTCCTTGGGCAGGAGTTGCAGCATCATTAACTCAAACTAAAGCCACTACAGGGAGAGTATTTTCTTTTCTTCCTCTTCCTCCCGAGTCTGATTGTCGTACAGGCCTTTCTGTGCATATTCACGGTACTTTTGGGGTCACGGATAATCGGCGCAACCTCAAGTGGGCTGGGGCTGAGTGTCAAAATGATGACACTGCTTTCTGGAACAATTATCTTCTTACGGATGTCATAAGTAAGGCATATGCACATCTTATCATTAAACTAACCCAGTCGCAGTACCCTGTTTACGAGATCCTCCCCGTGGTCAGCTCAATTCTGCCGGATTTAGATCGTATTCAAGGACACTGGAAGCTTCTCTTAGAGCCTTTCTTCAATGAGTTAGCAGACAAGCCTGTTTTTTGGACCGAAGCAGAAGGTGGCAAGTGGATTGCGTTGAAGGGTGCTGTACTGAATAGATTACCACGCACGGCGAAGACCAGACCGGAAGTCCGAGCAGCTGTGGTGAAATGCCTCATACAAGCAAATCAGCCTGTTGTATCTTTACCAGGTGAGTCTTACGTCATACCTTATGAACCATACGAAGTAACCTTGTTTGAGCTGCCTGTGGTCATGTCATTTTTCGTTTACCTGGTTTATAGCTGTAACTAACCGGAAATACGTCACACATTTTACTGTCTAATATTTTAGCAGCATACTTCGGTTGATAACTCAAGTTTTTGAAAAAGCAAAATTTTTGCTTTAAAAAAAATCCTATTTTCCTAGTGGTGTTTGGGCAGCAGGAAAAAGTAGCAAGCCAATTTCTGTGACTGGGCTTCCTGTGTATTTCGAAAAATAGCTTCAACAGAAATATTTTATATTTTGTCGCCAATTTTATGTATGAATTAGGAGAAAAAGAGGGTAAAAAAAAAAAAAAGAAAGAAAAGAAAGAAAAAGAAAGAGTATATAGTGAATAAAAAAGTTAACTTCCTCTCCCCGGCGGGGAATCGAACCCCGGTCTCCCGCGTGACAGGCGGGGATACTCACCACTATACTACCGAGGAAGTAGATGTTTGGTTGGGTGGAAAATAATGATATGATTGCTTTTGCTCTTTCTAAATCTCGTGAACATCCTATAAAATCATATATTTGAAATGATAATTATTATCATAGTAGCAACAGAGCTACATTCATCACAACAGACCCTTTGCTAAAATGGCGGCCGTAAATTCGAATGAGTGAAAACCAATACCAGCACTAGAAAGAGCACCTTAACTTTAGCAACCCTACAAAGATTCATTATTCCAGGTGCTTCATTGGCCGAGAAAACGTTTTTTGAAAATTGTCAAATTTACAGACATTTGTATGATATGAGGTATACATACAGACGTTTGTAAATTTTACAATTAAAAAAGAAACACCGTTTTCTCGCGGCTGATATAACACCTGACATTCTTTGTAGGGTTAATAAATTAAGGGTGCTCTTTCGTTTTTTTAAAAATTATTGTAACTAAATTTTCGGCCGCCATTATGGCAAAAATCTATTCTTACGAGAAATAAAATCCTAGTTTTATATTAATTTCTTTATTGATTTTTTCTTTTCTTTCTTTACCTAGAACATGCTCTCCAAGCCGTCGATGATTACCTGGTTGCGCACGTTCAATCCGTTCAAGGAATAACCCCAGCGTATGTCCGTCGTGTACTAAACCAAGCTAAAAACCATGTACATAATGGCGGAACTGATCAGTTAATAAGCAGAAGGCGAATGGACTGGACTTTGATCGACAGAGACGAAAGAATACGAATTCTCGAATTTGTAATAAAGGATGGAGATCTCGAAGATCTAGAGGGGCTTCCTTTGCTTCCACTCGCGAACAAAAAATTCACAGAATTTTGTTCAAACAGCTTTGATTCGAACCCAGAGAAAGCTGTATTTGTACCTTCAAGGTCCAACCCACATACTTTAATACCAGAAGCTGGGCACAGGTTTCTTGACATTGACATCAACGAATCGGTCCTGACGTTGCTGAAGTCAGTGGCTTTAGATGCTGAGAAGAAGAATACTAGCGTGATTGCTCCGACACAATTGGTGTTTTTTGCTCCGTTTTTGGTGCCCGGTCTTCTTAAGGAAGCTCTGCCTGATGAATGGCGCGGGGACTCAGTTATTGTTCCTTGGGATCCAAAAGACGAGCAAGCAGGGGAGGGGTGGTTGAAAGGACTTTGGTCCTGGATCCGAACAGAGTTTTCAAATGATCTCAGTGAATTTGAAGGTGTGCCTCTTGTTCCATTAACTTCTAAAAGAACTGAAACTAAGCACCTTATTAAGATCAAGAACAATCATTCGGTGATCCAAGGATCGTCTCACTTTGCGGCTCTCCCAAGAAATGTTGTCGGTGCTCTTCAACGGGCTGGCTGTGTTGTGTTGTCTCATATTCCAATGTTTTGTGATCACTTGGATTTAAGAAGGCATTTGGGGCCACCCACTCCGTCTGGGGTGTTAAAGGTAAGAGGAAACCTTTGATTGTACTGTGCACGGCATTTTTGTAGCGCGCGATATCACTGCTTATCCAATCAAAATGCTCAGACACGGTACCGTCACGGTCACGGCACGGTGCAGAATTGACGAAATCCTTTGAACCAATCACTGCGCGCGATATCGTTGCTTATTCAATCAAAATG
Source organism: Anthopleura sola (assembly GCA_023349425.1). NCBI lineage: Eukaryota > Metazoa > Cnidaria > Anthozoa > Actiniaria > Actiniidae > Anthopleura > Anthopleura sola. Next base: position 11,693,624 of record JALHLI010000004.1, on the reverse strand, counting down.
CTCAGACACGGTACCGTCACGGTCACGGCACGGTGCAGAATTGACGAAATCCTTTGAACCAATCACTGCGCGCGATATCGTTGCTTATCCAATCAAAATGCTCAGACACGGTACCGTCACGGTCACGGCACGGTGCAGAATTGACGAAATCCTTTGAACCAATCACTGCGCGCGATATCGTTGCTTATTCAATCAAAATGCTCAGACACGGTACCGTCACGGTCACGGCACGTTACGTTATATTCTTAATTCCCGAGCATTTTATTCTTCCCATTAGAAAACTCATCGAGAATTGTTCTTCATCAGGTGCTATCCTCCGTGATCGAGGAGGAAGCTGGCGTCCCACTTTCCGTGTTATCACTAGACGAAAAACGTGCGTTACGTGCGTTTCTGTCGAGCCTTAGAAACCCTTCAGATGACGAGATTGTCACTTTAATGTCACTACCGATTTTTGAAACTGTCAATGGAAATGTGACATCCCTACAGCCAGAAGGAACACTTGCTGGAAGGAAGCTTGACGTTGCTCCTCCACGACTCAGTTTACCAGGTTTGTCTTGTTTGTCTTTGTTCAGTGGCTGCACATGAGAAAACAAATGAATATGGATACAACTCAAACAATGCATATCATAGGCTTTTTTTTTAAGCTTGGGCGTAATATTTTCCATTTCAGACCATGCATGTGTCATTCCCTAGATTATCATTTCTTTGTTTAACGGTCGCACATGAAAAGACACATGAATATGGATACAACTCAAAGCATCTTATTCTCAAGAGAATGACAAGTAGACTGAAATCTGAAAACATTACGCACAAACTAAAGAAGTGTATTATTCATGCTTTCATCCCTTGACTTCCCTTAAACAAGGAATTGTATTCATTTTCTTCCTCAGGTGATATTCTCATACCAGAATCTGATCAGATAATATCTGCTGCAGACGAAGATTCCTATCAGTTACTTCGACGGCTGCCGGTCCGAATTCTCAACATGTCGAATTTTCTGATTGAAAAGGTAATTACGTGTTTTATCTAATTTTCCTTCAGAATCCTGCAAAAATAATGCATTTTGTTCTTTTTCCCCTGTACCGTCCATCCATCCACCCTGACACATCCACCTACCCGTCCTCCTACCCATCCACCTACCCATCCACCTACCCATCCACCTACCCATCCACCTACCCATCCACCTACCCATCCACCTACCCATCCACCTACCTACCCATCCACCTTCCCTTTGCGTGATCGTGCACTCCTCCCCCCCCCCCGACCGGCTATATTCCTCTCTCCCTTCCTTCCTTTTTCCCTTTCTCCCTTATCGTATCTTCTCTTCCGTTGTTTTTCTTATGTTTCTGTCTCTCTTCATCCTTTTCTTTTATATCCTTACCTCTTTCTTTCTTGCTGCAGGTTTTCCCATTCATAGAGAAGCAAACATTTTACACGAGAAGCCAGATTACTGCATTAATGACATGGGTGCTAAATAGACTTCCAGTGCTTTCCAGTGAAAACCGATCCTTCCCAGAACATCTCAAGACCCTCAAGTTCGTCCCTGTGGCAAACAACAAGTTCAAAGCCCCTTCTGAACTTTTTGACCCAGCAGATGAAATCCTAAAGCACCTATTCGATGGGGAGCCATCAGCATTTCCTTCTGAAGAATTCTCAACCTCGCACACTCTAAGCCTTCTTCGAGTTTTCCTGGGACTTAGAAGAAGTCGTTCGCTCGATGGCCAAGATGCTCTCACCATCGCGAAGCAAATATCAGATATGCCCGAAGAAAAGGCAACAAAGAGAGCCGCTGCTCTTCTTAATTTTCTAAATGAAAATTTTTATCTGATGGATACTGAGGTAATTGTGGACGAGGAAACGGATATGAAGTTGACTCTAGAACAAGCGCTCTGCCAGTTTCAGTGGTTACCTGTGTCTAGGGATCCCCCAGGAAAATACCCTCCGACAATGTCGTGGTTCAGGAGCTCCCAGTTCCTTTACAGCCCAAGTGAAATGCGTGATATGGAAGCAGCATTCTTGGTAGGTTCCACGATGCCTATTGTACATGTAGCTGTAAACAAAAAGCTTAAAAAGGCTTTTGGATGGGAAAATCCACCTCCTTTGTTGCGTGTCTTGGAGCAGTTGAAAACAGCCTCGAAGCAGTGGAAAGGTCAAGCCAAGAAACCTCATGAGGTTGAAGCACTCAAGTTCCAAACGATGCTACGTGAAATCTACGATTACCTTTCTACCCCAAAGATTCTTCAAGAAGCTATTGCTGCCTTGAAAAGTCCCAGTTTTGGACCTTGGGTTTGGTATGGTTCTGGATTTGCTCTTCCAAACTGCGTTGCCTTCCACAACACCTGTCCCTTTGAACTGAAGCCCTACCTTCTAACCATGCCCGAGGAATTTAGAATTTACAGCGACTTGATGTTAGGCTGTGAAGTAAGGGAATCCTTTGGAGAAGAGAACATCTTAGATGTATTGCCAGTCATCTATGAAGCTCATTTGAGGAGAAAGGACAAGATGGACATCAAACGTGATCTCTATCTGGTGACGGAGATTTTACATTATGCTACGAATACTGGAAGACCATTGGCTGAAGATCAGAAGAAGAAAGTGTATGTTCCCATACAGACAACTGGTGACACGCTGTGCCTCAAACCTTTACGAGAGGTTAGCTACTGCGACACCAACATCCAAGACGATGAAGACCTTAACTTTTTAAATGTTGCTCACGAAAGTATTCCAACCCGAACCTTGCAGCTCCTTGGAGTTCAACCTTTAAACAGGAGCTTGAACTTTGTTGAAACTTTAGGATTCGAGCAATCGGGGCCGCATGAGCCAGTTACAACAAGGCTTCAAAACATCTTGAAGGAATACCAAGACGGGTTTTGTCTTTTCAAGGAGCTGATACAGAATGCAGATGACGCTGGTGCAACCGAGGTTAAATTTTTGATCGACTGGCGAAGAAATCCTTGTGGGAAGCTGCTGTCAACAGGAATGGCCGATGCCCAGGGTCCTGCCTTGTGGGAGTACAACAACGCAGTGTTCACCGACACCGACTTTGAAAACATCAACAAACTTGCCGGCGCCACTAAAATGGACTCGTTCAATAAGATAGGTCGCTTTGGTCTTGGGTTTTGCACGACGTACAACATCACTGATATTCCCAGTTTTGTGAGTCGCGAGTTTCTTGTCGTTTTTGATCCTCAAACAAACCACCTTGGTCCTCTCATAAAAGACAAGACTAGACCTGGAATTCGGTTGAACTTGAAGAAAAATCCCAAAGCTTTGGTTGCATTTTCAGACCAGTTTTCACCTTACCACAACGTTTTTGAGTGCAAGATGAAAGAGTCGGAAGAAGGATTTTACTACGATGGCACGCTTTTCAGGTTTCCTCTCCGAACGAAAGAGCAAGCTGAAACCAGTGAAATATCTGACAAGCATTATGATGAAGAAGCATTTAAAGAACTAGTGTGCGCATTCCGTGAAAATGCGTCAAATCTTTTGCTGTTTGTAAATAATGTGAAGAAAATCACGTTCTATGAAATGGATGCGTCCTTCTCCGATGAATCACAGATGAATCTTCTCTTCGAGCTGAAGAAGGATATCGTTGAAACTGTTTCAAGAAAACAGCCTTCTCGTTCCAAAAGCGATTCGTATCTTACACTAGAAAAGCATTCCACGTGTATAATTCAAGAATCCCACATTGTTTCTCTGGAATCCAGAACGCATCCTTGCAAATGGTTTCAGAACAACGCATTACAGACAAACCACCAAGTTTGGCTGGCTTCATTTTCAAGTGGCCGTAATTTGTCCATTGATCTCTCTGCGACCGAGGAAGGAAAGCTTAAAGGGCTTGTTTCCCAAGCAGGAGTTGCTGCCCTTCTTTCTTCTTCTAAAGAAAAACCCAGCACTCTGAAACCCAAGCCCGTCAATGGAGAGGCGTTCTTCTCGTTACCTCTGTCCATAGAAACGGGACTGCCAGTCCATGTCAACGGCTGCTTCGCTGTCACCACAAACCGACGTGGACTCTGGGAAGATACGCTAGCCGAGCATGGAGCTGTAAGACCATTTGAAATTCTCTGGAATCAAACGCTTCTTGAAGATGCTGCTTCTATTGCGTACGTACACCTTCTAGAAAACCTAGTCAAACTTAACAAGGAAGGAAAAGTCGGAGATTTTCACTTTGAAATGCTCTGGCCAGATCCAGCCCTTTCGCCATCGAAGATATGGAAACGTTTCGTCAACAGCGTCTACCAAAGAATAAACGAGTCATCAGCTCCTTTGATGCGCAGCTCGTCCAAGTGGGTCTGCGTCGAAGAAGGGGTACATCTTGATGAGAAAGTACGAAAACTGCCCGAATGTTATATCATTATGCATGACATCGGATATCAAGTCGTTGACTTACCTCCGTTTGTTCATGACGCCTTCGTCCAAGCTAGTCTACAACAAGAGTTGGCTAAACGTACAATCACCCTAGAAAAGTTTCTACGAGATGTCTTCTTTGGAAATATAAGTGACTTCTCCATTGACGTAAGAGAATCAGTCATATCCTATGTCTTGGATGAGTATCTCAAAGGTTCTGCCAATTTTGCCAATTTTCTAATGGATAGGTGCTGCATACCAACATCTCCTGATGGGCAAGTCCTTGTTTCACCTACTTCACTGATTGATCCGAAAGGGGCAGCCGCAGATCTTTATTCCCCTAGCGAACATCGCTTTCCATTTGGAGACGTCATTTCAACCGAAGAAAGACTTGTAGTCTTGAGAAAGCTGGGGATGGTGGAGGATGTTCTCTCGTGGCAAGCAATTTGCGAGCGAGCAACCTCTATTGTAAAGATGAAAAACGATAAACAGATGGCTTTACAGCGGATTCGAAGTTTGATAAGCTATCTCAATCTGAATCTGCCAAGGCTTGATGTACCTAGTCAATCTGAAGTAGAACTTCTACGAAGCATCAGTTTTCTCCCGGTACTCGACCAACCAGCCGATTATTGTATTCCCTGGAAAGGAAGCTACAAGCCAAGTAAGCGTGGAATTGCCTTATTGGCCCCAGTGAATTTGTTTTCCAACGATTTATTGTACCTTCTTGGAACAAGCAAGGCCATCCTTGATGAGATCTCCGAGACAGGATGTGGGAAACTCACGCCTCAGTGCCTCAAGCTTCTAGGGATTTCTACCAAAACCATAGAGATAGAAGACGTTCTATTTCAGTTGTCATCAACCGTCCAGGCTACCCGGATGAAGAGAACGAATATCAACTGGCACTGCATACGAGAAATATGCTTCAGTGTGTACCGTTACCTCCAAGACAAGCTCCAAACACCAGAGAAGCAAGCCATTTTAGAAATCCTTCAGGAAAAGCCTTGGATTTTTGTAGATTCTAAGTTCGTTGGCTGCAAACAGGTTGCATTTGATTGGAACGGACATGGCGATCCTTTCCTGTATCACCTGCCGCAAGAACTTGCCATGGAATTCAGAGAACTTTTTGAAGCCTGTGGTGTTAGGAAAACCTTTGGTGCAGATGATTATATTGAGGCGCTCTTCTCCTTCCAAGAAAGAAAGCAAGGTCAACCACTAACACAATCAGAATTCAAGACAACCAAAGCATTCCTTGATGAAATTTCTGAATTAGACGACAATACGATTGGAGCTTTTTACAAGCATTTGCCGATGCCTGATTCCGAGCAAGTCATGAGGCCAGTCGGACAACTCGTGGTTAATGATGCTCCATGGTTGCAACAGAACGATGGCGCACAGGTCGTGCACCCGGATATTTCCTCGAAACTTGCTCATTCCCTTGGAGCTCACAGTATCAGAGATGTGACACTAAACAAGTACTCTCGTTGCATGGGGAAACCTTTTGGCCAAGTTGAACATCTAACTTTTAGGTTGAAAAATATCCTTGCTTCTTACCCTTGTGACACTGGAATTTTGAAAGAAATTCTGCAGAATGCCGATGATGCTCAAGCCACAGAGGTTCACTTTGTGTACGACCCCAGACAGCATGGAACGCAGCATGTCCTGAACGAAAACTGGAAGCAGTTACAAGGTCCTGCGCTGTGCGTTTATAATAACCGGCCTTTCACGAGCGAAGACATAGAAGGAATTCAGAAACTGGGACATGGTGGTAAGGCCGATGATCAAGAAAAAGCTGGTCAATATGGAATTGGCTTTAATGCTGTATACCACTTGACTGACTGCCCAAGTTTTATTTCAAACGGTAATACTCTTTGCATTCTTGACCCTCATGCAAAGTATGCACCCGATGCCACCAGAGATTCCCCGGGAAGACTCCTTGAACCTTTAGACTTCCAGTTCAGAGGGGATTTCAGTGATGTGATGAGTGGATATCTGGAAGATTTTTTCGTCCTAGAAGGCTGCACTATGTTTCGCTTCCCGTTGAGGACTAAAGCCATGGCAGAAAGTTCAGAGATTTCGAGGTCAGGTTTCGACGACTTGGATATTGAACGCCTGCTGAACGCGTTCGAAGCAGAAGCAAAAGATGCTTTGTTGTTTCTGAGCAGTGTGCGAAAAATTACAATTTCTTTGGTAATTGATAACCGCCTCACCACCAAATGTCAAGTAACAGCCTCTATCTCCGAAGAAAGCAACAACAAACTCCAAGAGATGAGTTCGCAAGTAAGGCTTTGTAAGGGGCTATCAACAAAGGACATCCCATGGTATGGCTTGACGTATTTGATGAAAATCTCAGACTCTCAGAGAAATGTTGAAGAGTGGCTTATCCATCAGTGTCTTGGTGCAGAGCAATATATCGATGAAGATGAAATGCCAGATGGAAAACACCTAGGATTACTCCCCTATGGAGGGCTCGCAGCTTGTGTTCGAGTTAAGGACGCAAACTCCAAAATCCAAGAAACTAGACAGCAGAAATCAAAGCACAGTAAAACGTATCACGTTTTCAGTTCCTTACCTCTTCCAGCTGAAACCGGTCTTCCTGTGCATGTGAACGGGCATTTTGTACTGGACCATTCTCGTCGAAATCTTTGGCTGGATCAAGAAGGAATTGGAGCTCGAAGTGAGTGGAATGAATTCTTGAAGAATGATATTCTTGCTCCAGCGTATGGAAAGCTTTTACTGAATCTGCGTGAACGCATCAGTGGGATTCGTGAAGGAAACCCTTGGTTTTTTATCAGTAAAAGGGATGTCCATTTTGGCCTCAAATGGTATCAAAGTCTCTTCCCAGATCCTGACGTTGTCCATACCGAATGGAAAGGGTTCGCGCAAACTGTTTTTAAGAACCTTTCCTCAAGACCAGTTTTACCGGTTCTCAAAGGCCAGGATGAGCTGACCAATTCATCATCGCCTCCTTCGACAACGGACCAGGCCACCGAGTTCTCTCTTGGTGCTGTCCCTTCTCCATGCCTATGGATGTCACCTGTTTCAAACGATGAAGACGAGCAAGCATACTTCAGTGACTTAGACGAAACTATGGAAAAACTGCTACTTAGCATCGGATTTCCTCTGGTGTTTTCATCTGCAAACACTTTCAAACATTTCAAAGATGCTGGCGTATTGGTGAAGAACGTCTCTCAAGATGTTGTTATCAAGTTTCTGCGAGGTCCAAAATGTAAAATGGGCGCGATTCCTTGTTCCATTAAAGATTCCAAGTTGAAAGACCTCTCAAACCTGGCACTTCTAATCAAGTACTGCATGAGCAGTAAAAGATTTGTAACAGGTCTACATGGTCTTCCTCTATTGCTCACTGAAGATGAAATACTTCGGCGCTTCGACATTGACCACCCAGTGTTCTTCACACCATTATTAGATCTGGTACCCAAACAGAAAGAACTTTTTCTTCATAGAGAATTTGTAATGGCGCTTTCGGATCATCTGAAAGATCCCATAAAGCAAACTGGTATCTTTAAGCGTTTTGATACCATCAGCCTGGAGCCTTACCTGGTCCATTTGTTGCCATCTAGCTGGTTTGGTATCGACAAACCAATCCAATGGGATCCATCAACGGAATCGAAGCCAACACGAGAATGGCTAACTCTCTTATGGAAGTTGATCCACAAAACGTTCCAAGACAGGAAAGTCAGCTACCATAAAAAGGATGAATGTGCCAAGATTTTACGACCACTTGAAGACTGGCCAATCCTGCCAACAAGTGTGGAAACGTTAGTATCGATTGCATTCGGCAAAACCGTCCTAGACCTGACTTCTCGTGATTCAGGGAGTGACAAGTTGGTCACGATACTCAGAAAGCTTGGATGTGCAGAACTTGACTTCTCAATACTTCCCGGATTAGAAATACTAGATCTTTCACAGCTTATCAGCACCTACCTTGCAAAACCTAACTCAAGACTAGATCTTGTGTCTGTCCTAGAGCACTTGATGAAAGAGAAAGATATTTCTGAAACACTCGATGACAGTGAGATCCTTGTGTTATTCAACTTCCTCCAAGAGGACGTGACAACAGTGTACAGTCACAAGAATACTCTGAGATCCTTGCCTTTTTTCAAGACTCTGAACGGAAAAAACGTCAGCCTTGCCAACTATGTGTCAGCATACATACTCGAGTTGCCCAAGTGCGTACCGCTAGAAGACATAGAAGCAAGAGTCGAAATGGAAGGGTGTGTTTTATTGGAAGGAATACCAGAACTCGACTCCTTCTACAGATCACTGGAAATCTACCGAATATCAAAGTGTGAAGTATTTATCAAGTACATTCTTCCCAATTTAGATGCCATGACAGCTGAGGGACGTGAATCAGTACTGACGTACATCAGAGAAGCATTATTGGTTTCAGTTACAGACCCAAATGAAAGAAGCCTCATCATCGATACGCTAATAGACATCAACATTTTTCCTGACAAATCTGGTGAACTGGCACCTGCTCGTCATTTCTACGACCCAGAGAATGCGGTTTTTAAATCAATGTTGTCAATTGAAAGTTTCCCACAGGGAGAATTCGTTGATGAGAAGTGGCTCCCACTCTTAAGAGAAATTGGCCTGAAGCAGTCTGTCACACAGCAAGACTTTATAGAATTTGCAGAGTCCATAGCCAGTGAGGCGGAATTGACCCCAAGTGATCCTGTCTTGAAGGAAAAATCTAAAGCTCTAGTGACTTACCTACTCGAGGACGAGAGCCTTCACGAAGCCAGTTTCCTGCACGTTATTTCCGAAATCAAATTCATTGCAGCAGAAGCAGCAAACGAGGACATGAGAAATCTGTACTTGCAGTTTGAAAGCAAGAACAAAGACGATACTTCTCTGTACACAGCTTTTCACGGAGCAGTATCTCACGAATGTCAAGCATTCCTATGGAGCAGTGTCCCATTGTTACCTCCATGGGCTCTACCCAAAGGCGGAGAAAACCAGCGGATGTTGGTCGAAAACTTGGGTATTGAAACTGCACCTCCAGTTGATAAAGTCATCAAACACTTCGAGAATCTGTCGTTGAAATACGCGGGAAACGTCAACAAGGACACTCCCAAAGATCAACGTGAGCTTCTTCATGACGTGATTTACAATATTCTGGGGTTCTTCAAGACAGAAACTGCTTGTCCACCAGGAAATCCCTCAGAAAGATGCACGAAGTCTTGCCAAACGTTTGGTAATATCTTGAGAAAGACGCCTTGTATTCCTGTAGAAGAAGGAAGAGTTTTTGTCCAAGGAAACCAGCTTGCTTTCGAAACCAGTGAAGAGCTGCCTCCATTTCTTTACAAAGTTCCTCGAGAGTATGGACATCTGGAACACGTTTTAAAGCGGCTAGGAGCTCAGGAAAAGACATCTCCTGTGCAATATGCCAACGTGTTAGCAAGACTGAAGGAAGTTTGTCAAGACAAGCATATGGAACCTAACGAAAAGAGAGTTGCAAGATTGGCATCCCAAGGATTCTTCAGTACAGTTTCAGTTTTGCTCAAAGAAGAAAAAGAATCCTCTGTCACTGCTTTACTCTCAAGAATCGATAAACTTTATTTGCCAAGCAAAGAAGGATTTCTGAAACTTTCTTACGAGCTTATTGTGTACGACAACCCAAGCTTTGAACGCCGGGCAAGTGAATTTGCAGCATCGTTCGTTGACATTGCTCGCGAAGGAGAACTTACAGCCGACCGACTTGCCCACCTTTTTGAAATTTTACCTCCACGTCTCAGGGCAAGGAACATACAAAGTATTATTCATGAAGAGTTTCATCCTTGTTCTAGAGACAAGCATTGTATTGCTGATACTGAAAACGACCAATGTCCCTTCATTGCCCGCTATCGAGGTATTCTTCTCTCACCCAAATTTATCAATGGGATTATTAGAGTCATCAAGCATCAACGACAGACCGCCAACATCCCTCAGGAGGTGAGAGATCAGGTGCACGTGCTTTCTATGTTGAAAATCTCGTGCATGGGATCCGTTGATACGCACCTTGTTCATCTAGAGACAAAAAATTCCATAAAGAACAGCAAAGAATCTCAAGATTGTTTCTTAGAAGAGAAGGACAAGGAATGCGAGCTTTACATCAAACATGGAACCGACGAAAACCCACTTCACATCCAGCTCTGCTTCCTGATAAACAGGCTGATTGGAAATCATATCGAAAAGGAGATTTATCTCCAAGCTATGCTAGCCTGCAGAGTGCCAGAGGACATCCTTCCATCTTTGGATCGCTGTGGTGTAGCTCAGGATCTTTTGTCGAGTGAGCTTCGAACCACTGATCCATCTTTGGGATCGGAAATCCCAGTCATGTACCACTATCTACTGAGACAGGATCTTGGTTATTTCTTTCGCCAAGGTGAGATTGTTGGCTACGAAAAAGAAAGGACCCAGACTGACGAAGACGGAGACGATAAAGACCCAATGTATGTGTACGCTAAAGTTGTCAAGAAAGTCACTTCGAGTACCAGTACAGATTCTGCTGAATCCAACAAGATCGACTTACAGGCACGCTACCGTATTGATGTCGGTGAGCCAAAGCTGGTTGAAGTGAGTGTGTTGGATTTGTATAAGTTTGATCGCTCAGCACCGGATTTCCCAACCATTGCTACAGAGCTTTCAGATCTAACAGACATAATGGCATTTACTGGTGACCCTGATTCTATCGATAACAAAGCTGCAACGAGAAATACTCGAATGGAAACTGCCATGAAAGAAATCAAAGAAGTGCTATGGGAAGCATGGAAACTGGACGAGAAGGCCAGGAAGAAAGTCACGAAACGTTTATTCCTCCGATGGCATCCAGATAAAAACCCAGGATCTGATATTGCAAATGACATAATGAAGTACCTACTCGGGGAGATAGAAACGTTAGAGCGATTGTTTCCGACGAAATGGCGTGAAAATGCCCGAGAAGAAAAAGAAAAGACACAAGAACCACCATCCAATTTCAGTGATCTTTTTGAGAAATGGAATCAACGTGCCCACCAGGAGTGGGAGACTTACAACACGTTCAAGAGGCAAAAACCAGGTGCATCCCAGCCAGGCAAAGCTAATCCACAGCGGAAGGAAGCAAGACGGTGGATGAAACAAGCCAAAGATGACCTCGGTGCTGCTAAATGTCTGCATGATCAAGAAAGCCCATTCTATAGCTTTGTGTGCTTCCTTTGCCAACAGTCTGCTGAAAAAGCATTTAAAGGTGCATTGTATTCAGCCTGTGGGATAGCAGAAAACCAACTTGAAACCCACGATGTCTTAAATCTTGCCTATGAGATCACAGAACTTGATGGCTCACCATCTGACATAGCACAACTTGCTTCAAAACTAAAGAACTATTACGAGAAAACTCGTTATCCTCACTATCACCATGGTGACCTCATCCCATCAGATGCATTCACACGTGAAAATGCAGAAGAGGCTTTGGAAGTTGCAGCTGCAGTTCTTGAGAAGATTGAAGAGTTCGTCATTGCCAACATTGGAGAAGAGGAGTAGTAAATTATGTTTATAAAACGATACTACAAACTCTGTAAAGCTCAGATTGAAAGCTTAGCATTTTCATATGCTGAAAGTAAACAAATCAACAGACACCTTTCAGGGGCGTGCACAGAGATTTTATAAGGGGGGGTTCCAACTTTATTGTAAAACAAGGAAAATAAGAACTGTAACAAAAATCGTCGCTAAAATGCTTAAAAATATCAACATTGTTGCCAAGAAAAGGGGGGTTCCAGAACCCCAGGAACCCTCCCTGAGCATGCCCCTGCCTTTTTAATGTGTCTTATGCATTAGGTGCATGAAGAATAGGCCACCTGACCTTGACCTAAATATGAATGAAGGATTCAACACAGGAATCAAACTTCCCAATAGCTCACTTTTGATATTCTGGTTGAGTGATCATGCACAAAGTAATCCAAGATGAGGCTACGGCCAGGATTAGTTCATTGTTTCCCTGGAACCTCAACTTTAATTGCTGTGTGTGTGATCACTCAACCAGAATATCCAGAGTGAAAAACGTGAATTATCTTTTTAACTATCTATTTACAAGAAAAAGGATTGAAATTGGCCAATATTTATAGCTAAAGGCCCTGTTACATGTTGAAACTTGTAGCTGAAACTTTGGTGTGGTAGTGCAAGACAAGTTTCAGAACGAATTGCATCGTGTAACACCCAGCTTTTTGAAATTTTTGTCATGAGAAAGTTTCATGAAAAGTAGAACTGCTTTCTACCAAAACTTGTGTCAGGGACAAGTTTCAGGATGAAATTGCACTGTGTAACACTCCCATGTAACTTATCGCACAACACTGTTGCGCACAAGTTTCAGCTAAAAGTTTTGATATGTAACAGGGCCTTAAATTTTGAAATTTGTTGGACATGGCAACAGTAGCTAAGGAGATTGAAAACACAAATAATAGTAATTGATAATGCTGTAAGAACATTTGGCTGCCAGTTTGAAAAAATATTTAGGACTTTTAGGCTTTACTTAATTTTAAATTAGATCAAATAAGAATGGAATTTTGGAATGAATGAATTTATAATGTATATTAACATTTTTACTATGAATATTTTAATATTGAAATAAAAAAAGCTGCAATCAAGCATTCTATGTACAGTATGCAATACGTACAGGAATAGATGGAATTGAAATGGCACTGAAATGAAAAGAACTCAAAAAAACAGCTGAGTACATAAAGGAAATGGAACCCACGACCTTCTGCTTTCTTGTTGGATGCTCTGCCATTGAGTTACTGATACACAAATGGTGAGCAAGGTCATCTCTGTGGGCGATGTGATCTATGTCATTCATGTTTTTGCTTTTTATTTAAAAAAATTTCTAAAACATCTTTAGTTGATACACTTTCGGTTGACCTCTCCCTCCATTAACTCTCCTTCCATTGGAAATTTCACTGCAGTGTGACTGTGGAAGCTGATCAAAGTTCTTAGTTTTTTAGAATGAAATAAATACCTATTATAGGATTATTTACAAAATTTATCAGATTTCATTTTTTCTCTTCTGTCAAGCATTTCTTCATGTAAGCGACCATCAAGCTTAGCCTTGGACAAGTGTCTTGTATCATTTTTGCTAAGTTTGATCTTCTTGTCTTGAAAGCTTTGAAATTTTTTCACATAACTGAGCTCACAGTTGGCAACATCCTCATCATCTTCATCATCGACAGGGTTGTCAGACTTTGGTTTACTATACAACACAAATATGAATTATTAGGGATTTTTTTTCTACTGTGTAGTTCCAGAAGATACCCATTCCCTCATAGAGGGGATTGTAATTTTCAAGGGGTGGGGAGGGTCTGAGGAGGGTACATTGTGTAGTTCTAGAAAATACCCATACATGTACCTCCCCACAGATGGGGATTGTAATTCCCAAAGGTGAGTAGGGTCTAAGGAGCATTTTTTGTGTAGTCCCAGAAAATATTCATACCCCCCCACGAGGGTGAGGTACGAGTACACCCTGGCATGCAATTGTAACTCTAACCTTTTTGCTTTATCTGTGCGAATGTAAAATATCTCTTTCTCGCCTGCTTTTTTCTTTGTAGCTGCTAGACTGCCATTATCATTGACCGACAAAAAGCAGCCATTGTAAGCCTGTAGAGCAACCTTGTCTTCCTCAAACACTAATTCAAACTGTTCCTGAACACCAATGGCATCTGATCTTCCACTTACATCTCCCATCATGTTCACTGACATGAATTTACCTTGGAAGAGACACATAGATAATATAAATAATCAGTTTTAGTGAGCATGCCAACTTTTCATGATAGTTGGATGTATGGGGGGTCAGTAAAGTGTGGTGTGGGTGGTGTAAGTAAGTAGAGAGGGGGTGGTTTGGTGGACAAAGATGGAGCTTAGGTGAGGATGAATAGAAAAAAAGTTGATTTTTTGCAGCCATTCCCAAGAAATTCAGCAAACAAAGATGTGGCAGCCATGTTGGTAGTTTCAACAAAGGATGATAATGAGGAAGCTTTTGTTAAGACCACAAACTTTGGGTCGGGGAGGGGGTTGGGGTGATGTCAGTTACTTATCTAAACCCTAACACTTATAAATTATATACAGGGCTTCAAGTAATGGCCAGTTAGTCGCCAGTCATGATGGCCAGTCAAACTGGTTTTAGCTTCACCCAGTTTGTGGCTCAACGTTACTGGTCAAAATGACTGGTAAGGCAATGAATTCACCGGACAAGTTCCAATTCCTCCTGAATATTGTCCGTTAGCCAGCCGTTATTTCAAGCCTATAGACACCAATGCAGCTTTCATAGTTGGGATCTCTATATTCCCTTTTAATAAGAGCACAGAAGACACACAATAAATCATTCATAATTCCTACCATATCCTGACTTTATAGCAATCTTATTCGACAAAGGAACAGCTGTTAACGTTTCCACGGGAGCTGGGCAATTAACTCCATCATCCCTCGGGACACCCACGGAAAACGATCCAGTATCTGTCGCTTCAACATACGAACCACGATACGTTTGAAGAGCAATGTTACCAGTTACTTCCAAAAGATTCTCCAGTTTTCTCCATCCTCCATGCCGAAGAGCGTCAGTATCGGTTGGTGTATCGTCTTCTCTCTTACGTTTGTTCTTCTTGTGTTTCTTTTTCTTTGAAGGTTCGTCCAAACCTTTGAGTTTTAGTCGTCCAGACTTAACTTGTTTGTAGTCCGCCATCTTGGATTCTTCGAATGCGCCCGTGTTTAGGATGTACAGCGTTCTAAATGTTTTTTTAAAAAAGCACAGGGAGCCCACTGCAAGTTGAGGGATAAAAACGTTTGCCGTGTTTACATAGCCTGATATAAACACGAGGGAAGTTTGGGAGAAGTCGAGAGCTGTTGTGTAAGACCGAGCCGCAGGCGAGGTTTACACAGAGCTCAAGACTTCTCCTAACCTGAGTATCAGGCTCTAGGGTCCAGGGGGAGGGGAAGACCCTAGAGCCTGATACTCAGGTTAGACTTCTCCCAAACTTTCTCGAGTGTTTATATCAGGCCATGTAAACACGACAAAACGTTTTCTATTTGCTTTATAAAATAAATTGAAGAGATAAAAAACGAGAAAGCCTTATTTGAATATGAAACTCCAGATTCCCTCTACGTGCAAGCAGACAATAATTTCGACCAATCACGTCCGTTGATAGAAATCCTCAACGGCGCCTTTCCAAGACATTTCCAATCAGTTGAAAAAGCGACGAAAAAGTTTGATACGAAGCAACGAAAAAAGCAGTTGGTTTATTCGATTTCTATGAAGTATAACCGCTAACATCAACAAGATAATCAATCAGCAAAGTACTTATGAACTGGATGGCGCAGGAAATCGTTTAGAAAAAGGCATTTCGATGAGAAAGAGTCCAACTTTGGGAAACGAAAAAGTTGTGAGTCGTCTTTGACGATAAAGGAGGCGATAATTTTTAGATCTTTGCTTTTTTACGGACACACTGAAGACTCTAAGGACACTAAGAAGTGATATGAAGACACAGATTTAATAAATATTGAACAGAAGACATCTGGCAACCAAGAATATATTGGAAATTCTCCTTAGCTTTATCCAAGTAAGAGAATTTTTTGATCTGTGCTTTCATGTGTTATTTTTTTGTCTGAAAGATTGTTGATAAGTTTTTGATATTTACTGTACTTTGTGTCACTTTTAATACTTTAATTTTTGTAATTTAATATTATTTATGTGTTAAGTAAAGTAAAAAGTCATAACTTAAATCCTATTTTTATTTGCATTCCTGTCTGTAATCCACACGGATGATGCAGTCTGAATTATTTTAATAGTACTTGCAAGGATTTTTCTCCGTTTTTCATCAATGCTTCAGAGATTTATAACTTTTAATGCATTATTTTATATATTACTACGGTTTTTCAAATAAGTAAAAAAAAAATTTTTGACAAATTTCCAAACCTCTGACGTCACAACCGTGTTTACATAGCCTCGTATAAACACCACTATCAGCCAATCAGAGCGCGCCTTAAAAGAGCGTTTACACGGTGCAACGGACACGCAATGTTTGCCGAAAGTAGAAACGAATTCTACTTTTCGCAATGATTGCTGCAACTTGTCTCGCAACATTTTTCAAATTGCACTGTAGGTTACACGGTGCAATGCTTCGTGCAACTTTTGTCGCAACGCCGTTGCGAGACAAGTTGCAGAGAAAATTGCACCGTTTAATCGCGCCTTTACATCTGAACTATTTACTGAACTATTTACTGAACTATTTACCGTATTTACTCAATCAACGTAATAATACTCAATTTTCTCACAAGAAATCTGAACCCCACTCTCCGTTGTCATGTAAAATGGTGCGTCCATTGTTAATAAAGTTCTGTTTCTTTTAAAAATGCTGTTTATTTTTATTGACCCAACGGGGATGACTCAGCCGAAGAGAAGTGGAGGGGTACCTAAAATCGCTAAAAAAAATGCTTAAAATCAAAAAGGCAAGACAGTAAGTACACTTCTGTTGTTTGTATATCCGAAGCTTTATTTCCAAAATCTTAGCGAAAGCTATAAAACTTTAGCAAAATCTACATAGATTTTGTTTTATAAAATAACTTTGATATTACGCGCGCTCTGATTGGTCAAAAAGCCATGTTTTATGAGAGTATAATACATACTCGCGCTATTTTTTTCTCTCTCTCTCTGCTTCTTAAAAGCATTTGAGCGCTAGTTATTTTATAAAAGCAATAAAAAAAAACAGTTTTCCGTGTATTATACTCTGATAAAGACACTTGGGATGTGGAGAGAACATTTGAGAAGCTGGAAACCACTCCGCTACGCGTCGTGGTTTCGACCTACGCTTCTCTCGTGTTCTCTCCACATCCCGCGTGTCTTTATCAGAGTATAATACACGGAAAACTGTTTTTTATTCCTTAAATAAAAGTGGATAGCCTGGGTTACCTGTGGTCAGTAGAATGTATAGTAGGAGATACTATTTGTATTAACCCATGATGTATTATGCTGCACATGCTTTTTACATGACTTTGCGCTGACACTTCGTTGGAACTGATCTCATGCTCAGTTCATCTCAGTAAATATGAAGATTTCAAACATCTTTAGAAACATTACCGTCGAACCAGTTCTCTTTCTTTACATGTTTTGTTTATTTATGAGCTTTCCTCTGCTCCAGCAACTGGCCTATCGTAAAATATGCGGAGAAAAATTCAATGAAACGACATGTAAAAACCTTAATCTCACCAAGACCCAACGTGATATTGTCCAGGAAGACACTTCTACTTGGATGATCTATCAATCTGTTGCTTTCTGCGTTCCTTCTGTTGCTGCCTCTTTGGTTTACGGCTCATGGTCAGACTCTGTCGGACGTAAATTCATCATGATACTCCCTCCAATTGGGAACGTGTTGATGAACATAAATTATCTCTTGAATGTTCACTTTTTCCAAGTCAATGTCAACTACCTTCTCATTGGAATTGTCATTTCCGGGTTTTTTGGAGGTTATGCCACGGTTTTGTCATCTGTGTTTTCTTATATTGCTGATGTAACTGATAAAAATAGTCGTACTTTACGGATAAGTATATTGGAGTCCATGGTTTTTCTGGGAGCAAGTGGAGGAGAAATGGTTGCTGGAGTTCTTCTAGACAAATCGGGCTTCATGGCTGCCTTTGGGTTAGCACTTGCAGTTAATGTCTGTATAATTTTGTACGTGAGTCTTTGGTTACAAGAGTCCTATTTCCCTACAGCACAAGTACATGCAAACCCATTGATCAAGCTTCATAGCCACATTAAGAATGTTTGGACTGTATTGTTTAAGGCGAGAGATGAAGATCAACGATTGTATCTTTTGGTTGTTCTCTTTGGAGCATTGCCTATTGTACTCATAAGTATGTTTATAGACCCCTTGCAGCACGTTGGAATGCAGCTCAATTTGGAGGACAAAACAAGAAGTTCCAATTTTCAGGATATTGAAATTCTTTTGTTTTGTCCTCCAAATTGAGCTGCTTTGACATCACTTGAAAGGGTCTGATATCCACTGAATTTTCAAGTCTCAGACCCTCACTTTTAGTCTTATGCATACTAGTCAGGTACAGGGGCAGATTTTTTTTGGGGGGAGGGGGTGGAGGTGGGGCCATTGCCTCTCCTTTTAGTTTGGAATGCATTTTTTACCTATTTTTTTTGTTCAAAATATCCCAGAATACAGGAAATAGCATTTTTGGAATTTTATGAATTTCTTTTCGAGCATGCCCCTGGGCCTTGATCTCCTCTGGTTTCACTTTTCATTGTCATCAGTGAGATTTGTCTAACAGTAAATTTTTATGGCCCTTCCTTTCCCAGATATACCAGGATCCGTCCCTGAGTTACATTTTAAAATCTAAAGCCAAACGCTTTTAAAATGGTGCTCATTGGCACGGCCTTCTCTTATGAAAAAATTATAGAAAATTTTCTTATCTTCTTTTCCAGATTTTGGAGGATTCAATGATACATCATTACTCTACATCATCAACAAGCCTTTGTCATTCTCATCATCATACATTGGGTACTTTTTATCGGAGGTGTATTTTGTAAGAGGTCTAGGGGTAGTTATTGTGATGCCAATCTTGACGAAATGCTTCAAAGTATCAGACTACCTCATAGCCGTTCTGGGGATGTCGATTACATTGGTTGTGTTTATATTTTATGGTTTTGCGACATACAAGTGGATGATGTTTTTGGGTAAGTTTTTCCTGCTGATTTTTGAGGAATGAGAAATATTGCTTGATTTCACTACTTGTCATTACATACCTCTGGTACAAAAGATTCATCAGCCAAATCCCAAGTTTTTAATAGAGAGGTTGCACTACCATGTGATGACAGCCATGTTAGATGGCAGGAGGAACAATACAATAATTGTTTTACATGAGAAAGAATTCAATTCCTGAGACTAAATTGCTTTTATTGTTCCACCATCTAACCACAGGCATCCCAAGCTGGGTGCTGGAACATAATGGTGATGATCCTCTATAGAATTCTTTCTGGCTGACAGCACATGGTGGTCAGTCCCCCTCCCCCCAACCATGATAACTAATTAATGAATGATTCCTTACACTCTATCTTTCTGTAGGAGCTGCTTTTGCCTTTGGAGATGGTTGGCCAGTACCGTGCATGAGGGCCATCATGTCAAAATCTGTACAAACAGATGAGCAAGGTCTGTACTTGGTGCTTGTTTTGTTTATTAGAGCTTATAAATGGTTGTTGTGGGAAGCAAGGGTAGTGTACAGTCAACTCTCGGTTTGCTAGCACCCTGATATTATCAATACTTCACTATTATGGACAGGAGCAAAATCCCTGGCAAAAAATACTGACTAAAAAATCGCTGAGGGATAGACGGGTAATAAAGTGTGCACCGTCAGTTTCCTGGGATACCAGCCATGTAGCGGAAGCAACTACAATGTTAAATATAGTTATTTTCCTGTGGTCAAACTACCATTTTTTGTGAAATAAGTGCAAAGTGTGGTTAGTGAAACAATTGCTTTTTGGTCAAGGAAATGTCAGGGAATTTTATTTTTCCCAATGAATGGAAACCTTGAAGATCCTTCATTGTCATATTAAATCATTTATCATTTCAGGTACCATGTTTGCTGCTGTTGCCTCAATAGAGGTACTGTCTACATTACTGGCTTCCTTAATATTCAATAGTGTTTACACTAAAACAGTCTCCTGGTTGCCTGGTTTTACGTTCTTCCTTCTTTCTGGGATCCTACTCATTCCAATTGGAACACTCTTGTAAGTATAATATATACCTTAGTGTGTACACATCAATGGAGATACTTGATTTCATGTATATAATTTAATACTAAACAACTTTCAATAATTCTTAGATTCACTTTTATCATGCCACCTCCACTGTCTCCATCATCATTTAACATAACCACTTTCACCAACAACATCAACCATTACAAAACCATCAGCAGCATCACACCTATCATCATAATCACCACCATCAGCAGTGGCATCACAGCTATTATCATCGCACACCCCCCAACATTATTATCATCAGCACCATCAACAGTGGCATCACAGCTATTATCATCGCACACCCCCCAACATTATCATCATCAGCACCATCAACAGTGGCATCACAGCTATTATCATCACACCCTCCCCTCAACATCATTATCATCATCATCAGCAACATCATCAATAGTGACATCACAGCTATTATCATCATCCCCCCACCCCAACATCATCACCATCACCACCATCACCATCAACAGTGACATCACAGCTACATGTATTATCATCAGCATCACCACCATCAGCAGTGGCATTGCATCTATGATCATCTCCCCCCCCTCCGACATCATCACCATCACCATCACCATCATCACCATTGTTATTATCATCATTACCATTGTCATCCTCATGCAACATTTTCTTTGTCTCGTAGAACACTTTATTTCAAGAAAAGAAAGGGAAACCAATACAAAGTCATGGAGGATCCTGAAGACAGCATACACAACCTTCCAGTCAATACATAGCAGTAACTACAGCATACGCTAAGGAAGATATTTTAATCACAGAAAATGCATGCAAGTATCCAATTGGTTATTAGTATGCAGTTTGTTGTTTAACTGATAGAAAATATAAATATGCAGACTGTGATTATCTAAGTATCTATTAAGTATTTTGATTGGGCAAGTACATGCAGTCATCCACTGCAACAATTTCTTTATTGACATCTCATCAGTTTAATATTATAAGCCTCTCATGGTTTTTCAATGGTATATGATTTGTTCACTGGTGATCAGGGTTGGCATTGTGGTGGTGCACTCGCCTTTCACCACAGAGGTCTCAGGTTTGATTCCTGGACTTAGCATTACATGTGAGTAGAGTTTTGTTAGGTCTCTACTTTGATTGGAGGATCCTTCTCCAGGTTCTCTGGTTTTTCATCCCTCCATAAAACCTAACACATTAAATTCCAATTAATTTTGATCTATCTGTGAGTTAGCCATGCCCTGACTTTGACCAGGCAAGAGGTTGTTTCAGGGTTTGATCTGTGAGTTAGCCATGCCCTGACTTTGACCAGGCAAGAGGTTGTTTCAGGGTTTGATCTGTGAGTTAGATGTGCCCTGACTTTGACCAGGCAAGAGGTTGTTTCAGGGTTTGATCTGTGAGTTAGATGTGCCTTGACTTTGATTAGCCCAGAGCTTATTTCAGGGTTCTATCTGTGACAGTTACACTGTAGCTGTGCCCTGACTTAAATCAGTCCAGAGGTTGTTATACGTTTGATAAACTTTGTAGGGTTTTTGATGTTTGTCTAAAAATTTGGGTCTCAGTGACAAGTTTAAGCTAAAGCAAGGCTAGTTTTGAGTGAGGTAAATGCATGCAGATCAGCTTCATGTCAGTTCAGTTTCTTTTTAAAGAAAACCTTTGATTTAAATTAATAATATAAATCTACTGTTTGAAGAAAAATAAATAAGGGCTTTAATTGAGTTTTTAACATCATTTCTTTATATACAAGATGTTGATTTTGTATATACATATATATTCTCTTTATTTTGATGAAAAACATATGAAATAGGAATGATTTTTATCAATATTATTATTGGTTGAGTGGGTTTCTCTAGGAAATGGTAAGTTTAATAATCATGATTAATGCCCTTGACCCCTTCTCCTGAAACCAATAGGTGTAAAGGTTAATAGGGCATTGTACTTCATATTAGAATGGGAATTAAGGTCAAATCGATTTCTTAGGAGTGTAAGAAAAATGGACATCTGAAGGTGAGGAGAGAGATCAATGACGTCGACTTCCTGAGTCGAGGAGACAAAAACAAAGCTAATCAGTCATCTGTGATCTGTGTAAAGCTGGCTTTTATTTTTATGAGCATAAAACAATTCTTAATGGATGTAAACACCAGTAACAAAGATGAAGCTTGAATGTGAATGAAAAAAAAACAAAAACATCACAGATGATTGACTTGCCTCATTTTCGCCCCCTTGACCCAGGCCGTCATCAGTTTGTGTCTGCCATGTTCGGAATTGGTGTATACAGGACTACATCTGTTCATTGTTTGTATTTCACTACCCTTTGCTGATCCCTACCCCTTTTCAACTCTCTTTGGGAAAACATAAATATGCCTCTTAAACATGTCATCTGTTATCCAACAGTTCACTGAAATCATCATCCTCTTTATTAACCTGTAAACAGCTCGGCATATTGACGCAAGGGAAGAGCCAAGGAAGAAAGGGATTGTCAAACTGAGATATCCCTTTATCTGTTCTGTTTCCCAAGTGTTCTTCCACCTCAGATACAACTTGGGACAAAAGTGTTTCAGGGAATTCGTCAGGTGACATTGGTGTTGTTTCTCCAAAATCTGCTTCCATGTAGAACACTAATGGTGGATCATGGAATGTTATTCCATTTTCTGAAATTTAAAGAAGGTATAAACAAAAAGGATTATTGTACTTATTTAATAGAATCTTGTCATATCATACAGCAATTTATCAAACTCTGAAGCAACCTCTGGAATTTAGGGCATCACTTACTCACAGATCAAATCCTGAAACGACCTCTGGGCTGATCTAAGTCAGGGCATGGCTAACTCACAGATCAAATCCTGAAACGACCTCTGGGCTGATCTAAGTCAGGGCATGGCTAACTCACAGATTGAACCCTGAAACAACCTCTGGGCTGATCTAAGTCAGGGCATGGCTAACTCACGAATTGAACCCTGAAACAATCACTGGGCTGATCTAAGTCAGGGCATGGCTAACTCACAGATAGAACCCTGAAACCAGAGAACCTGGAAAAAACCTTAAATCAAGAGAAGGACCCAACACTCTCTATTCCCATGTGATGCTCAGTCCAGGAAGTGAACCTAAGACCCCAGAGGTGAGAGGCTAACTATTGTCCACTACCACAACATTGCACTTGATTCCCTTGTACCACCCTTGATTTCCTCAAGATTTTGATAAAACTCACCTGTTTCAGTAACAAAGACAAATTTATAATTCCCATAAGTCACTCCAGAAGGTTTGAAAACATCAGTATAATGGAAGAGTATGTGATGTTGTGTTACTGCACTTGAATTTTCAAGTAATGGGACCAGTGACTTGCCGTCATTTTCTAATGTTTCTGAGCTCTGATTGGTTAGATTCATTAATGTTGGCAAAATGTCCATACATGACGTTGTAACATTAATTATCTGTCCTGGTTGGACTTGTTGTTTCCATCTGATGATGGTCGGCACTCTTATGTCACCTTCCCAGACATTGTTCCCTCCACCTAAGAATTAGAACATTTACATTAAACATTGTGTAAAGATAGAGTGCAAACAATATATCCATGAAACATTAGTTATACTAAATAGTACAATTTTGTGAAAATTCTATTGTTTTCTATTGTTTAATTAGCACTATTTTGTACTATTTAGTAATTTATAATTCACAGAAATATTGTTTGCACTCTACCACAGGGCTGTACAGTAGCAAGCCCTGAAAAACTGGAGGACAACCCAATAGGTTTCCAATTCTCAGGGATGGAAATTCTTTTGTTTTGTACTCCAAACTGAGCTGCTTTGATGTGCAAGATGTCTATTCAATTCATGATATCTAGATATAGCTGGGTTTCACTTGACGTCATTTCCTGTCTCGTGTGGAATGTTCATCAGCTGAATCACAAGTTTTCAATAGAATTCTTTCTGCCTGACAGCACATGGTGGTCAGTGTTTGACCACCATTTGGAGCAAATGATGAGATTCAAAGACTTTTATCAGCTGATTGAAACCCAGCTATTGATATTTTTTCTGGGGAAAAAGGGGGGGGGGGGGGGGGGGAGGAAGGCATGACTCCCTGTGGGCACTGATCTAAAAATGATGGAATAATAGAAAGGAGTAACCCCATCCTGCAATGATATATACTAGGCAGTGGTCATATTTTGTCTATAAAGTGCTTACTCCTAAATCCTTTAAATATTTCCTCTTCAGTAACAATTATTCCATTGCGTCTGCTGCATTCGCCATCTCCATCTACACAAGGGCCTCCAGTTGACGTCAAGATAACCAGTGTGTCATTCTCCTTCCCCAAGCTGTCTAAGGTACCAATAATTTTACCAATGCTCCAATCAAGCTCGAGTAATGAGCACAAAAACAAATCCTTTTCACTGCAGTTTGAAAAAGCACTGGATACATACAATGGTTTGTGCATTTTTAAATAACTCTGCATTATAAAGAATGGACTCTTTCTTTCAGAATAATTATTCAATATCTTTATAGTCTCTCTTGTGAACCTTAAAGTCATATTATTGGCTACATAAGGCTGTTCAATGATTTTCCCATCTCTATACAACACACAGTTCCTCAAATACACAAAATCCATCAAATTGAACGAAAAATAAACGATGTACAATAGGATTAATTCGGGGGTTGCCAGACAAACAAACATCATCATATCAATCTTCTTGAACATCCAAAGCCCTGTTAATGCGCCAAGAATGATAGTAAATGAGATAACGACGATGAGGTACGGCGTTGGTAGATCCTCGTCGTCGGGGTAATTATAATCAAGGAAGTTAGTTTCGTTAGTATCATTACTAGGGTTGGACAACGTTCTTTCAATGCAATACTTGTTGTGTAAAGTTGGTACGCCATACCAACGATCAAAGCCTTGATTGATTGGTAAGAACGCATTTCTTCGCCCTAAGCCCATCCCCCAGTGACCAACAAAGGCGGTCTGGTACCCCTTGGCTTTCAACACTTCAGCTAAGGTTATTTGATTTGGTTGAAGTCCTCCAGTCGACGCAAGTGAAGGAATGGCTTTGAATGGTAGATACCGACTCTTGAGGATCCCAGTTTTGATTGGTAAACGTCCTGTAAGAATCGAGGCTCTTGTAGACGCGCTTGAGGATTGCGAGTACCAACGAGTGAAGCGAACTCCATCTTTTGCCAGTCGATCGATGTTGGGTGTTTTGACAGGTGTATTTCCAAAGGATTTTCCAAAGCAACCTAAATCTTGAAGCCCTACATTATCTACAACTAATAATATAACATTTGGAAGGCCTTCGAAAGCAATACTTTCGATGTTTCGTGGATAAAAAAGCAGCAAAAACACAAGAACTTGAATTGACAAACTTTTTATCGTTGCGTCCGCCATTTTGAATTATTAGCCGCTGACTGGTTAGTATTACTGGCGTCGAGTTTTGAACCCGTTACCAGTCCCATCTCAACTTTTCCATTCTTTTTTCTTTTCCGGCTTTTCTTACCTTTTTATCGTTTCCTTCCTTCCTTCCATCCGTTTTTAATAGCTTACTCTTGGACTGGGTTCTGACAGGGGTGTCCCGTTGGAGAGGGGGTGGGGGCTTCATTGAGTTACACGAAACAATGGCTCCAAGTCGAGGTTCGACTTGATAAAGTACAGTAAATGTATCGAAAGGTATATGAAAAATCAACCCCAACCTCGACTTGGAGCCATTGTTTTGTGGTGAACTTAACCTAATTCGCCAAAGGTCTATCAGATTTACGATGTTAAAACTGACTATCAAAAATTATGTGTGGTTTGTACAAATATATGTTTCCCGGTTGTAGAGCAAGTCTTTTTATTACAAAGCATACCCTCCCACGGCTGCACCACAAACGAACACTTTATTGGTTGACAAGGAGATTGGCGTCTTTAGCTAGCTGTGATCCGGACTCAAGATGTTTCTTTTTACTAATTCGCAGCATGGGCTCTTCCATTGAATTTATCACGCCGGTTTTTAAACATACACCGTAACTACTTCAAACTCTTTCAAATTTTTCAAGACCTTTTTTTAAAACCACAACAATTTTCTCCCGTTTTGCAAGTGTTACTTCCAACACTTATTTGAATTGAAAGTTAGTGTATTCTAAACTAAATAAGAGAAGATGTGAATTAGAGGCAAACTCGGTCATATGCTGAAAACCACAGAAATAACCAGTTCTACTTTTCAATATACAATTACTCCAAAACCACAACAAGAGGAACCCTTGAGTATCAGAAAAAATCATTTTAAAACAACTTTTTCACTCCAAGGAATAAAAATATATAATATTTTCAGATTTTTCTATTTGATAACTCCGAGTTCTTTGCCGCAATCAAGTGATTTTTCTCACACTTAGCTTCCATAATGAGGTCTTTGTAAAGCCTAAAAATCATAATTTATGCGTTGAATTATTTATAGTTTCTGTTTGCTCAAGCCAAATTTAGGACAGCCACATATCGTGCATCGAACCTGTTTGAAATAGTCAGATTGCTGGACGATAAACCGAAAGAGCTGGTCTGTGTTTGCAGAGGGATAAGACATGCCTGATTTAAAGACTCCCACGGTAACAACGATATTTTCTTTGTGTTTTTATTCCCCCGAGTTCAACGTTAAGGGGGATTTCTTCAAATTCATATGTAAACAAAAGGATATAACTTGGTATTAAACAGAATCTGCTTTATTTAACGTGTAGGAAAACAAGTTATCTGAAGAGCAAGTTGCAGGTTAGTACCAAATCTCTTGAAATCGTAATAATTTTCATACATATTTTTAATATATTTTTTCTGGTTTGTCTAAGAGCGCCATCCAATAACAGACCTTAAGCATTATTTCTATAAGTCGTTCCCGAATAATATTGAGTTAATTTTACACAGAATTTAGAGGCAAATTTTCAGTAATATTTGACCAAGAATATTAGAATTATTATCTACGCTTACAAGAGTTGGTTACAACGAACACAAGAGAACGTCTTTTTGTAGTAGTTTAATACCAAATATGACACTATTTTTTTACTATAAATTTAAAGGATATTAAAAAAGAGTACGATATTCTTTAAACGTTATAAAACAAGCAATAGAAAAGGATCTAAGACGAGGAATATCAGGTTTTTATTTGTATTTGAACGTCAGGTTCATCTGTTAGCGTAGTACGTGCAAAACTTCACTTTATGCAAAACTTTTTCCCATCGACAACGAAACATAAATAATAGATTTTAGTGCGTTGCTGTATATGACAATATTTACAATATATGGTCGCAAAGCCAACCTCGAAGGCAGAATATACGTCTATATTTAGCTTAAGTTGTTTCTATTTGTTTTTTATTTACACCATCGATGAGTAAGAATGGGTTTTCAGTTTCGTCTGTTGATTGTGATTTTTTCCCGACAACGCGGTTGTCATGGGTAACTCGTCCAAAATCGCTAAAGCCGCCCCAAACATGGTATTTTTGGTAGATAACATACACAAATACCTTTCCGAATGACCAGCATTTGTTGAATGTATTTAGCGAAAGAGTGAAATTTAAGAAAACGAAAGAAACTTTATACTTTCTCATGCCTCAAAAAAAAAAAAAAAAAAAATCTTACGAATTCAGACAATTTTTTTAGGTAAAATTTTTCTTTTTGTCGAACTAAACAGCTTGTTGGTCTCAAAATTTAGGCAAATAAGATAAGAGTGTCTTGAATATTTTCTTGAGCTGTCTTTCTTTATGAATGTCAGTTCTGTTCAGCTGCTTAACTTTAGGTTGACTGAACGATTTTATTGCGAATAGATTTTTGTCACCAATTAAGTAATTACCAAATTTGCATCAGTAAAAGCTTAAACATATCATGTATTTGCATGTTTGGGAACACGTAATTCTAGAATTTATTTATTTTCAGTGCTTTCGCCTCGGAAAAACTGACCGTATCTTCACTCGTTAGTTCATTCTTGCTCCTTCAACAACAACACCAACAATAACCTGTAGAATTATACCAAAATACAACTTTTAGAATATTTTTTCATGGTTTTTTAGGCATTTAAGTAGTCAGAATTCATCGTAAAAGACCAGACACAACACAAATATTAATTTTGACTTCAGAATGACAGACTAACATCAGTAATAACTTATAATGATATATTATTTGGCTTAAAACCAAGAATTCATTCAACACAAAAACCACTGAATAAGAACAAAGACTTTGGAGGTTTTCCAATTTCAATACTTTGATAAAGAAGCTTTTTTCTCTTTATTCTCTAGTCGATATTTCTCGGTTGGAATATTTTTCCTTCTTTGCTTCTTTCTTTTGTTGTTTTGGTTTTCATTATTATTCTTTTCATTTTAGTCTTCTAAGTTTCTAAGTTTCTTTTATTCTAAGTTTCTTGATAGCTTCGAGTATATTTATTGTGAAAATTCTAATTTAGACTTGGAGACCGTCATTAATGGGCAAATTGTTTTTCACAGAGAAGTTTTCTATTCTAATAGTTTCCTTGGAAAATAAATTCTGATAAGCTAAAAGTTATATTACGGCCAAGTCATGGAAAGTGCCTGAAGGCAAGATGGCGAAAAATTAGTAATCCATGACAAGAACAATAGAAAACCAGTGAACAGAAGTCTCTTTATTTTTATTCGCCTCAAAGGGCCTCAACTAATGAAAATTAGTTCGCAGCAAATCGAAAACAAATCTTTAATTTTCATGTCAAATATTATTCTATATTTTATAATTTTTTATCCCTGTTTGTCGCTAAGCGACAGCGCACGTGAATGAAGACCTTTGTGTGTTCGTGTGTTTGTATGGAAAGCCATTCAGTTGTCCCAAAGACAGCGGGTTCCTATAGAGCGAAAGTTTCCCGCCATTTTTGACGTAGACGTCTTTACAAACGATTCGTATCCAAAGTTACCACTTAGAGACAGTTTCTATTATTTATTGGAGACTTTCAAAGATTTTCGAAGTTTAGGTTTCTTTTCATAATTTCCTTTCTTCTCTTCCGCTCTGCTCTGCTCCTCATCACTTTCCTTTCTTCTCTTCTGCTCTGCTCCTCATCACTTTCCTCTCCTCTCCTCTCCTCTCACCTCTCCCTTTCTCTCCTTTCCTTTCTATTTCTTTCATTTCCTCGTCCATTAAAAAGCAAATTTATATTTTTTTTGCCGGGAAATAATCTTTTAAAAATATTTTTCATATTCGAGCAAAAGATTCGAAAACAATCCTGTCGAAAAATAAAATCCCTATCCTAGTTTTGAATACTCTTTCAACCTGAAAAGACAGTGTTTCCAAACTCAATGAATAGGCTAGCAGGACGCTCCCTACATTGTTTACAAGGTAAACAGAAGAGAAAATTTTTGATATAAAGGCAATTAAAATTGCGTGCTAAGTTCTAAGAACGCATCCGTTTTGGCTTAAGTATAATTTTCAACCATGACATATCAATCAGTTTAAAAATATCTCTTTGAGTGACGGAATTTGTATTAGAATACTTTACACAGCCAAATTTATTAGATTCAGAATTGGATGTCAGCCATTTCCGAAAAAAAACACAACATAATAAAAGAATGGTGAATAGGAAGAAACGTTTAAAGGTCCCACCGCCTCCTGTCCTAAATATCAAAGCTATTATTTTGAGAATGGATAGTATCTCTAAAAGAGGATTGATTATGGGGATATTATTTCATTGTTAAAAATCGTCATGTTTTAGCACTATTCTCTCGTTCCCAGAGCCCGCATTACTTCTGGCCTCCGCACTGAAATTCCCGCCAAAAATTGAAATGTTGTTCTGGGCGAATGAAATCACCGCTGGTTTCTGATTGGCTACAACTGATTTCATTTCTCGGATTTGCCAAGAAACCTATTTATCTTGACGCAGACCAAAAAGAATGTAGGCTCTGGGTTTGCAGTTCATTGGATTCGCACATTCTCAAATCCTTTAGCGAATTGTGCGTCTTTCACGACACTGCCAATGAGCTATTTCAATCGTTCTTTTCTCGTGATCAGCCAGACCGATTTAGCCAATCAACGAACAATTCGTTCGTGACATAAGTTCACTTTTGGCTTCCAAGTCTTCGTCACGATAAACAACATACTCCACTCGAAATATTCTTAGAAAATAAATTTCATCGGAGAAAAGATGCATGGAATATCATCTATAAATAGCGAGGGGTGTTTTGTTGTCGATGGTGGAAAAAAGGTCAAATGGACTGAAATATTTTATTCTGTCAAACAATGCATTGCGCGCCTAGAAGAGGATCGTTCGGTCCCCCTCCTTTTTTCCATCTTGTCAATATTTTTTTGAATGTTATTTGCCACGAAATTTTACCTAATTCAAATTATGTGCTACGATATTGTACAGTTCAACCGTTATATCCTGTGTCCAGTAGCTCGGTGTGTGTAGAACCAGTTGTGTGTCAGCCGTAACATATCAATAATAAAATATTTTTTCTTTTCACAGAATTACGAGAAGCGTTTTGTTTATTCGATAAAGATGGCGGTGGAAGCATATCACAATGCGAACTTGGAGATGTCATGAAATCTCTCGGGTTAAGTCCGACCCAACAGGAGCTGATAGACATGATCGCTGAAGTGGATGAGGATGGTATGTACAAAGTTTTAGCTTTTTCTCTGGGCTTCCTGTGGAAGGCGCCGCACAGGTAGCCCACCATTAAGAAAATGAGAGACGACTCCGCACGCATCTCTCATTTTGTCTTCCTGGTTGGCCACGGGTAGCCCACCAATAGGCTATGTCCAACTGAAAATAAAGTGTGTTACAAATCAGGGTACAAAAATCACTGGAAATGCCGAAATCCCTCGCAACATAGTTCCACCCGTTAAATCTCATTTCATTTCCCTTTCATGGGCATTATTATCTGGTGTACTTATCTCTTTTATTTTTTAATGCTTCTTGTTTAAATTTAGCTGGAGGAGTGATTGGTTTGTTGGTCACTGATTAGCTAGTCGGTTGGTGGAGTGGTCGGTCTGTTGGCTGGTCGGTCGGTCGGTCTAAAGCTTGTTTCTTTGGTCGGTTGATTTATTGATTGTGTCTGGTTGGTCGGTGGAATGGTCGATCTGATGGCTGGTCGGTCGGTCGGTCTAAAGCTTGTTTCTTTGGTCGGTTGGTCTATTGGTGAGAGGGATGGTCGGTCTGTTGGTTTGTTGGCTCGGTCGATGGGTCGGTTAGTTAGGTTAGTTGCTCTCATTCTTTTCTAGTTCCTGATCAATAGTTATCCTTCTTGTTTCCCAGGCAACGGCGAGATTGATTTCGAGGAATTTTTACAGATGATGGCAAGTAAAATAAAAGATCACGACACCGAAGAGGAAATAAAAGATGCGTTTCGAGTATTCGATAAGGACGGAAACGGACTGATAAGTCATAAAGAATTAAAACTAGTCATGTCAAGATTAGGTGAGAAACTGACAGATGATGAAGTGGATGAGATGATAAGAGAAGCAGACTTGGACGGAGATGGCATGATCAACTATGAGGGTGAGTTCGATTATTTTGCCATGAAAATTCCTTTTTTGATTTTCTTTTTTGATAATTATATCGATTGATAATATTATTCAGTTGTATTTATTATTCTTGATATTTATCTTCATCTTGACTGTCACCAAGGTTAGCATGCTTTTCACCATGTATAATCAATCATATCACCATAATCATCATGAAAACATCCTTTATAATCATCATGTATCATCATCATGTATCATCATCATGTATCATCATCATGTATCATCATCATGTATCATCATCATGTATCATCATCATGTATCATCATCATGTATCATCATCATGTATCATCATCATGTATCATCATCATGTATCATCATCATGTATCATCATCATGTATCATCATCATGTATCATCATCATGTATCATCATCATGTATCATCATCATGTATCATCATCATGTATCATCATCATGTATCATCATCATGTATCATCATCATGTATCATCATCATGTATCATCATCATGTATCATCATCATGTATCATCATCATGTATCATCATCATGTATCATCATCATGTATCATCATCATGTATCATCATCATGTATCATCATCATGTATCATCATCATGTATCATCATCATGTATCATCATCATGTATCATCATCATGTATCATCATCATGTATCATCATCATGTTTCATCATCATGTATCATCATCATGTATCATCATCATGTATCATCATCATCATGTATCATTATTATCACAATTTCCAGAGCACATTTTAAAGTGGGGGGGGGAGGCTAGTATGGAAATTAGAGGGAAAGAGTGTGTGTGTGTGTGAGGAAGGGGGGGGGGGGGGGGGGGGGGGGCTAAGATTAGAAAATATAGAAGACTAGTATGAAAAAGGTAAAACAAAATGGGGGACCCCAGCCTCCCCCCCCTCCCCCCCCCCCCCCCCCCCCGTCTCCTACGTCCCTGCCACCATATGAACACCATTGTCATCGCCATCATCATCACCCTCATGCAGTAGTTAGATATTTAGACCATTAGATAACAAAAACCAAAATGTTTACAATTGGTTTTCACTTCTTCTCACTTGACAGAATTCAAGCAACTTATGACAAAATAAAAATTCCAAGTCCTCACTCAGGACACGAAGTTTTCCCTTGCATTGCTCATCCCGCGAATTAACAAAAGGAGACTGTTCTCCTGGATTTACTCATCAGCGATGACGAGCAATAGACAAACTGGAGAAATGCACACTAACTAAATACATCGTATCGTAGACGGAAGAATGCATCCGTGCTCCATGATCCGAGTGTCTGAATGGAATAACGGCTTTTGACTGCGTCTTATTTGGCTTAATCGCAAGCAGTTTATAAAACATTAATATTATTGATATATATTTGATAGCTATTATCATTGTAAAATTGGCCGCTAACGAAACGAGCAGGGGACCGGTACCGAGTTTCTCAAATCTGCTTTTATTCACAAACCGAACCCATCATAAGTAATTAATTGATTAAAAATAAGTTAGAAATGAAAATTAGATCAAGTTTGGGCAAATTGAAACGAAATTACGATATTTTCAAATTTTCTAAAGCACAGAGAATGTATGTGTGGCCTGACGTTTGGAGGGACACCGTCATTTCTCTGTAATTTTGGCAGTGTTTGAATGCTCACAACATTGTTTCGATAAAGTCAAACATCCTGAAACTTGGTCAGTAAGCTTGTTGTATGTTGCTCTTTCATGTGATGGTCATTTCTTTTCCTGGAACCTTAATTGAATTACTTTTTTTAAACTCGGACCTAGTCCCTTGCTCGTTTTATTACCGGCTAATTGTGATAGACTTTACTATGCTGATTATTTGTAATCCTGACTTTTTCTAAGTTTCTTAGATACCACAAATGCATATGGACTCTTGTTTGGGACAAACATCACTGAAAGTAAACATTTTCATGAACCTGAGCTAAGTAGTTCTTCTTGGCCCTTGAAAAAGTAGTAATCATAATACATAGTAGTAGACACGACACTAGAGAAAAACGTTTGCGCATGCGTGCCTTTGAGCACGCTTTCCAAAAAAATTACAAGAATTGTATTGAGAAAATGAATGCTTGTTTTCTACGAGTATACTATATATTTCGTGGGTATACTTTTGTGAGACCAAGATACTGTATCAATAAAGACAATATGAAAGAATTAGCCTTAAGTTTCAAGAACTGACTTAAAGTTTTGGCATTTTGTAAAGACTATTTTTCAGGCAAGTGGGAAAGTCAAATTTGCATATTTTTACAATAGCACGAAGACGCTTTTGACTAATTTGCATACGGACTTAGAGCATGCGCAGACGTTTATCCCACGTGACAGTAGACACTAATTCCAATGTTTTCTTTTGTTTTAATTTGACTGTAAGTCGTTAATTATAAAACTTTGACGTTTCACGGGTCAAGTAAAATTACTCTAATATAACATTTATTGACATCTATTTTGAATTTCTGTAAGCATGTTACTTACTATTGTACTTGGTACTGGTTAGTTTTCTTTCCGCTGGCTTAGAGGCTGCGCTATTCTGGGATTTTTGTATGAAAGCGAAAGCAAAATAAAATATAATATTGCGCAATAATGTCTTAACGCGCACATAACAAGGTTGTAAAAATCGTTGAAAAATCATTTAAAAATTTGTTGAAAGTAACTTGTTTTCTAATTTAGCTATGCCTTATTTTCGCGACACAGTATAATGGACTTTTTATGTATATTAAAGACCATTATATCATGGTACAAAAATGGATATAGTCTTTGCGTTCAAGTTGATGATTCGCACATAGTTTGAAACTGTGCCATGATCTGCACATTGCAGCCTTAAAAATTGCTGGATTGCAATCTGTTGATGCTAAAAAGAGTTTGGATTTCATTATCTGCGCCAAATGTTGGTCAAATCAACACCGACCACCATGTGCTGTCAACCAGAAAGAATGCCACTGAAAACTTGTGATTCAGCTGATGAGCATTCCACAAGACAGGAAATGACGTCACGTGAAATCAAGCAATATAGACCCCTTGCCGTACTTTGCAATGCAGCTCAATTTGAAGGACAAAACATTAGGTAATTTCTAATTCTTAGAAGATTGAAATTCTTCAGACGTCACTTGCAAGGAGAAGTAGAGGGTTTAAGTGCCTCGGAGTTAATATTCAAGAGCCCACAGTCCTTTTTTTCTCACATAACGTGATCGACCTTGGAAAGATAACTGTGAGAGATAACTGGCTTATTTCCTCCAAATCAAGAATTTATTCATTGAACATGATCAGATAAACAGATATGATGTCAAAAGTTGGTTGATGACATGGAAATGAGCGTTCTTATTTATTGCTGGTTTTCAATCATTTCCCAAGAGAATGGAAAAACAAAAGACACGGCGGCCATGTTGGTTGACATAACAAGAGAGACTGATTAAAAATATTTCGTAAATTAAGTTAAACCAAGATGGCGGCTATGACGTCATGTGAAAGCCAGTAATAGCCACTTTGGAGGGTTATTCCTCAAGTGGCCTCGCTATGGAGAGCTAGCACGAGAACAAGAATGAAAAAGCTCGCATATAATGAGGTCTGGTTTTGAGAAGCATTAGAACAAGAGCAGAATTAGTAGAATATATATATTTTGGATTATCAGAGTACTTTGAAAGCAAGTGTGGTGTGCTCTGGTAAGGCGTCGCTTCTCACCGCTACGGCCATTAAAATCCCACTCCCCGCTATCCTCCGGTGCCTTGTTGGTTCTCTCCTGTGCTTCAAGGGTTTATCTCAAGTTTTCCTCCCTCCACAAAAACTTCTAAATTTGATGATAAAAGAGTGCCACAGGTTTACTGCCCTCGTAAAATTACTAATTCTTAACGGCGTTTCCAAGACGACAGACCCGTGTCTGGGAATGGCACAGAGAGGAAAATCATCATCTATTCAATGTGCTTTGAACGCTATTGATGAGAGCTGACTATTGCTGCCGTTCTCTTCCTGCCTCGCAGACTGATTATCTATAATACCCAAAAAAAGACAAGCATAAAATCACTAATAGGTTTCGAGCGAACTCCTGTGGACACCGAACTAAAAATAAACTTTTTAGGAAAACAATATGGCAAACTGAAACCCAAAAGATCAAAATCAGACATTATACAGCCAGAACGAAGATAATTTCAATAGGAAAGAAAGAAGAAAAAAGCAATCCTAATTTTTCCATTGTTTTATATGATATTCTTAATGTTTTGAAATTAAGAAATTATATGAGCCCCCATTTACATTTGTCAACGCCACGCCTCTGGGCATGCGCAGTACTTCCACCAAGACATCTTTTTTTTTTTTTTTTTTTCGCTTTGCTTTTATGTCTTTTTTTTTTTTTTCTAATTTGCTTTTAGTCATAGTTTAGCGAAGGAAGGGAAAGTCGTAGGATGGGAAAATTCAGCTTCCTTTTGAAAACGATTACGAAAAATATTTCAGGATTACGTTTGGGAAAACACTTAATTCGTTCAGTAAATACTAGTATATTTATTAATTACTTTCAAGACAATTTAGCGAAATGAATAGATATTCATTATCCAAGTATGATTTGGGTTACTTCAACTTTTCTTAGCCGCATTTGGATTGAGCCTTGGCTAATGACTTCCAATTCCTTCTGGCGTATTCGATATTTTCGAGCACGCTTCTAAGAAAATCTTTCCGAAAAATACCAGATAAAATAATATTTTGATTCAAAGATTTTTTTCAAATTTTCAATACAGTAAAAACAATGGGCTACTAATTTACTTAGACAAAAATCAAGTTTTTAATAAAAACGTCGTATCCAAACAAGCGAAAAACCTCGAAAAAAATCCTTTAATTTTCTCAATGTTGTCTGCATTTGAGATCTATATTATCCGTAACATGATGTGACATCACTCTAATTAAATGCAGTCCAATGGCCTAGCATAATTAATTTCGTAAAGATCAGTCTATATGCAGTAAAAACGATAATATTTTGTAAAGAATAGAACACCCACGTAGCATCCTTCATTCCAGAAAGACGAATACTCCAAATTAGATTTATTTATTTTTTGAATTTGTGCGATGTTTTAAGTCTTAATGGTAAACAGAGCTTAATAGGAATTTAATAGGAGCATTTGTGAGGTCAATTCATTCATGCCGTCATTCATTATTTAATCACCAAAGCAGCCCCCAATTCAGGCCTATTTGTCAGTAAATTATTGGTTGTTCTGCTAAGCCTTTGTAGTTGTTTTTTTGTTTTATATGTTGTGGTAGTGATCTGCCCACAACTCTAAAACCCTTAACACTTCCTCCCAAATAATTTCTCTTAATATAACATCTCCATGAACTCTAAATTTTTAGTTTTAAAGAATAAAGTTATGACTTATAATTCAGAAATTTTAACTTGACAATGTTTCCAAAGACTCCTTCAAATTACTCCCGATGTTTGGAATAAGTATGTATTTTTTTAATTTGTTTTATCTGTGGGTTAGTGCTATATTTGTATTTCGGCATGATATGGGCTAAAAATGGAAACTTTTTCGCCCAAGGGAATTGTAGAATTCCCATGTTGCTATGCCTCTACCCAAAAATTATTCAACCTATTCATCAGCTACTCGGTTTTCAAGTTTTTATCATGTTTTTCTACACCTGACTTCATTTGGTCGTATTTCAAGTGTTTTTTTTTGTAGCACACGGTAGGGAATGAAGGTCGCCATTCATACTTCAAAAACAGTGAAACAAGGCCGTTATTTCGTCTTGAATTCAACCACAAAGTGGTCAATGTTTACACTCTCAAATTTGCACGGTTGGGAAATCTTGAAAGAAAAAAACCGACTCTCTTGAAACTAGCTGTACGAGTTCCCTCAATCTTACTTAATCATTTTGGAATTTGGAGTCAAAACTCTCCGATAAATCATAAGAATTCCCATCATATATCAAGAGATACACTAGAGAAATTTGTTCACTAAAACGCTTACAAAGTGACGAAAGATTTTTTACTTGGAAGACGATTTTCTTCACGGCTTTTTTTCTGTTTATAACCTTTGTGGTTCTTCTTAATTGTTTTTTGAAAACGAGAACATTCTCTTCTTTCATTATTAAAAATGACCTGCGGGATGTGGTATATCTTGTTCAAGATATTCGATGCTGAATGAAAGGCTTTATATAGAGAACATGGTTTGTTTGACAATTAAATTGAATTAAGCTGAAGATAGTTGTATTTGTGTATTTTTAATTTTAGTTTAATTAAATTTTTTTTTTGTATTTTTCATCAAGATTTTTTCTCCTATTTGTATTTGTATTTGTATTTGTATTTGTATTTGTATTTGTATTTGTATTTGTATTTGTATTTGTATTTGTATTTGTATTTGTATTTGTATTTGTATTTGTATTTGTATTTGTATTTGTATTTGTATTTGTATTTGTATTTGTATTTGTATTTGTATTTGTATTTGTATTTGTATTTGTATTTGTATTTGTATTTGTATTTGTATTTGTATTTGTATTTGTATTTGTATTTGTATTTGTATTTGTATTTGTATTTGTATTTGTATTTGTATTTGTATTTGTATTTGTATTTGTATTTGTATTTGTATTTGTATTTGTATTTGTATTTGTATTTGTATTTGTATTTGTATTTGTATTTGTATTTGTATTTGTATTTGTATTTGTATTTGTATTTGTATTTGTATTTGTATTTGTATTTGTATTTGTATTTGTATTTGTATTTGTATTTGTATTTGTATTTGTATTTGTATTTGTATTTGTATTTGTATTTGTATTTGTATTTGTATTTGTGTTTGTATTTGTATTTGTATTTGTATTTGTATTTCAAAATAAATCCTGTATTACATGTTTGTCCTCAGACTTGTTTGTTTATTTGTTGTTGTTATTGTTGTTGTTATTGTTATGGCTATCATGGTGATGACGCTAACAGCATACTTGACTTTGCTTCATGAATAACATTGATAATTATGATTATGATCAATTTTTATTTTCAATAAATTCATCTAATCTCTAACTCCATTCAATCACACTTTAAAAATAATTATCTTTCTGCTCTCGATTTTAAATACTTCACAAAAAATGATATATCGATCCACCAAGTCAACACAAAGATTATTTCCTCCACATTCAATCTTATTCCATTATCCCCAACAGGATAGAAGCAAGCTCACCCACAAATCATTTTTAATTCCCACGAAAACAATAACATCTCCCACAATCTATTCCCAAACGCTACGAAAACATGTTATTTTTCATCACGAACGAAAATACACTCCGACTTAATTTTACTAGAAAGAGTCGACATTTCTCCGCTAAAAGACAAACTTTACCCGCTGATGATAGAATATAGTTGGTAATTTATGCGTAAAGTGCTGTCTTTTCATTGTTACAAGGACCAATAGGATTCCTTTAAGCAGGTGCTCAGCGACAGGGCTAATTTATCTCTACCACTGTCCTCAATATATGTATATATATCTGATGACGTCAATACTAACAGCAAAATATTGTTTTGACGTTTAAGCGCGCACAGAAGAATACAAGACTGGACTATGACAGAGTAAACTAGGACAGTGTTTCGGAGAATTGTTCTTCTAGAAATGGCAAGTCACTAAATTAATTTGCGAGTTTTTTTACGAGCCACCGTTTCCATTTCAGTTTGAGGTTACTACAGAGGTTTTCAAACCGCATATTGAAGACCTGAAACACTAGAAAGGAGCTCATTTTTGCCGATGGATTCATTAAACCCGGCTCTTTGAATACAAATCTTACTTCTGCAGACCGACAGCAGTTAAATGATATTCTTTTTCTTTCTCTTCCTAGACTGAGTTCCAACTTTCCGAGGAACAAGTACACGGTAAGCGAGGAGTATGTTTCGTCGAATTTTATCTACCTAGAAGAACTGAAATAAGTTCGAAACGAGTACAGTTTTAAGCCATATTACGAGCCGTTTAATCTAATAAATTATATTTTTCTGTAATTCGGGTTTTCAGAGCTCCAAGAGGCATTCTCGCTGTTCGACAAGGATGGAAGTGGTACGATTTCTAACGAGGAACTCGAGGTTGTTATGAAATCTCTTGGTCAGAATCCAACGGATGAGGAACTCCAGAAAATGATACGAGAAGTCGATGCAGACGGTAAATACAAATGTAATAAATATGTTGCTATGAAGAATTTCAGGGTTCTTAATGTGCAGCGAACGAGTTAAGAACCAACTCCACATCAGCTCAGTGTTTGAGGACAGTGGATTAACCTTCAAGGAACGAAACTGGTATTTGATATTAGCCCCTCAAGGGCAGAACGAAGCAGCTTATATACAATATCTGCAAGAAAAAAATAGCCGGCCTCCACACTAAACCGGCAAGTTTTATCTCAATCGCACTTGGTTACAAGACATTCACTAAATATCACCGGTTTCGTACATGCCTCCATTCTAAACACTACAATTGCGGGATAGTTTCAAGGCTTAAAAAATCTTGGAACAAATGTTTTAAAGGAGCAATGTTACGATTTAAATAATTCGTAACAACCGATGAAATCTGCTCAGATTGATGGAAATTCATCAGCTCTGACACTCATTCAAATTGGAACGAAAATTTCGAGTAGCTGTCAAAAAAGAAAAACCTTCTAGAAAAGAATCTTTGAAGACACGTTTACGAAAAGGAAAGATTTCTCTATTTTCTTGCAAAAGACGTAATTCATTTCATTAAAATTGAGAACGAAATTATAATTTATAATAGCAAACTTTGGAGCCCTTTAGTACACTATGTAATCCCCAAAATTGCTTTTCGAAAGTACTAGTTTCTGTACTTTGTACTCGTACTTGTATTTGTATTAAGATCATCGTAGAAAATTCTTTATTTCTGTTTAGCGGGATGATTTTTTTAAACGTTTGTTTATCTGTTAAAGCGGCTAATCTTCGTTCCAAAACAATTTTTAAATGAAGCAAAACTTAGAATAAAGTCTTACGAAGAACAATAAAGATTTCTAATTGAAAGTATTTTCGAAAATTTCCTCTTCAAAATTACTATATTTTCGGTTATTTTTCTAGTTAAATTCATTAAGTTTTAGTCAAGAAAATGTTAGTTAGATTGAAAATGTCTAAAAAAAGTTTATTTCAATGCATAATACTACATAAATGTAATGTCCACAATCTTCTATAATAAAGCTGCACGCAGGTGTTTATATCTTAGACCACGTTTCTTCCTAAACTTGGTGTTTGAAACCAAAGATTATGAAAATAAGATTACCAAAAATTACGAATAAAAACCTCGACTTGGAAAGTAAAATTTTATGGTTATATTATAGAATTATCTTTTTACTAAATTGTAGCTCATTTTTCGTAAAAAATTATAAAATTTAAACGATTTTCTTACGGCGTTTTTAGTAATATCTTAGGTTAGATCTGAGGTAGTATCCAATCGTTAAAGTGGCCGACTTTTCCTAATTTCTACGCGCTACAAACCCAATTATAAATGCTTTTCTCGGATTCTTTCTTTACATAAGCTTACAACCAGTTCATAACCGCTGAAATGTTTCGTCTTTGAATTCGACCGACTGAAAAAGCTCGTCTTTTTTCCTTATCAAAGAAAATATATGTACTCTTAATTGATGTTTTGCTTTGAGTTTACCATGGCCTTTTTTTTTAGTTTTATACGCTGTTCTTTTACGGTTGGAGACAGCTTTTTCTACTTCCGGATTTTCACGTAAATATCAAGATAATTATACCAATGACTAAGACCATAAAAATATTTCAAGATTGCTTTTCACTTACTGTCATTTACTCGTTCTTTAAAACCTCCACTCTTCGACACACCTAAAATTATCATTAATTGGACTTCATTCTTATTCGTTTTTCTTGTTTAAAAGACAAGCAATACACGATTTTATTGTATCTATTCAATTGTAGTTTCTATTATTTTACTGTCACATCTTTAATTAATCGTCTTGGGCCTGAACTAATTCTTTCTTGTTTTCAATTCGAAATTCATTTTCCTTGTAGAGATTTACCCAAATCTTGAATAATTGTTTTTGTTTCATCTTCGCTGGTTCATAAATTTAAGCTCCAAATTTAAGAAAAACGTGGCTTTCGGCGGCTACTCGTTGGGTTTTTTTTTTGTAGTTGCGTTGCTGAGAGACCGTAATTCGTATCAATTTAAAAATAGTTTGCGCCGATACGACTCTAAATCCAGCCGCAAAAACAACCAAAATTCTGGCATTTACGAACGTGACTTTTGATATTCTGGGCTATTTCTTCTGCCGTAGATTTGTATCATTACATCGTTTTTTTCCAGGCAATGGAGAAGTTGATTTCGAGGAATTTTTAGTCATGATGAAGAATCAAATGCAGAATCGAGACGCTGATGCAGAAATGCGGGAAGCTTTTCGAGTGTTTGATAGAAATGGCGACGGCTCAATAAGGTAAAAAATATAGTCTCTCCTCTCCTCTCCTCTCCTCTCCTCTCCTTACCTTACTTTTCCTTTCCTTTCCTTTCCTTTCCTTTCCTTTCCTTTCCTTTCCTTTCCTTTCCTTTCCTTTCCTTTCCTTTCCTTTCCTTTCCTTCCCTAATCTAACCTTCTTTTTTCTTTTCTTTCCTCTTTTCTTATAGCAGAAACAAATAACATATATTTTTTTCTCCATCATTCACGCACTCACCTAACAATATACCGTAATATTAACGTGATCTGTTCCCATTGTTTACGTACAACTCATCTCGTTACACAGCTTATATAAGGTTGCCATGGTTATATTCAAATACGGTACGACTACAGTACGACTCATTCATGAGAAATCCGCTGGCTCTATTAAACTATGTTCTGCACTTAACCAGTCGAAAAGCCAGAAATTATTTTGTATTCATGGTTCCCCTCTCCATAATTACCGTCGCTATGTCCCCAAAGCTCAACAAATTAGCTGGAGTATCTCAAAATTAAGAACTCCGAGTACGGACTGAATTTGATTATAAATTG
Source organism: Anthopleura sola (assembly GCA_023349425.1). Lineage (NCBI taxonomy): Eukaryota > Metazoa > Cnidaria > Anthozoa > Actiniaria > Actiniidae > Anthopleura > Anthopleura sola. Next base: position 11,651,139 of record JALHLI010000004.1, on the reverse strand, counting down.
TTTCAATTGTTTACTGTCATGTAAAAATAAAGAAAAAATGCCTCGTAATCCTTGTAGTAGTCTTTAAAACAGATACTGTGTAGTTGTTTGTGGAACAAGACTTAATTTCACTGGGAAAAACTGCTGCAATGGTGATTGGTTCGCTAATGTCTGAGGAACCATGAATACTATACTTAAGCACACCGTACTGGTATCTGAACTCATACTCTTGATTTTCCTGCGTGTTTATCTAGTGCCATGGAATTAAGAAGTGTGATGGCAAGTTTAGGAGAAAAACTGAGCGATGACGAGATTGCAGAAATGATGCGAGAAGCAGACCTCGACGGAGACGGTGTCATCAACTTTGAAGGTAAAGAGATGTAATGAGGATGTCTGGGATATTACAAAGTCTGTTTGTCTGTCATTCAGTTCATTCATTTATTCATCCATCCATCCATCCATCCATCCATCCATCCATCCATCCATCCATCCATCCATCCATCCATCCATCCATCCATCCATCCATCCATCCATCCATCCATCCATCCATCCATCCATCCATCCATCCATCCATCCATGCATCCATCCATCCAACCATGCATCCATGCATCCATCCATCCATCCATGCATCCCATCCATCCCATCCCATCCCATCCCATCCCATCCCATCCCATCCCATCCCATCCCATCCCATCCCATCCCATCCCATCCCATCCCATCCCATCCCATCCCATCCCATCCCATCCCATCCCATCCCATCCCATCCATCCCATCCATCCCATCCATCCATCCTTCCATCCTTCCATCTATCCATCCATCCATCCATCCATCCATCCATCCATCCCATCCATCCATCCATCCATCCATCCATCCATCCCATCCATCCATCCATCCATCCTTCCATCCTTCCATCCTTCCATCCTTCCATCCTTCCATCCTTCCATCCATCCATCCATCCATCCATCCATCCATCCATCCATCCCATTCATTCATTTATCCATCCATTTATGCATTCATTCACGTTCATTAATTCATTCATTTATTCATTTGACTCATTATCACTACTAAGCTCTGCCCCCTCACGCTGCTGTTAAGGAGATCAACCATATCATCTCTTAATCTTTCCTTGTTTAGAATTCGTACACATGGTAGGAAGTATGGACAAAGGAGTTGAAGGCCCGCCACGCTTCCAGATGGCTAACTAACTAACTACAGCAACCTGCACTTTACTTGCAAGAAAACTTTGATCCTAGCTTCATCAGAGGGGAGCACTTGTTATATCACGTTGCCAAGGAAACGCACCCCATCACAGACTTGAGTGGAGCACTCCTTACTATCCCGCTCCCCTTCGCCTGGACAAGTTTCTTGGCCCCTTGTAAATATTCTCATAACTATCTTATCTAATCCCAGCCTACAGAAAGATGAGTATTAATATTTATTAGTATATTAATAATATTTATAAATGATGTATTAATAGTCTTTAAGTTATTCAGCTCGTTCCTTGATGAGGTTTTTAAGAAGGGCCGGTAACAAGTGCGCTGTTTGAGACTCTTATGTTTTTGGCAGCAATATCTTGAGTAGTTTTGAAATGACAAAAAATAAAAAAAAGCAATTTGTTTTTCAAATAATATTTCTTTCCTCGAACCTCATCAAGTGTTACTGTGAGTTACAAATGAGTACCAAGAACTATCAAATGGCTTCCTTGTAAGTAACCAAGCATTATGATTGGATGGCGTGCGTTTTCGAATTCGTGCATGGTTTGTGATTGGTTCAGCTTGTGGAAGCCATGTGAAAGTTACAAATGGTACGTCTGTTTTTATACAAAATTTGCACCCTATAAATGTTTTTTTTTCAACGAGGGCTGGTTAGTTAGTCAGTTGGTTAGTTCGTTGGTTGGTCGGTAAGTTGGTTAATTGTTTAGTTTTTTGGTCGATTGGTTGGTTGGTCGGTAAGTCGGTTAATTAATTGGTTAGTTTTTTGGTCGGTTTTTGGTTGGTCAGGTGGTTAGTCCACTGTTTGATATATTAATCTGTGATTAGGACGGATTGGAAATATTTATCTTTTTAAAGAAATTTAAAATCCACATTATCTATATCATATCTAACACAATTAACTTCAGATAAAAAAAACTATTGACATTCAATATATCGTAATTCCAAGATGATAAAATCTAAGTTTCGTGTATTATTGAGAATAATTTTTTGACGTATATAATCTGTTAGTAGAACAGATCAATATCAACAAGTTGTACATATCGCGCTCAAACAATGTTTTTTGGTCAAAAAAAAAACCTTTTTATCTTTCTTTAAATTTTCTTAAAGTTATGAAGCACTTGGCAGTAGATATAGTGCATATTCATTAGGTTATATTTACTAAGTTCATTCCAAGTGACCCCATGCATTATAGGCCCATACCAATTGAATACCATAAACATCAAGGCCCATTGCTTTGAAGCTCCATACTCATTGAGGCCCATTGCTGTTCAATTGGTACTTTTGGGGATAACTGTGACGTCATGGCCGCCATCTTTGAACATCTCGAACAACATGGCGGGCAGCTGCTTTTCGCTATTATTTTTATATTGGAAGGCGGTTATACGCCTTCTATGAAGCTCAAAGTTTTTAGCTTAAGCCTGTCTTTCGTTGCTTACTTTGCTGTAAAAAAGCCACTTTTTTATGCAGAAATTGCTCCTAATAATTACGATACTTTATAAGCTCCCAAACGAAAGGCTTACAGCATTTCTAGATAGATAAAAACTAAAAAGTTTAATGTTCAATTTATCAAATGTACTCTAAACTCTGTAGTTTCGCTCGAAATATAAATTAACTGAAATAAGCATTAAAGACCAAGCTAAAATATGGCAACAATCGGAGAAATAGAAAAGTACTTGCATCCTGAAGCCGGCCCTGAGGTTTTTATTTGAAGTAAGAAAAAAAAAACAGGAATCGAATTTGCACAATGGAATTGTTTTTCCATTTCTTTTAGATTGTTGCCAATTGAATAACCACCTTGTACGTGGTATTGTGAAGAATAACTAAAAAGTAAAAAAAATGATTCACTGAAAAATATTACATAATCTCGCCCACGTGACTTGAATCAAGCGGTGGAAGAAACGCTTGTATTTCATGAAATATGTTGTGTCCATGTATTTAAAACTATAGTCTGATTAAAAAATAAAAATAAATTTCTATAAAACTGTGATGAAGCCGTTTCTGGTATGTCTCAAACCCGCTGAATTACCTTCAAAATACTTATTGATTAGTGAATCATACACGTTACGTTTTTAACTTCAAAAGGGGAAAACCCTAAAATATTTAAAAAAGTGGTGTTAAGAAAAGTTCTCTGTTTTATTTCGAATAAATAATTTTAAACATGTTTCAGAGATTTATTCGAAATAAAACATAACTTTTCTTAACACTTTTAAGACAAGTTCTATTTTGTTGTTTAGAAATAATAGTAGTATTGGTAATGATAATTAGACTGAATCAGTGTTTCACACGAGGAATGCCACATTTATAATAGTCTAATAATCATTACCAATACTACTATTATTTCTTAATAACAATCACAAAAGAATTCGTACATCTTTTGTACCAACGAAATGTCGAAAATGTTCGTTATAGCAAAAAAGGCTAATGATAGAGGACACTAGATAGAGGACACTAGATAGAGGACACACGTTTGCGCATGCGTGCCTTTCAGCACGCTTTCCAAGAATTTACAAGAGTTTTAGTGAGAAAATAAATGCTTGTTTTCTCCGAGTATACAAAAACGTTCCGTGGCATGGGTATACTTTTGTGAGACCAAGATACTGTATTAATAAAGGCAATATGAAAGAATTAGCCTTAAGTTTCAAGAACTGACTTTAAGTTTTGGCATTTTGTAAAGACTATTCTTCAGGCAAGTGTGAAAGTCAAATTTGCATATTTCTACAATAGCACGAAGACGATTTTGACTAATTTGCATGCAGACTTAGAGCATGCGCAGACATTTTTTACGCGTGTCATGATAGAGATCTTTTTTAACACCTTGGACACTAATTATTCACGTGTCTCTATCATTGCAAGCTCACCGTTCGTCTCGCTTCGATGCAAAGGTACGGCTACCTTTCAAGATGGCGCAGTGAACTGTGAAGGGGACTATTCAATGAAACTTTTAAAATGAGATTTTATTAGCACTACGTCATTTTAAGTATTATTAAAAAGTTAAAAAAAACATTCTTGACGATACACTTCGATGCTAGGAGGACAGGCGTTATTACACTTTTTTTATCTATTGAAACGAGACCACAACTAACTAGTTGTTTGACTGACTATACGGAGAATGATTCATTTCGTGGTTCTGTTGTCTGTACGTGTTCAGCATTTATTCCGTTTTCTCTCCTAGTTCTCTGAACGGATCAATCAGGTTGACAAATTCTGTAGAAAAAAAAAAAAAAAAAAGAAAAAGAAAAAGTAAAAATCAGAAATTTTCAATCGAGGCATTGTATCATCACGTGACGGCGGCCATGGCAGGAGGCAGGAAAAATAGAGTCTTTCCCCCTGGGAAACTGAATTCTTTCTTATGTAAATCATATTAGATTATATTCTATTGCTCCTGCCAGCTGTCATGGCTGCCATCACGTGATGGTGCAAAGCCTCTATACTTAATATTTAATTTATTTAATATGATATTTAATATTTATTAGAAATATCTATTTTATAAATAATAATAATAACAATGATGATGATGACGATAATTTTTATTTAAACTCAAATAAAAATACATAAAATATTAAACCTAACTAAATACAGAATAATTAAAATTCAAAAAAGTGAGCAAATCTGTAACAATCTGTGAAAGTTTATATATTTTATTATATTTATGAAAAAAAAAAAAAAAAAAAAAAACCCGGCTGCACAGGCATTAAAAGAACTCAAAATTTCTTACCCATGAACGAGATTTTCCTGTCTGTGTCAAGATGTGTGTATCGCAAGAGTTCCCGCATCTCTTTCTCTGTAATTTTGTCGTCCATGCTTTTGAGCAGTTCTCGAAGCTCAGAAGCCTCGATAAAGCCCTTGCCATCTGCATCGAACACATGGAAAGCATTGACGAGTTCTCCCTCTTCTTCGTCTGGTTTCTTTTGGTCTTCCATAAGCTGAACGAATTCGGGAAAATCCAGAAGTCCGTTTCCTATAAACCCAAAACAAACCAAAAAAAAAAAAAAAAAAAAAAAAAAAAGCAAACATCAGATACAAGACGATGTACAGAAAACACTTTGAATAAAAAAAAATCTCTGTCCTTTTTTTTTTGTTTTTACGAAGGCAGCACTTAATAGCCAGGGGCTAACAAACCTGTGGCCTTCGTTCCATTCAGTCATGGTTGAATTGGAATTTGTATAGGGAGGAAAAATGGATCTTGAATAATTCAGGCTGATCGTGCTTCGATTAAGCGCCGCACTGTTGTAAATAAATACGGCGCTAACATAACAGACTCTGTTTACATGGGATGCCAAGTTCAAAACAACTTGTTGATTGCCCGCCCTATTTCACTATGACGTCACATCAAAACAATCTATCGTCCTAGCGCTAAGGATCATGTTCGCCAGAGGGGGCAAAATAGCAGCAACACGAATTGAATCACGATAAAATTCGATTTATGATATAGTGAAAAGTGAGAACAGCTAAATATTACACTAAATATCCCGAACTAAAAAAGATTTAGTCGAAATTTTCTATTATCCTTGGCCAATGTAAACAAGCAAAATAGCAGCAACACGAGTTTAATCACAATAAAATTCGATTTATGATATAGTGAAAAGTGAGAACAGCTAAATATTACACTAAATATCCCAAACTAAAAATGATTTAGCCGAAATTTTCTATTTTCCTTGGCCAATGTAAACAAGCTGTGACGTCATAGTGAAATCGTGTAATTCTGAAACGGACCATGTACTTGTCTGGCTGTTTGGCAGTGTCTTTCAACATCCTTCATACTTAACTGGAAATCTTAGTTATATGTTTTCGTCTCCGTCTGAATCCCAAACCTTTAGACTTGTTAACATTCATGGTTCAGTAAGATAACGGTCTTTCGATCGTGTGGCCTTGTAATACTCAGTCGCTGAGAATAATTTGATTAACTAAGTCTCACGAACTTGAAGATTTATAGGATCTATTTTCTATCGCTTCCGCGGACTTTCATTAAGACGGGCGCTGAACGCCACTTTTCGGAGTATATTGAAACGCCCTTTTCAAAGGCCGAGCCGAGCCGAGCCGAGTTAGTTTTAATAGTTGTTTGTTAGTTGACTATCGAATGCAGTGGAAAACTCCAGGGCACGATTAACTAGCTTGAAATGATTCGCTCACGTGCTTGAAAAATGCCGCAATAAACGCAATAAAAAATGAAATAAATATTGATAGTATTAAAAAGACAACCAACCAACCAACAACAAAAAAAAAAGTGAAGCTTCGCTGGCCAATATTTCAGTGTTTTCGGATCAATTTCGGACCATTGCATGGCGCACGTGTATGCGAGGATCGAACACGTGTCGTGATTTGCTTGCACTGCTTCTCACGTGGACCATCCCACTAGACCTGTTTGTTTTCAAGGTTGAAAAACACTCATAATTATGAGGCGGAACGGCTACAAGCCAAAATTTTGCTTTTACAGTCCTTAGTTTCCTTTCGCCTTCTTGAGATGAAAGTCACGGTTCCACATAAGAGACGGAATCTCGGAAGTCATCTATGGCGTGGGGTTGCCTTTGATGCGACGAGTTTTAATTGGTGCGTGCTCATTAGCAATATCAAAGAATAGACCCCCTTCAGTTGCACGTGACAACAAAGTAGCTCAATTTGGAGGAAAAAACAAAAGAATTTCAATCTCCTGAGAATTGGATATCCGAGGTGCTGGTGCTTCAAGGGGTCTATAAGTTAAGGAATAATCATTCTGGTTGTCGAGGGAATCTAGGGGGTGAGAGATCGAACTTACCATCAAAGTCCACCTCGTTGATCATATCTTGTAGTTCGTCTTCTGTTGGGTTCATACCTAACGCCCGCATGACTGAGTTTAATTCTTTACTGCAGATAAACCCGCTACCATCTTGATCATACATAATGAAGGCTTCCTTATACTCTGAAAATACAAATATACTAGTTAGATTGGGCTCACTCTATTTCTCCATCCATCCATCCATCCATCCATCCATCCATCCATCCATCCATCCATCCATCCATCCATCCATCCATCCATCCATCCATCCATCCATCCATCCATCCATCCATCCATCCATCCATCCATCCATCCATCCATCCATCCATCCATCCATCCATCCATCCATCCATCCATCCATCCATCCATCCATCCATCCATCCATCCATCCATCCATCCATCCATCCATCCATCCATCCATCCATCCATCCATCCATCCATCCATCCATCCATCCATCCATCCATCCATCCATCCATCCATCCATCCATCCATCCATCCATCCATCCATCCATCCATCCATCCATCCATCCATCCATCCATCCATCCATCCATCCATCCATCCATCCATCCATCCATCCATCCATCCATCCATCCATCCATCCATCCATCCATCCATCCATCCATCCATCCATCCATCCATCCATCCATCCATCCATCCATCCATCCATCCATCCATCCATCCATCCATCCATCCATCCCATCCATCCATCCATCCATCCATCCCATCCATCCATCCATCCATCCATCCATCCATCCATCCATCCATCCATCCATCCATCCCATCCATCCATCCATCCATCCCGGCATCCATCCATCCATCCATCCATCCCATCCCATCCATCCATCCATCCATCCATCCATCCATCCATCCATCCATCCATCCATCCATATACACAACTTGTTACGTAATAATATCTAGAATAATCTAACCTTGCATTTGTTCTTCCGATAGATTTTCCTATTGAAATAGAAAAACAAGAGAATTAAATACTGCCGCATAGACAAATTTCCTTGGCAGGAATCTATTAATTTATCTTAAATTGTTTTGATCATGCAAAAAATGAATTAATCACCTAATCCATTTTCTGCACTTCCATGCCATAAGTTTGTTTTCAAAAAAGTTTCTAAGTCGGCAGTATTACTGACAATTTGTTTTCGTGCCAAACGTTTCTTCCTGCAACGTGCGTATTTTTTCTCGATTCAAAAGGATTTTATAGAATTTTGGAACGTGCCACTCCACAAAACACTTTTAAACCGATAAACACGATATTTTGGAAATCGCTTGTGAATTTTTCTATCAATATTATAGAGAAAGGAAAAAAAATACGCCTTTTTTTAACTACACTTAAATTGCCCAGAACAAACCTCAAGGTGTTTGTCATAAGTTTGTAGCTATCAAATTTCATTTTATAAGTCGTTGAATTGGAAGCATTATACTCAAAACGCGCCCATATTTTTTTATATGTTTCATAGTGGTGTTTTAGCGAACTAATTGACAAGAATTATCAAAACTCTTACCATTTTTTACTTGGATGTAAAAATGCACTTGGAATTCTTCAAGATAAATATGATTGAAATTAAGGAAAGTAGTTGAAGTCGTATTGGAAAGACGTATTGGAAAAAACAACTACGCTACACTTATTTTATACCTTACCCTGATTGGTTTAAAATCGACAGGTAGATTCTTGCCACCCGGTAACCGCATTTTGGAACGCGCCAAAGTTTCAATCAGTGAATTCAGTCTTTCACAGGTACATACAAACTTATTCAAAAACTTATTTACTTGATGTAATTATATATTCCCTCTCCTTGTATCGTCCTTTAGAAAAGGACTTCTCCAAGAAACTTTAACAGATTTGTAGCCAAGATAAGATTTCTTTTTAAATAATGTTCGATATAAATTCGTTGAGATTTTTTTCCCGTTTACGACATTTTTACAGAATTTTAAACCATTTTGTTTTGTTATTATTATATTTTGTGTTATTGTTAAGAAATTCCAACATTATAGTTGTAGGCAAGCTTAGATATTTTTGCATTGCTCAATCTAAGTTCTTTGAAACTTATGTTTATTCTGAGAAAACAGTCCATGAAATATGAAATATTTTGCTTAATTCTAAACCAAGAGACTGTTAGACTGTTATAATTTCAATACGGAATTTCATACTTTTTTCATAAAAAGGTAGTTCATGTAATATTTCAAAAACGAGTACGAGTGTTTCATTAGGGTTTCTAAACACGAGAAAACATTTGAAAGCACGAGGCCACAGGCCGCACGTAGTACTTTTGAATTCCTCTCGTGCGGAATTTAGTTGATTTCAAAATACTGTAGGGCTTATAAGGAGTGTTACGGAGTGCTCACTGGAGTGAAGCAGTCGTGTTCTCTTAAGTGTAATTTCTGATCAACATATGCAGAGTATTTGGTGGCGTGGGAATAAAATTTTTTTTTAACACATCGTCGAAAAAAAAAGTAAAAAAAAAAAATGTAAATTAGGTAGTTTGATAGTAGACAGAAAGATAGAGGAAAGCGTAGGGGAAATACAGAGGAGGTTGGTAACTAAGGGATAGTAAGGGGATAATTCTTTTGAGATTTCCCACCACTATGTAGATTTAGAAGCATTTTCATCACTAGTGATTAAAATATTTCAAACACCGGCCAACCTATAATCGTGTTTCATCGTGTTTCATTCCCATACACGTGATACGAATGGTGCGCTCACATTGGTTGATTACTTCATGAATTATTAATGAGTTTGAGAATTAACATTGAAATAGCTTCACAACTTTTTTTTTAGAATTTTATTAATTTTTCACATGTAGTTACCAACTAAATTAGAAAACCATGTAGATACAGAATGCACTCGAAATGTTTACTTTTTTCTCTATAAATGCAGCCAAAACACTAATGTACACTCGCGAAGTACTTCCTGCTAAGCTCTGGCAATCATCCCTTGCGTAAACTGCAAGCTAACCATTGTTATTTGTTACAGCACTGTAAAACTTATGAAATCATAAAATGTTGAAAAGGATAAAGAATAATGAAAAAGGTAATTAATTTCCCCTATGATATGTCAATTACTCCCATCTTAGGTGCTGTTTATCTTTTTCAAAATCCCGCGGGTTCAAAATACAGACCCGTTTACCGTTTTGGGCGTAGTGTTTTCACATTTCAGATCTAGAACAGTGTCCTTCTCTTGAGATGAAAACTCTTTGCTTTATATCAATATCCATTTGCCTTCTCGTGTGCAACCGTCAAGCAAAGAAATAATACTCAAGGGAATGAACACATGATCTGAAATGATGGGGAAACATGATGCCACTTAGAGGTCTACATAAAATATGTAAGAGCTCATTAAAGTTGATGATAAATTGTAGGTCATGTGGTATTCAATTCAACAAAGATTTCTCAATACCATCTATTGTTTATAACATCAACATGGCCGCCATGTCTTTGTCTTTTGTCTCTCTTGGGAATGATAATGTATGTTATTAAGCCTAAGTGTAAATGAGCTAAAGACGATAATGAGAGACGGACAGACAGCTAGATAGAGAAAGAGAGCGGAGAGACTTGGTGAGTCATTCTTGGTTACTTTAAACTTGTCTTGGATGAAACAAACGTTCTGAATTCTGAAATGAAAAAGAAAGCCCTTATAAGGTCATTTGTTAGAGTTCGAGATAGAGGGCTAAGAAATGTATTAGGACTTGGGTCACAGTCTGTCTGTCTGTCTGTCTGTCTGTCTGTCTGTCTGTCTGTCTGTCTGTCTGTCTGTCTGTCTGTCTGTCTGTCTGTCTGTCTGTCTGTCTGTCTGTCTGTCTGTCTGTCTGTCTGTCTGTCCGTCTGTCAGCTAGCTAGCCATTTGAATCTGTCACGCTCATTTTAGTCGACACTCTCTCTGCCGTCCTACCCACCTTCAAAGTTTATTTTTCTCTCCTTATCAATCCCCAGATCTTGTAACATTTCTTTAAGCTCTTCTTCTGGGGCTATTTGTACAGTTTCCATCACATATCGTAATTCATTAGCCTCGATATAACCTCTACAATCAGAGTCAAACACATTGAACGCCATTCGATCTTCATCCTCTTCCTCTTCACTATTTAGTCTTTGCTTCTCCATCATCTCGACGAACTGCGCAAAGTCAATCCTTCCATTTTCTGTCCAAATGAAAAGACATTGAAATGGAACTTTGGTTACCATTGTTCTTTCCTCTAGTATTATTTGTTCCTTTACTAGGACATCAGTTATTCTTGTAAGTATGTTTTCTTTCTTTACCAGTAACTTTTGAGTTTTAATTCTTACCTTCAAATTCAATCGTATTGATAAATTCTTGCAGGTCATCTTCTCGTGGATTGAGGCCAACCATGCGCATGGCTGCACCAAGCTCTTGTCTTCTTATATGATTCTTTCCCTCCTCGTCTTTCTGGAACGACTCAAAAACAACCTTGTATTCTGAAGAAGAAAAAAACGGGGGAGCTTGTAGGTAGGACCTGCAGCTATTGCTAGCGACATTGACTAAAAGTATTTCAACTAAAATGTTTCTCAAATCAACAAGTGAATAAGAAGAACTTAAAAACACCATGTACAAAGTTCAAATCATTTTATTTTCCTTGACTCTTGGGAAGCTTAAGATTTTTTTCTATACTTAGACGAACAGAGTTGACTTAAATCTAAATTGATTGAAATATAGGTAGTTAATGAAGGGATTGGTTGTGATTTTGAACGAAAAAAAGAGCAAAGCTCTGACGTTTTCATGGCTGGAAAGCAAACCGTGAAGTAGGGGAGCATTGTTGGGGAAGCCATTTCAACGTTCGCTCAGTACACATCGGGTCATTCAACTGAGTCTTGTGCTGGAGTTTTCCTCTCTAAAACATCTCTCAACTGACTTCTATCATACTAACCTTTTATTTGATCCTCAGAAAGATATTCCTAAAATCAAACAAAATATAAATTCGAGCTGGTTTCGTGAAGTTTAAAAGAAAAAATTTGAGCTTTATATAGTGATGCTACACTTACCATGACTTGAGTCTTCGAGATGTAAAATATTTTTGTGGAGAGAACGAATATGAACGCTAATAAATGTTGGCAGTTTGCAGAAAACTCTTGCAGAACCTGTTAACAATGTTAAATTTGCCAACAAACAGTCAAAATCAGTCATTTATCAATAAAACGATTTGTTTATCGTTTACTTATCCCGGCTGCTCACTTCAAGAGAAGGCAACACTGAATTCAACATGGTTGAAATATTTTCAGTTTTTTGGATGAGCAACGAGTCTCGATAAATAATATATATTAGCTTAGTTCTGTAGAAATCTTTTGTGAAAATTTTTATCATCCCAGGAAAAGAAAAAAGGCAATTTTTTTCCTGGCACCAAACTTTAATAGTGAGATACTTGTCATTTGGATGAGCTTCGCGAAGCATGCCAAAATCCTAAAACCGGCGTCTCTTTTCTGATGAAGGCCCGATATTAGGGCCGGGGTAAGTTGCATTGATGGGTAAGGGATAAGGACAAGGCAATTGTCGTCTTACCCGGGACCCAATTTAGATGGGAGGGGTGGGGTTACCCTGTACCCACCGCCTCTGGAAGTGAAATCCGGTTCTCTAGCTCAATTCAGTGTGTAACGGAGCGTCCGTCTGTCATAAAATAACTGAGGAGAAGGTGCTGCCTTTGTTATTACATCTGCGAATGGTTAAACCTTTACATCGGGCTCGTGCATGAAATCCCATTCTCCCAGCCCCAAAACAGGCGAATCCCAGCTCCCATTTTAGTCCTTCAGAATCCTCTTTACGCTCAGCGACGCTAAGCTTAACAAAAAGATGCCCTCGGGATTCACAAGGGAGCTGTCCTCTAGGAACGCCACTCAGCAACTGCAGTCAAACTAGTCAAACAAGTTTCAGTTTAAAAAGTATATTTTATAACTCGATAAGTTAAGTTTTAAAATCTCATCCCTTTTTACTAGTGCTGTTATTTCCTTTTCTTTTTTCCTACTTTTTCTTCATTTTTCAAATTCCAATCCACGTCAAAAATCATTCCTATGAGTCAGCGGTATGTACCATCAACGCACGCGCACTTGACTAGTAACGCCTGCGACTTTTTAGCTTGGAAACGTCAAGAAGCATTTGGAATCAAGTTTGGAGCTCAGAAATCATGATTTTATGACGATTTTTAATATATGTTTGGTATAAAAATCACAGAATATATTTAAAACTTTAAAATGGATAAGCCTCAGATCATTTCTCACGCACAGAAGTCTTTGAATTATACAGTATTCGATGGCAAGTGGATTCCTTGTAGTGCGAGGTTTGTTGTGCTCGGGAATCATGCAAGAGGAACTGGAGCAATGCAAATCTACGAAGTATCCCATGGTGATATCAAGCTCCTGAAAGACGTAAGAAACTGCAGTATTTGTTTAGTAAAGTCTAGGAATAGCAAAAAAGCCTCGTAATAACTAGCCTACTTCTGAGATGTGCTTCGCTCGTCATGCCAGGGAGGTGGGAGGTCACTATCCCAATACGAATTATCACTGTGAAATGTCCGTATTAGATCTTCTTAGCTTCGTATGCAATTTGCCCATTTCTGACTTGTGTATTTGGAAACAAATTATGAACGGTTCATTCAATGAAATTGTAAAATTTTAAAAAGTGTCCCAAAACATAGATTTTGACCTACGAAATTGAAAAATTATTGAGTCACAAAAAATTCATGTCATATTAAAGGTACTAGGGTACTGGCAGACATTTACACATTTATAGGGTACTTTATGTTTAATGTTGTGTATTAATTCCTAACTTGTGATATCAGGTTGAGAAAAAGACCGCTTTTAAATGTGGAACATTTGGTGCTTCAAGCCTGCAGCAGAGATATCTTGCAACAGGAGATTTTGAGGGCAAGATGATGATATGGTATGATCATAGTTAAACAAGGCTATGCACAGAATACAGGGTCCTGTGGTCCCACAAAAATAATGAGGCTTGCACAATTCTTTATGACTCTCCCTTTGTGTTTGCATGAAAAATAATGACCCTCCCCCCATTTGCAACAGCCCTCCCCCTCTAATTAATGACTAATCCCTTACAGTAGATCATTAACACTCTCTGTTAATTAGAAAATTTGTTGTACGAATTGATATTGATGTAGGGTGTTGTGTTGATTGTTTTATGCCATCGCAGGGCTTGAAATGACCAACCAAACTAAGTTTGAGTTTTTATTTCAGGAATCTTGAAAACACTGAGAGACCTATCTATTCAGTCAAGGCACATTCTCAAATCATTAATGCTATAGATGGTGTTGGAGGTCTAGGGATAGGGGAAGGGGCTCCTGAAATTGTGACAGGAAGTAGAGATGGTAAGATATAAAGGAGAGTGCTTTTCATGTTTAAAAAAATTATAACCTAGGGATCTTCAACTGCATCATCTTTAATCATGTCCTCCATCTGAATTTCACATCTGTCTATGTCACAATCTTGGAAATTCTTGTGTTGGTCATTGGATTTTTGTCAAGTGACGAAAATGCTGTCAGTGATTCATTAGAGTAGTCTGTCATTTGTTGCAAGTTTGTGGCCTTCTTGTTGCAGTTTCAAGGCCATGTTGCCTCATATTTGCTTATTCAGGTTCTGTTTGTGTGTGGGATCCTCGTCAAAAAGACAAGCCAGTTGCCCAGATGTCACCAGCAGAGGGCCAGGAAGGAAGAGATTGCTGGGCTGTTGCATTTGGTAAGAAATACCATAAAAGCAGGAGGATAGGGAGTGGTTATAGGGAAACTCCATACTTTATGAACCCCATAAAATATTAAATGGTGAAGTTCCAGATAGTACCCACACTTTCCCAACAGGAATGAAAAAATTTAATATTAGGCTCACATCCTACAAAGAAGTTATTTTTCCTCCTTGGATATTCCAAAGTCAGGTATGAATATTTTGTGACCAACAAAATATACCCTCTGCAGACCCTCGCCATTCCTTGAAAAATTTCAGTCTCCCCCCCCCCCCCTCCCACTCCTATAATGTCCTATAATGACACAATATACCCTCCCCACCCATTGAACGTTCTAATAAATATGGATATGAATGAATATTTTCTGGAACTGAACACCAATCACCATCATTCTATAATTTTTGTCCTGTTAGGTAATGCATATAACTCATCAGAGCGTGTGGTAGCTGCAGGATATGACAATGGTGATGTGAAGTTATTTGATTTAAAGAAAATGGCTATCCAATGGGAAACAAATATTAAGAATGGGGTGAGAACAGCTACAATATCACATTAACTTTTTCATCTATTACTCGCAGTGTTTTTTCATCTTCAAATACGCCTTTTCTGAGTTCGAAAAATAGGATGCATTGTGGTCTAGCTTGAGTACAAACAATACCATACATCTTAGTAGCAATCATAGTATTTAAAAAATGTTGTTGTAGCATTGCTGACTAAGCTGGTGTGGTCACCTTTGTAATATTTGCAGGTCTGTGGTCTTGAGTTTGATCGCAAGGACATCCTGATGAACAAACTAGCAGTAACGACATTGGAATCAAAGTACCATGTGTATGACCTGAGGACCCAGCACCCTGATAAGGGGTTTGCTTCATTAAGTGAAAAGGTAGACTATAAGTTCACTCACTCATACTACCATCTGTCCATCTGTCCCTCCATATATCCATCCATCCATCCATCCATCCGTCCGTCCGTCTTTCCGTTCATCCATCAACCAGCCTACTTTACCATATTAACTTGTTCAGCTCTCCATCCATCCCATGTGACTATGGGATGTCATGCCATTCCTGTAACCATACCCTTCCATCCACCCATCCATTCACTCCCTCACCCAAAACTCCATCCATCAAATCATCTATCCTTCTGTCCATCTATCCTTCCATTCATTCACTCATGCATTTATCCATTCACTAATTTATGCTTCTATCCATGCCCATTCATCTATTTGTTTATTCATCCATTCACTTATTTAGCCATTCATTTTTGTCTTACAACAAGTGAACAAACCAAAAATTATGCAAGTTTTAAAACATTAGCAATTTGAATTTTTTTGACAATTTTTTTGCTCATTTTTTTTAGGCTCACAAGTCTACAGTTTGGTGTGCAAGACATCTTCCTCAAAACAGAGATATTTTTATGACCTGCGGAGGAAATGGAACTCTAAATCTATGGAAATAGTATGTTTTATGTTTTGCATTTTTCTACATAAATATAGTTAGAACCTTAATTGATTTTTTTTCTTCTTAGTTCGTACCCAGCTAAGAGAGTCGAAAAGGATGGAGATGGGTTGGAAATGGGTGTGGCAGGATCTGTAACACTCCTTCAGAATGCTACACTCTCTCAGCAGCCAATCAGTTCTTTTGACTGGAGCCCAGATAAAGTGAGTACTCTTTGTGCGATGTAACAACAAATTATTGACTCAAAACCTTGCATCTTTCAACACCCTACTGACAATCCACCAACATCCTACTGACAACCCACCAACACCCTACTGACAACCTACCCACACCCTACTGAAAACCCACCAACACCCTACTGACAACCCACCAACACCCTTCTGACAACCCACCAACACCCTACTGACAACCCACCAACACCCTACTGACAACCTACCAACACCCTACTGACAACCCACCAACACCCTTCTGACAACCCACCAACACCCTACTGTTCAACCCACCAACACCCTACTGACAACCCACCAACACCCTAAAGACAACCTACCAACACCCTACTGACAACTCACCAACACCCTATTGACAACCCACCAACACCCTACTTTTCAACCCACCAACTAACAGCAACCTCAGAAAAATGTTTGAATTTCTAATTTAAAAAAAACGTTATTTCTTTCAGGCTGGACTGTGCTTGTGTACATCCTTTGACCAAAGTGTCCGAGTTAATGTTGTCACCAAAATGAACAAAGTTTGATATCATCCAGTCTTTTCCTGTTATATTACTTACTTCTCTGGTAATCACCAAGGTCTTGAGTTTTTGTTTACTATGCTGACATTGCTCTTTTAATACTAGATACTAATTGTAGCCCCAGTTTTCTTTACAAAGGCTAAAATTCTAGACCAAAAATTCTTTCCTCCATATGGAACTAGCCTGCGTCACATCCGGACAAACTACAGTTAATTCCGACAGACTTAACCATAGTTTGTCCAGATGTGACGCAGGCTATATGGAACTTCTATGAATTGTTTACTGTGATTCTTAATATTCTGCGATAACTCAGACATTTTGACAGCTTGTTGTAAATTCTTTTTTTTCATTGTCAATCAAAACTAATCAGTTGGTACCTTTTATTACTTTGACTGGCGGCAGTGAAAAATCATATTGCAACTACTGAGTTTGCAGAATATTGAGAATTACAGTTATCAACAACATAATGTACAAAAATTTGGAACATATTTTATGTGCTTCTAATTTAAGTTATTTCTAAATAAAACTATTTCTTCAAGAATTTCTATACATAATGCTTTTCTTCAAAAGCTTGCAAGATAACCTCTTTATAACATATGAATTCAAATTTCAAGGTATAAAGTATATTTTAGTCTCTATTTGTTTTCTATTATTTTTTTGGTTTGGTGTATTTTCGGTGCCCCATTCTCCCCACTTTTGTCTTTGTATCTGAATTAGAGTGGATGGGGTAGCTGTGGTTTTTACTGCGCTGACCACGAGAATCGCAGGCTCTACGAACGTGTTTTTAAAACGAAACTGAAAGATCATCAAAATATCACAAGAGACGCCAAAATGAACAGGAATTTGGTTCTTCTTGCCTTCTTAATCTTTTCTCTGCTTCCCCCAATTCCAACCCAAAGCACTTGGCTCAAGGAAAATTTCCCAAATCCTATTAGGGATACAAGAAAATGTGGTCGTCGCGGAGTCGTGTCGTGGATTTGTGATCCAGACGAAGTCGTTCCTTACGAAGAGGCGAACATTTTGGAAGAGATGTTACAAAACGTTGGAACAAGAACGAAATCTGGGTGCTCAGTCGATCCACAACGGCCTGGCTTTCAAGTAGGGATAGCAGTGATGAATGAAATGGAGGTCCCATCGGAGATGACTAAAGAGGAAGTTGCTAAGGATTTTGCACGCCATCTTCATAGCGAATGGGGTGTTGGTAGTGCTGGATGTGATGACGGGGTACTTTTGCTCCTGTCGGTAAAAGACAGGCAGATTTACGTCTCTACTGGGAGAACAGCTAAAAAGCTACTCACAGATGGCCAAATTGATATCATTATCGACGAAATGAAACCCATACTTGTCGATAAACAGTATGGTAAAGCTTTGAATTTGGCTACTGAGAGAATGCACCAAGTTTTTGATGGCAAAATCCTGAGAAGCAAGCATTATTTTGCCGTCATTTGCATCTTGGTTTTCCTAGCATTTTTTCTGGGCTTTGTCATATATAAAGCCTATCAAAGTAGACAATATGAAAGTTGTCAAGAAAAATTGAATAGGATTGAAAGGGAACGGAACGCTGCTAAGAAGAGCAAGAAGTATGTATCTTCTTCGTGTCCTATTTGCCTTGAGGATTTCACACCTGAAATGCGCACTCGGCTACTGCTGTGTGGACACAAGTACTGTGAACCTTGTCTAAAGAGATGGCTGGAGACAAACTCGACATGTCCCATTTGTCGCCAGTCCACAAACAGGAGGGAGAATGAAAATAAAGATGAGAATATGGATTCCTCTCGAACTCTGGAGTTCTTCCCTGAGCTTACATTCCGTCTTCTGAACCTCCAGCGACAGTATCCATCGTTTATCACAGAGGACCTTATCCATCACTGGACGTCGCAACAATTTCAAGGAAGCTTTGTGGAAGACTCCTTGTTTACAGTGATGAGGCCAATTGTTTCATCGTCTAGTGGTACCTTTGGTAGCTTAGGTAGTGGAGGTCGATTTGGAGGTGGAGGGACTAGTGATGGAGGAGGAAGTGGAGGAAGTTGGTAAAACTGTGTATTAATAGTTCTGTTGGGTTTCAACAGTGATATTTGCAGGGCTTGAAATAATGGCGTGACAGTCGCTGGTCATGATAGCTGGATGAATTAGTTTTACCCCTGTTTCTGGCTCAATGTTACTGGTCAAGATGACTGGCAAGGCAAAGATTTGACCAGACATGTTCCAATTCTGGCCAGACATTGCCGTTAACTGGCTATTATTTCAAACCCTGTATTTGCAAAACAAGAAAGGAAAGGTCTCATCAAAAATAGTAGTTTTATTCCCTAAAGTGCCTACTGGGCAACACAAGAGAAAACCTCAGATGTCTTGAACCTGCTGAGGTGGTAGAAAATTTATAACAGCTCAAACTTCATTTAATATTAAGTTATGAATAAGTAATGAGGAAAAACACTCAATAGGACTTCTAACCTAGGAGAAGTTTGTAGATCAGATACAGAATTGTCATCTTTGCATTCAATTTTTTGGAGAGACTTTAAAGACTAAACTCCCTTCAATCTCAAGAATGTTAGTAGAAATAGAATTAGAGACTAAGTAAGTCACAGAAATATGAAAAGTGCTGTAAAAATGTGTCATAAGACAAAAAAACTTCATCAAGACTGAATAATATTCTTCAATGAACTTAAAGTTCCACATTGCATGCATTTGAGAATGGCTGTAGCAATAAAGCCAGTCAAGCTGTTCTGTTCTTTAAATAAATGTTTTCTAAGATAAAGAACTTGTTGCATGGCGATGTGGTCTAGCTTTGGTATGAATATCTTTTGTTCATCATGCCTCCTGGTGTTGTTACCCAAGCTAGACCACAATGCATACTGTTTATCAAACTTGGAAGAGGCCTATAGTACTTAATAAAGAAGGTTATAGCTAATAATGACTTATGGTATCTCATACAGACATCTTTTCAAACATGGCTGCATATGTTTTTTTCTCTTTTTCTGTAATTTTCTTGTATTCTTTGTCAAGTAAAACTAATGTCCTCTTGATGCTGTTGTCTGTAGATATAAAGACGTAATAAGGATTATATATATATTAAATACATTTACTGCAAATTATTTTCAATATTATCCAGACTATATCCCCTAGTTGCCAATGGAATTTGGTCTTTCACTGCCACCAGTCAAGAATTAAAAGATACCGAATGATTAAATTTTTGATTGAGGAAGATAAAACCCTGTTTTTCTTGTTGATATTTGAACTTCAGTGTCCACATAATTATGAAAATCACAGTAAGATAATTTGACAAACATTAAAAAACTATGTGTAGCTTCATAAAATTTATGAATATTGATTCCTCATGGAGTTATTTTAAGATGTGAGGGGGAGTGTGGAAGGTATATTTTTTAGTTTGGAACATTTTCAAACCATACTTGTACACAAGGATTTAAATTCCCAAGGGTAGGGGGATGCATACCTCCATCATTACAGAGAAAATGATATTTCAAAAGACTATTTAGTTACCTGTAGGTTCAAGCTCACTGGCTTGTTTCAGGTCCTCCTTGGCCTTGTCAATATCCTGTAACTTCATATATGCTTGTCCTCTTCTAAATAAAGCTTTTGCATTATTTGGTTGAAGCCGGAGAACCTGAACAACCAAGTGATAAAAATGTTAAATAGTTACTAAAAGTGACTGAATGCTAACCTGGAAGACACGTACACCACATGGTGCAACATTGGATGTAGTACTGCAGACTTGTGTTGAAGTAAGATTGTTTTCTACTTCAGCAACATTGAGTGCAACAAATAGCGTCATGTGACATGGCTCACAACATTGATTTCTTGCAACATTGCGTGCTATGCGAGTGGTTGCTAAGTTGTGCAGATGACGATGGCCATAACTATAACAGGCAATTCAAAACTAGAGTTCACATCTTTATGAAAACAGCAGTAATGTGTAGAATTGATGCAATCTGTCGACCCTAATGGCAGAATGTGTGAGAATGAATGAATGATAACAAGAAAATGAATGAATGAATAAGAAAATGAATAAATTATGTGAAAAAGTGACAAATAATTTCTCTTTTAGATTTTATAACTCCATAATTCGAGTTTTTTCTTTCTATATTTCTTTTCTAATATAAATTTACCTTAGAACTGTTATCAACGACCTTAGACCATCGTCCTTCAGCTAAATGACAAGCTACAAAATCGTTGGAAAAAAATTTCTTAGTAAAGGAAATTGAAGGAAAAAATTCAAATTATTTTTTTGTCTATTCATTCATACCAGCTAAGTTATTGTAGCAAGATAACTCGGTCTGTTGTGCTTTCTGTTTTAATCCAGCCGTTTCTTCGTCAGGGGAAGTTGTTTCTGGCATAAACATTCCTTGAAATGGCACTTGGTCAAACAAGCCTTTCACATACATCAAAGCTTGATGGTAGTTTTTCATGGCATTTTTATAGTCTTTCTGTTTGTAGAATACGTTGCCTTTGTCCTTTAGGATGCTGGCTTGTTGTAGTTTATCTGCTTTAGTTAATATTGGTGTTTTTGTAGTCTCTTTTGACTGATCGTTGCAGGTTTCCATATTTTCCGTTTCTTCCGCCATTTTGAATATGAAAGAGCCCGCAATTCGCTATGTGAACAACCGCTGATTCTATCCCTTTCAGCTACTTTCTATTTTTTCATCCCTTTCTTTCTCTTTCTCCCTCTTTTCATCGTATTCTTTTACTAGGGCGTTTTTCGTATGAGATGGAAACGATACGGCAAATACTTAGCCGTACTATATCTTACTGTGGTCGTGATTTTACGTGTTGGGATTGGATGAATTATTGGAAGACAATGGGAAGCCATTTCAATGTTACAGCATGTCGTACTTACGTGCTGTAAGTCAGTATTGTATGTTTCCCACTATTTTAATATGAAGGATCTATTGAAAAACAGAAAAAATTAAAGAAAAATAAAGTGGAAAAAAATAAAAATAAACAAAAGAAACTGAAAAAAGTGAAGTAAAGAGAAAAGGACCCTCCAGTTTTTACTTTTTTGCATCCCTGTGGAAGATCCAAGGGGTGGTCACTGGGTGCTCGTGACCCCCCCCTCCCCCTTCTAGCTTGGATTTATTTTGTAAACCCCCCCCCCCCTATCAAAATCCTAGATCCATCCTAGCATCCTATGAGTGAAAGAATCTAAAATGAGGAACAACTATTTATAGAAAATAATTCTTTATTATCGGTAAACTATTTATCATTCAGCTTCAAGATTTATTATTTTCCTTGTCTAATGTCTGTTTGTATTTATAGATTTGAATCAGCCACTGCTGCCAGTAGTAGTCACAAGTCTTCATGTCCATCTTGTGAACATGCGCAGGAGTGCCGTCATGATAAGCCACAACAATTAACCCAGTTGTTATGGGTACACTGAAGTATGGACTGGAGTTTATAGCACCAGCGTAGGCTGCAACCTGTGTGGGAAAATCATGGCAATCTGATAAAGATTCCTTTGGTTTCTCTGAAGTTTTCCATTCAATTAAACAAGGAACTCCTCTGTAAAGAGCCAAGGTGTCAAGAATTCCAGAATACCCAAGATAGTAATGGGAAACTCTCTTTTCAGTCGCAATCACAGAACTGATATTATTCAGTACATCCGAGACACTTTTGATACATCCTTCGACTCCTTCAACATAGGTATTCTTACCAGACAGAAAATCCTTCACATAAGAATGGAAAATCCTTCCCTTTTTGGTGATATCTGATTGATATTTCCTAAAGGCTTCATCTCCCATTTGTTCAATTTTCTTCTTTCTCCAGTGACTTATCATAAAGGCTTTATTTTTGTTGTTCCCAAAGTTCAAAACCTTAGAGACACTAGGTTTGGTTTGTAGGAATATTTCTTTGGGATCACAAGTGTCAGCCAGCATTCTGAATGACTTGTCTAGCTCGCCTAAGTTGGATTTCAATGAATCCAATGAATTAGCTGTTGTTCTTGAGCTTGTACTTCTAGCACCAATAGATCGGCATAATCTTTGAAGCTCTTCATCCCTCCTGACACTAGACGACGAAACATCTAATGATGCAAACAATCCTGAATTCTTATCAACTTCTTTTAAAGAATTAAAGTAATTTTTCTCAAGATTTCCAAGCTGATTTTTCAGAGAAAATTCCGTCCCAGGAATGAATGGACAATGGAGAATGGATGAAGCCTTTGCCAAACTTTCCCGGTGAAAATTCTTTAAGTCTTCAATAAGTTTTGCTGTCTTGCTCACAGCCCGAATGCCAAATTTAGTGCATAATTTCTGTAGTTCACGACGTGAAAGTCTATCTATTGTCTCAACGTCGAACCATAAGTCGCTATTCTTCTTGAAGGACGTCTGTTGTGAGGATATTCTCAGACAACTGGTACCAACGGATGACTTCACCTCCTCGCCTGAACAACTGTTCCAATCATCATTTGAATCTTCTCTTTTTCGCCGAAGATTACAACGAAGTTTGTGTTCGTTTGACAAAGCATCCTTTTGTTTCTGAGACGTAGAAATCGAAAATAATTTAAGACCAGAAGCGTTGAATAAAGACGAGCGTCTGAAAGATGACTTGATCAATCGAAGGCCGTTATTATAATCAACGTGAATCAAGCCCATAATCGAAGATGATAGACTATCTAACTACACAGATCGACGTAAAAAACATCAATATTTTCTCATGCTCTGGTAGTTTTAGTTTCTAGGGTATAAGATGACGTAGAAAATGGATAAATCGTAAAAACGATTTCTAAAATCTCCCGCCAACACCACCACAGGGATCCCAACCAGATGAGCCTGCGGTATTTTCGCACTCGTGCGCCACAGGAGGTCCAAGAACAGATTTTTAAAATTTAAAAAAATTGCTATAAAATGAATAGGATTATTTGTAATCTAGTGGAAAGTTTATTAGGAAAGAACTCTAACTTCCCTTTTTTCTTTTAAACAGCTTTTAATTTTCATGGGAAATTATATTGAAAAGTTTGATTTTACTTAGGGTTGGGTTGCCTGTGTTATCACTCAGTTCCACGTTCATTCTTTTGAACAAGTTGAACCGGAGAGGTTCAAGCATTTCTGTCTAAAGAATTTAACTATTAGCCATGTTTAAAAGAAAACTAGCAGCTTTAGAATACCACCATCCAGATAGCTTTAATATTGACGGTAAGCTGTTGTGATTTTGGTGAAATGTGGACAAAAATTATCACAAAGTAATCTTAGAATTATGTGTAATTTTTTGTACAAAACTTTATTTTTCTGTTTTCGTTCCAGCTGAAGAACAATGTAGGAATCTCGTGGTGTGGTTAGAGGACCAAAAGATTAGGTTTTATAAGATAGAAGATAGAGAAGCATTACGAGACGTGAAGAATGAAAACTGGACAAAATCTCTAACAAAGGTATCAACTACATCATCAACTATCAACATCCATAAAATTGCGCTATTAAAGTTGGAGGGGAGGGTGGTGGGTTGGTTTCTGACAAGTTAATCAACCCCTTATTAGTATTGTGGTTAATAGGAGAAATTATGCGTTTTTCATAGTGTTCTTAACCATTGATTTTCAACATATTTTTCCCCAGTATTTATCAGATTTAGAATGCCCATTAGCGAGTAAACAGAAAACTAGTGTAATAGATTGGCTGTTGTCTCATGCCATAAGACTGGAGTACTCAGAAAATGGTAAGCAAAGCTTTATTATAAGTTATACTATATAAACGCAAAGATACAAAGAAGAATGATATATCAAATTTAGTTTTGGTGTTTGTCTTTGTGATGCCATTGCTTAGCTAAAAAATAATGACTGCTGGGACAATATAACCAGTTAATTCAATGTGAATGGTCAAGAAGATCAGCTTAGCTAATTATAAGACGTGTTTGGCCAGACAAATGTCAATCTTGGTTTGACGTTGTTCATTGATAAGTTGTTATTTTGACCCCTGCTATTGTCAAGGTGTACTACATAGTGAACTTTATTATAAGTTTTGCGATATAGACAATTTGTATATTAAATCCAGAAAGCAGAGGGCCTTACTAATAAATCAATATAGTGTTTATTGGTATGGTTCATTCATATTTCCAAAGGAACTTATGTTGGTAAAGGAATCTCCTGGCAAAGTTAATGATTAGATTAAAGCTCCAGCATCTTCCATCCTTAAATTCATTCCTACAATAATATGTCTTATACGATAACTGCAAGAAACAATGCTTTCTTAGAAAGAGGCTCATATCAGAAAGTATATATATATATAATTATATAGCTAGTTATTTTTGAAACTTTTTTCATTGTAGCACCAAAATATAACAGTCTAGTTCAGGAGGAAAAAGAGTCAAGTCAAAAAGAAGAAAGCACAGAATTGACACAAGATCTATTGAATATTACAAGTAGGTTATAAACATCAAAACATATCAAAGTTAGGGCATGGCTAATTACTCTTGTACAGATCAAATTGGTATTTAGCTTGTTAGGTTTTGCAGAGGGAGGAAAAACAGAGAACTTGGAAAAAACCCTCAAAATGAAATGAGAGACCTAGCAAACTCTATTCACATGTTAATGCTAAATCCAGGAATCAAAACTGGGATCCCATTTATGAGAAGCAAGTGTAATACCAACACTGTACCACCCTTAATCCCCCAACACGATTAGCTAATTTTAGATTTGATTAAGAATAATTTTCATCAAAAAAGTCAGACGTGAGGTTTCGCTCCCAAATATTTGAAAATGTTTGTATAAGTAAGCCTAGGTGTTGTTTGAGATATTCTCTGAATTGTAGCTGATGATCCAGACCTCAAGGCAGGAGTGATGTCATTAGCAAGGTTACTCAACTTACCAGAACACCATGATCATTTTGTACTTCTACAGGTAAAGTATTATTGAAATTATTTCTTTTCTGTTTGTTATGGAGTGATTTTAATTCTAGTGTGACTACTATAACAGGGGCCATTTAGACAGTGAGAACCCAAGAACCAATCAAAATGTAGAATGAAAACTCCAACTTTTGCTGAGCCAATCAGAAACCTGGACTGCATGAGTTGTTTACATGATCATCTTTTTCTCATGGGAATTGGAATAATTTTGTTGCATTTGATGAACTCAATATTGAAATGCTATTGTTTTTGATGGTCTCTCATTGGCTCGACTAGCCAAAGTTGGAATGCATTGTTTCCATTCTACATTTTAGTAGTTGCACTGTAACCTGTGAAACAAAAAGTATTTGTAATAGTCATATAGACACAAATGTGTTTCTGAGAATGGCTATAATATTAGTAATATTATTATTAGTATAATATTTTTTCTTATACTTGTTGATATATTTCTCTAGGCAATAAGATCACTGATTGATGCTAAACTTTCACAAGAAGCAATTCAAGAACCAGGAAAAAAGGTGACTCCCCCAACTCACTTGAACATCCATTTAATCAAGCTCTTGTAAAGGGACAATTGACCTAGTGCGTTTTGAGATTTTCATGTAGTGAAGACACAATGTTATGGAAGGATTTCCTTGATGATGGCTGTCATGAGAACAGCTGGAATATCAATGGCACTTGTTCAACTATGGAAATCATAAATCCTTCCTTGCAAAAACAAGAAAATTAATTTTTTTTATATTGTTGTCAGACGTAAATGTTTTTTTGTTTAAATGAACATCGACATTACATCACACATCACACATCAAAACCAAAATAATTTTATTTCTAATTTAGAAAAAGGAGAAAGAAAGTGCATCAAAGAAGTCATCTGATATTATATCACTACAGAGCGCAGATCTTGGATTCAACACTGGAGGTTTGTGTAAATATTATTGGTCTTTTAAATTATGTGGTGGTGAAAAACCTGTGTTACACTGTGTCGGGTCAGGGAGGGGACTGATGAGGGGGAAGGGGGTGGGAGAATGATGAAGAGGAAGATGGTGCGACTGGAGCTTCCCCATGAAACTGACAATAAGTATGTATGAAGGGAAATTTTTTTGCTGCATGCTATATATTCACTATAAAAATATTTTTTCAAATTAGTTAAACTCTGCTGTGTTCCTTCGTCACAGACTCATTTACTTATATGGTCTTATATGAATAATCCAGCTAAGCTTCTGGAGGTGTGGGGTGGGGGTCGCAAAAAAAAAAATCATGCCAAATCCATCAAGAAAACCATGAAATATTACCCATGAAGGATAATATCTTTTACTTTTTTATCTAAAAAATAATGAAACATAAATTTTGAATGTCTGTTTTCAGACCCTGCAGTCAATGAAGCAGCCAAAATTCTACGACTCCTACATGTAGCAGAGCTGCGAGACCTTCAGACTAAAATTAATGAAGCTATAGTCAGAGTACAAGCCATAACAGCTAATCCCAAAACTGATCAAAAACTTGGAAGAGTTGGAAAGTAGGGTTGAATGCTATTAATATTGCTGTTTATTTATTCAGGCAGATATTCTATAACTGATTTAATAATATAATGGTCTGATTGGAAACAATCCTTATGGTTATCATGTAACGCAATGCTTTTAGGAGAATTGTGTAACACTCTTGTTGCGTCACACGAAGGAATTTTTCTTGCAAAAAAATTGCAATATGATGTCGACCAAAAATTAACTGCATGCTTGGGAAGAGATTGAAATCACGTAATGCGATACTTTTAGAAAAATTGCGTGACATGTCCTGCGTCATGCAAAGGTATTTTTCTTGTGGCAGAAAAATAACTGCATGCTGGGGAAGGGGTGAGATCACGTAACGAAATACTCTTAGAAGAATTGCGTGACATCCCCTGCGTCATGCAAGGGTATTTTTCTTGCAATACTGTGGCAGAAAAATAACTGCATGCTGGGGAAGGGGGTGTGATCACGTAACGCAATACTCTTAGAAAAATTGCGTGACATGTCCTGCGTCATGCAAAGGTATTTTCTTGCAATACTATGTGGCAGAAAAATAACTGCATGCTGGGGAAGGGGTGAGATCACGTAACGCAATACTCTTAGAAAAATTGCGTGACATGTCCTGCGCACATGGTATTCTCATCCTGTTTCGCGCGAGGGAATTTTTCGTGCAACTTACAAAATAATTTTACTGCATGCTTGGGAAGATGTAAAGGGTAAGAATGAAAGTGCGGGGAAGAATTGATACAAGTGTTAAGTTGATGTTGAGGATGGGCCGGTATTTTCTAAGCTGGTAAACATCGCAACCGAATAAAATATTGTAAAATGATGCTTATGTGACATTGAAGTTAAAAATAATGAATTCTTGTAGATGGCGGTGGTTTATCCACTGAATTACGAGGTAGCAAACGCGCGTTCACCTGACTGTCTCCTTTTCTACGACAAATCGCATACCATTTTTCCATTGTCTGTACGTACCCTAATCATTTTTATATTACTGCTGATGATAATTCGTACAGTGAGCTTGGCGTGCATTTGCTACTTTTCTCAGCAACTGATTAATTTATATCGCAAAAATGAAATGAAATTAGCGCGCGCGCACGAAATACAAAGAATGTTAATACTGACGACTCTTACCAGTCTCCTTCCACTACTCGGTTCGTCCTCGCTGCGCGCACATCAATAAGAGTGGGTCCAGCAAGCACTTTGACATGAGAATTATTTCAACATCAATTGAAAGAATAACAAAATTTTTGAATAATGAAAATCTGATCTATCCTGCAGATAAAAAAAAAAAAAAGACGAAAATATTTGTTGTCGAAAAATCAGGAATGTGGACTGTGCTTAAAATTCGAGCTGTGCACATTGACTATTAGGTTTCCTCTTGTCCTCAAAATTTATTTATGAATTATATTTATCTATAAATTTATCTATGTATATTTGTATAGACCCCAATCTCGTATCCAGAGTCCTCCAGTCCTCCTCCTTCTTGTCGTCTCTCCATTCGCTGACATATATATACAAAATATACAAATATATGAAAGTCCAAAAAACTTTTCAAGCTTAGAACGGCGACCGGGTTCAGTTTGAACCCACGACTTTTGCGATTTCCCAAATATTTTCAACCTGCTCAGAACGATAATAAAATATTGAATATTATAACCTTTTAACTAGAACTATACTGACCCATTGACCTATATTGCATGTTGTTTGGTATAAATATTTTACTGTGTTAGAGGTAGCGAGGATAGTTTACGGGTGTGAAAAAAAAATATCTATGAACACCCAATTTTGCTGTTTTTTACAACAACAAAAACAACAAAAAAAAAAACAAAAAAAAAAAAAAAACAAAACAACACCAAAATCTAAAAAGAAGAACAGAAAAATAAAGTTAGAAAAACTATTAGCTTTCAATTATGGTTCAGTTATTTTTTTCCTTCACAATATACTAATTAATGCTTCTAAAATAAATAGCAAAAACAACAACAATTATAACCATGAAACACTGACCGGGTTACTTCTCAATCAAAGCAGTCGAAGTTTCAAGTTCTTTTGCGGGGAAACCTAATTAATTTTCTCCTCTTTCCCCCCGCTTTTCTTGGTTCATCTGTGCAAGACAGTAAGATAATCTATCTCTTTCAAGCGAATATCGGATAATAAATGTGGCTTCTTTATTGAACAAGATTTTTCTTCTTAAATGCTAAAAAATAATTAAGCGGATATGTCTTCGTCTTATTTTGAGAATCGAGTGCGAGGGACCAAACCGCACTGGTATTTACACTTTTAAAACTTAACTACAAATAATTCCAAACTTTACGATGTAAAAAAATGTCATGCATAGAAAATAGGGCGGTTTATCAGAGCAAAAAAGAAGGTCGGAGGTCGGGAATTTGAAGCAAATAATCTCAAGATTAGGACGTGTAATATTTGTAAAGTCTTGTAAGAAAGGTCAACCGGAAAACGAAAGAAAGCAATAGAATCACTGTCGAGAAAAACTGATTTTAGATCTAAAAACGCTCAAAGTTCTCTCTTTCGAAGATTTAACACTGAACTGAACAATAATGTAAGTCAAACAAACTTCTTTTTTTTTTTTTGCTTTCAGTTGTTTGAGTTGAATTAAGTTGTAACATTAGCCGAGTTTGGTGAGAAAATTTACCTGCCAAAACGCACTGGCCTACGAACCCACCCACCACGTACAAACTTATGCATATTTGATATTCTTGTCAACATGACATGCTAACTATATAACAGAGCTCGTTATTCACTCAAACTACCATTACAATCTCTGGAAAGAAGGAAACTGCACTAAAAAAGGTAAAATATACGTAGTAACTTCTTAACTTTTCTACGCATGCAGAGCTACGATTAAGCGAATTTATGACAAGTTTTTGAATTCTTGTAAAAAGCTTTTGAACCTATAGGCATTGTTGTAAACTGCAAACGTCTTTTTTCTAACGGAACTTAAATGCCCCTTAGGTGGAATTTTCAAGTGGAAATGCTATGATAGTATTATACTTTCCTTGTTTACATTGAATTTTAGCTTTGTAGTAGTCGAGGTTTTATTCTCGTTTTTAACTTCATCAATATATTTTCCCCTCCAATAGTCGGGTCGTGGTTGTGAGCCATGATTTACTTCTTCAAACCTTTTGGCAAATATGAGGATATTTTTGGACTTTTGATTTATAGGTAACGTAATTCATTTCCAGATTGTTTTGCACAGCAACGATGATGTTCTACCCAGTTTTTCTTCTGTTTGGAACCTTTGCTTTGTCGGCAATGGCGGGTAAGTTTGAATTACATCTCTTTTTGTACCCGTTTAACCCCACTTTTGGGGGATTTAGCAGTAGCAGTAGCAGTAGCAGTAGCAGCAGCAGTAGCAGTAGCAGTAGCAGCAGCAGTAGCAGTAGCAGTAGCAGCAGCAGTAGCAGTAGCAGTAGCAGTAGCAGCAGCAGTAGCAGTAGCAGTAGCAGCAGCAGTAGCAGTAGCAGTAGCAGCAGCAGTAGCAGTAGCAGTAGCAGCAGCAGTAGCAGTAGCAGCAGCAGTAGCAGTAGCAGTAGCAGTAGCAGCAGCAGTAGCAGTAGCAGTAGCAGTAGCAGCAGCAGTAGCAGTAGCAGTAGCAGCAGCAGTAGCAGTAGCAGCAGCAGTAGCAGTAGCAGTAGCAGCAGCAGTAGCAGTAGCAGTAGCAGCAGCAGTAGCAGTAGCAGCAGCAGTAGCAGTAGCAGTAGCAGTAGCAGCAGCAGCAGCAGTAGCAGTAGCAGCAGCAGCAGCAGTAGCAGTAGCAGTAGCAGCAGCAGTAGCAGTAGCAGTAGCAGCAGCAGTAGCAGTAGCAGTAGCAGCAGCAGTAGCAGTAGCAGCAGCAGTAGCAGTAGCAGTAGCAGTAGCAGCAGCAGTATCAGTAGTAGTAGCAGCAGCAGTAGCAGCAGCAGTAACAGCAGTAGCAGCAGCAGTAGCAGCAGCAGCAGTAGCAGCAGCAGTAGGCAACAGCAGCAGTAACCACAGCAACATAAAAGCGCATTTTCTGCGGCATATATAACTCGAATACTTTTTCTTTTTTCATTTTTGAATCATCCTGGTCTTAGATTACGCCCGGGAAACCCTCGACGCCCACAACGCCTATCGTAGAATCCACAATGCCGAACCATTGTCTCTTAGCAACGATCTGAGCGCATCCGCTGTCCGTTACGCCCGTAAGCTGGCCAAGTTGGGCCGTCTGAGGCACTCACCGAAAAGTTCCCGCCCTGGGGTCGGAGAAAACCTTATCTACCGTTGTTCTTCAAGGGGAAATCCACTTCCTTCCTCAGAAGCTGTCAAAAAATTGTAAGATTGTTGTTTTCATTTTACTAAAAAAATCACCCTCAATGCTATTTTCAAATCTGTAATTGTGGACTCCAAATCATAATTCCTGGAATTCACGAAATTTAGGACTCTGGCCTGGAATGGAATATGGAATCGAGGAACCTGGAATCCTAGACGTGAATAATGGCCTTGAAACGTACCATCTATTCTGTGCTCCCCACCCCTCTCCCACTCAGTACTATTGAGGCTCTTGATAAATAGACCGGTTTTTCTTGTTTTAGATACGACGAAATCTGTCTATACAACTTCAATAGACCAGGCTATTCCCAGGCCACCGGGCACTTTACGCAGTTAGTGTGGAAAGGATCCAGTGAACTTGGTGTTGGCACAGTTACGTCCAGGATGCGAGGGATGGAGTGTCTCTGGGTTGTGTTTCGTTATAGAAAGGGCGGTAATATCACAAACAGGGGTTACTTTGAGGCTAATGTTGTCAAGGGATCTTTTGATAGAGGATACTGTAACCGGGATGAAGAGATTAGGGTGGATGAACCAGAGAGTACCGAAATTGAGAGTGGCGAACAACAACAAGATTTTAAAGAAGAACGGCCTTGAAGGCTACGAGTTTAACGAGAAATGCTTACGAACTTGTAGTAGATATTTTCATATCTAGTGCAGGCTTTAAACTAAGGAAAAATGAGGAAAAACTTGTTAAAGTAGTTAGGCAAAAGAACTGAATAAAGCATTAAAAACATTATGGATTTTTCGTATCTTTCATTCTTGACTTTTTGCCTTTCAGTTGTGATATAAAGATAAATTTTACACCGTAAAAAGTTAGAAAGATCACTTACTGACGTTTTGGACGCTAGTCCTTCGTTGGAGTAGTCCTTAGTCTTTCACTCCGACGAAGGACTAGCGTCCGAAACGTCAGTAAGTGATCTTTCTTATTTTTTAGGGTGTAAAATTTATCTTTTTATCACAACTGTTTCATTAGAAACATCGA
This sequence comes from Anthopleura sola, assembly GCA_023349425.1. Lineage (NCBI taxonomy): Eukaryota > Metazoa > Cnidaria > Anthozoa > Actiniaria > Actiniidae > Anthopleura > Anthopleura sola. The sequence goes on along the minus strand of JALHLI010000004.1, from coordinate 11,618,640 downwards.
CGCAGCCCACACTAGCTTACCGCTAGTTATCATCTTTTTGCCTTTCAGTTGCCTTTAATTAGTGTTCTTTTATGGTCGTATATAAATATAAAGAAAGACTGGCTATATATTCAATTTTCAATTCCATCTTCAATCTGCAAGACCTGCAACTTTCAACCATTCCAAATTTTACCTAAAAGACCCATCGCGGGCTCGTATATAAATATCGTTGCTATTGGCAACCTTCAGTATAACCAAAATGGCGGACTGATAACCACGAAGAATGTCAAAAAGAAACCTTCCAAAAAGTATGGCAAAATAGGACTTAAAACAACATAAAATGGCTCAAGCAGACAATTTGGTACGTCTTCGTGGTACATGTGTTGTCATATTTCTTAAGAATTTAGTTTAAGTGGTCGGAAAGTCTGCCAAATGACACTTGATAATGAAGTCGTGTTTGTTTTGGAATTCGAAAAGTTAACTTGGCAAACTCTACACAGCATTTTAAAAGGTCGAACTTTAAGTATTTCTTAATTCGTAACACTTAGAATACTTTATGAAATTCTCACTTAGACTGGCTTATACTCTCAACTTGATTTTATGTTGGAAAAAGATAAAAACTAACGTTCGATTCGATGATGCTTTATCATGATTTTCATTCCTTAATTATTTTTTTTTGTGAAACGAAATTAAACTTTTTGATTAAAAACGTCTTTGTATTAGCACTTTTACTGCAAATTTATCGAGTTTTATGATGCGCTTTCCTTTATGAGCAGCCTCCTAAGCCCGAATAAAAAAATGATTTCTTAAAAAATTCAGTAAAGCTTAATACATTTTTATTTTGTTCAATTTTTTCAAAATCGTTCCCTGTTTTTAGTATGGCAGCCAGGGTCTTAGCCGTAGATGGATTTGGAAAGAAGAAACAAACACTCTAGAAGCTGTAATGTAAGTATATGAATCAGAGCATTCTTTTGTTGTTATCACTTGCTGGGCTGTTGTGAGGTCAGGAAAATGGTACATTCTCCCCTATGATCGAGATCCACAGGAATGCCTCAGGAATTAATGAAATTTCTTTGCCAAGATCAAAATTTTAGGGTGGTGGCTGCCCCTCCTTGCCTCCTTTCACTGCGCCACTAGACTCAAAATCGATGAATAGTACTCTTAGACATAATTTGTTATGGAAATAGTATATCCTATGTAAGACCAAAATTAAAAAAAACAACACCCTATCCAGTGCTGGATCCAGGATTTTGATAAAAGCTGGGGCGATCGGCTTTACAAAGGGGGATTCCAATTTCATTCTATGAAAATATGAAAATAACCTATAATGTATGTGTTGCTATTAGCTTGATCTGTAAATGCATATCAGACACCCTAAACAATACCAAACCCCTGATTTTGACCCCTAAAAGATACGACGAGCACCCCCGCCATACGATATAAGGGAGTCCCCCCCCCCCCCCCCGGGATCCAACAGTGAATATAAGAATTCGATTGAATTTGAAAAATAATTTTCAAGATGGTTGCAAACTTTACAAGTAATTTCAGAGTAGTAAGACCAATAATTACTGCAGTGTTTTAAAGGGTACATGTGTTTCATGTTATGCTTTTGGTCCATAGTACCAACCCCAATCTTATTGAAAGACCTGGTAACTACTCTACTGGTGCGTCAAAATCCAAGCGCAACAAAGGCCAGTTAGGGATTCATTTCCAGTCAGATTACGGCAAGAAAAATGACAGGTACAATATTGATAACTTGCAAAAAAATATTCACACCCCCTACTCCCCCCCCCCCCCCTCCTCCCAAACCAAGCAGGGTTGATGTAAGAGACAAACTTCACCAGGATATATGAAATGGAACTATATACTCAGACCCTCTCCACACCTTGGATATCCCAATCCCCTTTTATGGGGGGACGAATAATGGATATTTTCTGGTACTACACATCAACATACCATCCTCAGCCCTCCCCACCTCTTGGAAATTCAAATCCCCTCCAGGGGGAGGTATGGATTTTTTCTGGAACTACACAATATACCCTCCTCAGACCCTCCCCACCCCTTGGAAATTCAAATCCCCTCCATGGGGGAGGTATGGATTTTTTCTGGAACTATACAATATACCCTCCTCAGGCCCTCCCCACCCCTTGGAAATTCAAATCCCCTCCATGGGGGAGGTAGGGATTTTTTCTGGAACTATACAATATACCCTCCTCAGGCCCTCCCCACCCCTTGGAAATTCAAATCCCCTCCATGGGGGAGGTAGGGATTTTTTCTGGAACTATACAATATACAATCCTCAGACCCTCCCCACCTCTTGGAAATTCAAATCCCCCTCCTTAGGCAGTCAAGGTATGGCTGTTTTTTTGGAATTACACAATATACCCTCCTGAGACCCTCCCCACCCCTTGGAAATTCAAATCCCCCTCCATGGGGGAGGTTTGAATATTTTTCAACTAGACAATATACCCTCTTTAGACGCTCTCCATCCCTTTGAAATTCCAATCCTCCTCTGTCGGGTAGGTATAAATATTTCTCTTCTTTGCTGGATTATCAATATATTCTTGACTGAACATTTCTACTCTGAGACGCTTATGATCTCGAAAATACAATTTTAGGGGTACTCCATCTGTCATGTCCAGAAATGTGGGCATGGCTGCAGTTGCTTCTCGCCGAGGGCAAACATATCTGATGGCACAGAGGACAGGTAACATGAAGGGTTCTTCTCCTCGCCCAAGCCTGAAGGCAGGACCAAGTGAGCATTTAACCATAACATTAGATGACGTCAAGAGTGTGGCCTTCGATTCCCTTCCAGATGTTGATTCATTGCCAGAGGTCTTTCAGAGTGCTTGCAGGTAAGCTGTATTTCTATAAAAATAATCATAATAAAATTACAGCTTTTATGATCAGAGCACAGAAAGTTGCGGTTTTATCTGTTTTTTTTTTTTTATAGTGATGTTTGTGCTAAAGTCACCTATTGATATTAATGTGTTAACCAGAGATCTAGGGGCTGCTGAAACAAAGAGATCTTTTGTTTTATGGCTTGTAAATTTAATTGAGAAAAGATTCCTGATTTTATTTTCTTATACTGTGTATGTTGCAAGGTAGGGGGTGTGCATGTGCATGGTTTCAGCACTGCGTTCTGTTCACTATTACAGCACAATTCTCAACCAATCAGAGTGGTGAACAAATTAATAATTATGTCCTTCATGATCGGGAGAGGTGACATTAAACTTGCAATCTGTAATGAACATACAATGAGCCTTGGCCGACATACGGCTATGGCTAACATACCATGTCACAATAGTTTTCTCAATGTTACTAAAATGAATTTATCCTGGCTCATATGTAGTTATATATTTATGTTATTTCAGCACCGAACAGTTTGATGAATTTTTGCTGGCTGTTTTGAATTATTTTGATGCCTTCTTTGAGAGACTGGCCATAGAAAACAAACCCAAACCCATGGCAGTGTGAGTACTATATGCACATCCTAGCTATATAGAATACTAGGATTATGGATAACAATAATTAATTTTTACACTGTTCCATGTATGCAGTTTAATGCACACAAATGAAACATCAATTTTATCGATACCCTAAAACAACCTCTGAGCTGATCAAAGTCAGGGCGTGGCTAACTCACAGACTGAACCTTAAAAAACTTTTCGATTGACCAAAGTCAGGGCACAGTTACATTGTAACTCACAGATCGAACCCTGAACAACCTCTGGGCTGATCTAAGTCAGGGCACAGTTACATTGTAACTCACAGATCAAACCCTGAACAACCTCTGGGCTGATCTAAGTCAGGGCACAGTTACATTGTAACTCACAGATCAAACCCTGAACAACCTCTGGGCTGATCTAAGTCAGGGCACAGTTACATTGTAACTCACAGATCAAACCCTGAACAACCTCTGGGCTGATCTAAGTCAGGGCACAGTTACATTGTAACTCACAGATCGAACCCTGAAACAACCTCTGGGCTGATCTAAGTCAGGGCACGGCTAACTCACAAATTGAACCCTGAAGCACCCTCCTTGATTCCCAAATGCAAGAGCTGCACTGTGATTTACGGTAATCTTTCTCTCTAATGATTAGAGAACCAAGTCTTGCCGAGAAGAAAGCCTTAGCAACAGCAATAGCAAAGGAAGAAGCTGCACAGAAGTTACTGTCCAAGAGCTACTGTATCATGGTACTGGGGCTTGGTCTAGAGGAACAGCACCACATGGCATGCGGAAGGTAATCTTCATACTAAGGTCGCAACCATCAGGGGCTGCAGGGAAGCCGGAGGGTTGGGGAGGGGGGGGGGCTAACGTACCCTCCACTTTTTGCTAATACTCAGACTTACCTAGTTACATAAAAATCGCATCCACGTGTGCAGTTGATGTCAAGATACTGGACCACTTCAACAGCCAATCAGAATGCATAATTTTAGGATACTGTCAAGTCAATTTTTTGTGATTCTTATTTTTATCTCAGGTCTAGAGTCTCCAACACAGCACAAGACAGACATCTTTACGAGGTAATCTGCCCTTAAAACGAATAAACATGAGCCTTTAGTTTTGACTTACACTGTAAGGCACGATTACATGAAGCAATTTTCTCTGCGACTTGTCTCGCATTAGTGTTACGACACAAGTTGCAATAGGGTTTACACTGTTCAATATAACAGAGACACAATTGTTGACAAAAGTAGAAAATAATTCTACTTTTCGCAACGATTGCTGCAGCTTGTCTCGCAACATTTTTCAAATTGCACAGCAAGTTACATGCGGTAATGCTTCATGCAACTTGTGTTTCAATGCTGTTGCAAGACAGTTTGCAGAGAAAATTGCTTATGCCCTTTTAGCCTAGGCGTATTGTTTTCCCATTTCATTCCACGTGTCATTCCCTAGAGTATTATTTCTTTGTTTAACGAGGTCTATACAGTGGTTATTCTCTCTTATTTCTTTTTTGTCTAATGTTTTGGTTTTGTGTTTTCAGCTTTTATACAGATTTTCGTCCTATGTGACTTACATCACATTCCGACGACAACATTTGGACCTTATCCACAAAGAACTAGGAAGGTACATGACTCGTTATTAAAGCCTGGTTCACACTAGTGACGCAAGCATAATCATAACCACATACGCAAGTGCAGATAGTACTTTAAGGATGATTACTAAATGCTTTGTTTTGAGTGTCCAAATGTAAAGGAGTTAACTAACGATGAAAGACTTTCTGCGCTTTGTATATCGTTATACCATGTAATGTTGTGTTCACACGGTGAGGTTCGTCGCGCGCAACGTCGCAAAAGTAAAATGCGTTTCTACTTTTTGGGACGTCACCGGTGACGTTGCATGCAACGTCGCGGGTGGTCACACCACAGGGAGCCCAATTTAGATAAAGAGGACATTATCTTGATCTTGGATTAAAATAATAATAATTAAACGCGATTTTTTTCCCTATTTTATTTTCACCTTTTACTTTTATCTAAATTGGGCTCCCTGTGGTCACACGGTGTGATCTCTAATTTTTGCGACGTCGCATGAAACGTCGCATCAAAAATCACCTCGTGTGTCAGCGCCTTTATATATTTACCCACAATGACATTTCCAATCATCTGTTTTTGTTCACAAAATCTTCCCTCACAGTAATCGTGTGACATAAACCTTTCGAATTTTTCTAGGATGTTCAGGTCAGAAACGTTCAACCCAGCTGGAAGACCCAAGGAAATCAAAGGTACTAAATCCATAGAATAGACGCACTGGTCTAATCCGGGGGTCTAATCTATTGTAAAATATGACACTATTTTTTATGCTTATTGTTCATTTTTATTTGCGCGTCAGGAGCCGATTTTACGAAGCCAAAATAATCCTTATTCAACTGAAGGTCAACCGATCAGAACTGAGGATTTGACATCGCTTTTTTTCCGTTGGATAGCGGCTTATCCAGTGGATAACTCAATAGGGTTCCTTGTTTGTGTGTTTTCATATACTTGAAAAGCGACTTTTTTTGATCTTGCAGAGGTGTACGCCATGGATAGACTGAAGGACAGCAACAAAAAACCCTTAACCCCAGCAGAATATCGACGCCTTAAGCCGTAAGTAACTAGTCTGAGTCAACTGCTAAATTCCAATTCGATCATGGAATGAGGGCCACAGGTTTGATAGCCACTGGGTATAAAGTACTATCCTCGTAAAAAGAAGGACGTTTTTTTGACCAGCTTTGTTGAAGAGTAAAAAAATTGAGTATTGTTTTTGGTAGCGTCCTTCGTAGAGGGGTATCCACAACTTTAGTAGCAGTTTCCTCCGCTTGTACCTGTAGTACTGTCGTTCGCATGGCATATCGATGATGCTGCTGCTCCTGCTGATGTTGCTGATGATATATATAGCGATGATGATGATGTCAGTTTTAGATGATTGAAAATATTTTTAACTCCTTGATAAATGATTTTACTGAATCTTTGATTTATTTTGTTCCCTATTCAGAAGACGACCTGCTATCAAGTCTATAATCAAGTAAGTGTTTGGTTAAGGTCTTCCTTTGATAAAGATGATGATGGGCATGATATTGTTGTTAATGATGATGCAAATGATGATGGCGATAGCGAGTGATAAGCGATGATGATGATGATGTCGATGATTCATAGATATGTTAATGTCGGTTGTGATGTTGATGAATGACAATGATGTTAATAGTGGTGATGATGACAAAAATCATGACAATTGTAATAATGATGAAATGACAATTGTAATAATGATGAGATGATGATGATGATGATGATGATGATGATGATGATGATGATGATGATGATGATGATGATGATGATGATGATGATGATGATGACCAAGATCGTGATGTTAGCGGTGTTTGATGACGTTGGTTCATCATGGTGATGGTGATGGTAATGATGACTGATGAATTCGAATTCGTGATGCCAATGATGTCAGCGGTGAAACAAATGATACCGATTTGTAAAATGTGTATCCCCTGTAGTAAATGTTTATCGCACTGTCTAAATTACACTCAATTTCTTTTGTCAGCCAACGATCACCAGTACTTGTATCACTTCTACCAACATCTAAAGAAGCTTCTCCCTGGTTCCTCGACAGAACCAAGGCCATTCCGGTGTCTGCAGAGTAAGTCCAACTTAGTTATAATCTAGTTCGTGTCTTAGCTTTTAGAAGTTGCTGATAAAGGACTATTTTGACGATACGGCGGCCATCTTGAATCTGAATTAATGAAAAGGATTTCTTTTTGTTTGATTTCGTTAGTGATCTTCCTAACGACGATGACAAAGAAACCTTGGCTCTACAGTCAAAGTAAGTAGAAACTATGAATCTTAAGGTGTGTCGATCGTCGTCAAAATAATAAAAAAGGGGGGGGGAACCAATTACCTATTTACCAAAAAGGGGGGGGGGACACGTACCCCCTTCCCCCTCCCCCCTCCCCCCTACCTACGCTACTGGTTCATGACATGATATGATGACGATGATTATGAACAATAAAGGGGCGGACAACACTGATTTCATCTTTATTCTTTATTCTAGGGTTGGAATTATCGGAGAAGCAATGTCAGGCTTTAATCCATTAACACTGGCACCATTTGGTGAGGAAGAACACGACGAAACAGGAGAAGATGAAGAAGAATCAGAAGAGGGTCGAAGAAAGTAAGTATTACAAGCTGGGTCATGCTACTATTTGAAATGACCTTTCTCGAATTCCTAAAAATGCTAAAAATGCGCTGTGTTTCTTGATTACAAGCTCATTTACTCATGGTTAGCCTCATTTCTTTGTCAAAATATTTACAAATACCAAAAGTAAAGTAAAAAATGCACAAATTCACCAATATTTACAAACACTTTCCAAGCACCTTCACTGGAACACATGAATATTGTACAAAAAATCGGCGCTAACCCTGAGCAACAGAGAACTCGAAACCTGAGTATTGTTGACGAGTGCTGGAATGTGTAATTCGTTTTAACGTGTTTTAAGGGCATTTGAAAAAACCCTGAACAAAAACTATTTTTAGAAAAGTAATTGGTCACGTGGTAACGTGCTCGTTGGGATCAGGACGCGAACGTCAAATACGACGGCGCAAGCGCATTATTAATTTCCTGCGCGAGCCGTCCTCAACATGCAGGACGTGAAAATGCTGTAAATGGCGTCCTGTTGAGGACGTCGTATATGACGTTCGCGTGCTGATGCTAAATCAGTCTATTGCTTCATCTGACCCGGCGTTCCCCACTCGTATTCACTTCAGGTCCATAGCAGCTGATGACACAAGCATTCCATCACAAGGGTCAAGTGAGTATTAAAATATTTTTTTTTTGTTAATGGTTGGTTCAAAAATTCATTATAAACACTGGTTTCAAATTTGGCTCGCCTCCACCCGCCCATACTACCACTACAGTTCAATACTCTATGCGCACAATTCTCCACTCGCATGTTGATCTTAAGTGGATGGGGGAAAACTGGGAATGCGTAGAAAACTCCTCGTGGCAATGGGGACTGAGAACAACGCATCAAACATACTCAGCCCATATATGTAGTTTAATTATAGAGGGTTTGTCATTGAGCAGATTTCTTATGACTTTGAAAAACGCACGGTGACGAACGTGCCGTGCCTTGACGCTGTCTTTGCATTCCGATTGGATAAATGTTTACTTCGAGCGCCGCTGATGCGGATGTCGTCAATTCCGTACCTTGACATTGCCGTTTCGTACACAGTCGTTGACTGAGATATTCTAAAATACCCACGTTGAGGGGAAAAGGAATTTCAAACTACTAAGTTCAACGCTGCGATCAGCCATATGAAAAATTCTTCTTCGAGCGTCCCGTTTCCACTTCTGATGTTTTTAATATGTTTGCAGATAATGGTGGCGCTGGAGAAGAAGAACAAGATGAACCAGAAGAACAAGAATAATACTGACTACAAACCCAGTGTTTTCAAAGTCCATCGTGCTAAACGATCTTACCCTAAACGTTGAGCCCGTGCACTAACACGACAAACACATTTATGGAATAAGGCAGTTCTTTCTTCAAAGTTATGTTATTATGGTATTGGGCTCGCTGTGTTAACACGAAGAACATCCGGGAATTTTGGAGGAAGGAAAACAAAGTATTCTTATCTTCCAGTTTCATTTTGTTAGAGAAGGAAACTAGGAAAGAAAAAAAGAATAAAATGAAAGAATGGGAGGAAAGAGAAAACCAAATAAAAGAATAAATGAGTGTAAATTATTACATACAGAACAGACACATATTTTATTTTTTATAGAATTCTACTCATCTTTTAAGCAAAGATTGCGGAAAACATAGCATGCGTACAGCCCGACTTTGCATAACAACATTGAACAAGAAAAATCAGTGAGAAAGTAGTACAGCTGCCGACACACGGTGCAACATGGTGCGCAAAGTTGCAGGCAATCGATGTAGCGAGCCATGTCACACGTTGCAATTTGTTGCACGCACATTTTGCTGTAGTGCGCAGAAAAGGATCGACTTTGCCTGCAATATTGCGCGCAATGTTGCACTGCATGTGTGTTGGGCCTTAGTTAATTAAGACGTGTTTCGACATCTTTTGATGTTATCAACAAGTATTCTTGAATGGAAATTATAACAATAATTCTACTCAGTTTGTTACATCTATTAAGCTGTGAGACTGAACTGGGGTACTATGGAGAAGGTAAAATTGTGACAGCGCAACTACATTTCATTTTTGAAATAAAACTCTGATATAAGTAGTCTAAACGTTCAACAAATTATTATTTCTAAGGGGATTTTTTAAGCGAAAAAATAAAAAGTAAATTACCAAAACTAAAGATTTAAATAAATGAAAATTGGAATGTGGGACAAGAAAATGAGAGGAGAAAGGAAGAAAAGCGATTAATGATAAATGACTTTCTTGATTTAAGATAGAAAGAAAGAAAGAAAAAAAAAGTAAGAAAGTAAGAAAGAAGGAAAGAAAGAAAGAGAGAGAGAGAGAGAGAGAGAGAGAGAGAGAGAGAGAGAGAGAGAGAGAGAGAGAGAGAGAGAGAGAGAGAGAGAGAGAGAGAGAGAGAGAGAGAGAGAGAGAAAGAAAAAAAAGAAAAGAAAGAAAGCAGGAAAGAAAGGGAAACAACAAAAGAAGGGAAGGTTAGCCTCACCTTTCGGAAACGGAAAACAAGAGAAAAAACATTTCTTAAAATAATTTTTCTCTCTCTTTGGCATGAGTACAAAGACCTCTTGAACTCAGTCTATATTCGATACAATGACAACCAATTCTATTTCTATCAATGATTACAATATACTGTACCTATTGCATCACTCATCGGTTTTAAGATGAAGGACATAGTCTATGAGAAGGCGCTAACTTTAACGATGATGTCATTGATTGATCAGTACGTCTATCCGAAATCTGGAAAACCAAAAAGCCTAAATGTTCAGAAAATGCATAAACAACATTAAAATTTGTTTTACAAGATCCCAGAAAATATAGCCGTTTGATATTTTCCGTAAAAAAGGAACGACTTCTATGATATTTTTGGCGAGAATGAAGAAAGGTGTTAATATATGCATAAAAAGAGAGAGACTGGCGAGAGGTAGTTTATTTGGATAAAACATGAGGGACAAGTGAGTCTAGAGTCAAAAACACCTCGCTTTTGCGGCTCAAACTACATGATTTTTAACCTTTCGCGAACTAAACCAGCTAAGAAGGATAAAAGAAGCATCGGTAAGTTAGGATCGATAGCAAGCGTTTGTATTGGTCTTTTTATTATTGTTTTTTTTTGTTTTGTAATCCTGGAATTATGAGAGCATGGTCATTGTGACCTGCATGAGATTATCAATTATATTTAATCAAACTTAGCCGCGCCAAAATAATTATTATACGGTCTCTTTTAAATGTTTGATAGTCTTATTGCATCAAGGAGGGATTTAGAAATGCTTATCAAGGACTAATCTGAGAGTATCAAGCATATAAGGTCGACCAAGGGCCAAATTCAAATCATAAACCATCTCCTATAACATAAACATATTTGTGTTTACATTTAAAACTGTACTGGACAATTTAACAGCAGTTATAGAGCTCTTTATTAATCATTTCTTTTGTTATTACACTACCAGTCCCACCAAGAGCTTTACTAAAGCATTACATTAGTTATTTATTAACAAATTAGTTAAACTTCACAAACTTGTTACACAAAGTTGTCGTAATTTTTGGACCGGCTTATTGTTTTGTCAATATTTAACCAACTTTTGATGAAAGATTTGCAAATTTAGTAGGAATACTGCATTTAATGCAATTCCAATCAAGTATCCAATCAAGGGAAAACACCTTTTTCTCTTTGAAATGAAGGATTTTAATTATTACATTGTTTTTCTGGATCATTGGTCAAGGAATATTACACACCATGCCATATTGAATATGTGTATATAGTCTTACCACATGCATAAAAATGTTAATTTATCATACCTTTGGGAAAGGATGGGGTGTCATGGCTAAAGATTTTTATATCATGGCTAGATATAAGTATAAAAAGTTTTTATTACTATTTTTTTCCAGCCCTTAAACATAATTTTCTTTTAGAAATTATTACAGTATTTCTATTTTCTAGATCATGCCATTGTGTGAAATCTGACCTTAATAACTTCCAGATGTTTAAAGCTTTTTGACTATGATATACTGGTACTAGTCTAAAGTTACACCTTAAGGCTATGTAGTAGGCCAAGTTTTATGGGTGACGGTCCAAATGCAAGAAGACATGCAGAGACTGGTATTATCAGGGACACACAAACTTGAAAACCACTCAAGCTCTATAATTACATGTTAACACTTTAAATAGTTCATTATCCATGCTTTGGCATATGGTGTTAGATTTTAGACTGATCTAGTTTACAATACTTTATATACTGCACCTTCACCTTCTTTCTGAATATTCCATTGATAAGGAGACTGGCCTTTGAGTTTACAAGTTAGTATTAAACTTCTAAAGGCATCTACACATCCTCCAATGAAAGCTTTTATCTACAGAAACCAATATGTTATAGCACTAGTGGTTGCAATTAATTAGCATATAAACTGATTATAACGTCACATTCAACATGCCCCTAACAAGGCTTAAGATAATAACTGATCATCAACTCGAATAGACATTTTTCGAATTCCTACAATACCATGTGTGTGTCTTGATTCCAGACTCATTTACTCAAGGTTAGCCTCATTTCAGTGTCTAAATATTCACAAATACCAAAAGTAAAGTAAAAAATGCACAAATTCACCAATATTTACAAACGCTTTCCAAGCACCTTCATATAACAAAACTTAAACTTGGCTGGTCATCATGACAGTTTACAACATGAGTAGACATTTCATATCAGATCTACAAGCACACGGCTTCTGCTCATTGTAAATCTGATGCAATAGGGCTACTCATGTTGTGAACACTACTGTACCTATGTCTGTAATTACTCATCAAAACATGTGCTATAGGTGTCATGCACTGCTATACACACATCAAGAGTTCCGCACTACTGCTCTAAGTGCAAGCTCAGGGGACTTATAAAATGTGTGAAAAATATTTTGTAAAATATGCAATATTTCGGTATATTTGATTCAGAGTTTATTTAAAGGTACGCAATCTTGATTATTTAGCAGTTATTCGCCGAAGGCGAAGTGATTATCGATGAATATTTACCGAGCGGCGAGTCTTCGAGCTGTGAGGTAAATATTCATCGATAATCACTGAGCCTGAGGTGAATAATTGTTTTAGTATAAATAAAAAGGTGATTATTTCAAAAAAGAAATTTCCTCTTCGCTTACTGTGACAAAACGACTGCTGACAGCCATTTTGTCCGAAAAGGTGATTATCGGCTGATAATCCGAGATAGAAAACCAATCAGAGCGCGCGATTTCGTATAATCACCTTTGTATTTATACTAATTAATGATAATTGTGCTTTACAAGAAAGATATAATTTTACAAAATATTATCCCACTTTTTAATCCCCTGAGCATGTGCTTAGAGGAGTAGTGCAGAACTCTTGATGCGTGTATACATGTAGCCCCCTCTGTCTCTCTCCTCTGTGTAATCCCAATTTGTTTTCTCAATTTTTCTTTAGGGCTTTATACCTAGGTATTAAGAACCCTTAGCATGGATCTGGTAGAAGCAGTAGATGTTGGCATCATCACTGATGATGATCGTGATGACGACATTGATGACTGCAATGAAAAAGAGGATGAGAAGGAAAAGATGCTTGAACGTGGGAAGGAGAGACGGAACAGTGCTCCTGGGATTCCTCCAACACCCATGTCAACAGCAAATATAATTTCAAAATATGTCACTTTTGGGTAAGAAAGGACATCAGCATCCGTCAACCTACAATCATCCTACCCTTCACCTACTGACACTGTATTGACAATCTACTGATGTAACACCCTACTGACAACCCACTGACACCCTACTGACAACCTACCCACAACCTACTGACAACCCACCAACATCCTACTGACAACCCACCAACACCCTACTGACAACCCACCAACACCCTACTGACAACCCACCAACACCCTACTGACAACCCACCAACACCCTACTGATGACTATTATATATATATATATATAGTATATGATAATATAATAACCTACTGATACTCTTACGAACACCAATTTTTAGTTTGCCACATTACAACATATTTTATCCAATAATCAATCAAAACAGAGTCAAAATTACCTCAATAAAATTGTATTCCCACATTTTTCAGATGGTTAAATGGTTTATTGTCACTGGGAAACAAACGTCCCCTAGAAGCCACCGACTTCTATGGTCTCAGACCAGACGAATCCACTGATTTCCTGGGTGAAAAACTGCAAGGGTAAGTTAACAAATATATCAGGGTGAGTGCGTATGTAGTGGTGAGTGCGCTCGCCATCCAATGGCGGCAATATTGGCATTCGGTAGTATGATATTTCTTATTAAACCATATGTAATATTCTCTATTTTCATTCAAACAATAGGGAATGGGACAAAGAAGTGTCAAAATCAGAAGGAACGTCATACAAGCCAAGCTTATTGAAAGCCATTGTTAGGACTTTTGGGTTTAGATATTCATTATTAGGAATTTACGCAATAATTACAGTAAGTGTGGCTGCTATGTTAATTTCAAGTTCATGATGATTATGATAACATTTATGATGATGATGATGGTCACGTTGGTTGTGATGTTTGGTACTGGTGGTTACATGCTGATGGGGATGATGTTGTCGGTGATGTGTAGTTTACTAAAAAAACACAGTTTAAAGTAACCTGAATGTGTTATTTATCAAAATCTCCTAGATGTTTTTTTATCCTGTCACATAATAAATAATTTAAAAAAATTAAAAAAATTAAAATAAAATAACAGAAATGTAGCTTTAATTCAGTCAACATTAATTTCTTATCTTGTTCGTAATCTTTCTTGTTTCAGGATACCCTTAGGATTATCCAGCCTCTCTTTCTTGGTTTACTGATAAACTACTTTGCTATTGGTTCGACGGTCACTGAAACGCAAGCATACATGTATGCATTAGGAGTTGCACTCTGTGCATTCCTGAATAGTTTTCTCATGGCTCCCTTTACATTTATGCGGCAGTTGTTTGGCATGCGTATTAGGATTGCATGTACCTCTCTTGTATATAATAAGGTAAGATAATATTAAGATTATTGGATGAGGTTGAGCTTGATATCGTAAATTATCAAGACCAAGGCCATGTTATCTGCCGAAGCTCTCATCTCCTGAGAATTGGAACCTATTGTTTTGCTCTCCAAATTAGGCTGCATTCTGACGTACTGCAAGGGACGTACTTGATAACTGTATTGGATAGAATGTCTGTATAGGTGGTGATTGAATGTGTATATGACAGGGCTGTAGCAAGGCCTGGATATCTGGGGGAGGGGGGGGGGGGGTGAGGTGGGGTGATGTTGCATAATGTCATTTTGTGATTGTGTGACTGCTTGTGTAATTGATTGTGTTGACTTTATAAAAAAAACTGTTGGCTGTTATAGATGGATTGAAATGACCAGATTGCAATGACTTTGGATCAAGAAAACCCAATTAATCAAGCACCGCGGAGACGGGGGGGGGGGGGGGTGCAGCCCTCCCACTTTTTTCCTTTCTCCATACTAGTCTCTTACATTTTCCAATCTTAGCCCCCCCCACTTTTTCCCATACAAGTCTCTTATATAGCCCCCCCACTTTTTAGGGTGCTCTGCAGTCCCTGATAATAGATTCCAAAATACCAGTTTATGTAAATGTTGCTATATTTTCTATTTTAGGTATTGAGGCTTAGCCATGCTGCCATTGCCAAGACTACAACAGGCTACATTGTGAATCTTATTTCAAGTGATACACAGAAGTTTGACTGGGTGAGTGAAAGTTGAATACACAGGCTAGTCTTCTACACCTCTGTATATTGTACTGGAAATAGGATTTAGTTCAACTAAGCAAACTTACTTAAGAATCTATGTGTCAGAAGGCAAATAATGCTACTCGCATCACAAGCAAAAGAATTACAGATAAATGGAAATGAAAAATAGGAATTATTAGGAATCAAAGGTGGCAGCAAACTTGCCTTTAACCTCTGGGGTCTTAGGTTCGTTTCTTGAACTTGGCATCACATGTGAGTAGGTTTGCTGGGTCTCTCCCTGATTCTGATTTCTTGATTCTGTGAGTTATCAGTGCCCTGACTTTGATCAGCTCAGAGGTTGTTTCAGGGTTTGATCTTTGAGTTAGCCATGCCCTGACTTAGATCAGGCCAGAGGTTGTTTCAGGGTCCAATCTGTGAGTTAGCCATACCCTGACTTTGATCAGCCCAGAGGTTGTTTCAGGGTTTGATCTGTGAGTTAGCCATGCCCTGACTTAGATCAGCCCAGAGGTTGTTTCAGGGTTCAATCTGTGAGTTATTCATGCCCTGACTGAGATCTGCCCAGAGGTTGTTTCAGGGTTTGATTTGTGAGTTAGCAGCACCCTGACTTAGATCAGCCAAGAGGTTGTTTCAGGGTTTGATTTTTGAACAAAAAATTGTATGAACAAGATCTCAGTGTAAGCTTTCTGTTGCTATAGATCAATTCTGGCTGTTTTAACCTCTTTAATTATTTTCTATAGGCCACATTCTTCTTGCATTACATCATCCTTGGTCCAATAGAGACATTAATAGTCCTGTACTTGCTGTGGAGAGAGATAGGAATATCTGCCTTGGCTGGTATGGGGGTGGTGATGCTGCTTGTTCCAATGCAGATGAGAATGGGGGCCATTCTGATGGGATTAAGGTAATTGTACACTGATAATGAGTGGCTATACCAAAGTATTATGGGATTGCTTGGGTGGGAACTATTCTGATGGCATTAAACTAATTGTTCACTGCCTTATGATTGGTTCATTGCTATGGCAACTAGGTGGCTATGCCAAAGTATTATGGGATTGCTTGGGTGGTAACCATTCTGATGGCATTAAACTAATTGTTCACTGCCTTATGTTTGGTTCATTGCTATGGCAACTAGGTGGCTATGCCAAAGTATTATGGGATTGCTTGGGTGGGAACCATTCTGATGGCATTAAGGCAATCTGTACACTGCCTTATGATTAGCTCATTGTTATGGGAGCTAAGTGTCTATACCAAAGTATTATTGGAATGGAAAAAAACAACATTACACCCACATTTTTAAGGGTCTAATAGTACTACATACTTTACAAGACCTCGAAAGTTCCTCTGGGTAATTTGTATACAAGCAATGAGCATCTAGAGCATTCGTGTGCATTGAGAGCCAATATTTTCGGCTCCCGTTTGATTTAATTGCCTGTTACTTTATTACAATCTGCAGACGTAAAGCGTCGCAATGGGTGGATCGTAGAGTCAAGGTAATGAATGAGATTATCAGTGGAATGAGTGTCATCAAGATGTACACCTGGGAAATACCCTTCGCAGAGAAGATCGACTCCATCAGAAGGTAAATCTTAAAGAACTGATTAAAGCCCAGAAATATGTACATCGTGTAGACTGGAATCTCGAACACCAGTTGCCATGGTAACGCGCAGAAGTACAGGCGCACGTGACCGTCACGGTACGGACATTCACATCATTTGGACCAATCGTGAATGAAAATGCTCATACACGGCACCGTTACGGTCAAGTTGAAGATACATTTTCGTGAAACGCACGTGATTGTCACGGTATACAATGAGGGTCTATCAGGTCTTGCGTGACATTTTTAAATCTTAATCCAACGCAAACGAAAACATGATATTTGAAAAGAGCATATCAAAGTTAGTAAATATGGAAAGTTTGAAGTGGTTTTATTGAATAGCGCCGAAGACTTCGAAAAGGTGTCTCTTTGCTGCGCGAGACATTGTACCCTTCATAGACAATTATCGACAGTTGCTTCGTTCTTTTCTTTTGTTTTATTTGAGTACGAATCTTTCCGAGTTGTTTTTCTAGCAATGCACACGTGAAGAGAGTATCAAACCTTCCTTATGTAATTAATGGGTCTTTCTGAATCTTACTTTTCTCTAGAAACGAGTTAAGCTGGTTCTTAAAGCTGGCATCCATACGTGGTATCTTCATGGCGTTCTTCTTCAGCTCAGCTGCTCTCATCTCGTACGTCACATTCCTTACTTACGTTCTCACGGGCAACATTCTCACGGCACAGAAGGTCTTCACGTCTATGGCTTTGTACAACTCTGTTCGTATCAACATGACGTTGTTCTTTCCTATCGGGATCACGTTGATGAATGAAGGAAGGGTGTCTATTGAGAGAATACAGGTAAAGATTAATGGTGGTCCAGCTACGTTTTCTTGTGTTACATTTGTTCTCAATTGCACGCGAGGAGTCGTCGTCGCCGGCGACAACAGCAACAACAGCAACAACAATACGACAACAAATGACAAATAACAGCAACAACAACAGCAACACTGAGCAGTAGCGGCAACAGGAACAACAATGATAACACAACAACATGAATGATGACAAATAACAGCAACAGCAGTAGCAACAACAACAACAACAATAAGAACAGCAACACTGAGCAGCAGCGACAGCAGCGACAACAGCAACAACAATGGTAACACGACAACATAAATGATGACAAATATAGCAGTAACTACCCCGTTTGCAGAGGTGTTTTTCTCAACCTCCGTTCTGGCTTTAGAGGAAGAAAAATAACCTCTGCATTCGAGGTAAACAGCGACAGCAGTAGTAAAAGAATCATTTATGGAAGCGCCTGTGTAGTTGGACTAGTAAAACAATTACCAATTGTACGATATTTTTCTATTTCAGAAATTGCTTTCGATGGACGAGCTTCATTCTCATGGTCTGATCACAACAAAGCTGAGACCAAAACCTGAACAGTGTGGAATTGTCGCTGAAAAAGTTAAAGCATCATGGAACGAAGTGAGCAATTAATTGAAAGTTTGAGGTTGTTTCAGGGTTGGATGTGTGAATAAGGCGTGCCCTGACTTAGATCAGCCCAGAGGTTGTTTCAGGGTTGGATGTGTGAATAAGGCGTGCCCTGACTTGGATCAGCCCAGAGGTTGTTTCAGGGTATCGCCCAACATCAAAATTAATACTTGGACTAAAGTCATTCTTTATTTTCCTTGACGCACACGACGCGACGACGTACTTGTAAATATTTTATTGAACTTTCTCGTTTTGTTTCAGGAAATCTCAAAGCCTACTCTAAATAACATCAACTTCAATATATCACAGGTATGTGTCTAGTCATCGAAATGGATAAATCCGCGTTGCAAACTACATATCGTAGCACTAAAATGGCTTTCTTTGCACAACGCGCGCTATCAGCACTAGAATGGCTTTCTCTGTGCCGCACACTACAGATCGTAGCACTAAAGTGGCTTTCTTTGCACAACGCGCCGCTATCAGCACTAGAATGGCCTCCTCTGTGCCGCACACCACACATCGTAGCACTAAAGTGGCTTTCTTTGCACAACGCGCCGCTATCAGCACTAAAATGGCTTCCTCTGCCGCACACCACAGATCGTAGCACTAAAGTGGCTTTCTTTGCACGACGCGCCGCTTCTTAATATTACTGAAATGATTTCCTCTGCGCGGCACAGTACATTTCGTAGCATTAAAGTGGCTTTCTTTGCACGTCGCGCCACAACTTACTAGCACTAAAATGGCTTCTTCTGTGCGGCACAGTACATATCAAAGCACTTACTTTCTTTACACCGCTACTTACTAGCACTTAAGTGGCTTAGCTTGTTAGCTTGATCCCGCCTTCAATATTATGATGGTGAAAGCATAAATGATATTAGATTCTGTAAGGTATTTTGTTTTTTCGTTCTTCAGGGAGAACTTCTCGCTGTCGTTGGATCTGTCGGAGCTGGAAAGGTAAGTATTCGTTATTGAGCATTTTTGACCTTCTGCATTGTGAGCTAAATGATTGGGCACCTCGCCTCCCTTTCCTTTCCTTTCCTTTCCTTTCCTTTCCTTTCCTTTCCTTTCCTTTCCTTTCCTTTCCTTTCCTTTCCTTTCCTTTCCTTCCCTTCCCTTCTTCCTTCCTCAGGTCTTTCTGCTTTTGACAGACGAAATAAGCCCCTCGTCTGGAATTTCCTGAGTTGTCATGGAAACGTGCTGTCATGGGGACGTGCACAAATTCTAAAAATTCATTTTCTTTATGTTTTTCAGTCGTCTTTGTTAATGGCGATTCTTGGTGAGCTACCACTAACCGAGGGAACCATTAACGTCAAGGGCAAGATAGCTTACTCTTCTCAGCAGCCATGGATATACAATGGTTCATTGCGGAATAATATCATATTCGGTAATGATTTTGACGAGTCACGTTATGATGAAGTCATCAAAGTCTGCGCACTAGAAAGGGTGAGTCCATGCAGCGTTATATTTTATTTGTTGTAAGCAAATAGGACGATGTTTTGATGAGAACGGTCATGGCAGTGGTGGTAAGAGAGTGATGGTAGTAGCGGTGGTGGTGTTAGCGGTGGATGAGGATGGTAGTGTTGTGCTGTTGGAAATGCATGGTAAACGTGGTGGTAAGGGAGTGATGGCTGTTGGTGGGGATAGTAGTGTTGTAGTACAATTGTTGTTTTTGCTGCTGCTGATGGTGGTAGTGATAGGTGGTGGTAGTGGTAGGGTGGAAGTGGTGGAGATGAAAGTATTATTGTTGTTGTAGGTGGTAAAGGGGGTTGGTAGTGTGTCGTGGTGTCGGAGGTGGTATGGTGTTGTCTGCATGAGAGGGAGGATAGCAAATATCAAAATTCATAATTCACTGGCACACTGCCGGTTCTTTCATAATCGTGGACTACAAAAACTCAATATATAAATGATATCTAGTGCAATTCTTCTCACTCCTCCAGGACATTGAGCTTCTATCAGAGGGTGACATGACGTTAGTCGGTGAGCGAGGAGTTTCACTGAGTGGCGGACAAAGAGCTCGAGTCAACCTTGCAAGGTACTGTGCACAGTTGTATTCATTTCAAAATACTAGGGTTTTTACAGCTGATGTAGTCGTGTTTTCTTTTTCTTTTCTTTTCTTTTTTTACATTATATATATGAAAACTATATGGTTTCGATTTAAAGAGTTTGATGTTGCTTGATTCTCTGGTTTGAAAAAATAACGTTTTATTTATTGACAAACTGTTTCTAAGTTCCAAAATGTTGAACGTGCGATAGCTTTTACTTCTTTAACATGCAAAATAGCGACTTAACTATAAAGTTCCTTCGTTGTATCAAAGAAATATCGTCTGAAAAGGGAAGTAAGTCTTTCTACTTTGTATTCCCGCCTTGCTTGTTGTGGGGTAGAGCAATACCTTTCTTCCTTAGGCAGTCAATGTATTTTTTCTCATGGCGTCCTGGGTCTTCAAAAAGTACAAATTTTACTGACAAATCATCGTGGTCTGTCTCCGCGATCACCCGATCGATTTCCTGCGTATACGGCTTTGTTCGATGCTGGCCAATCCTTCGCCTAACATTGATAGACTTTCCTACATACAGCCAATTACTTGGCACTGTTGTGTCCTCCAGAATGGCGTATATCCCAGGTTCGTCTGGGATCTCGTCACTCGTTATCGAATACTCTTGTGCATCGATTAGTTTTTCACAAATGTCATTGTACTTCCTTGTATTGGACTTCCCCATTCTGAAAAAGAAAAGCGTATTTAGAGCCGAACTCTAGTGGCGGATAGTTATGTCTGATTATTGTCGCTTTCAAAAATTCAAACCGAGAATACGACAACAACTACAGTACTTTTTTTTCCTTGATAAAGTCCTCGTAATTAATAAGTAGACTAATAATTAATGTTGAGCGACCTCGGAAATTTGGAAGTCGCTCGACTCTCGACTCTTTAGTTGGTTAAAGAATTTATAGACGGCTAGCTTTGAATGCTCACACTAAAGGTCAAGAAAGATTGTTGTTTGGAGCGAAACTACTTCAAGAGATCTAACTCTAGAATAGCCTAAGCGAAAGGACGTCTGTTTTCTCAGGCTAACCCTAGTAAAATGTTCAGAGAATTATACTTTCAATAGCCTACCTTGTTATTTTTTTCAAAACGTCTTCGTTTGGAATAGCGAGAAAACAAGAGATAGTAATGGCGAGGAGTTCCGTTTTATTTTTTTTTGCTTTCGCGTCAAAAATTTTCATAGTGTAATATCAAATTGCCCGCCTTGGGGAAATCAGCCAATCACATAACGGCGACTGCATATTACGTCATGTTTGGGGGAAGACCCTGAATTTTTTACGCGTCGTGTTGGCGGTTAACGAATGGCGCGAAGCGATATTCTGTAACGGAAAGCTTCTATCTAAATTACGAAGTTTCATAAGTATTATGTATTTATAAACAGGCACAATTCAGTCTGAATCCAGATTACTAGCCTATAGATAGCCTTGTTTCTTGTTGTTAGTGTCGTTCATCAGCTCTTTACGGTTCTGTAAACTCTGATCTAATTTACTAAGCCAACTAAGCTTTACAACTCGAACAGCGGATCGAAAACTGACTTAAGACGGTAAAAGTTTCAGTCACTTACCTTAAGTACAATTCCTTTGTTGAAATTTTAAGGTTTTTCTGCAACTTTTCTTGGGTTTTTCTGCTACCTTTCTTGTTTTTCTTTGTAGCTCCTGTCCGACTTGTTTATCGTACGCGTTTTGAACTCAAAAATATAAAGTCCTTTGAACTGCGTATCCTTTATATATTTGGGATTTTACCTAGGGGATTTCCCTAGTGACCGAATTTAGTGACTGTATATTTGGTTGAATTGCCCGCCAAAAGGAACATTAACCAATCACATCAAAGGACGCCAAGGGATTTTACCTAGGTGATTTCCCTAGTGACTGAATTTAGTGACTGTATATTTGGTTGAATTGCCCGCCAAAAGGAACATTAACCAATCACATCAAAGGACGCCAAGGGATTCTACCTAGGTGATTTCCCTAGTGAACGAATTTTCTAGGAATAAGCGGACGCTTCTTATGCCGAGAAGGTTCCATCGGTAAAAACAATCAAGAGGTCAAGCATATCTGACAAGAACATCAATCACAGAGGGAAGCCAAGGGTTTTTTTTTGGGGGGGGGGGTTCCCCTATTTACATTTTTCACAGACTTGATACCTTATCTGAGATCGGAAGATTTATTATTAACACAAAGTCGCAACAAGCAACACTGTACAGTATTTATTTTCTAACTCCAACTCCAACTTAGGCAAAATAAGCTTGTTTTAATTTACTTCCTATAATTCTGCTTGCGAAACATTGTCTATGTGTCGTCTCATTAGAATCGTGAAAAGTACATGTCGGGCGAGAAAAGTACTTCGTAAGCAAAATACATGGTCAGCTTTTATGTCCTTATGGTCTCTTAATTTTAACCAATCAGAACGTTACACCACAGCGATGAGTTTCTAGGAACTCATGAAACCTCGTGACCACACTGTTGTCTGCAAAAGCTAGCCGAGTTCTTCCCTATCTGAAAGAATATCGAATTCGTTCCAACTTTTTCCATTATGTTTGGAAAGGCAAGCGGATATTTTCTTGTTCTGGTGTTGTTACTAGACCCTTCGAGTGCATTCCTAGTGGAGAAATGCAACATTGATCTTGATCGGCTTGAAAAACTCTTGAAAGAAGGTAAAGTTTCTCTAGAACTTGTTCTAAGGGCAGCAAAATTTCTCCTTAGCATTTTCGAAGAAAACCCTGACCTTGCAAAAGAATATCCCTCGATAAAGGCATTTGTCCAGCAACTGGTTCGACAAGGTTCGAAAATTGTAACAGCGGCAAACTTAGCGTACTTTGGCGCCACTCTTTACATGGGGGCTGTCATTCTAACTTCCTATTGCTTCCTTGTCCACTCGCAAAAGCAGTTAGTCGAAGCACGGTTCATCGACAAGAAGCTGGATCTGATCATGGTAAAAGTCAAACCCATTCTGAATTTCATCGAAATATTATTGAAAGGAGGCCAGGAGAATGGTTTGAGAAATGCTTGTAATATGAAAATGAAAGTGAAGGAATTGGTAAAAGACAGAAGTCGTAGAATTCAAAAAATTGTTCGCAAAGTCAAAAAACTTGAGAAGCAATGCATAGAAGGCAAAGAACAAAGCAAGGTTCTACAAATAACATCAGGTGTTGGTGCAGGCGCTGTTATCATTGGTGTTGCGGCTATGGCAGCAACACCCGCTGGTCTGATCGTGGCTGGAGCAGTTGGAGCTGCTTGCATTCTTGGACACAACCGGTTCGAAGAAAGCAAACTGACGTATGAACGAACTCTCAAACTTCTGGAGAAGACAGAAAATAAATCGTTTGAAGCCGAAAAAGCCATGATAATGTTACAAACAAACCTCGATATCGCTTGCAGTCTTGGAATCTCAAAGCTCGAAAGAGCCTTTAAATGGAATCCGTTAATGTTAGAGGCCGAGGAACAAGTGAAAACAGGAGCAGATGACATGATTAATACTGAAGTAGACGGAAGAAAAAGAGCTCATGAATTATAGATGTAGATTCACAGCAAATGAATTACATTTTTTGATGTCTTTTTGCTTTGATTTTAAGAACAGCAAATGTAATCCTCTTTGATTTATGCCGTGAGCTGAGGATCATATTTTTAGTGTAATCTTTCTTTGAATTAGACAAGGTTCGCAGGCATTGTAGATTCTGCACCAAAAACATTAGCCAGTGCCACATCAACGGATTTTCGAAGAACACGACATCACAGTTGTAGAATTACAATGAAACGCGAATATATTTTCATCTAAGTTTGGATAAAAGTTCTGTGTGTAGACTAACAGATTAGTACTGAGTTGTTTTGTTCCGTGTTTATTTCACTATTACATATGGACAATTTTGTGATTATGCATTTTTAATGCATATTTGTTAATTACTCTGACAAATTACGATTTAGAGTCTTGTAAGTCTTTTTTACAGCTTACAAATATAAAAGCGATAGAATAACAAGTGTACAATGAAAAACGTATACAACATTTTCTAAACCTACTTGAAGCTGTGCATATAAAAAGTGCTTAGTCATCACATTAATATAATCATAATCAAGTGATCCATGGCTTACTTCATAGCTAATTAAAAAATTTTTTTTGATACTTGAAATTACGCAATAATGGTTAAGAGATTATAAGACTATACTTAAACTATTTGAACCTAGTTTTTTCCTTTTTAAGGTCTTGTTACACCGCAATTCTCTCTTCGACTTTAGCGGGCTGGAAATTAGCGAACTCTCTCTCTCTCTCTCCCTCTTTTCGCTGTGGTGTTATGGCATGTCGTAATATTTACGCGCAGTACGTTTCCCATTTACACAAAAACAAGTTATTTCTTTAGTTAGTTTGAAAAAATAATATTTTATTCAATGACAAACTGTTTCTAAGTTCCAAAAATTTTGAACATTCGATAGCTCAGTTCTACTTCCTTGTATGACTAGTGACTATACTGTAGAGTTCCTTCGTTGTATAAAAAAACTATTGTCTAAAAAGAACTAAGTCTTTCTACTTTGTATTTCCCCGTTGCTTGTTGTAGGGTAGAGCAATACCCTTATCCCTTAGGCAGTCTATGTACTTTCTCTCGTGCCTTCCTGGGTCGTCCAAATATACAAATTGTACTGACAGTTTTGTCAGTTCTGTGATCGCGATCTTCTTATCAATTGCCTGTCTTTTCCTGGTGCGATGTTTACCAAATCCTCGCCGATATTTACGTATCCTTTGCCGATGCTGGCCAATCCTACGCCTGATTTTAATGGATTTTCCTACGTATAGCCATTTGCTAGTTGGCACTGTTGTGTACTTGTCCTCCAGAATGGCGTATATTCCAGGTTCGTCTGGGATCTCGTCACTCGTTATCGCATACTCTGGTGCATCGATTAGTTTTTCACAAATGTCATTGTACTTCCTTGTATTGGATTTCGCCATTCTGAAAAAGAAAAGCAGATTTAGAACCGAACTCTAGTGGCGGATAGCTATGTTTGATTGGTATCGCTTTCAAAAATTCAAACCGAGAATACGACATGGACATCTACAGCATTTTTTCCTCGATAAGTTCCTCGTAATTAAAAAAGTCTAAAAAGTATACTTATAATTATCATGTGCGACTAAAAAAAATTGGAAATCGCTCGACTCCTCGACTCTTTAGTTGGTTAAGTAACAATGCGCGTAAGAGGTAGGCAACTCTCTATTGTTCTGTGGCAATAGCAACTTCCCCACATAAGAATGTCTTAGTTTTCAGACTGAAAGTATATCAACCTATAGGTAACACATTCTAAAAATAAAATGTGCAAAAACTCTGTATTGGAACAAAGTTTCTTTTGTACTAAAAGATCTCGTCCAATCATAAGCGCTCAAAACAATAGCCAAAAGACGTTTATAATTCGATATGTTCCCCACATAGAAATGTTGATATATAAAGGCTCAGGAAATCTTAGATGAAAAGGGAATCAGATCTCAAATAAAATATTAAAAAATCCGCTTAGTTTTGAAATTATGGGAGATTTTCATGTTTTAACCAATGAGATGGACGGATTAGACAATACACAATTACCACCTTTCTGCATTCCATTGCTGTTTGCCTGCCTAGTTCTTACTAGGACCATTACTTAAAGAATGTATAGACGCCTGGCTTTAGTCAGTTGAATGCTCACACTAAAGGTCAAGAAAGCCGGTTTCTCAAAAAATCTAACTCTAGACTGAGCGAAAGGACGTCTGTTTTCTCATGCTAATTCTAATGTTCAGCGAAATATGACTTTCAATTGCTTACCTAGCCATGTTTTTTTCCAAAGTGACTTAGTTTCGAATACAATGAGAAAACAAGACATAGTTTTCTGAGTAATGGCGGCGAGTTTTTTTTTTTTTTTTTTTGCTTTCGCGTCAAAAGTTTTCATAGTGTAATATCAAATTGCCCGCCTTGGGGAAATCAGCCAATCACATAACGACACGCCATATTACGTCATGTTTCGGGGAAGACCCTGAATATTTTTACGCGTCGTGTTGACGAAGGGCGGAAAGCTTCTATCTAAACTGCGAAGTTTCATTAAAAATGATGTATTTATAAACAGGCAAAATTCAGTCTGAATTTAGATTACTAGCCTATAGCTTTGTTTCTTGTTGTTAGTGTCGTTCATCAGCTCTTCGTAGTTCATTAAACCCTCTAGTCGGCCAACTAGTGCAAAAAGCTTTACGACTCGAACAGCGGATCGAAAACTGACTTGGTTAAAACAATCATAGTTTTACTGAGACTTACCTGACAAGTGAAATTTTAAGATTTTTCTGCTACTTTTCTTTCTTTCTTTCTTTTTTTTTTTGTAGCTTCTGTCCGACTTTCAGTACCGTAAGCGTTTTGAACTCAAAATGAAGTCCTTTCAACTGCGTATCCTTTGTATATTTGGTTGAATTGCCCGCCAAAAGGGACATTAGCCAATCACATCGAAGGACGCTTCAACTAGTGAGCGAATTTTCTAAGAATAACCGGACGTGATGCAAAATTCCTTTCGGTTCCATCGGTATACTGAACTAAAACGACAACCAAGAGGTCAATTTTATCTGACAAAGACATCATCCAATCACATCGACGGGAACCAAGGTTTTTTCCCCCGGGGGTTTCCCTAATGCTTTTTTACAGACAATATAATATCTATGACTTTCATGAATGTAAGGTCAAAAATATCTGGTGAGTGGGGGCCCCTGATTGTTAGACATTCGATTGATGTGTAACATATGAGAAGTGACTCACGTAATTTACACATCAACCAATCATATCAGAATATGTCGAGCATATTTCGAAAATTCTGCTAGTACGGTATCAGTCTAGGAACTCTATACCCTGGTATCGATGTAGTGCATAAAATACATTCTAAGCCTGTGATTATTCTACTTGACGTATGCATTCATCGCTGAACATTACATAGTCTAGTTAGGTACTTAAAGTCGCAACCAGTATCACAATATTTACTCATTAATTTTAACACCAACTTTAGGACATTGTTTAATAAATTTGCAGTGATAATTATTAAAAGACATACTTTTCCAGAATACATGAAAGTATCGCGATCAGTTCTCCTATAAGTTTCATTGGGAGAGAGCCGCCAATATAAACCCGTATTGTCGGCTCAGAATTGGCGGGCGATAGGAAAATTGCGATACAAAACTTATTGCGATTTTGAGCCGCCAATACGGGTTATATTGACGGTGTTGGAAGAAAATATATTCAATATTGGCTTCGCGACTACGGCCAATACGGGATATATTTTCTCCCAACTAGCCGCCGATATAAACACGTATTGGCAGCTCAAAATCGCAATAAGTTATAAAAAATTACTTGGTTATGAGAAATTTATAAGTATTTATTAGAATTGAGTGGACAAAAACATAAAATGAAGCAACAGTGTCTAGTCTATGTACAAGGTGTATATTTCTGCATCAGCACTTATGTTACAGTCGTTATTTGAGATCAGTGACGAATCGATGGATTGGAAAAGCCAACTATTGTTTTCTCGTCCCGACTTGTTCAGCCAATACCAATGTCGTCTTGCTCAGTCTCACTTCTTCGTAATTTGCACGGTTGTCTTTGAGATGGTGCGTTTCACTACCTCTGTTGTTGTTGTTTGTTGTTTGTTGTTTTTTTTCTTTGGTTTCAGATGTTTAGCGACTGGTTTCGGTTTGGCTGCCGCGGCTGCTCTATTTTTCCCGCCCTTTTTGTGATTCGAACGTTTGGCTGTTTTTGATACGTTTTTCGGTTTAGCCATTTCTGAAAGACAATACCGTCGTTAGAAAAGCTTGGCCAGAGCGTCGTAAAAAAATATTATCATATATCATTATATGTATCGAAGACTAAGTTATCTAGTGTGTAAGAATTAGGGAGAATTGATTCCCAAAGAGCTAAGAATATAGGCAAATTGTGCCGGGTTTTCACACCATAATTCCACTTGTGAAACACTTACTTTATGTCGTCTCATTAGAATCGAAAAAAGTACAGAAAAACTATATCTTGTGGCATTTTGAACTGTATTTCTGGTGCGAATTTACTGGTTACACGATTACTTTCCGTAAAATAAGTATACTTTTCTTGGCAGAAAAATATAAGATAAAATGAAAGAGTTTTGGCTTTTAGCAGAATCCTTTGAACGAATTAGGATACACTTACCTCCTGGGAACTTAGTTTTCTGCTACAAATGAAGAACTTAGCTTTGATACTTCTTCATGAACAGTCTTCAAATCATATACGTTGAACTGCGCGCTTTTTTTCCTGTGGGGGATAGTTGAGTTACTTGACCTGGACGTCAGTCAACTGTTTGACGATTGGCCAGGATTTTAGGAAGGGAATTTAGTGTACGTATAGTTGACCCCTAGCCTGCGTCACATCCGGTCTTTGTTTCTGTTTCTTTTTCTTTCTTGACTTTCGATAATTATTAGTAATTGAATAATTTTAACCCTAACATTTTTTCCAGCTTTTGATTTTTTAAGTTTTCCTGAGTAATGTTTTTTTTTTCGTGCGTGACTTGTTTACCGTGTGCGTTTGAATGGTTTCCTTGGTATAGCGGTTGAATTTCCCGCCTAAAACCGGCATTAGCGAATCACATCCTCGAGTTTGCGGGGATCCCCCTAATCAAACCTAGAAACAAAAAGCACTGAAAAGACGCTAAAAGTGTCAATGAACCGTGAATGAATTTTTGTCCAAGTTTGGATAAAAATTCTTTAATAGAGTGGCTTTAATAATTGAACAGAGATTAGTAGTTAAGTAGTAGTTGTTTTCTTCCGTGTTTATCTGACTAATACACATGGACAAAGCGAAGCAATTTTGTGATTATGATTTTATTCCAAAGCTGACAATATTTAATACACGTTTTTTAAAATTGCTACAAATTATGATTTAGGTCTTTCTTGCAAACAAGACTCTGAGAGCCTTGTAAGATAAACCTTTTATACAGCTTACAAATATGAAAGCGATAAAATAACAAGTGTACAATGAAAAACGTGTACAATATTTTCTAAATCTACTTGAAGCTGTGCATATATAAAGTGCTTAGTCATCAGTTATTGATGCGTTTTAAAACTTTTTCCTCGGAGCTCCGTCGCAAAGTCTCATACTCTTTCTTCTCAAGAACTGGCTTTTCTTTATATGAAGTTAAGTGATGGATTCGACTTCTTTTTGCCCAAGAGTTTTCTTTTTACTTCAGCGACGACGACGGCGTCGGGGATTCTTTCTCGAAACTGTATTCCCCCGTGTGAGGTTGTATGGAAGACTTGACTTTCCTTCTCTCTTCTTAGTACATTTCATGTACTGCCTTTCATTCCGTCCAGGATTCCTTGTTGGTGTATATTCTAATTTGACATCCCGTAAATTGGTGCGGTCCAAGTAGCGGTCAATCTTTTGCCTTCTCCCGTTAAGGTGCTCGCCAGTTCTTCGCTTTAAATTGTTTGTTTTCCCCGCATATATACTTCTATTTCCTTCTTTGAAGGTGTACAAAGCACCTGTCTTAGGTATATTCCTACTTGTTATTGGAATAGTCTTGGAATTGTTTTTGAATCTTCTGCATCCCATTTTCAAAAAAAATCCTTCAGCACTCAAGGTATCGGTTCAGTGTCCACCGGCTTTGCTTGTCTTGGGCGAAATGATCTGAACTCAAAATAGGTCGCCTTTTATAACTTGGATGACATCATACTTGAAAATAGCACTCCGCAAAGTTACTATAAATAGATTGAAATAATGAGATCCCAGGCCTCGTCGAGACTCGGACAAACAAACCGGTCACTTAACAGACGGAGACTGTGATGACTCGTGCATAATCGTGATTAATTTTCCTTTGTAAAACTTATAAGAGAATGTATATGAAAGTTAAGCTAAAAAGTATGAAAATAAAACCTTTCGCGGAACAATTTGTTTCAAAGTTTCAAAGTACTTGCTTCAATAATTCTTCTAGCTAATAACTCAACTTCTGAAAGAAAATTATTCTCGGAAAAAAGACGAGAAAAAAGAGGTGTTTATACGATTTAGGTATCGACGAAAGGTTTTCACTTTTACATCACCATGTTTATATGCATTCGATACGATTTTTGCCGTTCTTAACTCAGGGGCAGTTGCAGGATTTTAAAAAGGGGTGACTGCTCCATGTTCCAGGTTACCGCACTCCAATACCACAGGAAACCCATAAAATGCGGAAAAGGTCAAAATAAGGTGTCTCAGATTGACAGAAATTAAACTTGAGACCTTCAAGCAAGCAGAGTGAAAGGTTTTCAATTATAAATACAATTTTATATTTGTGCACAGGAAGGGGGTGGTGGTGACTTAGTCCCATTAGTCCAGTTGATCCACCCTTGCATACCCTCCTTCTCCCTTGGTATCATTCAACGTTTTATTTTGAGAAGTTTAAACTAAGTGTCTCAGTTAACATGAGTATTATTGTAGTAAATCATTTTTAAATCGTTTAATAAACTAAGGCATGCAGTAGGAATATAAAACTGAGTTTTTAGCTAAAGGAAGACACTGGATTTTGCTCAAACTGATGTTATACAAAATTGTTATTGAAATTATTAAAAAATAGAAATATAAAAATTCTTGGCTAAAAGAAGACAAAAGGATGCTCAAAATATTCTGCTTCAAGTAAGATTATGCTAGGACTGAGTGACCCTTACTTATTTTTGATTTTGCTTCGTATTTTTTTATTTTGTGTTTCCACCTGTTTTGTTGTAGGGTAATTTTTCACCCATCTCATCCTTCAGGCAATCAATATATTTTTTTTCGTTTCTTCCCGGATCGTTCACTGGAACTACCCGTACAAACAGTCGTTTTTTCGCTGTCCTCTTTATTTTTCTACATATGGCTTGTCTTTTCCCTCTCAAATGTTCTTTGATCCTTCGGTTCGGGTTGTTGGACTTTCCAACGTATAGGAGTCGAAGTTTGCCGTTGTTCTTGTCTTTTTCAAATATGCCGTAAATGCCTGGCCTCTTGGTAATCGTTTCGCTTTCAATATTTTCTTCAGGTCCCTTGAGCAACTTCTCGCATACCTTTTTCGTCATGATTTCAATTCTAAAATAATAAAAAATATACATGTTTTACTATAAGTAAAGTGTTTGAGCTAGAATGAATTTTCGAACGTGCTAAACTCGAAGGAATATCATGCAGTATTGACTGTAGCTGTTTGAAAGAAAACGGTTTTTTTTTTGCGCTGTTTGTTTACCGATTGAATAGCCGTCGCACATTCGTCACGGTAGATCGTATCCTTGTCGAAGAAGATCGACTAAATATGGATGTTCTTCGATCGAGATCCAGTAGCATTAGCACACAGACACTTTCCCTAGATTAAATTAGTAATTTTAACTATACCAGGTAATTATTGACCCACATTTAAGTTCACTTTTCAGCTGTCTGATTCCCAGTATTAACTTATTGCATCACCTCATTACATGTCTCTAAACTCTGACCCAAATAAACTAAATTCAAGAAGCTTTAGAAACAGAACACCGGATCGAAAGCTCATTTAAAACAATAATAATTTCAGTCACTTACCTTAAAAACGTCTGTTGAAATTTTAAAGGTTTTCTACAAGTACTGATTGATTTTTGAAGCGCTCTCGACTTGTTCACCGTACTCAAAATGAACACCTTTTCAGTTGCTAGCCTTGGTATATTCGCTAGTTGAATAACCCACCAAAAGAACATTAGCCAATCACATCGAAGGACGCCAAGGATTTCTAGGGGATTCCCCCAATGAGCGCATTTTCTAGAATAAGCTGACGCGACACCACGGCGTGTATCTTCTATTGTATTTCGAAAAGCAATGACAAGAAGGTCAAGAAAAAGCCAGTTGAGGTAGTAATTACATTTCAAACATTATGGAATATTGCTTATATGTTGAAGATATTCAGCAAGAAAATTCCGTTTCATTTCAGTCAGTATAGACATACTTCCCCCCCCCCCCCCCTTTATACTTACTGCTACTACATTAGTAAAGCAATGACAACATTTTTGTCTTCAAAAATAAACTGAGACACCGCAGCGGGGAATTTTCCCTAATCACAATTCGGGGGATCCCTGCTGAATTGCCTAAAGTTTATGTTCTTAATTTGTATTTAATTATCAAGCGTCGAAAAGGATCGTATGTTGCGTACTTCTCTGTTACAGACAACTTTAGTTATAGTTTAATTGTTTGGAACTTTCTGTATTGCATTTCAATAACTAGGTATTGGGGAGTTTGTATTCACTCTGCTGGTCTTGGGCTTTTTCTTTCTGGACTTTCGATAATTATTAGTAATTGAAGAATTTTAACCCTAACATTTTTTCCAGCTTTTGATTTTTTAAGTTTTCTTGAGTAATGTTTTTTTTCGTACGTGATTTGTTTATCGTGTGCGTTTGAATGGTTTCCTTGGTATAGCGGTTGAATTTCTTCCGTGTTTATCTGACTAATACACATGGACAAGGCGAAGCAATTTTGTGATTATGATTTTATTCCAAAGCTGACAATATTTAATACACGTTTTTTAAAATTGCTACAAATTACGATTTAGGTCTATCTTCAGTACAAGACTCTGAGAGCCTTGTAAGATAGACCTTTTATACAGCTTACAAATATAAACTGAGTGATAAAATAACAAGTGTACAATGAAAAACGTGTACAATATTTTCTAAACTACTTGAAACTTTGCATATATAAAGTGTTTAGTCATCAGTTATTGATGCGTTTTAAAACTTTTTTTCTTGGAGCTCCGTCGCAAAGTCTCATACTCTTTCTTCTCAAGAACTGGCTTTTCTTTATTTGAAGTTAAGTGATGGATTCGACTTCTTTTTGCCCAAGAGTTTTCTTTTTACTTCAGCGACGACGACGGCGTCGAAGATTCTTCCTTGAAACTGTATTCCCCCGTGTGAGGTTGTATGGAAGACTTGAGCTTCCTTCTCTCTTCTTGATTTTTTTCATGTACTGCCTTTCTTTTCGTCCAGGATTCCTTGTTGGTGTACATTCTAATCTGATATTCCGTAAATTGGTGCGGTCCAAGTAGCGGTCAATCTTTTGCCTTCTCCCGTTAAGATGCTCGCCAGTTCTTCGCTTCAAATTATTTGTTTGCCCCGCATAAATACTCCTTTTTCCTTTTTTGATCTTGTACACACCACTTGTCTTAGGAATGTTTTTGCTTGTAATCGAAAATTTCTTGGAACGGTTTTGGGATTTTCTGCGTGCCATTTCAATAACAATTCTTGAGTAGTCAAGTTATCGGAGTCGTGTTCCCTCTGCTTATCTTTGGAGAAATGACCTGAGCCCTCAATTATTCGCCTTTTATAACTAGGATGACGTCATACATAAGAAATTTTCGCTAATAAAAAGTCGGGGAATTCCCTATCTATATGTTGTGTGTCACGCAATAACCGCATTCTCTAGGAATAATCTGACTTGTCGAAAAATCTGATAAAAACAAGGGTTTCTACCATTCTTTCGTTCGGCGAGAGGCGGCTGTCAGTTTTTACATAACCTCGTTATTCAGTAACATAATTCTTGCTGTTCCCAACCTCCCTCTTCCTTGTCACTATATTCAACGCTTCAGTGAGAAGGCTAATAAGCTTTGATTACCGTAAATCCTCTATTAAGAGAGGGATTTTTGGAGAGGGCTTGATAGAGAGGGGAGGCTTATTGATTTTTAGCCGAAACGAAGCAAGTTCTACGCATTCAGAATATAATAAGATATGAAAACTTTATTCCAACATGGTAAACTCAGGATTAAACTGAAGTATTACTATGGACTGTCTCGCATAACCTATAGGGATGTTAATGGCATGGTATATGCATTGTTCAAATTACACGGTATTTTCAACATTTGATTCACTTGTGTTAGTCTCAACTATGATTTACCTTGATTGTGAATTTAGTTATGAGGGGAGGGGAGGGGGCTTAAAAGAGAGGGGGGCTTAATAATTTTCTTCCTTAAAAAAGGGGGGCTCAATAATTTAAGAGAGAGTACTTATTTACAGGAGCCGAACCTAATGACATCAAATTATTATCCATTGTTCTCGATGTGTCTATTTTATTTAAACGCATATAATCACTTTATACTTAAACGAGTTAAAATTAATTTAGTACAATACTACTATGTCAACTAAGGCATGTGTACAGTAGAAATATAAAAGTTCTTGTTTCAGGAAGGCAGATTTGACGCACAAAATGTTATACAAAATTCTATTTCAAATTATTAAAAAAGTATGTACAGTAGAAATATAAAAGTTATTTGAGGAAGGCAGATTGATGATCAAAATTTACAAAAAATAAAAATGTTTTTGGAAGAAACTATAAAATGGTCAAAAACAACGTAGGAGTGACGTTTACTTATTTTTGGTTTTCCTTCGACGTGCTTTTGTCTTTTTAGATTTTGAATTTCCACCTGTTTTATTGTAGGGTAATTTTTTACCCATCTCATCCTTCATGCAATCAATAAACTTCTTTTCGTTCCTTCCAGGATCGTACACTGGAACTTCCTGTACAAACAGTCGCTTTTTCGCTGTCCTCTTTATTTTTCTGTCAATCGCTTGGTCATCGCCTCTCAAATGTTCTTTAATCCTTCGGTTCGGGTTGTTGGACTTTCCAACGTATAGAAGTCGAAGTCTGTTGTTCCGCTTTCCTTTTTCTGATATCGCATAAATGCCCGGCCTCTTGGAAATCGTTTTGCTTTTGATAAGTTCTTTAGGGGCCTTGAGCAACTTCTCGCATACCTTTTTTGTCATAATTTTAGTTCTGAAATCATAAAAAATATACTTGTTTTACTATAAGTAAAGTGTTTGAGCTAGAATGAATTTTCGAACGTGCTAAACTCGAAGGAATATCATGCAGTATTGGTTGTAGCTGTTTGAAAGAAAACGGTTTTTTTTTGCGCTGTTTGTTTACCGATTGAGTAGCCGTCGCACAGTCGTCACGGTAGATCGCATCCTTGTCGAAGAAGATCGACTAAATATGGATGTTCTTCGATCGAGATCCAGTAGCATTACCACACAGACACTTTCCCTAGATTAAATTAGTAATTTTAACTATACCAGCTAACTTCTGACCCACATTTATGTTCGCTTTTCAGCTGTCTGATTCCCAGTATTAACTTATTGCATCACCTCATTACATGTCTCTAAACTCTGACCCAAATAAACTAAATTCAAGAAGCTTTAGAAACAGAACACCGGATCGAAAGGTGATTTGGAACAATAATGATTTCAGTCACTTACCTTAAAAACGCCTGTTGAAATTTTAAAGGTTTTCTACAAGTACTGATTGATTTTTGAAGCGTTCTCGACTTGTTCACCTTGCTCAAAATGAACTCCTTGATATATTCGCTAGTTGAATAAACCACCAAAGGGACTTTAGCCAATCACATCGAAGGACGCCAAGGATTTCTAGGGGATTCCCCCAATGAGCGCACGACGCGTATCTTCTATTGTATTTCGAAAAGCAATGACAAGAAGGTCAAGAAAAAGCCAGTTGAGGTAGTAATTACATTTCAAACATTGTGGAATTTTACTTATACGTTGAAGATATTCAGCAAGAAAATTCCTTTTCATTTCAGTCAGTATAGACATACTTTTTCCCCCTTTATACTTACTGCTACTACATTAGTAAAGCAATGACAACATTTTTGTCTTCAAAAATAAACTGAGACACCGCAGCGGGGAATTTTCCCTAATTAAAATTCGGGGGATCCCTGAATTGCCTAAAGTTTATGTTCTTAATTCGTATTTTATTATCAAGCGTCGAAAAGGATTGTATGTTTGCGTACTTCTCTGTTACAGACAACTTTAGTTATGGTTTAATTGTTTGGAACTTTCTGTATTGCATTTCAATAACTATCCTTCAGCACACAAGGTATCGGGGAGTTTGTATTCACTCTGCTTGTCTTGGGTGAAATGAGCTGAACACACAATTATCAACAAGAGTGGGATTTTTCCCATGCAAAGCTACTGATTTTTTCCTCATGGCTAGAATACTTTAAAGAGATTTCAGTTAGAGACAGAAAAGACGACCACGTTTGTTTAGTCAGTACTGATGCAATTTTAATTTGCTCATTCTTGTGACATTTTTCTTACTACAATACGCCTGATTGCGAATTATCCTATGTATAAAAATGGTGTTTTTGCATCATCTCACGACTGTATAAGTTGTTGTTACGGTCTGTCTGACCGTTTCCTTTATTTTTGCTGTCTTTTTTCGTGGTTTCGAAGCACTTTTTTTTGTCGTTTTTTTAACCACCAGCTTTCGTGTCTTGGGTGTGCATGTAGCTCCTTTGGAGTTGCTCTTACGTTTTCCCATATCTGAAACGTAAAATAACTTACTTTCAAATAAATTTAAATCATAATTTCAAGCTTGTAGTCAATCTTTTTTTCCCCCTGTAAACAGTTCATGACCTTCTTCAAACAAGAGTTACATAGTGTGAAAAACAACACCTCATTTGCATTATCGGTTTCCAAGAAATGCAGTTGTGCAGAACTCGGTTATTGTTTTTCTTGGAAAATGGGATTACTTTCTTTCGAAAATATCAAGCTTCTTTTGAGTACTGCTATAATTATAGTTTTGAATAGGCATGAAATCATAGTTCTTGATGAACTTTTAAAACGTAATGATTATCACCACAAAACATTCGCTCAATTTAATCCCTACTTTTCTAACAATATTCGACTGATCATAGTTAGTACCTGATTTGAATCGAATTAGAAAGAAACTCGAAAGAGAGAGGCCAATAATTTGAACATTGTCAGTTTATAGATTTATAACTGATGGATTCAGGAACACTCTTTCTTGTCTTTCACATTGTATAACACTCGTTTTCGAATATCTAAGATTTATCAGGAAAAGAATTGAACATTTTCGTCGCGAATAAAATTGAATTGTCATATATTACTGGTTTTCGAACATATGCGTTTTCTTGAGTGGAAATATTCAACATTTTCGTAGCGTATTAAATTGGACTGTCATGTATTACTGGTTTACGAACATATGCGTTTTCTTGAGTGGAAATATTCAATATTTTCGTCGCGTATTAAATTGGACTGTCATTATTACTGGTTTTCGAACACATGCGTTTTCTTGAGTGGAAATGTTCAATATTTTCGTCGCGTATTAAATTGGACTGTCATATACTACTGGTTTACGAACATATGCGTTTTCTTGAGTGGAAATATTCAATATTTTCGTCGCGAATAAAATTGGACTGTCATGTATTACTGGTTTTCGAACACATACGTTTTTGAGTGGAAATATTCAATATTTTCGTCGCGTATTAAATTGGACTGTCATTATTACTGGTTTTCGAACATATGCGTTTTCTTGAGTGGAAATATTCAACATTTTCGTCGCGTATTAAATTGGACTGTCATTATTACTGGTTTTCGAACATATGCGTTTTCTTGAGTGGAAATATTCAATATTTTCGTCGCGAATAAAATTGGACTGTCATATTACTGGTTTACGAACACATACGTTTTCATTGTGGCGTATTTGCAGAGTTATTTCTCTTCAGTAACAGACATCGGAAAACTGTATTGCAAATCATCTGACTGTAAATTTTTGAAGTTGAAGTTTCTTACCTTAACTGATGGTGATGCGGTGTGAAAATGTTTATGAAATAGATTTTTTCACTGAGCGTCTTCAGAAGTGAACTAAGATAGAATGTGTAGCATTTGATAGTTGAATGGCGAGTCTGGATTATGTTACCAGTAAGACTGATTATGACGGACCAATCACAGCTCTAGTTTTGGGGGAATTCTCCTGTGAGCGACTGATGCCATATTTTCTTATATTTACGAATAAATTTCGCTTTAGAAAAGTTATATTTCTTTCCAATTTTTTTCCTTATAAAATAAACAAAAAAAAAACAACCTAATTTTGACCAAAAAGCGATTTGAAAATGCCGATTTCCCATGCATGGTGTGGTAATTATAGATGCTTGAATTTCCATCTAAGTTTGGATAAAAGTTCTGTAATAGAGTAGTTTTACCGGCTTAACCCATGAAATATAAACACAGACAAGACGAAGCAATTTTTTGTGATTATGATTTTATTTGAAGCTTTTTAAATTCAGCCTAATCAATACAAACTAAAGGTATTTTCTACAAAGAAATGTCTTGAACTAGTATGATATTTTTTAAACATACTTAAAGCTGTGCACATAAAAATGTATATAGCCTGCGTAGCAGGCGGTTCGCGTTAGTTCTTAGACAATGACAATGATTTATTTAGTACTACGTCCGTCGTCAAGTCTCTCTCTCTTTCGCCTTCTTGAGCAACGGCTTCTTTATAGTGAAGTTCACTTGAGTGACTGAGATTCTAATTCAGTTCATTTTACATTCCTTAGCGGTTGCGACGGCGTCTAGAGCTCTTTCTTGCCGAAACAGCATTCCCAGCCGTAAAATTGAATGGAAGACTTTGCCGTCCTTCCTTCTTCTTGATCCTATTCAAGTGTTGCTTTTCTTTACTTCCAGGATTCCTCATGGGTTTATATGCTAATTTGACATTCCGTAAATTGGTACGGCGCAAGTAGCGGTCAATGTTTTGCCTTCTCCCGTTGAGATGTTCCAGAACTCTTCTCTTCAAATTATTCGTTTTTCCGCCGTATTGAGTTCTATTTCCTTTCTCGAAGGAATATAAAGCACTTTTTTTAGGAATTTTCGTGCTTGTTATTGGAATTTTCTTTGTTTGGAATTTTCGGTTAGCCATTTTCAAGAAATATCTTTCAACATTCAAGTTATCGGAGTTCTGTTCAGTTCGGTTCTCTGGTTGTCTTTGGCGAAATGATCTGAACTCACAATTACTCGCCTTTTATAACTTGGATGACGTCATAACTCTTTTAAATTAACCAATCACATGCAACCTATCAGGAGGTTTCTTAAAAAAAACAATGATCTTAAATTTCCGAGAAAAACAATTTATGATAAAAATTTTTAAGATAAAAAAAAATGAAATTTTTATGATACATTTTTTATGATTCACTCTGCTTGTCTTGCGGGAAATGAGTTAAACACACAATTAACTTCCAGTGGATCAGTTTTTCCCATACAAAGCTATTTTTTAGGCCAGAATATTCAGTAATTTTACAGACAAAAAAAGACAATTTGTTTAGTCAGTACATGTGATGCATTTTTTAATCTTCTCAGTTTCTCGCCATTTATAAAACAATTACAAATTCAACATGTCTATCGTTTATTTATGTAGATGGTTTTTTTCTTTTAAAAGCATGTTTATAAAAAGGTTTATAGCCGGTGATTTCGAAGCTTTCTCTTCGTGATTCTTACAATTTCATAGGGAGTCACGAAGCCGACGAGAAATGAGTCGCGACAAAAGTCGAGGAGCGGAGCGACGAGCCTACTTGTAGCTTCGCTCCTCGCAAAATAGTCTTGTTGCTCCGCTCCTCGCATAAACAAGGAACCTCTAGCACCCAGGGTAAAAGACTGTCGAAACGTTTGTAGAACTAAGATATATAGCTGAGAATATCCGTAGATAACTATAAAAATCACTTAAATAAAAGGAGTTTTTTAACTATATTTTAGTGGTATTTTTTAGCGTTTCTTGGCTTCATGGCAGGTAGTTCAAATCTCCAGTTCTTGCTGGTCTTTTGTTTGATGTTCATTAATGTTATTTTGCCTCCCCGACTGCTAACGGCATCAGTGATAGTGAACTGTCTACTATAACTTCTTCTCTTACTTCTTAACCTTGCGTTGGCGAGGCTGGGTACTTTACGCTTTGGGGCCATTCTGAAGAAGAACAATATCAGTGGATCCGAAA
This sequence comes from Anthopleura sola, assembly GCA_023349425.1. Classification (NCBI taxonomy): domain Eukaryota; kingdom Metazoa; phylum Cnidaria; class Anthozoa; order Actiniaria; family Actiniidae; genus Anthopleura; species Anthopleura sola. The sequence continues at coordinate 11,578,475 of JALHLI010000004.1, read as the reverse complement.
TAATATAAACAGTATAGGTCAATGAAAATATTACCTAAACCTGTACTGGTATCAAGGGTTTCTTGTGGATACTGAACTAGGCGATCGGCAAGATTGGAATTACGCACTAAGCACCTTCGGGTACTGACATTTTCCATTTTCTGTCTCTTAACTTCAGCGAGAGGGAAGAACAAGGATTTAGGTATCTTTGCCTTCGTTAACCGACTCTATCGCTACCGTTTTCCACTCCATTCATGATATGATCCGTTTTCAAGAGAAAACTAATAAAACTTTGTGTGCTGTTTTCATTGTTCACACTAGGGCTCGCTAAGGCTCCGTTTTTCAAGTGTTATATATGATTTCAGTTATTCGGAAAAAATCATCTGATTTTCGTAGCGTATTAGTGTGGACTGTATACTTTTACTCGTTTTCTGAGGGGGAAATTCAACATTTTCGTAGTGAATTCTTTGTGCGTCATTAGCTTTGGCGGGGCCTCAATTTGCAGAAACGGCCTCAAATTTAATCAACACCCTGAAATATCAGAAAGCAGTATTGCAAATTTCAATGGAAGTTGGAGTTTCTTACCTTCACTGTTGCAACACAATTTTTGGCAATACAGATTCTTTACAAAGAAACAGCTCTTATCCTTTGCGCGTCTTGAAATGAAGGAAAATGGGATGGGTCAGCGTTTTATAGTTGATGCCGGATTTCTGGGTTCTTGCCAAGAAGATTTTGCCTGACCAATCACATCTCTAGTTTAAGAAATATTTTGGGGGAATTCCCTTTCAAGTTACGTCATGTTTTTGTTCCAAGAAAAATGTGCAAGTAAGCAGTTTTATGGATTCAAAGTTTCGTAAAGGCGATAATTCCATTATATTTGAGTCTGTTTAGAGGACTACAACCTACCTTTTATCCACACCTTTCTAGGCTTGTTACATAGTGCGACTTTTTACGGAAAAGTAACAACAAGATCAAGAAAACTAAGGAAATTTTTAAACAAAAATTCGGGTGGGGAATTCCCGCCCTCAATTGCCACCTGTAATGAGAATTATATTTACTTCACGTTTTTATTTTCACATGCAGATACTCTTTATTGTATGTAATCTTTCGCACTAACATTTTGCTTTAGAAAAATTATACCTATCTCAGTCCTAATATTTTCCAGTAATAACAATTTCCCCCCGATTTAAATCGGAAAGTAATTCCAAAAGAAAAACGTTTTATCTCTGATAATGTTATCCTAGTTCCTGTCATATCACTCTGTTTACACAACACAGTCAAATATCAAATTGACTTGTTCTCGTCCATATCTGCATAATTTTCATCGAAGTTTGGATAAAAGTTCTGCAATCTTGGATTCTATTCCTGACGACTTAAAATCAAATAGCCGCGGTTGCTTCAAAAAATTTTAATCAATTGTTTTCTTAAAGAATATTAACTTGGTATATTGATGTATCTTCTTGTTTAATGCTCATGTTTTCAGCATCATGTATAATATCCTATCTATAAAACATAAGTAGATTTAAATGACGAGGTTCTGTTGGAAGAACCCGAAAAACATTCCCTGCTGTATTTTTGTGGCTGCTATTTCAATGGTGGTTTATTCTTGCTTTTTTGCAATTTGTAAATCTTAATTAAAAGGGTTAACGATTTGTTATTAATTATGTATTGTTATTAATATTGTTCATATTTAACGACATTCTACCTGTTATTATAATTGTTTTGGAAATCTATGTATTTTTATAATATACGACAAAACGCTTATTTCACGACTTTTCTTGGATTATGTCATGGAACAAATACATGACGTAGCTCGCAAGGGAATTCCCCCAAAATATTCCTCAAACCAGAGATGTGATTGGTCCGGCAAAATCAGCTACTTGGCAACAATCTAGAAATCATTCAACTATTAAATGGTACGTAGCCCATTTTCCTTCACTTCTCAAGACGCTCGGTGAATGAGAACAGTTGATTTAGAATCTGTTTAGTGAAAATCTTTATCGCTAAAAGTAAAGGTAAGAAACTTCAGCTTCAATCACAATTTGCACTCAGATTTGTAATACCGTTTTCTGATATTTTCTTATTAAGAGAAATGATTATGCAAGTTATTTGACCACTAAATCACTACGAAAATATTGCTTTTTTTTGCCTTACACTCAAATTGTATCTGTTCAAAAAGCAGTAATGTATGATAGTCCACACTAATATGCTATGAAATCATTTCTACTCCAGAGAAAAGTAGACATTTTTGAATTGTTCAACTCGTATCGTATGTTGGTAATACGCAGAGAGAAAAGTAGACATTTGTGAATTGTTCAACTCGTATCGTATGTTGGTAATACGCAGAGAGAAAAGTAGACATTTTTGAATTGTTCAACTCGTATCTTCGTAATACGCAGAGAGAAAAGTAGACATTTTTGAATTGTTCAACTCGTATCTTAATACGCAGAGAGAAAAGTAGACATTTGTGAATTGTTCAAATCGTATCTTCGTAATACGCAGAGAGAAAAGTAGACATTTGTGAATTGTTCAAATCGTATCTTCGTAATACGCAGAGAGAAAAGTAGACATTTTTGAATTGTTCAAATCGTATCTTGGTAATACGCAGAGAGAAAAGTAGACAGAAAAGAAAAGAAACAGATTCTTTACAATGAAACAGTTCTTATCCTTTGCGCGTCTTCAGAAGAAGTGGGTCAGCGTTTAATAGTTAATGCCGGATTTCTGAGTTCTTGCCAAGAAGATTTTGCCTGACCAATCACATCTCTAGTTTAAGAAATATTTTGGGGGAATTCCCTTTCAAGTTACGTCATGTTTTTGTTCCAAGAAAAATGTGCAAGTAAGAAGTTTTTATTGATCGTTTTTTTAAATAATCCGTTTACAGTTTTTATGTTTCGTTAAATTCCTGCGAGGATATTTGACTTTGTATAATAGGAATTAAATTTTCTACTTTCCCTTACGTTTTAAGTATGTGCAGTTTTTTAGACTTGCTTGTTTTTGCAAGTACAGCGAATTTTGTTTTATTATTTCCGTTTTTTGAGCTGCATACAGCTCATTTGAATATTAGCAGAACTCATCAGCATCGAAAAGTGCGAAAAGTTCACTTGAGTGACTGAGATTCTAATTCAGTTCATTTTACCTAAAGGTTTTCGTTTTTTTTCTTAGCGGTTGCGACGGCGTCTAGAGCTCTTTCTTGCCGAAACAGCATTCCCAGCCGTAAAATTGAATGGAAGACTTTGCCGTCCTTCCTTCTTCTTGATCCTATTCAGGTGTTGCTTTTCTTTACTTCCAGGATTCCTCATGGGTTTATATGCTAATTTGACATTCCGTAAATTCGTACGGCGCAAGTAGCGGTCAATCTTTTGCCTTCTCCCGTTGAGATGTTCCAGAACTCTTCTCTTCAAATTATTCGTTTTTCCGCCATATAGAGTTCTATTTCCTTTCTCGAAGGAATACAAAGCACCTTTCTTAGGAATTTTCGTGCTTGTTATTGGAATTTTCTTTGTTTGGAATTTTCGGTTAGCCATTTTCAAGAAATATCTTTCAACATTCAAGTTATCGGAGTTCTGTTCAGTTCGGTTCTCTGGTTGTCTTTGGCGAAATGATCTGAACTCACAATTACTCGCCTTTTAAAACTTGGATGACGTCATAACTCTTTTAAATTAACCAATCACATGCAATAGTTAATAGTTAATAGTTAATGCCGGATTTCTGGATTCGAATTCCCTCGCAAGTTACGTCATGTATTTATGGATTCAAAGTTTCGTAAAGGCGATAATTCCATTATATTTGAGCCTGTTTAGAGAACTACGAGGTACCTTTTATCCACACCCTTCTAAGCTTGATATATAGTGCGACTTTTTACGGAAAAGTAACAACAAGATCAAGAAAATTAAGGAAATTTTTAAACAAAAATTCGGGTGGGGAATTCCCGCCCTCAATTGCCACCTGTAATGAGAATTATATTTACTTAATGTTTTTATTTTCACATGCAGATACTCTTTATTGTATGTAATCTTTCGCACTAACATTTTTCCATAGAAAAATTATACCTATCTCAGTCCTAATATTTTCCAGTAATAACAATTTCCCCCCGATTTAAATCGGAAAGTAATTTCAAAAGAAGAACCTTTTATCTCTAATAATGTTATCCTAGTTCCCATCATATCACTCTGTTTACACAACACAGTCAAATATCAAATTGACTTGTTCTCGTCCATATCTGCATAATTTTCATCGAAGTTTGGATAAAAGTTCTGCAATCGTGGATTCTATTCCTGATGACTTAAAATCAAATAGCTTAAAAACTTGGTTGCTTAAAAAACTCTTAATCAATTGTTTTCTTAAAGAATATTAACTTGGTATATAAATGTATCTCCTTGTTTAATGCTCATGTTTTCAGCATCATTAGCAGTTATTCGCCGAAGGCGAAGTGATTATCGATAATTATTTACCGAGCGGCGAGTCTAAAAAGAAGGTTTATTGGCGTAAGTAATTCTTATAGTTAAATAAGAGTTATTCTAACAATTAGTATTTCCTGGCCTTTCTTGTAGTCCGTCTGGGAGTGACACTGGGTATTTCAAATTTCCTGTTCATGCTGGCCTTTTCGTTGATGTTTATGAATTTTCTTATTTTGCCTCCCCGACCTTTAACGGTACTGAAAGTGAACTGTCCACCATAACTTTCTCTGGTACTTCTTAACCTTGCGTTGTAGAAGCTGGGTACTTTTGGAGGTGCCATTAGTCTGAAGTAGAAGAAGAAGAATATCAGTGGAAATAATTTAAACAGAATAGGTCAATGAAAATATTACAAAAACCTGTATTGGTATCAAGGGTTTTTCTGCCCTTGAATTATTTGTGAATACTGAACAAGGCAACCAGCAAGATTGGAATTCTGCACTATGAGCACCTTCGAGTACATTTTCCATTTTCTTTCTCTTAACTTCAGCGAGAGGGAAGAACAAGGATTCAGGTATCTTTGCCTTCGTTAACCGACTCTATCGCTACCGTTTTCCACTCCATCCATGATATGATCCGTTTTCAAGAGAAAACCAATAAAACTATTTGAAGTGTAGCTTTTCGTTAGCGTGCTGTTTTCATTGTTCACACTAGGGCTTGATGAGGCTCCGTTTTCAAGTGTTTTTATATATGATTTATTCGGGGAAAATCAATTTTCGTAGCGTGTTATTGTGGACTGTATATTACTCGTTTCGTGAGGGGAAAAAATCAACATTTTCATACTAGCGAATTAAGTGTTTTTAAGTGTTTTTAAATACGTCAGTTATTCGGGAAAAATCATCTGATTTTCGTAGCGTATTATTGTGGACTGTATACTTTTACTCGTTTTCTGAGGGGGAAGTTCAACATTTTCGTAGTGAATTCTTTGTGCGTCATTAGCTTTGGCGGTGCCTCAATTTGCAGAAACGGCCTCAAATTTAATCAATACCCTGAAATAGCCTGCAGAATCATTTCTCTTAACAAAATATCAGAAAGCAGTATTGCAAATTTCAATGGAAGTTGAAGTTTCTTAACTTAACTGTTGCAACACGATTTTTGACGAAACAGATTCTTTACAATGAAACAGTTCTTATCCTTTGCGCGTCTTCAGAAGAAGTGGGTCAGCGTTTAATAGTTAATGCCGGATTTCTGAGTTCTTGCCAAGAAGATTTTGCCTGACCAATCACATCTCTAGTTTAAGAAATATTTTGGGGGAATTCCCTTTCAAGTTACGTCATGTTTTTGTTCCAAGAAAAATGTGCAAGTAAGCAGTTTTTATTGATCGTTTTTTTAAATAATCCGTTTACAGTCTTTATGTTTCGTTAAATTCCTGCGAGGATATTTGACTTTGTATAATAGGAATTAAATTCTCTACTTTCCCTTACGTTTTAAGTCTGTGCAGTTTTTTAGACTTGCTTGTTTTTGCAAGTACAGCGAATTTTGTTTTATTATTTCCGTTTTTTGAGCCCCATACAGCTCATTTGAATATTAGCAGAACTCATCAGCATGGAAAAGTGCGATATACGAATTCGCTCTAACACCCTAAAAAAGCCTGCAGAATCATTTCTCTTGGTAAAATATCAAAATAAAAAAGGTATTGCAAATCTGACTGTAAATTTTTGAAGTTGAAGTTTCTTACCTTAACCGATGGTGATGCGGTGTGAAAATTTTTATGCAATAGATTTTTTCACTGAGCTTCTTCAGAAGTGAACTAAGATGTAATGTGTAGCATTTGATAGTTGAATGGCGAGTCTGGATTATGTTACCAGTAAGACTGATTATGACGGACCAATCACAGCTCTAGTTTTGGGGGAATTCTCCTGTGAGCGACTGATGCCATATTTTCTTATATTTACGAATAAATTTCGCTTTAGAAAAGTTATATTTCTTTCCAATTTTTTTCCTTATAAAATAAACAAAACAAAAAACAACCTAATTTTGACCAAAAAGCAATTTGAAAATGCCGATTTCCCATGCATGGTGTGGTAATTATAGATGCTTGAATTTCCATCTAAGTTTGGATAAAAGTTCTGTAATAGAGTAGTTTTACCGGCTTAACCCATGAAATATAAACACAGACAAGACGAAGCAATTTTTTGTGATTATGATTTTATTTGAAGCTTTTTAAATTCAGCCTAATCAATACAAACTAAAGGTATTTTCTACAAAGAAATGTCTTGAACTAGTATGATATTTTTTAAACATACTTAAAGCTGTGCACATAAAAATGTATATAGCCTGCGTAGCAGGCGGTTCGCGTTAGTTCTTAGACAATGACAATGATTTATTTAGTACTACGTCCGTCGTCAAGTCTCTCTCTCTTTCGCCTTCTTGAGCAACGGCTTCTTTATAGTGAAGTTCACTTGAGTGACTGAGATTCTAATTCAGTTCATTTTACATAAAGGTTTTTTTTCTTAGCGGTTGCGACGGCGTCTAGAGCTCTTTCTTGCCGAAACAGCATTCCCCGCCGTAAAATTGAATGGAAGACTTTGACGTCCTTCCTTCTTCCTGATCCTATTCAAGTGTTGCTTTTCTTTACTTCCAGGATTCCTCGTGGGTTTATATGCTAATTTGACATTCCCTAAATTGGTACGGCCCAAGTAGCGGTCAATGTTTTGCCTTCTCCCGTTGAGATGTTCCAGAACTCTTCTCTTCAAATTATTCGTTTCTCCGCCATATAGAGTTCTATTTCCTTTCTCGAAGGAATACAAAGCACCTTTCTTAGGAATTTTCGTGCTTGTTATTGGAATTTTCTTTGTTTGGAATTTTCGGTTAGCCATTTTCAAGAAATATCTTTCAACATTCAAGTTATCGGAGTTCTGTTCAGTTCGGTTCTCTGGTTGTCTTTGGCGAAATGATCTGAACTCACAATTACTCGCCTTTTAAAACTTGGATGACGTCATAACTCTTTTAAATTAACCAATCACATGCAATAGTTAATAGTTAATAGTTAATGCCGGATTTCTGGATTCGAATTCCCTCGCAAGTTACGTCATGTATTTATGGATTCAAAGTTTCGTAAAGGCGATAATTCCATTATATTTGAGCCTGTTTAGAGAACTACGAGGTACCTTTTATCCACACCCTTCTAAGCTTGATATATAGTGCGACTTTTTACGGAAAAGTAACAACAAGATCAAGAAAATTAAGGAAATTTTTAAACAAAAATTCGGGTGGGGAATTCCCGCCCTCAATTGCCACCTGTAATGAGAATTATATTTACTTAATGTTTTTATTTTCACATGCAGATACTCTTTATTGTATGTAATCTTTCGCACTAACATTTTTCCATAGAAAAATTATACCTATCTCAGTCCTAATATTTTCCAGTAATAACAATTTCCCCCCGATTTAAATCGGAAAGTAATTTCAAAAGAAGAACCTTTTATCTCTAATAATGTTATCCTAGTTCCCATCATATCACTCTGTTTACACAACACAGTCAAATATCAAATTGACTTGTTCTCGTCCATATCTGCATAATTTTCATCGAAGTTTGGATAAAAGTTCTGCAATCGTGGATTCTATTCCTGATGACTTAAAATCAAATAGCTTAAAAACTTGGTTGCTTAAAAAACTCTTAATCAATTGTTTTCTTAAAGAATATTAACTTGGTATATAAATGTATCTCCTTGTTTAATGCTCATGTTTTCAGCATCATTAGCAGTTATTCGCCGAAGGCGAAGTGATTATCGATAATTATTTACCGAGCGGCGAGTCTAAAAAGAAGGTTTATTGGCGTAAGTAATTCTTATAGTTAAATAAGAGTTATTCTAACAATTAGTATTTCCTGGCCTTTCTTGTAGTCCGTCTGGGAGTGACACTGGGTATTTCAAATTTCCTGTTCATGCTGGCCTTTTCGTTGATGTTTATGAATTTTCTTATTTTGCCTCCCCGACCTTTAACGGTACTGAAAGTGAACTGTCCACCATAACTTTCTCTGGTACTTCTTAACCTTGCGTTGTAGAAGCTGGGTACTTTTGGAGGTGCCATTAGTCTGAAGTAGAAGAAGAAGAATATCAGTGGAAATAATTTAAACAGAATAGGTCAATGAAAATATTACTAAAACCTGTATTGGTATCAAGGGTTTTTCTGCCCTTGAATTATTTGTGAATACTGAACAAGGCAACCAGCAAGATTGGAATTCTGCACTATGAGCACCTTCGAGTACATTTTCCATTTTCTTTCTCTTAACTTCAGCGAGAGGGAAGAACAAGGATTCAGGTATCTTTGCCTTCGTTAACCGACTCTATTGCTACCGTTTTCCACTCCATCCATGATATGATCCGTTTTCAAGAGAAAACCAATAAAACTATTTGAAGTGTAGCTTTTCGTTAGCGTGCTGTTTTCATTGTTCACACTAGGGCTTGATGAGGCTCCGTTTTCAAGTGTTTTTATATATGATTTATTCGGGGAAAATCAATTTTCGTAGCGTGTTATTGTGGACTGTATATTACTCGTTTCGTGAGGGGAAAAAATCAACATTTTCATACTAGCGAATTAAGTGTTTTTAAGTGTTTTTAAATACGTCAGTTATTCGGGAAAAATCATCTGATTTTCGTAGCGTATTATTGTGGACTGTATACTTTTACTCGTTTTCTGAGGGGGAAGTTCAACATTTTCGTAGTGAATTCTTTGTGCGTCATTAGCTTTGGCGGTGCCTCAATTTGCAGAAACGGCCTCAAATTTAATCAATACCCTGAAATAGCCTGCAGAATCATTTCTCTTAACAAAATATCAGAAAGCAGTATTGCAAATTTCAATGGAAGTTGAAGTTTCTTAACTTAACTGTTGCAACACGATTTTTGACGAAACAGATTCTTTACAATGAAACAGTTCTTATCCTTTGCGCGTCTTCAGAAGAAGTGGGTCAGCGTTTAATAGTTAATGCCGGATTTCTGAGTTCTTGCCAAGAAGATTTTGCCTGACCAATCACATCTCTAGTTTAAGAAATATTTTGGGGGAATTCCCTTTCAAGTTACGTCATGTTTTTGTTCCAAGAAAAATGTGCAAGTAAGCAGTTTTTATTGATCGTTTTTTTAAATAATCCGTTTACAGTCTTTATGTTTCGTTAAATTCCTGCGAGGATATTTGACTTTGTATAATAGGAATTAAATTCTCTACTTTCCCTTACGTTTTAAGTCTGTCGGTTTTTTAGACTTGCTTGTTTTTGCAAGTACAGCGAATTTTGTTTTATTATTTCCGTTTTTTTAGCCCCATACAGCTCATTTGAATATTAGCAGAACTCATCAGCATGGAAAAGTGCGATATACGAATTCGCTCTAACACCCTAAAAAAGCCTGCAGAATCATTTCTCTTGGTAAAATATCAAAATAAAAAAGGTATTGCAAATCTGACTGTAAATTTTTGAAGTTGAAGTTTCTTACCTTAACTGATGGTGATGCGGTGTGAAATTTTTTATGAAATAGATTTTTTTTCACTGAGCGTCTTCAGAAGTGAACTAAGATAGAATGTGTAGCATTTGATAGTTGAATGGCGAGTCTGGATTATGTTAAAGTAAGACTGATTATGACGGACCAATCACAGCTCTAGTTTTGGGGGACTGATTCCCCTGTGAGCGACTGATGCCATATTTTATTATCTTTACGAATAAATTTCGCTTTAGAAAAGTGATATTTCTTTCCAATTTTTTTCCTAATAAAATAAACAAAAAAAAACCCCTAATTTTGACCAAAAAGCAATTTGAAAATGCCGATTTCCCATTCATGGTGTGGTAATAGATGCATGAATTTCCATCTAAGTTTGGATAAACGTTCTGTAATAGAGTAGTTTTACCGGCTTAACCCATGAAATATAAACACAGACAAGACGAAGCAATTTTTTGTGATTATGATTTTATTTGAAGCTTTTTAAATTCAGCATAATCAATACAAACTAAAGGTATTTTCTACAAAGAAATGTCTTAAACTAGTATGATATTTTGTAAACATACTTAAAGCTGTGCACATAAAAGTGCTTATTTATTGATGCATTTCTTGAGAAACGGCTTCTATATGTGAAGTTCACTTGAGTGACTGAGATTCTAATTCAGTTCATTTTACCTAAAGGTTTTCGTTTTTTTTCTTAGCGGTTGCGACGGCGTCTAGAGCTCTTTCTTGCCGAAGCAGCATTCCCAGCCTTAAAATTGCATGGAAGACTTTTCCGTCCTTCGTTTTTCTTGATCGACTTCAAGTACCCACGTTCTTTGCTTCCAGGATTCTTCATAGGTGTATATTGTAATCTGACACCTCGCAAATTGGTGTGGTCCAAGTAGAGGTCTATCATCTGTTTTCTCCCTCTAAGATGCTCGCCAACTCTTCTCTTCAAATTATTCGTCGTCCCACCATATAGAGTTACCGACGGTTTATACCAGTCCTTTATATTGTACAAACCACTGGTCTTGGGAATATTTGGACTTGTTATTGGAACTGTCTTAGCTATTTTTTGGAATTGTCGGTGTCTCATTTTTAAGAAATATCCTTCAGCAATCAAGTTATCGGAGTTCTGTTCACTCTGCTTGTCTTGGACGAAATGACCTGGCCTTTTATAAGCTGGTTTCTTAAAAAAAACAGTGATCTGAAATTTCCGAGAAAAAAAATTTATGATAAAAATTTGTATGATAAGAAAATGAAATTTTTATGATAAAATTTTTGATGATTCACTCACATCGCTCCTCGCAAAATAGTCTCGTCGCTCCGCTCCTCGCATAAACAAGGAACCTCTAGCACCCAGGGTAAAAGACTGTCAAAATGTTTGTAGAACTAAGATAAATAGCTAAGAATATCCGTAGATAACTATAAAAATCACTTAAATAAAAGGAGTTTTTTAACTATATTTCAGTGGTATTTTTTAGCGTTTCTTGGCTTCATGGCAGGTAGTTCAAATCTCCAGTTCTTGCTGGTCTTTTTTTTTATGTTCATTAATGTTATTTTGCCTCCACTCCATCTAAGATATTATCCGTTTTCAAGAGAAAACCAATAAAACTATTTGAAGTGTAGCTTTTCGTTAGCGTGCTGTTTTCATTGTTCACACTAGGGCTCGATGAGGCTCCGTTTTCAAGTGTTTTTATATATGATTTATTCGGGGAAAATCAATTTTCGTAGCGTATTAGTGTGGACTGTATACTACTCGTTTCGTGAGGGGAAAAAATCAACATTTTCATACTAGCGAATTAAGTGTTTTTAAGTGTTTTTATATACGTCAGCTATTCGGGAAAAATCATCTGATTTTCGTAGCGTATTAGTGTGGACTGTATACTTTTACTCGTTTTCTGAGGGGGAAGTTCAACATTTTCGTAGTGAATTCTTTGTGCGTCATTAGCTTTGGCGGTGCCTCAATTTGCAGAAACGGCCTCAAATTTAATCAATACCCTGAAATAGCCTGCAGAATCATTTCTCTTAACAAAATATCAGAAAGCAGTATTGCAAATTTCAATGGAAGTTGAAGTTTCTTAACTTAACTGTTGCAACACGATTTTTGACGAAACAGATTCTTTACAATGAAACAGTTCTTATCCTTTGCGCGTCTTCAGAAGAAGTGGGTCAGCGTTTAATAGTTAATGCCGGATTTCTGAGTTCTTGCCAAGAAGATTTTGCCTGACCAATCACATCTCTAGTTTAAGAAATATTTTGGGGGAATTCCCTTTCAAGTTACGTCATGTTTTTGTTCCAAGAAAAATGTCGAGTAAGCAGTTTTTATTGATCGTTTTTTTAAATAATCCGTTTACAGTTTTTATGTTTCGTTAAATTCCTGCGAGGATATTTGACTTTGTATAATAGGAATTAAATTCTCTACTTTCCCTTACTTTTTAAGTCTGTGCAGTTTTTTAGACTTGCTTGTTTTTGCAAGTACAGCGAATTTTGTTTTATTATTTCCGTTTTTTGAGCTGCATACAGCTCATTTGAATATTAGCAGAACTCATCAGCATCGAAAAGTGCGATATACGAATTCGCTCTAATACCCTGAAAAAGCCTGCAGAACCATTTCTCTTGGTAAAATATCAAAATAAAAAAGGTATTGCAAATCTGACTGTAAATTTTTGAAGTTGAAGTTTCTTACCTTAACTGATGGTGATGCGGTGTGAAAATTTTTATGAAATAGATTTTTTTTCACTGAGGGTCTTCAGAAGTGAACTAAGATGTAATGTGTAGCATTTGATAGTTGAATGGCGAGTCTGGATTATGTTAAAGTAAGACTGATTTTGACGGAACAATCACAGCTCTAGTTTTGGGGGAATTCTCCTGTGGGCGACTGATGCCATATTTTATTATCTTTACGAATAAATTTCGCTAATAAAATAACAAAAAAAAAACACCTAATTTTGACCAAAAAACAATTTGAGAATGTCGATTTCCATGCATGGTGTGGTAATAGATGCATGAATTGCCATCTAAGTTTGGATAAAATTTCTGTAATAGAGTAGTTTTACCGGCTTAACCCATGAAATATAAACACAGACAAGACGAAGCAATTTTTTGTGATTATGATTTTATTTGAAGCTTTTTAAATTCAGCCTAATCAATACAAACTAAACTAAACAAAGTAATAGCCGTAAAATTTGGACGGAAGACATTGGTGCGGTACATTATATCTTTTAAATTGGCGTGGAGGTCTGTCTATCCAGTGCCTATTCCCATGGAATTTAGCGTTTCTTGGCTTCCTGGCAGGTAGTTCATATCTCCACTTCTTGCTGGTCTTTTGTTTGATGTCAGTGATAGTGAACTGTCTACTATAACTTCTTCTCTTATACATTAACCTTGCGTTGGCGAGGCTGGGTACTTGACGCCTTGGGGCCATTCTGAAGTATATATTCTGAAATAATATAAACAGAATAGGTCAATGAAAATATTACCTAAACCTGTACTGGTATCAAGGGTTTCTTGTGGATACTGAACTAGGCGATCGGCAAGATTTGAATTTCGCACTAAGCACCTTCGAGTACATTTTCCATTTTCTGTCTCTTAACTTCAGCGAGAGAGAAGAACAAGGATTCAGGTACCTTTGGCTTCGTTAACCGACTCTATCGTTACCGTTTTCCACTCCATCTATGATATGATCCGTTTTCAAGAGAAAACCAATAAAAATATGTGTGCTGTTTTCATTGTTCACACTAGGGCTCGATGAGGCTCCGTTTTTCAAGTGTTCTTATATATGATTTGTTCGGGAAAAATCAACGGATTTTCTTAGCGTATTAGTGTGGACTGTATATTACTCGTTTTGTGAGAGGGGAAATTCAACATTTTCATAGTGAATTCTGTGTGCGTCATGTTAGATTCGGCGGGCCATCAATTTGCAGAAACGGCCTTCAAATTTAATCAATACCCTGAAATAGCCTGCAGAATCATTTCTCTTAACAAAATATCAGAAAGCAGTATTTTAGATTTCAATGGAAGTTGAAGTTTCTTACCTTCACAATTTTTGACAAAACAGATTCTTTACAAAGAAACAGTTCTTATCCTTTGTGCGTCTTCACTAGAAATGAAGGAAAATGGGATGGGTCAGCGTTTTATAGTTGATGCAGGATTTCTGGGTTCTTGCCAAGAAGATTTTGCCTGACCAATCACAATTCTAGTTTAAGAAATATTTTGGGGGAATTCCATTTCAAGTTACGTCATGTTTTTGTTTCAAGAAAAATGTGCAACTAAGCAGTTTTATGGATTCAAAGTTTCGTAAAGGCGATAATTCCATTATATTTGAGCCTGTTTAGAGAACTACGAGCTACCTTTTATCCACACCCTTCTAAGCTTGATATATAGTGCGAATTTTTGCGGAAAAGTAACAACAAGATCAAGAAAACTAAGGAAATTTTTAAACAAAAATTCGGGTGGGGAATTCCCGCCCTCAATTGCCACCTGTGCATGTTGATAAATATATTCATTTAACTTTTTTAATTTCACATGCAGATACTCTTTATTGTTCGTAATCTTTCGCACTAACATTTTGCTTTAGAAAAATTATACCTATCTCAGTCCTAATTTTTTCCACTAATAACAATTTCCCCTCGATTTAAATCGGAAAATAATTCCAAAAGAAGAACACTTTATCTCTAATAATGTTATCCTAGTTCCCATCATATCACTCTGTTTACACAACACAGTCAAATATCAAATTGACTTGTTCTCGTCCATATCTGCATAATTTTCATCGAAGTTTGGATAAAAGTTCTGCAATCTTGGATTCTATTCCTGACGACTTAAATCAAATAGCCGCGTTTGCTTCAAAAAATCTTAATCAATTGTTTTCTTAAAGAATATTAACTTGGTATATTGATGTTTTCAGCATCATGTATAATATCCTATCTATAAAACATAAGTAGATTTAAATGACGAGGTTCTGTTGGAAGAACCCGAAAAAAACATTCCCTGCTGTATTTTTGCGGCTGCTATTTCAATGGTGGTTTATTTTTGCATTTTTGCAATTTGTAAATCTTAATTAAAAAGGTTAACGATTTGTTATTAATTATGTATTGTTAAAAATAGTGTTCATATTGAATTGATTATCTCCAGCGATGCGTGACTTTGAAAAATGTTTTCTCCAAAGTTTGGATAGGACTAGTCTCCTCTTCAGCCGTTCTTAGTGTCGGTCTCAAAATCCCTATAGAAGTAAAAGTATTTCAACAGACGAAAATAACAGAGTAATTTTTTCTATTTCCTTTGATGAACCTGTTCCATTTTTACAGGGCTCACTTTTCCAGAGTGCATAGTGAGTTTTGATGCACACTGCCTATTAGCTTTGAGGACAGTGGCTAAGAAAACGCCGAGGGCGGGAATTCCCCCACCGAATTTTTATCAAAAAAGTTCCATTCGTTTTCTTGATCTTGTTATTTTTCCTCCATGAGTCGCACTATGTAATAAGCTTAGAAGGGTGTGCGGGATAAAAGGTAGCTTGTAGTTCTCTAAACAGATTCAAATATAATGGAATTATCGCCTTTACGAAAACCTAAACCTTGACCTAAAAAATTGACGCAAACAAAACATTGGGCTCATTGGGCTGTAGAAAAATTATCATTTCATGGATTGCCTTGAATTTTTGATATCTTTTCTTAGGTATTGCTTATATAACTCACAAAAATGGATTTTCCATGGTCTTAGAACGTAATAACGTTACACTAGTAAATGTCTGTAAGAAAGCTTAGTCTGATTGTTCTGTCTGTCTTCTCTTGCTTTTGGGGCTTTAAACCACAATATTGGTTAAGATTTAGCTAAGAGTTACCAAGGGCGGAGCCACGAATTTTTGAGAGGGCGGTCCGAAGGTTTTGTACTTCATACAAAACACACTTCAAACCTGTGGCAAAACTAAATTTAAGAATAAAACAATCATTTGGACCTCCGGTATGATAGGGTTTTCCGCCCCCGCCCTGGATCCGCCCTTATCTACGATATTTTAAAGTAACACGTAATTCGCATAATTTTCGCTGAGTCAGTAGTATTTTAAATTTCTCGCCAGCGCAAAACCAAGTACGGCGGAGCAGGGGCTCTTGGGGGGAGGGGCTTTAGGCGCACCTATCCCAACCTTTAACACTTTTATTGCAGATATTTTTATCAGAATCATTGCTTTTCCGCTGTAAATATCTTTGTCATGAGGTTTGAGCCTCGGTGTTTTAATGACATTCTACTTGTTATTATAATTGTTTTGGAAATCTCTGTATGCCATTTCAATAAAAATACTTTAGCAATCGAGCAAACTGGCTTAATCCGAATTCTAACCAGGCAGAGCGATAGAGGTATAACTTCTGAAAGGTCAGCTAAGATTTCTTTACTTTATTTCACGTTTTGACGATTTTATTGAGTTTTTTATAGATCCCCACCCATTTTCTTATAATATAACACCACAGAAACCAAGCTTGGGCTACCTGTGGCCATACCAATGCACTTATGTATGTTGAAAGCATGACCTGACTACAACTATAGAGCTGTTAAGTTGTGACGTATTTCCGGGTCCAACTGCTCATAAAAACCGCTAAAATAAAGCGAAAAATGTTCTCAATGATTTAACCTCCACCTGAAACAGTTAAAACTTTGCACAACAAATCCTGTCACGAAGAAAAAGTAAGAAAAATCTCTATTGTTCAACGACAATGAAATACAAGCATCTTTTGTTCAAATTCTAAAGATGTTCAAATTCCGTACAATCTTTGATCTCACCTATTGTTTTTAAAGTGCACGAAGTCGAAAATAGTGTTAAAGCAAAAAGGTCCAGTCGACATTTTTCCCATGCGAAGCCACTGATTTTCTCTAAAATATTCTAAAGCAATTTTACACAAAAGGACGTTTGTTTAGTCAGCATACAACTGATGCAATTTTTAATTGCTCATTTTTTTAACAATTCCTATAAATTCCTGAAAAAGAAGTATAAGAGGTAAAACTGAAAAAGATTACAAAATACAAATGCTCCTTTTTTTGTCTTAATTAGGCTTTTTATTTTCTTTTTTTCGCCTGTCTTTTTTTAGTATTTGTTTCAGTATTTTTGTTCTCCCTCCTCTTGGTGTGTTTCTTTTTTTGTTCTTCCTTTTTGGGTGTTTTTGGTTTTGGCTGTTTTTCAGTCTCTTGTTTCTCAGCCTGCGGCGTGCTTGCAGCAGTTTCACTGGGGTCGTCACGCTTGCGTTTTTCCCCTGACATATCTGAAAGACATAAGATAATCCAATTCCAAATACTTCTTTTTTTTAAATCATAAACTCAAATAAACTTTAAGCTTTTGATCCGCAGTCTTTTTGAATAACAAAACCTCATTTGCATTATCCGTTTCCAAGAAAAACAGTTTTATCGTGCTGAACTCAGTAGCTGGTTTTCTTGGAAAATTGAAAACAAGTTCAATCAGCTCAATCTCACTTTTCTTGGAAAATATGAAGCTTCTGTTGACTATCTAATGCTATTATATTTCTGTCGAATCGGCATGAAATTGTAGTTCGTTATCAAATGTAACAATGGAGTATGTTTCTGAGTAGTAACGGTGCCTCAATTTGCAGAGTTATTTCTTTTAAAAGAGATATCGGAAAACTGTATTGCAAATCTGAGTGTAAATTGTGATCGAAGTTTCTTACCTTGACTGATGGGTTGAAGATTTCTTACTGAAGATTTGTTTTACTAAAGCAACTGTTGTCTCTACTGTGATCGTCTTCTTAGAAGTGAAAGAATCATACGTATCATCAGGGTTGAATGATTTCTGAATTCTTCCTAAGACGTATTGACCAATCACATCTCTAGTTTAAGGGAGCAGCTCATTTACATAATCGTTTTCCAAGAACAACAATTTCTTGGAAAATTGAAAACAAGTTCAACCTAACTTTTCTTCTTCAATAACGGTTTCATCAGTTTTCCCAGTGGAATTAAAGTCTTGCCCCACAAACAACTACACAGTATCTGTCTTAAAGAGTACAACAAGGATTACGAGGCATTTTTTCTTTATTTTCACACGACAGTAAACAACTGAAACAATTTATAATCAATTTTCCGGGATCAGAGTTTAAATTCTGAGATATTCTAGCTAATTTATTGAGCTTGTGGGAACATAGCAACGGTAGCTAAAATGGAGTTAGAACCATGAATGGACATGAAATTGGAATTCTTGATGAACGTTTTTCTTTCCTAGGGTATTTTTTTGCGAAGTTTAGGATATATTACCACGTCAAAACTTTCACTAAACTTTTTTGTTTTTCTAAGTAATATTTATTTGATTGATGTAGACCAAATTAGAAAGAAATTTTGATTGTGCTTCGCAACTAAAAACTCTCCGCTTTTTCTGGTTTAACTTTTCGTTTAAAAATAATATTTACGGAATCAGTGTTGTAACAACTGAAGAATTTCTCGAATGTTTGTTTGGTTTCAGTAACATGTGTTTGAACACACTGAGCTGATCAGTTCCACCAATAACACCCTCGGCTTTGATTGACGTCCATCAATTTCCCTGCATTTAAATTGCGCGTTTTTCAAAACCGCTTTGATGTATGTCTTATAGCCCCTTTTCACGTGACGTCAAAGCAGCTCAATTTGAAGGACAAAACAAAAGAATTTCAAACTTCTGAGAATTGGAACCTTATTTTATGTCCTCTAAATCGAGCTGCGTTCTGATGTGCTGCAAGGGGTCTATTGCAGGTGTTTTATATCAACGTTTTCAATGTGTTTTTTCCCAACAGAGCGGTGTATTGTGATGCAGATGTCTATTTGCTGGACGATCCTCTGAGTGCTGTAGACGCTAATGTTGGACGACACTTGTTTGATAAGTAAGGAATAAAAAATGAGAACTTTTTCATCATCAGGATCATCATCATCAGCATCATCATCATCAGCATCATCATCGTCATCATCATCATCATCATCATCACCATCATCACCATCGTCATCATCATCATCACCATCGTCATCATCACCATCATCATCATCATCGTCATCATCACCATCGTCATCATCACCATCATCATCGTCATCATCACCATCGTCATCACCATCATCATCATCACCATCATCATCATCACCATCATCATCATCATCACCATCATCATCATCACCATCATCATCATCACCATCATCATCATCGTCATCATCACCATCGTCACCATCGTCATCATCATCGTCATCATCACCATCATCACCGCCGTAACCATTGTCGTCATCGACATAACTGTCACTATCATCATCATCAGTCATCGTCGTCATCATCATCATCATAGCCATTATCATCATCATCACCATCATCATTACCATCATCATCAATCAATATCATCATCATCATCACCCTCCCCAGACAAACAGAAGGCGCATCAATATGTATTTTTTAAATATCTTTCAGGTGTGTTTGTGGTTATTTGGCTCAGAAACCCCGTATCTTGGTGACACATCAGACTCAGTTCTTGAAAGATGCTGATGTTCTTATTGCTTTATCTGAGGTAAATATATAAATAAATAAACAAGTAAACAGACACGTATACAAGTTAACAAGCAAATAAACCAGCAACCAAACAAACAAACCAACACAAGCATAAAAGCGCATAAGGTAGCGTATGTCCAGCTCTGAATGTTGTTCCAGGGTTTGACAAAAAAATTTAATATATTTATATTCATTTTCTGTCATGTCAAACTCCGCTCTCCGCAGGGCGAGTGCATCGCTAAAGGAAACTACCAAGACCTTTGCCGGGCTGGCGTCGACTTCATGACCCTCTGTGCCGAAGAAGACGAGGATAAAGACTCCGCCATCGACGATGATGATGATATCAACGTCAAACCTGAATTCAAACGTCAGTTCAGCCGAAGGTTGAATCTAAGCCGTCAGTTCAGCAGACAGGACAGCATCCCACCATCTGAGAAAGTAGAGATTCTGCGAGGGTCTTCTTGTCATCTCAGTCATCGCTTGAGTCAACGTCTTGAGAGCACGTTATCTGTTACATCAGCTGCGACTGAAGTCTCTGTTTATGTGAGTGTAAAAAATTAAAATATTGTACCACTTGAGGGTTGCAGATAAGAGAATACAGGAAAGCTTTTAAGGCGCCGAAATGCAAGCAAAAACATTGTGCAACCTGTCGCGTAACATTGTTCTGTTGTAAGGTGTAGAGCAAAGCTCGTATTACCACCCCGTACAACAAGAAAATTTGTTGCGCGACTTTAGTTGTTGCAGAAGTAGAAGCTCTTTTTACTCTGCATCTAGGAAAATTTGTTGCGCGCGGGATGGTAATATGAGCAACATGCACTCTGCAATGCTACATAACAATGTACACAGACTCAGTGCAGCTCTTCTCTAACAGGTGTGAGGAAAGACATCTACTGTTAATGAGCAATGCACGACTGAGTATACAACACAAGTATAAGCATCAGTAACATACACAGACTCAGTACAGCTCTTCTCTAACAGGTGTGAGGAAAGGCATCTACTGTTAATGAGTAATGCACGACTGAGTCTACAACACAAGTATAAGCATCAGCAACATACACAGACTCAGTGCAGCTCTTCTCTGACAGGTGTGAGGAAAGACTACTGCTGTTAAATAGCAATGCACGACTTACCTATGCTTACGATTGCGTCATGAGTGTGAATTGTTTTTTTCTTAGGATGAAGACCTGGTTCCCAAGGAGACGAAGCAAGAAGGCGCAGTCACTCTAAAGACTTACATGCGCTACTTTAAATCCCTCCATAGCTTAGGGGCAGCTATTTGTATTTTTATTCTCTTTTTAATGACCCAGGTAAGTAACACTTTGTTCGTTCCCATCCATCTCTTTGTAGATTTGCTATAATTTCCAAAGTATTCGAGGATATTTTATAAGTTGTGAAAGATTTTATATTACCACAAGCTAATAATGCTAATCCCTGGACTTGCCATCGTGACTAGAGATGCTTGTTGGTTTTCTACTGCTTCAATGTTTCAATGGCTTTTCCTCGGCTTTCCTCTCTTCGCAAAAATCAACTCACCCAACCCGCAATGTTCCTTTTCACAGTTCCCTGTGACATCTTGAAAGGAAGCCGTGACTTTGCAGCAAAGTGAGACGAACGGTGAGCTTGCAATGATAGAGACGTGACTAATTGTTAAAGGTGTTAAAAAAGGTCTCTATCATTGCAATGTCAACTCATGTCTCAAGGTGCAACTACCTTTCCTTGTCGCAGGGAACTGTGATAGGGACTATTGACAAGAGATCATGTTGTTACATTAATTGTTCGTCTTTGTTGTTCTAGGCCGTGTACATGCTTTCTGATTGGTGGTTATCAAAATGGTCAGTATTTATATATATTTTCTCATGCTTTATTACTTTTTTAAAAACTTTGTAATGCCTAGTGTGCCTTGTGTGCCTTGTGTGCCTTGTGTGCCTTGTGTGCCTTGTGTGCCTTGTGTGCCTTGTGTGCCTTGTGTGCCTTTCCTTGCTTAGTTGGCTTGCTGTGCTGTGCTGTGCTGTGCTGTGCTGTGCTGTGCTGTGCTGTGCTGTGCTGTGCTGTGCTGTGCTGTGCTGTGCTGTGCTGTGCTGTGCTGTGCTGTGCTGTGCTGTGCTGTGCTGTGCTGTGCTGTGCTGTGCTGTGCTGTGCTGTATTGTGCTGTGCTGTGCCTTGCTTTGGTGTGCTGTACTTTGCGTTGCGTTGCTGTGCATATTTCCTTTGCTTTGCTATGTATTTCCTTCATGTGCCATGCTGTGCTGTGCTGTTCTTTCTGATAAGCATTGTTTACTTTTTCACCAGCGACTTTTTTGAATCATTACAATTTCAACCATATTCTTTCAACTTCTCAGGTGCAACGAGGAAGAGCAGTATTTCATCAAGTCCCAGGTTTACAGCACCAGCAACTCAACGTCCATTCCTCCACCAACCCCTCTTGATAGAGGACTCTATCTTGGTATCTACAGTTTCCTAGCGATTGGTCTTATGGTGTTTTCTATGTTAAGGACTCAGTTGTTCTACAGGATTACCATCAGTGGCTCTCGTATCATGCACTTCAGGATGTTTAGTAGTTTGATGAGAGCGCCGTCATACTTCTTTGATACCAACTCTATTGGTATGTAGGAGTCTATTCTGGTAGACAAATATCATCATCATCATCATCATCATCATTGTATCATCATCATCATCATCATCATCAGTATGTATCATCATCATCATCAGTATGTATCATCATCATCATCAGTATGTATCATCATCATCATCAGTATGTATCATCATCATCATCAGTATGTATCATCATCATCATGTATCATCATCATGTATCATCATCATCATCATGTATCATCATCATGTATCATCATCATCATCATCATGTATCATCATCATCATCATGTATCATCATCATCATCAGTATGTATCATCATCATCATGTATCATCATCATCATCATGTATCATCATCAACATCATCATCATCATCATGTATCATCATCATGTATCATCATCATCAGTATGTATCATCATCATCATTATCATCATCATCACCATTATCATGTATCATATGTCATCATCAGATGTCATCATATGTCGTCATCATGTATCATCATCACTCATCATCATCATCACCATCATCACCATCATCACCATCATTAATATTTAAGATTTTGATCAACCTCTAGTATTTTTCTTATATTTTGATAGGTCGCATTCTCAATCGTTTTTCTAAGGACATGGGTTTCATAGACGACATGATGCCATTTGTTGTCTGCGATTTCTCTCAGGTAAATTGTAGGTTAAAAAAATAGGTGAATATTATATTACTGCAATTCACTTCTGGAAAAAAATACTGAAAGCAGCACACCTCAACGCATCCTAGTACACCTGAACTTACTCCACTGCACCATACGAATACAATCTTGATTAGTACAGCAAACCATATCACATCACATCAAACTGCATCACTTCATACCACACTAGACCTCACCACATCTAACCACATCACACCAAACCACACCTCATCAAATCATACCACACAGTCCAGCCCAGCCCAGCACACCACACCACACTACAGCTTACCACACAACAGCACAGCACACTACAGCACTGCACACTACAGCACACCACACAACAGCACACCATACCACACAACAGCAAACTCCAATTCATCGTTAACCTTCTTTTTCTTATCCCCAGACATCTATGATGGTACTCGGTATCCTCCTCCTTGTAGCTGTCAACAACCCTATCACCTTCGTAATCGTCATTCCTGTAGTCGCTGTATTCTGGTACCTTAGGCATTACTACATGAAGACGTCTAGAGAAGTCAAACGAATAGAGGGCGTCAGTAAGTCATACGGTTCTTATATTATGTACACTATGAAGGGCTAAACCACTTGGGTCATGAGGAAAGCATGGAAGTCTTAGCAGTGAGAGCGTTCCTCTTTCACCAACGCCTCGAGGGATCGATTCTCAAGCTTGTAGCATGCAGCTAGGCTAGACATTTGTTGGTTCCTTCCTGTGCTTCAAGGGCTTCTCTCCGGTTTTCCTCTTCCTTTACAAATTGAACTTTTAGATTGATTAGAAGGAGAGCTACTCTATTTTCATAACACTCTGCGAGCATTCTACTTCTTTCTCAACTTTTTTTGTCTTTTAAAGGCGCGGAGACATGGTGCAACTTTTCAGGCCATGTTGCAGTCGTTTTCTACAAATTGCGTCGTGTGACATGGGTCGCAACATCGATTGCCTGCAACATTGCGCGCAATGACATGTTGCACCGTCTGTCCGTAGCTTAAGAGTATTTTGACCTTACATTTCGTATTCTTGCAGGTCGTAGTCCAGTTTTTGGTCATTTCTCCACCACACTTCTCGGTCTTGATACTATTCGTGCGTTCGGTGTAGAACAAACCTTTACAGACCAGATGAACTTCTATCAGGATGAGCACACACGTGCATGGATGACATTCATATCATCTTCAGCCTGGCTTGGCTACAGACTCGATGTACTTTGTGTGATCTTTATCTGTTTTGTTGCTCTTGTTTCACCCGCGCTGAAAGAAGGTAGGAATTAATGCTGTATTATTGATTAACATCTTCGTCGTCAACAAAAACCTCCTCCTAATCATTATCATCAACATGATCATCATCATCACCATCATCATCATCATCAACATCATTATCATCACCATCAACATCATTATCATCACCATCAATATCATTATCATCACCATCATCATCACCATCGTCATCGCCATCATCATCACCATCAACATCATTATCACCAACACCACCATCATCATCATTATCATCACCATCATCGTCGTCGTCATCATGTATCATCATCATCATCACCAACACCACCATCATCATCATGATGTATAATGTATCATCATCGCCATAATCATCAACATCAGAATCTCCAACACCATCATCATCAACACCTTCACCACCACCATCATCTTCTTCTTCCCTTTAATCATTATGACTTGTAACCATAGTGATGATGTATATTTTCAGCGCTTAGTGCAGGAGTGGTTGGCCTAACTCTTTCATACGCCATCATGATCTCTGGTGTATTCCAACAATGTGTCAAACAAAGCGCTGAAGTCGAAAACATGGTAAGTTCTTGATTCAGAAAAATAAAGGAGTCTTTAAGGATAGACCTTCAGGTTGCTAGCCAACGCTATAACCAACTGAGCTACTGGAACTCATGTTGGTGAACGAGGTCAAGATGGTATTTTTTCCTGGTCACTTAGGTTATTTTTTCGTTATAGATGACTTCTGTGGAGAGAGTATTGGAATACACTGACCTCGAGCCAGAAGCTGAACCTGAAACAGACGTGAAACCACCCAAGGGCTGGCCAGATAAAGGTGGTATCAAGTTCGACAATATGTCGTTCTCGTACCACAGGTCAATGCCAAAAGTACTGCATAATATTTCATGTTGTATCAAACCCAGAGAAAAGGTAACACAACCACGATCTTTCTAACCAACTTCTCCCATCCCAATTTTTTTCTTCCATCCCATTTTTCTTTTAACTCCATTCGTTTGCCATTTAAAACTTGCAAATGAAATTGAAAGTGGGCTTTTATTCACACAATTTGTTGCCTTTGAACACAGATTGGTGTTGTAGGCCGAACAGGAGCAGGCAAGTCGTCCCTTCTGTCCACGTTGTTCCGTCTTGCTGAACCTTTAGGACTGATAGAGGTTGATGACGTGAATATCAGGGAACTTGGTCTAAGAGACTTGCGCAGTAGGATTTCTATCATCCCACAAGTAAGGATGTGATGGAAAGAAAGGAAAGGAAAGAAGGGGAAGTGAAAAGACGGGAAAGGAAAAGAGAGGAATAGAAGGAGAGGAAAGGGAATGATAGAAAAGGAGCAGAAAGGAGATGAGAAGAGAGAAAGGAAAGACAGGAAAGAAGACGAGAAATGAAAGAAAAGGAAAGAACGTGAAAGGAAGAGAAGTGAAAGGGAAAATGGGAAAGAAATGAAATAAAGAATAGAACAACATATTTGTTTGCCATTCAAACTTACAATAAATAAAATAATCTGTTTTCTTTCAGGATCCGGTCATTTTTAGCGGAACAATGAGAAAGAACATCGATCCTTTCAATGAGTACAACGACAATGATCTGTGGAATGTCCTAGAAGAGGTATACTTTTGAGGAGGGATATTCAGTTTGCATCCTTTTCCGAGAAGACTTTAAGGTCTAACCACTGATTTGCAGATGTAATTACAAAGGCAGCACCTTTTAAAATTAAATTAATTAATTAAAATTAAAATTCATCTCAGTTATTTTAAGACCCCGAGTGTTGGCCCGGCTGGGATTCGAACGGCACTCGAACCCACATAGCACTGTAGCACTCAGTTGATGTGATGTATTCATAAAATCTCTTGTATTCTATTGTCATTCTATCTATTGTATAAGGTGTGATGCATTCCGTTTTTACGAATACGTTACATCAACTGCTTGCTACGTAGGATCTCCCGGACTAGTACCAACCACGACCTCCCGCACAACAAACCTTTGCTTTTTCAACCGAGCTAACCAGGAGCAGTGCTAAAACTAACAATTCCTTTTTGGGTGATTTTCTTGTAGGTTCAACTGAAGTTAGCTGTTGAAAATCTTCCAGGGAAACTCGACGCAGAAATAGCAGAAGGAGGCTCAAACTTCAGTGTTGGTCAGCGGCAGCTGATTTGCCTCGGACGTGCTATTTTGAGACATAACAAAATACTTGTTATAGATGAGGCTACAGCAAACGTTGATCCAAGGTTGGTGAGAACAATTATTATCTTCCATTTTCTTTCTCTTATTTAAGGCGCGTTTACACGGAGTAATTTTCTCTGCAGCTTGTCTTGCAAAGGCGTTACGACACAAGTTGCATGGAGCATTGCGGCGTGTAACCTGCAGTGCAATTTGAAAAAAATGTTGCAAGACAAGAAACAGCAACCGTTGGGAAAGGTAGAATTCGTCTCTACTTTTGGCAGCGATTGCGTCCCCGTTGCACCGTGTAAAACTCTTTTGCAACTTGGGTCGCAACACTGTTGCGAGACAAGCCTTACGGATGAAATTGCTCCATGTAATCGCTTCCTTCCTTATTTCCTTCCTTCCTTCCTTCCTTCCTTCCTTCCATCAGTCTATCTTTCCTATGCATTAATGTTATCATTCAATCCAATTCCTTTCTTAATCTCTTTCTCTTTTTTCTTGCTAAGATCAAAATGTCTTTGTATCGTACTCGATGCGTTTTGGCTTTGGTCTACACTAAAACGATCGAAAACGCATACACTGAGAACGCTCTTTAGAGTGGAGGTATTTGAAAACGAGGGCCTATCGTACAACTACTACTAGTAATAACTACTAATACTAGAGTGTAGATAGGCGAAAACAGAGGCTTTTGAAAACGGATGAATGGCACGTCCCTTTTTCGCATGCGCAGATGACGATATTCTTCGATGTTATTCGCGTTTTGATCGTTTTAGTGTGGACGGGCAAAAATGTTAGACTAAGTGTGGACGCGAAGCTCCGGTGAGACTTGCCTGAACGTAGCATTTTGGACAGTGTGCACGTTGTCCTTAGCATTTTTCATGATTACCAACGTGATGGATCTAGAAAATAGCGGGTTTTCTTGTGTTTCCACAGGGAGTCCAACTTCGGTTATTGTGTTATATTACAGTAAATGTGTGTGTGGTTGATAAGAAAATTGATTTGTGTCGGAAACCGAGCTTGGGCTCCCTGTGTGAATTTACAATTCCTTCTTTGTGCAGGACCGATGCTTTGATTCAAACCACCATCCGTGAGAAGTTCAAGAAATGTACCGTGCTGACCATTGCTCATCGACTCCATACAATTATGGATTCTGATAGGGTTATTGTAAGTATGATGCACTCCTACAGTCCTGCCGTCCCAACTTGTCCATTCTATTCTACCTAGATACATAGGTTTCTAACTTTTTAAATTTTCATCTTCAAACAACCACATTTTTAAAACTACAGAGTGTAGATTTATTTTGATACAGGATAAGAAAGAAAGACCTTTCTACTTATTATATTTTTTGGGGGGAGGGGAGGGTGGCTAAGTACCACAGGAAACCCAAGCATCATTGTTTTAAGGGATTACAAAAAAACAATTGTACACTTTTAATTTGTCAGTGGGGAAGGAGTAGGGCCTGTTTAGAAGTCTGTTTTAGGTAGGGTTTGAACAAAACCACAGGAATTCCAATTCTAAAACTAAATTCTGATCCATAGGTCTTAGATGCTGGCCAACTTAGAGAGTTTGATGCCCCATACATCTTACTTAAAAATGCCAGAAGTATATTCTCACAGCTTGTGACACACACTGGCCCAGATGAGGCACGAAAGCTGTACGAAGTAGCACGAGAAGCATACTATGAAAGCAAGGCCATATCAGAGGACCAAGAACTGGATGAACCGGATGAACAGGATGGAATAACAAGTTTATCTGAAGCTGAGTCACCAGAAGTGGAAATAATCAACCCAGTTGCCAATGGAGAAGCTGGAAAACTACTCCAGTTTGAATCAAACTTGTAGTTTCTTCCAGATGAATATTTTCTTCAATTCCAAGAGAATATCCATACATCTTGGAAGTGAAGGAATGATATTTAAGCTTCTTTAAGGAAAAAAATCCTTGATTTTTTTAAAAAGATTTTTAACTGTAATTCAAAGTAATGTTTTTAATTAGTTTGTTTTTGATAATTTTTAACTAAAACTTTATTTAGAAAGATAAATATTTCAGGATTATGATTGTTATTAATTTTTCATACTGGACAAGTGTTCAAAATATCGAATGCAATTTTTTTAATAAATAAATTGATTTTACTCTAATAATTCATTGAATATCAGGGGTGGATCTAGGGAAGAGGTGGGGGCTGTGCACTCCCTAGATGAGCTCATATCTACTGCGTTATTCGTGCTTGAGTTTGTAAACATTCTGATTATGAAGGGTGCACCCCCTTAAAAAATCCTGAATCTGCCCCTGGATGTTATTGAAATTTTTTTTGTTTTCTTTAAAAATGATCTAGCTTAAAACATCAAATATATTGTTTTGTTTCTATCCATCATATCTAGGATTCTATTTATACAATTTATTAATTGATTATCGAAATTGTAAATCTGCATGTATATCTTCTATCTATTCATTGTGATTATATGTTTTAGTTAAATGCAGTTATGTATTACCAAGAAGGAAAATTCAATGTAAAAGATCAAAAATATTTCATTTTTAAAATATAGTAAGATAATTAATTAATAAATATCAGTGAATACTTATAGAATAATGTCCTTCCTTTGACTTTTTACCTGTCCTTCCTCCTTGCCTCTTTGCCTTTTCATGTACTAGTAACTAGTACTTAAGTAACTTACTTTTTTTCCATCTGTTTTCTTGGATTTTTGTTCAAAGACTAATCATTTTCATCTTGATCCGTAGAAATCAACACGTGAGTCGAGTGTTGTGTGTTGTAAATATAGAATGCAGTGGTAATGTGTGTGGAGCAAACTGCATGGGAGAGCCCCGACAGGGAGTGATGGTTGTAAAAAATGTTTTTTTTAAATCCTTGCTCAGACTAAAAAGGTAAAAAGAAAATTGATGCCCCTCTCAGTTGTTCATAAAGAAATTGTTCTCCATGCTGTTTATTGTAAAAGTGCTGTGCGACTTGGATTGCAATCTAATGCATCCCTTTCATCCCAATGTTATCCCATTTTTCCTTCAAATTCCCAGCATTTCATTTTATGGTCTTATTGATAACACCAAAAATAGCTTGATTAAATTTGCTTCGTTAACTAAGCAAAACTGACTTGTAGTTGAGCATAGCACAACACATGACACATATCAAATGTGGAAACAATCTGAAGTTCAACATTCCATTCCAATATACAAAAGCTCAAAGAAATGAGAAAAAGCAAGCTTAAGATGTGTATGATAAGGGAATGAAAAATAAGCATCAATGTAAAATGTAAAATTTCTTAAAACCTCATTATCTTGAGTGCTTTTGACGGCCATTAATCAACAGCTGTCCAAACTACTGCAACTTAAATGTTATCAAAATTCAAGATGGACAAAAACGTTCAATGTGCAACCTAAAACGTACTAGTAAAAAGACATATACGAATATTATGATAAATTCACTCCTTTATTAAATCACTTAACATCATGAAACCTTGCTATGCATCTTTAAAATCGTCCTTTTGTACAAACAGTAGGAAAAGATAAAATTTGTGGAAAAGATAAAAAGATACATTGCCAATATATTATTTTCATGTCAGTCACATATGAGTGCTTTAAAATGTCCATAGTTATACAACGTAAAATACTTCATAAACAAACCGATAATAGCTGTTTAAAAATATGCTAGCTATTAAACATAAAACATTCTAAAATAAAACAGAGTTCAGTCTTTGTTGCTAACATCTGGCATGGCTTCCTCACACAGTTTCACTTTTTGTTTGTTTTAGTAACCGTCCACTATCATCTAGCTTTATCATCTTCTGATTCCAAATCTTCCTCAAATGGCTCCCCAACACCAGAATGATCCATAAGATCTGTAAGACTTTTTTCTATTTCGTCCATTTTCTTGCCTGTGTCGTTAATTCTTTTAATGATTGAATCCTCTGCAGATTGAAACTTGTCTTGCATGTTCTGTAATGTTCCTTCGACAAATTGAATCAATTCTGGGACAGTTTTTGGATTAGGATTTTCCATTATCAACCTGAAAACCCCAAAGATGGACGTAAGAATTATGATATATCTTAAAATTCCAGCAATCGGTGCTTACTTACTGGTAAAAGAGTGGATTTTTTGCAGCTTTTCTATAGAATGCTCTTCTTCTCTGTCGTAGCTCAGTTTAAAATATGTATGGCGTCCCTAGTGCTGAGAGAACGCCAGCTGTCATCTTATTGGACAGTTGCTAATTAGTTAGCCAATCAGAGAATAGTAGGATTAGTAGACAACGCTATAAAATTCACTGCTTTAGTTTCGAAGAAGAAAAAACTGATAAATGTATTAACTAATAAAGTTTTAAAAAATATTTCCTTCAAGGCTACACTTACTTTAAACTATTTCTCCCGTGGGGTAGGTGAGAGGGCGCACTAATTTTGGTCTTTTTTTTTTGTATATGGAATTAACCCTCCTTTACTAAATATGTATGTCTTGAAAGCAAAGAAAATAATCCGTAAAAGAAATTACCAAAAAAATCTTAAAAAGAAAATGTAAAATGAGAAATTAAGAAATACCGGAATGTTTCCGACGGATTATCGACTGGATTTCGTAAGTCGATATGCCATCGTGAAGCATGTGTGTGCGCAGTCGCCAAGGTAACACGACGCCTTGGTCTAAATATTATTTCGGCCATTTTCCAAGTGTATTGAATAAACCCAGTCATTACAAGAGGACGTTCTTCAACAAAAACAGCTATTTTTTCTATCATTTCGGGTGCAATGGCATCCCCACATTCGGATAGATCAGATTTATTCCCTAGAATACAAAAACAAGGCCTCGTGGAGTCCAAAACTCCTCAATTAACGTATATTGAAAACTCAAGCTTCGATATTCGAGAACTTGCACGAGAATCAGGCAACGAGAGGCAACTTTTTAGGAACTCTCCTCCTACAATTGTTGGATACAGAAAACCTGGAAGTCAAAACAGTTCGAGGAATAACTCCCCAGTACAAAGGAGATTCGAGGTAAAGCATTTTTCTTTTATAGTGAAATTTAGACACCAAATATTTATCGTGTTAGAAGACCACATGTTGAAAGTTTTGGTTATTTAAAAAAATAATTCCATCAAAAAAATGAGCATTGAGTATATCTCCTCATTATTTTATCCTAATTTAGTCCAAAGAATAACATGTTTTGTTGTAAACATAGTTTTTTTTTAAATATTTCTAAAGTCGTTCTATTTTGCTTTTACCTTCAAGTTGAAACAATAAGTTTGCTATTAAAAGCCATTCCAATGCTGTTCCATTCCGTATTCCTCAATTATTTACGATTCTCTAATTCTATATTTATTTTCCTTTCAAAAATATAAAATACTTTTGGGAAGAAAATATAGAATCTACGATATAAAAGTTTAGAACTGCTAAGCCAAAGTAACAGTTTCCTAATTAATAATTGATGTCTAATTTTACAGTTTATAGATGTTGCCAATTAGCAACCAGGGAATTGTCAATAGACCTTTCGTTTGAACAGTTGAGAATATTTGTTTTTCATCTTCAAAAACTTGTGAAGGTGTTTTTCTTGTAATTATTTATAAACATGCATTGTTGGGTATAGTTGAAGCTAATTTTGAAAAAAAGAATGAAGTTACCTTATCTAACTTGTGTCATGTTATAAAATTTTTGACTCTTTTGTGAGCTTTTTCCAAGATATTATAATGCATCTTTATATTCTTATTTTCAAGTTATATTGTCTAACAGTCCTCAGTATTATTAGATAAGTCTACTTCAGAGGAGCTGAAATTTTGAAAAAATTAGCTGTTGTTTTTTGTAACAATTTGTGACGATGTTACAATTCTACAGCAAGGAGACCAGAGTATATCTATTGGAAGAAGTCCATCCATTTCACTTGACCTTGGAGCATCATTTGATGATGTCCAGCTTCTACGAGATAGAATATCAAGACTAACACAGGACAAAGAACAACTAAATACACAGGTTAGTGGGCATGATACTTGACGTACCCTAACAGACCAGTTTTGAGATGCATGACCCCCTTTAAAAATATGGCAGGCACCGACATGATTTTGAGATCATTTTTGGACAGTGTCAATAGCGCTTGTGATCTTGCAAGGAAATGCCTCTTAAATAATTATTTTCTACCATTATACCATAAAAAAATGTTATTCGGTTCAATTACTTGTTGTCGTCTTTCACACTTCACCAACACCTTTTCTAATTTATATTTACCTATTGTCTTAGTTGGCTCACTACAGAAAAAGTTCAGAAGCAGCACAGACTGACCTAGCGGCTGAGAAGGTGATAACCACAACACTACAGAATGAGGTAAGAAAACAATTCATGCAATTCATGTTTTAGATTAGTCTGCACATCAGTCTACGCCTTAGTCTACCCCTCACAATAGCTGCTATTCTTTGTCAGGATTTTTTGTTCAAAAAATAATGTATTATCTGTTGATGTTGTCTTGTTTTTATACTCATTTAGCAAAGAGATATACAACAACAGTTCTCAGAGAAAGAACAAAGAGTTATGGAACTAAAAGTAGGTATAGAAGTTGGCAGAGCACAGTTTTTAGAAATCTGTCTTTTGCTTCTAACAAATGAATCAAAAAATTACTAAACCAGGCCATTGTAAATTTCCTGGATGACTGGCAAAACACGAGAAAAATGTACTATGTCTGGAGTTGTCTTAGCAACGGGAACCTGGCTCAAGAGCAACTTATTACTGTCAGTCTCTCTTCTTCTTCTATTATCTTAATTAGGTCGTTGTGGAGCATGAGACGAGGCACAGATTTTTCCATCTTGGTCTATCCATGACAGGACTTTCTGCTTTCATCCAACTCCACCAATTTTGGCGGAGTTGGCTGTCGGAACAGTAATCACACTCATGTTGAGGAGCTGGGGTCCCTTTGCAGAAACATGAAAAGAGCTTATGCATATCCTGTATAAAAAGATAAGGAAATTCAAAGTTTTTAAGCAATTTTTATTTTTTTCAATAGTGTGAGATTGAAGGTGGAAAACAAAATGAAGCCAGGCTACAAGCCTTGGTTACGTCACTCAGACAGCGAGTACGAGAAGCAGAAGATGATGCTGAAGACAGGGAAAATATTGCATCACGAAGTGATGTCACAATTGTATCTCTGCGAAAAGAAATGCAGAACTTACAGGATAAGCTGCAGCAAGCTGAAGTGTCACTAAGACATCACATTGGTGTGGAAGAGGAAGCAGATAAGAGAGCTTCGAAATGGGAAAACAAGGTAATGAAAATAAATAATAATGTATAAATAATAATAAATAGAATGCAACATATATACAAGTTGAGTATAAAGTCACATAATAGCTGAAAATCTGGAAATGGGTTTTGCCCCCCCCCCCCCCCCAAGGGAATATGAAACTGAATGAAAGTAAATGAAAGAAAAATTTAAAGTGAATGAAAGTGTCCCACAAGTTCAGTAAAGAGAATTGTATAAACTCTAAACTTGTATTTTTATTTTTATGATTTTCTTGTTTTTAGTGCAGTGAACTGAGACATCACCTTGTCAAAGCACTTCATCTTGATGCAACAGAAGCAGCTGCAGTACCGACAGAATCACTCGTCTCGAAGGTACAGTAGCTTTCAGTAGTACCTTGTAGACCCTCTTCAAATATGGCGTCTCTGACGTCAAGCGAGGAGTCCTACTTCAAGCGAGGAGTCAGTCATGTAGAATGTCCATTGCAAGATGTTATGAGTGATAATGTTTGTGTTTTGAAATCTGGGGCATTCTAGTCCTGGATGCTGCTAGTGGAAATCATTGGGTTTCAACATCCGGAACATTCTTATTCTCCTCGTTTGACGTTATAGATGCCATATTCGAAAAGGGTCTATTATATACAAAAATATGACTAACGCTATGACATACAGTATATATATCAGTGATCAGTGTAGCATACTTATAAAAATAATTATGATAATTAGTACATATTTTACCAGGGTAGGCTCTTCAGCATAAGCTGGTATCAATGAACACCCTCAGGCCAGTAGCGTGCTGTCAGAGCAGGGAGCGGGGCTTCCGACCATGAATCAATATTTCACCATCACATCAATCCTCAAAAAACAGAAAAAAATCTCCAAGTGGAGGCATGTCTGCAACCCCCCAGCCTTCAGGCCTGACCCTTGGAAACATTTCGAATGATAATTTATGTGTTCCCTTATATTCTTTACAGATTGCTGAAATAATGAAGGACAGATACTCTCTCATTGAAAAATCGAACTCCCTAACGAGAAATGTCCATGAGAGCAACATGGAAGCTAAAGCCAGCAGGTATGACCAAAACTAGAATAAAAACCACTAACTGGTTGTGTGTAGTCAAGCTACTTTTTAGTATAACTTGTGAATAGTATCAACACCTTTTTATAGGTTTACTGCTTGGACTTTACCTTTGTCATTGACATCTATCTGTAATGAAATTATCTTTACCATATCATTTTTCATCATTATCTTTTGTCACTGTCACCGGTGCTTTTGTAATCATCATCAACTTCCTCATTCATCACCACCATCATTCATCACCATCATCATTCATCACCATCATCATTCATCAATAGCATATAGCACCACAACAACAACCACCTACACCATCTACATCATCGTTACAATTATCTCTTTTCTCATTGCCATTATGATTAAGATTATCATAAATCATCATTGTGGTATCGTCATCATACCTTGATGTGGCAACATTGCAAATGGTAATGGAGTCCCCTTACACGCTTGAATCAATCGGTATTCAATTTTAATTTCATCTCCCAGGGAAACCATCATGCGCCTTGTAGCCGAAGTCGGTCAAGAAAAGAAAGCCTCCAATGAACACAAACAGCAACTGGACCAAACCACACGAGAACGCGACACCCTGCAACAGAAGATCCGAGAGATGGAGATACAGAATGAACAGCTTAAACGACAAGTCACGTCAGGTCAAGATGCATGGAGTGATGTGAACAGGAGCTTGGAGGAACGAGAAACAAAGTAAGAATAGATATTCAGGTGTAATGGGTTTTAGTTGTAGGGGCGTTGGCAGGGGTGGGGGATGGTCTGACTCGTCATCTCGTTTTAACTTTGTTTAAATATTTTCGTAGTGGTGTCTGGTGTCTCGATATCTCTGCTCTGCTTTGCATGACAATAGAAGGGGTTGTGATCCTTACTCTCTCCCCCCCCCCCCCCCCTCTCTCTGGATTCGCCTGTTTTATGTACTGTTAGGAAAACTTGTAAGAATATGGGAAAGTGTCCTTAACCTGGCGACTAAATTTTATCCTAATTTAATCCTTCAAATTATTTTTTTCCTTGTCTTGTATCTTAGTTAAATCTTTGTTGTTTTCTTCTTCTTCTAAGGATCAAGTCAATGGAAGAAGCATTACAGACTAGTGAATATACAGGGCAAGCTACTCAACACAAGGTGAATATACGTCGCATGTTTATAACCTGACATTGACCACATCTACTTGCACTGACGCAACTCTTACACATTTCAGCGTTTTTACGTTTTCACGTCAACCACGTTGAAGACGGCGCGCGCACGAAAAAATGTGCTCGATCTCTCGTTTTTGACTTTCGCGCCTTCATGTTAAATCACTTTTGTGTGTGTGTGTGTTGGGGGTGTGTGTGTGGGGTGTGTGTGTGTGTGTGTGTGGGGTGTGTGTGTGTTGTGTGTGTGTATGTGGTGTGTGTGTGTGTGCAACTTTTTTTTATGTCCTTTGAGACTAATTTTGTTTGTATGTGTTTGTTTAGCTTCATGGATTCAAGCGTCATCTTGCTCAGTTGGTGACTCCTCCTGGTGAAGATGTTACAGAAGACGAACAGTCGATCCTCAGCAGGGTCAATGAACTCGTCAAGAAATACAAAGATTTCAGATCGGTAATTCTTATTAAATTTGTTATTGTTATTATGATTTATTTTTTGCTGATCATCGTTGTTATAATCATCATCATCACCCATGTCATCATCATCATCACCAAGCATCATCATTATTATCAACAACGAACATCAACAGCATCATCACCAGCAGCAAAATTATAAACAATACCACCACAGATCTTGTTCATAATCATCAATGGTGACGTCATCAATAATAACCATCGTGACATCATCAATAATAACCATTGTGACATCATCAATAGTAACCATTGTGACATCATCAATAATAACCATTGTGACGTCATCAATAATAACCATAGTGACGTTTTCTAACAGACATCAGAATCAGCGAGTGTACAAGTTAAGAACCTCGCAGACGAACTGGACAGTCAGCGCAGTCTACATCGAACTACACTCAAAAGAGCCACACAAGC
Organism: Anthopleura sola; assembly: GCA_023349425.1. Lineage (NCBI taxonomy): Eukaryota > Metazoa > Cnidaria > Anthozoa > Actiniaria > Actiniidae > Anthopleura > Anthopleura sola. The sequence goes on along the minus strand of JALHLI010000004.1, from coordinate 11,542,144 downwards.
TGAAAACCAACTCAAAGAGGCACAAGAGCGCGTATCGGGACTGGAGGGAGAACTGTTGTCGTCTGATGTGGAGAGGGATAGCTTGAAAGAAGACAAGAGAAAGGTAGGATGCGTGCAATCCTCAAGTTTTGAATCCTGTGTTGCTCAGGGTTAGCCTCATTTTGCCTATTAAAAATTTCACGTCCCAAATGCGGCGCTTATTCGCCGCAGGGTGGTGCTTATTCGAGTAAATACGATATTCATGTGTTCCAGTAAAGAACATTGGAATTTCAAAGTGTTTTTTAGTGTTCTGTTCAAAAGATAAACTTTTTCCTCTGCCTCAAGTTTTCATCACATTTAACTTTTTTCTTTTCGTTATCAATCAGTTTGTAGCATTTTGTGAGAAGCTCGCGGGAACGATGAAACTTGACGAGATTGCTAGTGATGTTGGTTTTGATGTGAACGGTGAGGCTCTTCTAGCAAGAGCTGGACAGCTTGTTAAGCTAGAGGTAGGTGTGTCATATTGTAATCGATAAAACATATCAGTCGAGATCTCAAAAGCTGCAAGCTACAGTGAGAGAGAGAAAGAAAGAAACGTCAATTCTTACCATCTGTAGTTTTGAATTCAATTAGGTACTACTATGACGTCATAATCGTCATAATCAGATTCGTTATGACGCAATAAATAAATTACTTCATTATCATATATGTGTAGAATTAACGTCTCTATGACGTCATAGTTCGATCTGACGTCACAATGAAGAATTGAACAATTGCCAGAAATCGTATTTCTGAGATAGCTGTAAGAAACAGAAACGGGCGTACGAAAACTTAAATCCCAGACCGATATTGTTCTGGAAATCGTGCAGATGGTAGAACGGGCTTCAATATAACTTTGAACTTCTTTTTCTGTCCCAAAAACAAAAACACTCGTCTGAAAAACAAACAAACAAACTTTGAACGTTATTCATTTCAGACCGACGCATTGGACGACCGAAAGACGACCATATATAACCTTCAACGAAGACTAAAATGGGCCAAACAACAAATCGAGAGTAAAGACCTTCACCAGGGATTACTGAAGAAGAAAGTCGACAGCCTCGAAGAAATACTACGAGATAAGAGTAGAGTGGAAGTAGAACGAGATGAAAACTCGATACGATTCAAGAAACTGATGAAGCATAATGAGAAGCTACAGCGAGAGCTGTTGGAGTACAAGCAGGAAGTGACGCATCTGAAAGCAAAACTATTGGATCTCAGCGAATTGAAGGTATGTGAACCTGGCCTTATGTTGTGACCTATAGGAGACTAGGCAGGGTTAGAACTAAATGATTGTATCTCTGTACTTCCTTCCTTTCTTTTTCGCTTAATTTTTATAACAAATGTGTTACCTCACTGGCACACGCCATCTGCTTTATTCGTATACACAGTTAAGAGCGCGCAGCGCTTCTGTAAAGTTCGGTCAATCACAAACATAACTTTAAACAAGAGATGCAAATTCGAACTCTGGGCTACCTGTGCCGCCTTGCTTCGATTCTAGTCTAAGTCTAAGTCTTCTAGGTTTCGGATATTAAAAAAACTAAACTTGCATTGTTTAACATTGTTGCTTTTGTTATGGTACTCAGTATAACCAATCACCCAACACAAAAACCAGCTTTTAATCGATAATAAAGAAAATAAATTTCCTTCTTCAAAAGCTAAATATTTTCTATCGACATTATATTTTGTATGATTTTATTTTGTCGTTGTTGGTGGAAAATATATCTTTTTTAAGACAGAAAATAAGGATTAAGAGCAAAGATTTTTTTATTTTGATGGATAATTGAATTCGTTTGCGATCAAGAAGAGTATTTACTGGTGTGAAGTAGTAACAGCACGATCACGGCACGGAATGGTTGCGCACGACACTATGTTGATGTCCGCACGAATCACCTTCACGATCACGCAAGATCACGCACGATCACAAGAAATCCAGACACCAACGATCAAATAGGAGTATGCATTACACGCTTGCAGACCACTATGCATCTTTTGGCATCCGGTTATGGGCGTTAGCAGAAATACTCGTTGATTGCACGATGACCCATGGAGCACTACACGATGATTACACTATGATTACACGACTATTCCATGATTATCAACTACTACACGATGATCATATAACACGCCACTACACGATGATTGCACGATGATCCTCTTGCAGCATGTACACAGTGATCCACACAGCTTTACGCGATGATTGCATTTTTTAAACACGCCACTACACGATGATTGCACGATAATAAAATCACTACTACACGGTGATCGCACGATGACCCTCACGGCACTACACGATGATCATATAACACGTCACTACACGATGATCGCACGATTATCAACTCGCTACTACACGGTGATCGCACGATGACCCTCACGGCACTACACGATGATCATATAACACGTCACTACACGATGATCGCACGATTATCAACTCGCTACTACACAGTGATCGCACGATGACCCTCGGCACTACACGCTCTCGGGGCCAGTAATTTTAAATCCCATTTTCTTCTCCATTTCCCAGACAAGAGTCATCGAGCAAGAAAGAACCATCGAAAACCTTGAACAGGTGCTAAACAAACTCGCTAAGAGCAAACAAAAGACAAAGGAATATTTAGTTGATGTGAAAACAGAGCTCGAGGCAAGTCAATCAGAGGCACGAGAAACAATGGCCAAAACACATGTTTCACTGTCTCAGGTTTCTAGTGAACTAAACACAACTAAACTTGCTTTGGAGGAATCAAGGCTAAGAGAAAAACAGGTAAGAAATACAATAATAAATTAATGATAATAGATCCCTTGCAGCACGTCGGAATGCAGCTCAATTTGGAGGGCAAAACAATAGGTTCAAATTCTCAGGAGATTGAAATTCTTTTGTTTTGCCCTCCAAATTGAGCTGCATTCCAACGTGCTGCAAGAGGTCTATTAGGTTTAGGCTACAGTGCATCCTAATCACATGCGCAAAATCGTACAATATGCCGTCGCGACGAAAGAGGGTTTTGGTGGACGTCAATCAATGTGTTTCCATGACGATATAATATAATGATAATTTATAATTTTTTTTCAATTCAATAATTTTGATAATTAACGAAAAACACAAAATTTCACAAAAGGGCACGTGCATATAGAATGTCATGGAAACGCCTTGATTGACGTCCATAACTAACTTCGTCGCGACGACTCATACCAAACGTTTTGTTAGTGACATATTCAATTAGTCTATATCCATGATAATTTTGTTCTTGCGCATTACTTGTAAAGTAATAATACTCAAGGAAATGGCATCTTTAACTAAATAATTCGTTGTCAAAACCAGTAAATAAAAAACATCAAGGGAATGTACTAAAGGCCCGTTCACACGGGCGATTTTTGCAGCGATTTTAGGTGCAATTTTTGCGGCGATTTTGATCACTGTTAATAATGGTAAAGGATTAACTTGTAAAGTTTCATTCAGGACACCACGATTACCGGGATAAATATCTCTTTAGAAGCATGAGTTAAAATGTATTATATTTTCAAAAATCGCCGCGGAAATCGCACCTAAAATCGCTGCAAAAATCGCGCATATGAACGGGCCTTAAAAGGGAAAAATAGCCATATGTTGTAAGAGTTTTGTAGGTATGGAAGGACTGAAGGGGATAGGTGAGCAGCTAAGATTGATAGTCGTGTGGTTTTTGGCGGGAATTTTTACACAAAAACCGAGAGCGCTCGAAGGCAGTTCTTCCTCTCTGTTGTACTGTGAACTCCTAGATTCAAATTTCATAAAATCCGTCTTTATTTCGTTTCAGCTTCTTGACTTCAGACAAGTTCTGGCGAGGTTACTAGGTCTTGACATTAACACTTTGTCAGTCCCAGACTACGAAATCATCGCTCGACTTGAACGACTGGTCCAAGCTCACCACGCTCATTCCATAACTACACATAGCCTTGAAGGCAGTCTGCAAGATATGCAGGAAGGATTCAGGAATGGTTATGACGATGCAATTGCCATACTACGCACTCCATCGCCTCTTAAAGTCAGCAGTTCATAACGACAATAAATGACGTATTAGAGTCAATATTCATAAAAAAATCGAAAAATATCGTTCGAATGGCTTAGGGCTGGTCCATTCCACAGCGACTGCATTCTCCAATTTCACTTGAAATTATCCTCGCCACTCGCGGTGACGGCGTAAAATCTGGGGACTGGAACGAGTGTGTCAATGACGTCATTTCCGCCATGATAAAAAGGTTACTTTATAGATGCACTATTTTCTATCCTTGAAATTTTCTGAGACACGAATTATAAGATTAATAACTAAAAGCTTCTTAGATTAAGAAATATTCGGTATGAATCTGATTACTTATTTATTTTATTCCAGCGAAACAAAATGTAGTTTTTACTTGTTTACCATCAATTTTGCAGTTAAGAATATTGCGTGGGTTTACTTTTATCTGGCGAATTTCTTATTCTCGATTAGAATAAGTTTAAACGCCCTTCTTTTTGTGGCCAACACAGCACGCTGGCGACGATTTTCCGCTTTCATGCGTTTTCCCCAGTAAAATTAAACTACGTGCTTTCCAAAGACGTCTTCACCCTGTCATTCAAAAATGTTTACAAATTGGCTTCAAGTTGTCCTCACCATGAAAGTAAAAGATATATTATGATTCTAGAGGAAATTGGAGAAGTTCAGTTTCAATGCGAGTCACTGTGGTATTCGAAACACAGACGTCAAAACACTCGAAAGGCTTCCGATTTTCGAGTGGCAAACTTGGTACCAAAATGATCTCTTGCTCTTCATATGTCAAAATGCCTTTTAAATACATAATATTAATCGCAAGCGCCACTTAGAATCGAGCAATTCGAGCGAGTACATTTAATATTGAGCTGGGATTACAAATAAGGAAAACATGTTGTTTGCACAGACTAGATATTTGAAAACTAACGATTTTGAAATAAAAGATTCTTAAACCAAAAATACTAAAATGTATATCCAAAAAAATAAGCAAATTTTATTTTGTTTCAATGAAATTTGTTTTAGAATTTAGTACTTTTAGTCTACTGTAAAATATTCCTGGACGAATCTCGTGAAAATGTATTTTTTTCATTTGATATTCTTATCTTAAGATGGTGATTATTTTACCATATCTGCATAATACTAGTATAATGTCCATTGTATTTAGAGGTTTCTGTCTAATGGTAAAACGATTGTTATATAATAGAGATGTAGGACTTTTATTCAGGTTATAACCGTGTATATATTTTAATTAAAAATAGATGAATTAGAATACATTCTTATTTAAAAGAGCCATTGACTGTTTTCAATCATTCAATATTTTTCATTTTTTTTTCTTTTTAGTCTTCATTTCTCTTTTCTTTTTCTTGGTTCTCTTATCTTATCTTTTTTTACTTTTGTTCCCTTTTTTCCCTTCCCTTTCTTCTCTGTTCTGTTCTGTTCTGTTCTGTTCTGTTCTGTTCTGTTCTGTTCTGTTCTGTTCTGTTCTGTTCTGTTCTGTTCTGTTCTGTTCTGTTCTGTTCTGTTCTGTTCTGTTCTGTTCTGTTCTGTTCTGTTCTGTTCTGTTCTGTTCTGTTCTGTTCTGTTCTGTTCTGTTCTGTTCTGTTCTGTTCTGTTCTGTTCTGTTCTGTTCTGTTCTGTTCTGTTCTGTTCTGTTCTGTTCTGTTCTGTTCTGTTCTGTTCTGTTCTGTTCTGTTCTGTTCTGTTCTGTTCTGTTCTGTTCTGTTCTGTTCTGTTCTGTTCTGTTCTGTTCTGTTCTGTTCTGTTCTGTTCTGTTCTGTTCTGTTCTTTCCCCTACATGAATACTATTCCTTTGTTTACCTTGTGAACATGCCCTAAATCTATAAATACAACTCAAACAAAGAATCTTTCATATGAAACCCCAGAAAAAGACACCTAGTCTGAACCGGGAAAACATAACACACGAAAGCGGATGCCTTCTATCTCCAGGCAATTCTAGTCAGTATTTAATCTCCAGGGAAATTCAATGCCAGCCGATATCTATTGACTTTTTATGCGAAGATATGTTTACCAACATCCGTCACTTAGCCGAACAGGCTAGCCCTCTTGATGTCGTTTTTTGTAAGTGTTTATTTGTTCAGTAATCGTAACCGGTAGTCGCTCGATTGGTGAGCATTTAAAAATAGATTATTGACAAGTTGTTCCTCAATGAAGGGAAAACTAACTCAAAACGAAAAATACTCTTATCTCCGAACTGTTGGCCAAAGATAGAAATACTCGAGGTAATCAAGAAGTCAAAATACAATCGATTTTTTTTGTTATGAATTAAGTCCGTAGGTAGGATTTTTTAAATTTTCTCTCTCATATAAATCCAAAATCAGTTACTAAAGGTGTTCCACAAGGCTCAGTATTAGGTCCATTTTTTGTATTATGATTATATAATGACTTGCCTTTTTGTATTAAAAATACTCAGCCTCGTCTTTATGCTAATAACACTTTTATTCTTCCGTTCTCTCTCTCTCTCTCTCTCTCTCTCTCTCTCTCTCTCTCTCTCTCTCTCTCTCTCTCTCTCTCTCTCTCTCTCTCTCTCTCTCTCTCTCTCTCTCTCTCTCTCTCTCTCTCCACTTTCTTTCGTTCTCTCTCTCTTTCTTTCTTTTTCTCTCTCCCGCGCATTTCATTATTTCTTCCTTCCTTCTATCCTTTCTTCTTTTCTGTTCGTTTAACTCTCTCATTCAAACATATCATATCCGGTCATATTGAAAGAAACAAACAAACGCCCAAACAATGAATGATTTTTTCGAGAATTCTCCAGATTCAAAGCTCACTGCCTGTAGACATGCAATGATTCAATGTCCGTTTGATCAGGACGGGATAACATGTTCTTCATATGCTTTGCACCCTACAACAAGGCATGCCGATCGTTTTTGATGTCAATATTTCCGAGCCCAACATTGAAGTTGGTAATGACTTATGTGATAGCTAATATCATTGATCACATTCAATAAATTAATTCACCTCACGCTTCCAGATGTCAGTCATGATACTTCCTCATGTTTAGAAGGCCCGTTATTTGTAATGGATTATCATATGATAATAGTGGACAGTAGGTAGGTTGGCCATCTGAAGAATGCTTCACAGAAATGTGGCATGGCTGGTAGGTATAGGCAATATTAAATATGACAATTATTATTGTAGTCGTGGATCTAGGTATAAGTAGGAAGGTGCATGCATGGTTAGGTAAGTAGTTAGGCAAGATAGGAAAAAGTAGGTAGGTGGTTGAGTAGATGCATGGATGGAATAGATGGGTGGGTGGGTAGGTATGTCGTGTTCGGGTAGATACATGGGACTGGTGACTAGGTAGGTTATTTAGTTTGCCGGGTAATAGGGTGGGCAGAATGGGAAGCAAGCTAGGTAGTTCTGAGTTGTCATACATATTAAGTAGTTCTAGCTAGGTACGGAAGTAGGTAGCTATAGACATCAAAATAGTAAATGTATTTTGTTACTGACGTCAAATCCGAGTCCGCAGTACTTAAAAAGAGATACTGGTGAGTAGGTCGGTGCGTTGATGGATGTACAAGCCAGGATGAGTGGAGAAGGAAGAGGGGTTTGTAACCACCAAGTAATATATAGGAAGGCGAGTACGTACGAGTGGCTCAGCGGTGAGAGCGCTCGCCTGTAACCAATGCGACCTTGTTCGAGTCCCGGTCTCAGTCCCGGGCGGTTCCCTCCTGTGCTTCGAGGTTGTTTTTCGGGTTCTCTGGTTTTTCTCCCTCCACAAAAATCAACATCTAAATTCCAATTCGATCATGGAACGTGAGGGCCACAGGTTTGTTAGCCACTGGCTATAAAGTGTTACCCTTGTAAAACACGCGAAGGGCAATTGTCAAGGCTGAAAGAGAAGCCAGACAAAGTTCAAGGCAAGTGTGGACCGCGTAGGTGGGTTTCAGACTAGACGCATTAACGGCATTTTCCAAAAGAAAAAAGACCTTGTCTATCAAATCATCATTAAGGATTAATCATGCTACGAAATCGAAATTTCTGCCACATGGCAGGAAACATCCTCAATTGAAACCAGACAAAAGAGCTGAGCCGCTGTTATAGTTTCCTTTTCTCCTTATTGAAGATGTCCATCAGTTCCTTTTATTCTTTGCTGAACACGCATATCACGTACATCGGTGCTTTCAGTTAGCCAGACTGAATGGAAATAAGTGTTCTAGACGTAAGAGACAAATCCATTGCTCCATAATAAAGTCTGCCGCAGAAATCATATCTCTTAAAAAATTCAAAATCTTATTCTAAAACCTAAAAATGCTCATTTCATTGTAATCGAAAAATGAAGACAGAAACACTATTAGCTTGGAAAATATTCGGGTCTTGATAACACACCTGGGAATGAAGGATAAAAAGATTGACAGCGATATTGAAGTCTCTCCTGGAACGCTATATTGGTTCAAGTTATAAACGACGATAAGAGGAGGAGGTCGCTTAAAAGCGTTAAGGTGGCGTTGTCTATCAACTGATCTGTCTGTAATTGTGAGAAAAAATCCAAATATTGAATATATTGAAACTTAAATTTTGAAATTCAAATCCGAGATGTCGGTTCTATTAAAATTGAAGTAAAAGTAGTAAAAATGGTTAGAGTAGGAAGATGAAGGGTTTTTCCTTTCAGATAATGAAAGAACAAATTCTAAGCCAAAAACATTCTGGTATGATCTGCATCGTCTCTCTCTTGACGGTTAAAGTTCAAATAGATGTCAATCACAGAGCAAAAATAACTAATGCGTTTGAAACTAAAAGTTCTAAAAATTCAGTTTTTGAAATTAATATTAATTCTTTCTTTCTTTCTTTCTTTCTTTCTTTCTTTCTTTCTTTCTTTCTTTCTTTCTTTCTTTCTTTCTTTCTTTCTTTCTTTCTTTCTTTCTTTCTTTCTTTCTTTCTTTCTTTCTTTCTTTCTTTCTTTCTTTCTTTCTTTTTTTTTTTTGATCTTACTTAACTGATAGAAGTACCGGTACTCTACCGTAGAAACTTATAATAAACCTACATATATATCCAAAATCAGTTACTGAAGGTGTTCCACAAGGCTCAGTATTACGTCCATTTTTTTTGTAATATGATTATATTAATAACTTGCCTTTTTGTATTAAAAATACTCAGCCTCGTCTTTATGCTAATGACACTTATTCTTCTTTTATTCTCTCTCTCTCTCTCTCTCTCTCTCTCTCTCTCTCTCTCTCTCTCTCTCTCTCTCTCTCTCTTTCTGCCTCCATTTTTCAGTCGTGTTTTCCCCTGGATACAGGCAGCTGTCTTCCCTACGCGGTTATACCATGATAGATGATCGAATGTACATTACTTGACAACGCTCAGATTCTAAAAGATTTTAAGTACTTAGACAGAGAGGAAAGCGTTCAATTTTAGTAATTTATTGGTAATTTACCAGAAATATCATCAATGAGATATCGAATTTCGCATGAATAAGCTCTTTCATCAATATGAGAGCGATTCTTACAGCTTCAAATTAAAATAGTGTAGCACTTTTGCGGCTTTTTAATGAAAACCCAGTCATTAATCTGTCAAAATATATTTGAATATCAAATGCGTATTACAGGGATTGTATTACAAATTATTCTTCGGGGTTAAATGAGAAATGAATATTTTCTTTGTATGATGAACTAAGCTAATTTTTACAGCGTGTAGATCCTCCATTTAAATTCTATTTCTGAAAGGCAACTTTGCGGCAGTTTTGCTTATTTTAAAAATAAGCTCTAATTGATCAAAGCAGTCAAAATACACTTAGGTTTAATGTCCTGGAGGTTTTCGATAGAAAATTTTTTTTCCAATTATATCCCGGTTCTTCATGCTTGATTTTGAATCGCTTTTACTAGAATCTTATCATTTCTGTGTTATTCTTGCAGTTTGGGGTTGTTTATTAGCATATCAGTTATGCACGGGGTTATCAGTTGAATGTATTCAGAATCTCGAAAACAAAGCTGTTTTTCTTAGGTATTCGAGTTTTTGTTTATAGTTCAAATTATTTACTTTTATAGTCATAATGGCTTTCAGTTAACTACAAAAGAATGGAAATGAAAAGAGTTCAAAACAGCCGACTTGACTCGTGCCTGACGACCTAAATCTATACGAGAATCAAATCTTGCCTTAGGAGATCAATTAACCAGTAAATTGAGGAAAATATAATTGAATTCGAAGACCCAAGCTGAAATATTAGAGCGTAAGTCTTTTCTCCCTAATTACCAAGTTCAGTCAAAGATAAATTAAATTTAAAATCACTCGCCTTCTTCATGATCAGCTCAAGATCAGTCTTTCAGTTTTCTAGATCTTGCATGGTTGTAATCTTTGTGCTAAAAGTCTTCTTGGCGACATCACAGCGTTGACATTTATTGTCAAAGTTCACACGACTTCCTTGTGTACAAAACCAACCAAAATGAAATTTCACTTCGTTTCCTCAAGAAACAATGAAAAATTTCTTTAAAAAGGAACTTGTTTATCCATTATATGATAAAAATAATTTTGTTAAAGTGAAAGATATTTTTACTTTATAACAAAAGAACAGTAGTTTAAACGTATTGAAAAAGCTCTCTTATTGGTCGAAAACCAGCCAATCAGCAATGACCAGCCCGGACGTAATTATTTGAAACAGCCAATCAACTGCTTTCAGTTTGAAGATTTTATCTTTAAAATATACGATCCTAATTTTCTAATTTTATATTTCTGAGGCTGGATATATAGTACGATATCAAAAGCCAGCAAGCATTAGCGAGAGGAGGAAATTCTGACAACGGGAGAAATGTCTTCCATATCGATAATTGTTATATTCCTTGGCGTGTTAATTTTCGTAGTTGCTGCATTGATTTTGTGTTGTTTGTGTTGTCATCTACGTTCACGACCAAAACATCGAGATGTAGTGTCCGTGAGTGCTGCCTTCTCCCGCGCCAAAAGCGAGAAAGAAACCTCCATAACAGAAATGTAAAAACTGTTTTTTTAGAACTACTATAAACTTCGCGAAACCGAATCAAATTCAGCGAGTTAAGCTGATCACAGCAGGGAAGAAATTAATACCACGATATGGAGACTCTTTAGGGATGGAAAAAATGATGATGGAATTGAAAGATCCTCTTCAAGACTGCTACAAAATATACAGAGATATCCCACAAGGCGAGCTAAAATCAAGTGAAGAAAATAATATTTTGACTACTTTTTCATTTTTACGATTTACGAGGTAAAAGAGTAGTATACTGAGGCTCACTAACGTCCACGCCGTGTCTCAATACCGCCATCTCGTGGTCTTTTAACTTAACTTTCAAGCCGACTTGAAAACAAAACACCGCTATCTATCGAGTGCTTTTACGCGAAAAAAACTTCCTCGGTCGTTGGAAAAAAAGAAAAACTAATAAAAAAAAAAGCTTTTGCAGGAAGAAGTTCAAGAAATTCCGTCCGCGAAATAAGATTAAAAAAACCTGGAATATCTCATGCAGTAGGACTTTCTAATGGAACACTGAAAAAACCCAGACAATCTCTGAAAGGTCTGCTTCGAGCTTAATCTTAAACATGTAGGAAGGGGAAACGACTTTCTGGTTTTTAATTCATAAACTTATCTATTTCTCATAAATACGGTGGGATTATCCATGGACGAAATTAAGAAGCAAAGTTTCTGCAAACGAACGTGAACCGAGACATATGTAAATAGAAAAACGTTTCTTTGTATAAATGAAATGTTTGTTTTTGAGAGCAAAACAACCTTGTATGATTCTGTCCATCGAATGGCTAATAGTTTTCATATATTACTATATTATTATTTTTTATTCTTATTTTACGAGCGAGCAATGAAAAAGTTAAGAATAAGTTGTTCTTGTAGGACCTTTGTGCTACTTCGGGTAAATTATTTCTAGATATGAAACTCTTTCGTAAGAAGCTTCGGCAAAGTAAAAAAGTACAAAACAAAAAACTAGAAAACTATCAATACAAAGATAGAAAATAAAAAGACAGAAAATCCAGTTAGTAGTTATTTGATTTGGGTAATTCACACAAGTAAACAGTCTTCTTGACATTTCATTGATTCAGAATAAATTTCCTTTGCCACAGAGATGATTGTCATTGCTATTGTTCATATTATTCGCAAATTTTTCAATTAAGCTTTTGTTTTTCGAACTCAGCTTCCTAAGTCATTGACATTTAAGTGATTTATACCAAAAAGAGCCAAGACTTCTAAATAATTAAGTAGCTAGTATTTTTGACGAAAGGATAAAATCGATGCCGGGAGCAATATTTTGAATGTGTTTACGTATGTAATTTAAAAATTTGCTAAAATAATGCTCCCTGCGCTCAATGCAAACTTGATGATTCAATACAACTTGTATATGCATTGGTTTATTCAATTCAAAATATATCCACGTATTAAGATTTTATTTTGTAAATCTTTGTTTGAAATTTTCAAGCCAGAAGCCACAGCTGAATTCATATTTAACTCAACTCAACTTTTTTATTTGCCTGGGGAGGAGGGATTTGTCTAAATTTTATAGATTCTGTTCGACATTAAAAATATATTCGTGATATTTTTTTATTCTTTAAGTCAAATTTTCATCTTTCTATATTATTCTATATATATAGCTATATTAATATTTTTTAAATCGGCAAAGATTGAATTTATCGCAAGCATATATGTATATATACATATATATATTAATAACAAAACCAAATGCAGTCTTATCGAAATTGTAAGTGCACAAGTTATTTTACCAGAAGGATTGTCGCTATAATAATGCGAGAAGTGCTACACAAAAGCCTAATGCGTATGTACCGCCATCGAAAAGCCGAAAATATTTTCCGATCTTATCCTTTTATGTTTTTTTTCGGCCTAAAACAAGGAGAAAAAGATCGGAACATGTTTTACGATAAAAGATATCGTGAAGTTAATCACTGATACGATGAAACTAGTGGCCAGCTAATTCTAAATTTTAAATTTTGAATTTTCTTCAAAAACTTGCTTAATTTTCTATCGAAGATATACTGATATCATTCATGAATCAAAAACCACATTTTTTTAACGAGAAATTATGAGCAATGAAATATGCTGTGAGCAATTATTCTTGAACGTATTGAGTTACAAAGATGAGCTTTCTCGAAGCGGTATATTTTGAAATTTTAGCAGAGTGACTCGAAGTAGGTCGTTGGTTCGTCTTTGAAGACCTCAGTTTAATTGTTTTCACAATTTTTAAAATTTGAAGTGGGCTTAGAATTTGCTTCAATAAAACCATTCAATAAGTAAAAGCCAAGAAATAGCTGTTCCAAAACAAAACAATCGTTGCTGGAGAAACTTTTTTTTTAGTTCAACTGTCAGGGCTTGAGAGCCCTTGAGTCTAGACCGATTTACGACGCCATATTGGAATTGATAATTCATTATAAATGTTCGCTTTCTTTCTTTTGAAAAACAAGCCTAAGTTTGTCGAAAACCTCTCAAGATGATCCACATATACCCTTCACAGCCACAATAATATTTTGAGAAAGTAAAAATAAACGAAAAGTGTTTTTGTAAAGTTTTTCTTCTTCACGGATATTGAGTTAGAACGATTGAATGTGAAATTATCCACGTATATATCAAAACTTTAATTTGTGCCAAGTGAAAAACCTTAAAACTTCAGTTAATGAATAGTTTCCTGGATAAGAAATTTTTCTCTAGAACCAACGAAATAAATACAAAGCCATCAGCCCATGGGGTTTCCAAAAATAGGATATATTTTTGGTTCAGTCCGTATATAAAGGTGAGGCAAGTTTTCGTTCGTATTGGTCTTTTTGAAAACTGACTGCTTCGTCTTCGGAGTTTGTTTGGTTAGCAACTGTTTTGCAGCGAGTTTAAAGAGAGAAAAAACAAATTTAAACAAATACTCGCTCTTTTTTTAATTATTAGAAACGGCAGCTTGGCTTGAGATAATTTGTTTTCGCTTTGCAAATTTCCTCTCAATTTGAAAAGAAACGCCAAAGAAACGCCAAAGAAGAATACAAATGTTGGATGATCGATTATAATGGAGCAAATGAAAGATGAAGGACAGGAAACTAGAATTTGAAAATGACGATGACGTTCTTGCTTAACCTACATTTGATTGTTACGCCTGGTAAATACAAAGTTAATTACTTCCATGGGAGGAAAGTTCCATAATTTAGCTTCACTTAAGTTAAACCCCTAAGGAATACATTAGTACTTTTGCTTTTAGTGCAAATGATGGCGATTAGGGAATCATCTAAATGTTAAATCAGAAGTGTGAAAAATCGAGAAAAAGTTTCAGATCAAGCATTATTTATTTTGTTAATTGAACGAATAAACAAAGCAAACGAAGAAAGTAAACAAGCAAGCTACCTAGCAAACGAACGAACGAACGAACGAAAAGACGTAGAACCGAAACGAACAAACATAAGCAAAGTTGCGTACACAGGATGCAATTTTTCATGCGACGTTGCATGCGACATCACAAAAAATAGATTGCACCGTGTGGCCAACTGTGCGACATTATTTTCACACGGTGAGGTTCGCCGCGAGCAACTTCGCAAAAGTAAAACTCGCTTCTACTTTGCGACATCGCCAGTGACGTCACACGCAGCATCTCACGGGTGGTCACTCGGCGAGATCTCTAATTTTTGCAACGTCACATGAACAAATCGGATCATGTGTCGGTACCTTAAGTCAATGAATCGATAGAGGAAAGGATGGAAGTGGATGGGCTTGATCGGTGAATGGATGATCAAATAGACCAGTTTCGAGATGTGCGTGCGCTTTCAAAAATATCGCAGGCGCGTACATGATCTCGAGGCATTTTCGGTCAGAGTCAATAGGTGATCTTGCCCGAATTCAAATTCTTCTGGGAAGCATAGATGGCATTGCGGTGAGAGTGCTCGCGCTCTCATCAATGCGACCCAGGTTTGATTCTCGCCGGGCTTGGTGTCGTATGTGAGTAGAGTTGCTTGTTGGTTCTCTCCTAGTCTTCCAGGGATACCTGTGTCATCAATGCACACTGTAAACTTATTGCATGAGTCGATAAGGCTTATATTTTTCAGTATATATTTCTTACGTCATGATATAAACAAATAATAGTTTTTAAGTGATATTTGGCATAAATACCACTCATGATATTTCAAAATTGTTTATAATTTTACGAGCCGTAGGCGAATATATCATGAAATATCACTCGTGGGATTTATGCCAAATATAACTACAAGCCATGCTATCATCTATTTGCAATAGGTTTTTTGATGGCGTTATTTTACCATCACTACCAAAATCCTTTGCGAATTTTCTTTCTTATTCGAATTGTTGATTCTAGTAGTGGTAGTGAATGAAGGTCTAATTGAATCAAGCTTTCGTACAGTAATTGAAGATTTTCTCAACCAAAACAGCTTTCCTTCCTGTTCTCTAAAATGTATAATGGTTTTCAAGACAGTAATTAGTAATGTCAACCTTGTTATCATTTTGTAAATCAAAACCGAAGACACTCTTTTTACTCGTAGAAAGAAAAACCAGTTTCCACATTAAGCGTACGTGCAGTAACACTGGTACCAATGTCAACTGATCTAGCAAATGTCCAATAGAGTGGCCCTTGGGCTAACGACTGCCATCTGCATTATGGCGTCAATGAGATTCTCGGAAACATTTCTTAGTAATACTGAGATGTTAATTGAAGTACAGGATTATCCACTTAAAACGACGAGAACATGAAATGATTTTGGGTTAAGAGATTTACAAGTTAAGATGGCTATCGATTCCGCTTTGAAAATGAATAAAAAACTGAGAAAAAATAATTTGGCATATGCAAGCAACGGTAGTTTTTCACCTCAAGCTCTGAAGACTAATGCAAGGTCATTAATTTTGAGAGCACAGATTTATGAAGAAATGGAATTAATTTTGGGACACGAGATTTACAAGCTAAGCTGGCCGCCATTGCGTCTTTACTGCGATTCTCAATATTCTGCGAACTCGGTAGTTGTCAGTTGCCCATTCGAATTTGGCTTTTCACTGCCGCCAGTCAAAAATATAAAAGGTACCGACTGATTAGTTTTGATTGACGGCAGCGAAAAACCAATTTAACAACAAGCCGTTGAAATGTCTGAGTTCGCAGAATATTGAGAATCGCAGTAAAAATGATGGCTTTCTTTTTTCATTGTTCTTCAAGCGGTTTCTCCTTCCCCACAAATGGAGAAGTGCGCACTCATTGCACACATTGTTCATGTCAGTCAAACAAGCAACTATAACCAAAATTTCAATCGCTTTCTTTTTCCATTGTCCTTCAAACGGTTTCTCCTTCCCCACAAATGGAGAAGTGCGCACTCATTGCACACATTGTTCATGTCAGTCAAAGAAGCAACTATAACCAAAATTTCAATCTTATACTAAATTTATTTCAAGTAAACATGCATTTGTAAAGTCGTTTTTATCTTACATATCATTTTACTGTCTTTCGAGTAAGATATATTATATATATACTCAGAATATATATTTTCTTGTAGTTTAAGAATTAATTTAAATAAACTTTTCACCTCGAGCTAAAATATAGCCTTAAGGAATTTCATTTTTTTTTCAGTAAAATATTTTCATATAACTTTAATTTGCTAGTAATTTTTGAAATTTTCTTTAGAAGATGAGTTGGATTGGATTCGGGTTTTCAATTGATGAAATCAATGTTAACCACGTTCAGTTTCTATATATTCTTTTGGTCCAAAGAGATTATGCCCTATCGTCTCTCCATATCCCTACATTGCCTTGAATACCGTCATATCCAGTAGACTGACATAGTACGGCCGCTCTCCTACATAAAGCGTCCAGGGAATCTTGATTACATAGAAGCTGAGCCGCGTCACAGAATTCGGGGAGACTGCTTCTTTTGGCCTGCTGAGGAAAAATCAACAGTACGTGTTAGATATTTAATCTGAAGGAAAAGAATAACTTGCTGATGGAATTTTTAATGACGAAAGCATCGAAACACTCTAATGGCTTCCCATAATATTGTCGGTTCGTCCGTGCACTGAAATGGCTTCCCATAGTTTTGCATTGTTTATGCACTAAAATGGGTTCCATAGTTTTGCATTGTTTGTGCACTGAAATGGGTTCCATAGTTTTGCATTGTTTGTGCACTGAAATGGGTTCCATAGTTTTGCATTGTTTATACACTAAAATGGGTTCCATAGTTTTGCATTGTTTATGCACTGAAATGGGTTCCATAGTTTTTGCATTGTTTGTGCACTGAAATGGGTTCCATAGTTTTGCATTGTTTTTGCACTGAAATGGGTTCCATAGTTTTGCATTGTTTATACACTGAAATGGGTTCCATAGTTTTGCATTGTTTATGCACTAAAATGGGTTCCATAGTTTTGCATTGTTTATGCACTGAAATGGGTTCCATAGTTTTTGCATTGTTTATGCACTAAAATGGGTTCCGTAGTTTTGCATTGTTCGTGCACTGAAATGGTTTCCATAGTTTTGCATTGTTTGTGCACTGAAATGGGTTCCATAGTTTTGCATCGGTTTGTGCACTGAAATGGGTTCCATAGTTTTGCATCGGTTTGAGCACTGAAATGGGTTCCATAGTTTTGCATCGGTTTGTGCACTGAAATGGCTTCCCACAGTTTTGTCGGTTTCTCTGCTCACTTTATACTGTGCAGACACGGGACCACTTGAATAAAACTGACCAATCAGATAACAGTAAACTAGACAGAAATTGAACTGATAATAGCATTAGCCAATCAGAATACCACATTCTCACGCTTTTTTTTAATTTTTACATCCATGTGCTATCTGATTGGCTGGTTAAAAATATTGAACTAAATATTGCAATGTGATTGGTTAATGACACTAGTTTATCAAAGTGGTCCCGGTTGGAGTATCCGCGCACAGTAAATGGCTTTCCAGTTCTATATTGGAGTTGATTATGCTATTAATTACTTTGTTTAACAAGTTTCAAGCGATTTCGTTCATTTTCGCTTCGACGAGTTTTGCTTTAATTTTCTCCCGAAACATTCTTGAATCAACTACCAAAACTGTCCTAAATCCTTAAAAAAGTGCAGTCTGCAAACCTTCTATTATAGCGCATTTTTATCCACATGGAATTCCATTCAACGTTTTTGTCTGTTAAGCTTTGGGCGTCAATACATCACCGCGCGTCTCATCATCGCGCGCTTATAAGTATAGTCGTTCTTAACTGATTACACGTGGAAAAAAGACAAGCAACAAATTCATATTTCAAATTTTCTTTGGCTTTGTCGGCATATTTCACTGAACGTTTGAGGTGCCAATTTTCTTGGCAATTAATTATGGATTGATGACTCTAGAATGGCTTTCCATGACATTAAATTTCCAATCCATATTGACAAACTTAAGAATACTTAGTTGAGTAATAATATATTGTATGTTTGATGATTTAGATGGAAATGGATAAATATAGTTATATGGGTTGATGATAAGACGATGGACTGATGTATGAGCATGAGAGATGATCGACATCAAACCATCTTTATTCATACACGCTAGCTTTTTCAATAAAATATACATAATATGTATTAATAGAAATATATAGATGGAATGGAATGGAATAGAATGAAATGGAGTAGAATGAAATGGAATAGATGGATGGATGAAAGGATGGATGGATGGATTGGATTCCTTGTCACTTTCATTTTGTCTTTCTTTACATTCAAATATTTTCCACCAACAATCACAACGCCTCAGTTTTGCAAATTCGATTCTGATTGGCTAATATTTTCTTTTTTCAGACCAGCTGGAAAGCATATTATTTATTCATCGAAGGTATTGGGTAAATGTTTTGTTGAATGAGTTTTATCATATTTTTACTTTTAATAACTTGGTGAAAACTGAAGTGCAAAAGATCATAAAAACGTTCATGTTTTCTCACTTTTCATTTTCGACGATGTGTGCCCTTGAGTATTACTTCTTTCTTTACCGACAACGCTTTTCATATATAACACAATGTAACGATTTTCAGAGTTTACAACAAGACTCGTCACAATTTTTCCGATCAATGACTGATTTTTCTAACATCACTATCGATATCAATGGTCTATGATTCAGTTGTGCAATCTTCATAAGCTTATATAATTAAGTATATTTTAGAGCTCTGATTAATCTTCCCTTGTTTGGTTTTAAGGGCTTCGTGTGCAGTATTGTTTGATTAATAATCTGATTTTAACAGGCTTGATTGCTACACGCTCTATTTGTTAGCGGTATTGGCTTTCCTTGTATCAATGCTCGAATGGCTTTGCGAAATATTGAACACTTCTCTCTTTCTCACCCTGACCCCTTTTCCTTCATTACTTTCTGGCTCTTTCTTTCTTTCTTTTATCCATTTATTCTAAGCGACTTTTTTCTCTTTCTTTTTTCTTTCTTTCTTTCATTTATTCATTCGTTCTTTTTTCTTTTTTCTTTTTCTTTCTTTCTTTCTTCCTTCCTTTCTTTCTTTCTTTCTTTCTTTCATTCTTTCTTTCTTTCTTTCTTTCTGTCCTTTTTCCTTCCTTGTTTTCCCCCCGTCTCGACCAATTCTTCATCACCAATTCTCATTGTAAGAAGAAAGCTAGCAACGAATTCACCCAGTGTGGATCAAGGGAACATGAGTTCTCTATACCTACCTCACTTCTTGATCGCTTTCTACCTTTATTGGTCGATATACCCGCAACAAATCCCTCTGAACTTCCAAACAACAAGCAAAATAACAACATAACGGTGCAAAAAACAACTATATTCTTTTGAACCATGTTGAAAGTCTTCGTGAAAAACCGTCCCAAATTCTTGCTTTGTCTGTCTCCGGTGGTCTTCGAGTATTCGATCTCTTAATGCACCAAACTCCGCTCCTAGGTCCCTTTTTATCGTAAACAAACGATTTGAATACAAAAGACTTAGAGTCAATATTTATGTATGGCATTTAGCGTTGTTTTGTCCATATTTCCGTCGGTCTTGAAGAGGCAGTTGATTCGTTGACACGGTTGGAAGAGGATCAACACAGTTATTAACACTTTAGGTAGTTTGCTGTCGTTTATGGAATAAAACGTTAACTCTGACAGCCACTGGGAAGTGACGGTTAAAATTAGCGACCACAGATCACTTCTTTAAGATTTCACTTCTGTTAAGATTTAACCGCGTTTTTTTGTTCATCCTGAAGTGGTCTATGATGAATAGTTTGAGTCCTTAAACAATGCCCTCAGCTATTGAGGAATTAATGAAATTTAAGAAGGGGAAGATTGAAGTTTTAATTACCATTTGGTTTGAGTTTCAATTAAAGTTCTACTAACTTCGAGGAGTTAGATGTCAGGTTGAAAATACAAGCCGTCAAAGCTCTCTTTTGGCTAAAAAACTACTTCCTTTTTATAATTATTACGGTTTTATGCTTCCTCCCTTAGGTTGAATCCATTCAAAAATAATATTTTAGTAAAAGTATAAAAAAAAAATGAGTGCGTCTATTTTGCCATTTATGAACTACACTTTGTTTACTTCGCACTTAGGTTTACTCCAAATATTTTGAACAAAAGTTGTTGTTTTTTTCGAGATAAAAGTTTATGATATTCAGAACCAAATTAAAGCAATTCTAATTGAAGCTACGCTGAAAACAACTGTTAATTAGTCCTTAATCTTTCCAAAAATACAAGAAATCCTTAAACAAATATCAAAGGCACACGACAAAGGACGAATTTACTCCAAGTAAAGGAACAGCACACGACCTCTTCTCACGAATTAAATAGTCTATAAAATCCTATTTCAAGTTCACTATAATAACGATATTTTTGATGAAAAAAAGCTGTAATAAAGAGAAAAGTTTTCATCATAGAGAACGCCGCTTTTTTGCAATTATATTAACACGTTCCTTATATAGAAAATGCGAGGAAGTGCTTAGAGGAGGGCGGCCAACATATCATCCTTCCAAGTTCGTATCAGGACCTCAGGCCTTATATGTCGTTAAGAATTAGCACTTCTCATAAGTAGTTGGAATTATGAACTTATATTCTACGTAATGACTTATGGTCGGTTTATTTGAAATGTGACTCAAGTTATAAAGGATAGCGGGAAAACTTAGTAAGAAAGGATTTTAGTTAGAAATTCAACTGATTTCGTTTGAGAAACTCTCTGTTTTAATTCAGTTGTTGTTTTCTGTCGTAAAGTAAGCTGGGTGTTCAAAAGCGATTCTTTTGGAATTATGGCTCGATTTTTTTAGGTAAAAAGAGAACGGAAAGAATGTAGGATGCAAAGTAAAAACGCCTTTTTAAATGCTTAAAAACTTTTCTATATTGAGAAACAGAAATATCTTGACTGTTTATAGAACTAATAATCTCAATACAGTTGATTATCGTTATACACCGACGCAGTTCAAACTAGCTTACTCGATAGTTCATCATTCTCTTGTACATTATCTGCTGAACAAGTACGTGAGCATCAAGTGATGAACCTTTATTAGATTTTATCCAGCTTCTCGATGGCTCCCATACTGAAAAGGTGTGACTCCAAATTTTAAAGTTTTCGAGTTGCACAAAATTTATTTTCTTCAAATTCTACGATCAATGACTGATTTTTTCTAACATCACTTTCGATATCAATGGTCTATGATTCAGTTGTGCAATCTTCATAAGCTTAATCAAGTATATTTTAGAGCTCTGATTAATCTTCCCTTGTTCGGTTTTAAGGGCTTCGTGTGCAGTATTGTTTGATTAATTATCTGATTTTAACAGGCTTGATTGCTACACGCTCTAGTTGTTAGCGGTATTGGCTTTCCCTGTATCAATACTCAAATAAACTTTGCGAAATATTGAACACTTCTCTCTTTCTCACTCTGATTCCTTTTCCTTCATTACTTTCTCGCTCTTTCTTTCTTTCTTCTTTACTTTCTTTCTTCCTTTCTTCCTTTCTTCCTTTTTCCTTCCTTGTTTTCTTTTCATTTCATATCGACCAATTTTTCATCACCAACTGATTCTCATTGTAAGAAGAAAGGTAGCAACGAATTCACCCAGTGTGGGTCAAGTGAACATGAGTTCTCTATACCTACCTCACCTCTTGATCGCTTTCCACCTTTATTCGTCGACACACCAGCAACAAATCCCTCTGAACTTCCAAACAACAAGCAAAATAACAACATAACGGTGCAAAAAACAGCTAAATTCTTTTGAACCATGTTGAAAGTCTTCGTGAAAAACCGTCCCAAATTCTTGCTTTGTCTGTCTCTGGTGGTCTTCGAGTAGTCGATCTCTTAATGCACCAAACTCCACTCCAAGGTCCCTTTTTATCGTAAACAAATGATTTGAATTCAAAAGACTTAGACTTTGTTTTGTCCATATTTCCGTCGGTTTTGAAGAGGCAGTTGATTCGTTGACACGGTTGGAAGAGGATCAACACAGTTATTAACACTTTAGGTAGTTTGCTGTCGTTTATGGAATAAAACGTTAACTCTGACAGCCACTGGGAAGTGACGGTTAAAATTAGCGACCACAGATCACTTCTTTAAGATTTCACTTCTGTTAAGATTTAACCGCGTTTTTTGTTCATCCTGAAGTGGTCTATAATGAATAGTTTGAGTCCTTAAACAATGCCCTCAGCTATTGAGGAATTAATGAAATTTAGGAAGGGAAAGATTGAAGTTTTAATTACAAGCTTTTGGTTTGAGTTTCAATTAAAGTTCTACTAACTTCGAGGAGTTAGATGTCAGGTTGAAAATACAAGCCGTCAAAGCTCTCTTTTGGCTATAAAACTACTTCCTTTTTTATAATTATTACGGTTTTATACTTCCTCCCTTAGGTTGAAGCCATTCTGAAATTAAATAATATTTTAGTAAAAGTATTTAAAAAAATGAGTGCCTCTATTTTGCCATTTATGAGCTACACTTTGTTTACTTCGCACTTAAAAGGTTTACTCCAAATATTTTGAGCAAAAGTTTTTTTTTTCGAGATAAAGTTTATGATATTCAGAACCAAATTAAAGCAATTCTAATTGAAGCTACGTTGAAAACAACTGTTAATTAGTCCTTAATCTTTCCAAAAATACAAGAAATCCTTAAACAAATATCAAAGGCACACGACAAAGGACGAATTTACTCCAAGTAAAGGAACTGCACACGACCTCTTCTCACGAACAGTCTATAAAATCCTATTTTAAGCCCACTATAATAACGATATTTTTGATGAAAGAGAAAAGTTTTCATCATAGAGGACGCCGCTTTTCTACAATTATATTAACACGTTCCTCATAAAGAAAATGCGAGGAAGTGCTTAGAGGAGGGCGGCCAACATATCATCATTCCAAGTTCGTATAAGGACCTCAGGCCTTATATGTCGTTAAGAATTAGCACTTCTCATAAGTAGTTGGAATTATGAACTTATATTCTACGTAAGGACTTATGGTCGGTTTATTTGAAATGTGACTCAAGTTATAAAGGATAGCGGGAAAACTTAGTAAGAAAGGATTTTAGTTAGAAATTCAACTGATTTCGTTTGAGAAACTCTCTTTTTTTCAAAGTTTTTAATTTTGTTTATATATACCAATGAAGTTCAAAATATTCCTAACCATTAAAGATTATTTTTCTGAAGTATAAAGTGAATTTGATCGTTACTATATGTAACTAGAGCAATCGTTCAATGAGAAAAAAATCTCTTCGTAAACTGGTTGCTCGCTACGTGGTCAGCAGCACTGCGAGTTATAATTACAAGGTCGATTCACCCCTCGAGGCAGAGGATGGGGAAGACCAAGATATGGAAAAATTACACGGAATTAGAAAATAATTTAATTTTCATTAAAATTAGTAAAAATTATTATAAATTAGCGGCAACACGTACTGAGACAGATGCTAAGTGTTACGTAGCGTGCAAAACTTATACTGGATGTATAAGTCAAAGGTATTTGAAAATAGGCGAAAGTGAGCTAGGAATATATCCCTCATCTCCACCCACAAAACGATATCTAAAAGAAAACAACATTATGTGTATTGTTTTGTACTTCAAACTTTTTGATTGTTTAATTGAGATGGCAAAAAAAGTAATTCATTTCTGATTGAAAACTAAACGAGGCTTTCAATGTGTTGAAAGAATGCCGCTAATGAAAGTGGCCGCCCATCATTGCGTCCTTCCTCCCTCCAATTCGTACGTCCGGGGGGGGGGGGGGGGGGTGGATTTTATGGACTAAGGGTCCTAGAATTTCCCGTAGCTAGTGGGGGATTGTAAGACACGTAGTCACGTTTTGTCCCACAATTGCGTTTATTCAAAAATTTCATAAAGAGGCTATATTTTCAACTCGTAGGTCGACGTCGTGATTGACAGCTCGTGGTAGATCATCTGAAACTGCATGCCGGGAATTTATTTTAAGAGCAAAGACATCGCGAAGATGAGACGAGTGAATTCAAAGGTTAGTTTTAACAGTTCTAGAGATTCATATTTAACACCAAGCCATTTGTGTTGACTGCCTGATCCTGATCAAATCCCTTGTGATGTAGGTAACTGAACGAGAAAGTTCAGTCAGTAGCACATGACATGCAAATCGTAAACTTACGTGGGAGGGGAGGGGGAGGATCGAATTTCAGATTAAATATCGCGAGTTACTACTAAAAAAACTTTCTCGAGCGACTGTAAAAGAAAAAAAAAAAAAAGAAAAAAGCAGAGCTTTGTTTTTACAATCTGCACGGTGATGTTCAAGTCCTCGCCCATACTACTCCTACAACAGACTCAACGCCCAAAAATGTTTCTTGAATTGCCATTCTACTTATTTTTATTCGCTTTCTTTCGATTGGAATCCATCCTTTGTCGTAATTTTTTCTTCCTTCAAAGTTGACTGGAATTGAATAAATTGGAAATTTTAAAAGGTGACTGACTATTTTAGCAAGGAATAATTACAAAGTGTTCTTAGAAAAATATTTTACACAGAATTTGACGCTGATTCCAAAAATGAAAAGAAAAATGGGGTGTCCCGAGCTCGTTTTCGAGATAATGAATTTTGAATATGACGATCTTGACAAGATTTCGAAAGAAACATGGCGGAAATCAAGCTTTGCACACAAAAATTCATAACTCAAAATTAAAGAAGCTCTGGAAGCAATTTTCTCAGGACATCTACTTTAAACATTATTTTTGAAGACTAAGTAAAAAAAAAAAAAAAAAAAAATGAAGAAAGTTTTAAAAATAAGCTAAAAATTCAGCTTCTTGTTAGCTCAATCAACCGAAAATCGTACTCAAACTACAACAACAAAAACACATGAAACACTTTTTTTATAAGTTCTAATAATTACGTTTTTCACATCGTGGGCTCAAATTGAACGCCCAAAAGTAGTCAGTCACCTTAATCTGTAATTTTTAATTAAAAGTAAAAGCCGCACCGTGGATAATCCTGATAATCAGCTACGAACAAACAAGTTATAAGACGCCTTTTCGCCGCATGTCATTCTAGAAGCAATTTTTCGGGAAATACGGAGACGGAGACACTGAAGTGGCTTCCGCTGTTAGCCAATCAAAACCCAGGAAGCGCATTTTATCCACATTACTTGCAAAAGACGCAGTAGGCGCGCTTCCGCACGTGCGTTTTCTATTTATTCGGATAAATCTGCTTTAAGCGAGTAGTTGATTAAAAATATAATTTAAGCGTCATTATGTAATTATTTATTTTTTAATTATAACTTTACAAGGAAGAATTGCAATTAATAATGACAATTAAAAATATATCATATCGGGTTCACCACAATCTTTTTCCTGAAATTTTTAATTTCCTAGAATAAAGATGATAAATTATTTTGATGTTTTTGAAGAATCTTTTGGTTCTTCAGATCATTATGCTTTTTCGGACTTTTGATTCATTGATTGAAAA
The DNA here is from genome assembly GCA_023349425.1 of Anthopleura sola. NCBI lineage: Eukaryota > Metazoa > Cnidaria > Anthozoa > Actiniaria > Actiniidae > Anthopleura > Anthopleura sola. The sequence goes on along the minus strand of JALHLI010000004.1, from coordinate 11,516,338 downwards.
TCAAGCAACAGAGAAAAAAATCAGACCACTTTATCCCGAATGTATGTATTTATCACGAGTCATTATCATTATATATATTATATGTTATCTATCTGTCTGTCTGTCTGCCTGTCTGTCTGTCTGTCTGCCTGTCTGTCTGTCTGTCTGTCTGTCTGTCCGTCCGTCCGTCCGTCCGTCCGTCCGTCCGTCCGTCCGTCCGTCCGTCCGTCCGTCCGTCCGTCCGTCCGTCCGTCCGTCCGTCCGTCCGTCCGTCCGTCCGTTGCATGTCACGTCGAAGCAGCTCAATAGACCTCTTTACCTTCGTATGCAAATTGCCCATTTCAGACCACATGACATTCCCTTGAGAAATGTTCTCTTGTTAAAATATTAACACATGAAAGAATCAACTCCCAAGAGTGGCATCACGTGGTCTGAAATGGGGAGGACAAAACAAAAGAAATTCAATCTCCTGAGAATTGCTTTGTCCTCCAAATTGAGCTGCATTCTGGCGTGCTGCAAGGGGTCTATAAGATTTGGTTCCCTGTAGAGTGCGTCTAAAATATAAAATCTTCAAGCTATAGCTTAGACTTCATAATGGGGGACGCCAAGAACACTTCCGGTGTAAAGGTACCATGGAAGCCATAGGGAATATGGTGCTTTAACTTAAGACGTGCCAGAGGACCCTTCCCAAGATCCTTAGCGTCTAGAATACAGAACTCTGTGACGTCACGTTCTGGGACGTAGAGTTGAACGATGACATAACCGTCGTCTTCGTCACCAGTCTTCCAAGAGTCGTATCCCAGTCGCGGTACAAAGATGGGTTCTCCAATGACGCCGTGAGAATACCATACTTGACGCGTTTCAAATTTGGCATCAAACTGAAAGGAAACCAGAATATTACGTCATATGGTATGTATGAAGAGAATGACGTCATAGTCTGGTACAACCTGCAACAAGTATTTTCGCGGGGAAAATTGACGCGTGTGACAGCGCCTTTAGTTTAAGGATGAAAAGTTGGATATACCAATATACCTTGTAGGTCCTGGTGCAATATTTACCCATTACAGACCACGTGTCATTCTTGTATCAAGAGAAATACTTTTTACTACCATTATAAGTTTGTGTTCTGCATACCTTCACAATATCTCTGTAAGGTATATTCTCGCCAGGCCTGTCATTCGCCATGAGGTAGTTGTACCTTGTACCAAACATACCATGTCGATATGGATGGGTATTTGGGAACTCAGCACTTGCACGATCAGATAGAACTCTGGTGCACTTTTTATTTGTGAGGTTGATATGGAAATTGTAGACTTGCCCAGGGGAAACTGATGTATTACTGAGCCACAACTTTTGGTCAAATGTCATGTTAAAGTTAGTGTCCAAGCATACTGCAGTGAAAGTTATGGAATTGCCCTCCTTTTGGGCTGTGCCAAAATGAAAGATCTAAATCAATAAAAGGATTCCTGTCAGCAGTTGTGCTTAAGATAAATACAATGGTGAAAAGGTGGAGAAGAGGAATAAATGTTGGGGAAGGGACCAATGAATAGATGAATGGATGGATGGGTGGGTGGATCGATGGATGGATGGATGGATGGATGGATGGATGGATGGATGGATGTATGGATCGATGGACGGACAGACGGACAGAAGGACAGAAGAATAGATGGATTGATGGATGGACAGATGGATGGACGGACGGAAGGACGGACGGAATGGGATGGATGGATGGATGGATGGATGGATGGATGGCTGGATGGATGGATGGATGGATGGATGGATGGATGGATGGATGGATGGATAGTGGATGGATAGTGGATGGAAAGTGGATGGATGGATGGATAGATGGATGGATAGATAGTGAATGGGTGGATGATTGGATAAATCTGAAGAGAAAAATGCTATACATTTGACTCACATGGCAAGGATCTGTGTCCACTATAATCACGCCTTTCTTATCTTTATCCATATTACGAGGTATTATCACAAATCTTGAAGGCAAATCAGAATAATACCTCATCTCCTCACCAGGAGATGTCCATCCTGCAAGAATCTTCAAAGTCAATGGCCATGTTGTCTTTGCAAAAGGGGTCATGTGGAAAATGTAATAGTCTTCAAGCAAGAGGAAATCATGTGCATAGTTTAAGCCTGGAATGTGGTGTAACTGTCTCTGGTGTAGCTGCCATGATGGGGTAAACTCGTAGATTGCAAGGCTTGGTTGAGCTTGACGAAACCCAGGTCTCAGGCTAATGCATACAAGACGCTAAAGGAAATATTAAAAATAGTCTTTACACACATTTTCATAATCATGCAACCCAGACAACTAGTGATAAATTCCTTTTTACAGTTCCGTTCCAGTCACCATGCATAATAGTTCCAAGTCGAGGTTGGAGTTGCCGCGCATGCATAACAAAACTATAATTTATCATGTGGGGTTGAACTCCAACCTAAATTTTTGATGGATGACAGCCAAAAACCCAGGCATCTTGGGCTGTGTTGGTCACATACATACTTCATGTATTTTAGTAAGGGTTCAACTCTGTTACATTTACCTGGTTTTCTGCATCAATCCTAAAATGAGCAGCAAGAGCTTTCAGTTTCAAGGCACCACATAAGTCATCTGGGCCTAAAGTCTCTAATGTATATGGGTCCAGACAATATGGTATACTTGTCTCATAACATGTCAAAAGCTGGGAAAAAAAAAAGGAACTGATTACTGAGTTAAAAACCTATGGGTGAGTACTATTGAAAAATGAGGGCTTAAGTTCTAAGTTCAAAAGCCAAAAGGTAAGGTTAGTTTATTGGTTAGTTAGTCCCTGCTCAGTTATTAAAGTCAGCATAGCTTGCCAAGGCCAGATCAAGGAATTTTTGATTTGGGGGGGGGGGGGGGGGGGGGGGTGTCAAATGTATACTACCAAAAAAATTTTTTTGAGAAAGGGTTAGATAAAATGATGACTGATGATTAAAAACTAAGGGGTTTGGACCCCCAACCCTCCCCCCCCCCCTGAATCCACACTTGCTTGCAATAATATATGAGAGTTATGAGCAATAATATAATAAGTTATGAGACAACATGAGTAACTAGGTTGAAATCAATACCCACCTTTCCACCCCAGTAAAAAGAATTGGTATTTGACGGATTCCTGAATTGTATTTGTGGCAATGCTCCCTTCATAAGGCTCCCCAGTAATGCCACTGTGCCGCTAACTGCACCTGTTGCCATGGTACCCATCTGACCAGGATAAAGAAAACGATGCTTTTTGTTTTCTTCCTGTCTGTGCTTGGTCGAGACAAATTTAGACTTGAAATGTGCTCGGCCATTTTGGAAAGTTACTGCACAGACCATGCCGTCTCCATCGATAGCTATGATAAAAAAGTGAGCCAGTTGTTACAATTCAATGTCAGGAGTTCTTAATTTATTGACTGACTAAAATAACCTTGCAGAGGTTAAAATAACCAGAGAATCCAGAGGAAAACCCTTGAAGCACTGAAGAGAAGCATTAAGCAACTCTGTCACTTTGCGACAAATGCCAATACAGAATATGTTTTCTCCCAACTAGCTGCCAATATAAACCTGTATTGGTGGCTCAAAATCACAATATAAGTTATAAGTATAAAAAATTGTAAGTTTTGCTTATCCATTGTATACCCCCTGATGATGGACGAGAGTCCTAAAGCTAATTTCATAAAACATATTTCCATTGAAGAATGAAGCTCCCCAGCAACTTAGCAATATTGGGAAATATATAAGGGACTGGTCATAAAGAAAAGGGGGGGGATGGGCTGATAAAAACAGGGGTAGGCCACATGATTTTGAGCTCATTGAAAGGGTTGGGCTATCTATAAAATTGACCATCTAACATCTAACATCTATGCAATTTTGCTTCAAAACTGGGGGTTAATTATAGCGTTTGTCATCACTTTTTCAGCCACATTTAATTAATAATAGGCCAGCATAAAAAAAATGCTAATTCCATTCTAGTTTTGCCAGCCAACTCCCCTTCCTACAACATCCAAAGAACCCAGGGCAAGGTGACTGGAGGTCACAAAAAATATATAAATATGCCAAAAAGGGACCCGAAGTCTGCTCATCGACACGTGAAACCCGACACCCTATTTGTACCTCTAGCGCACTTGCACAGAATTCGTACTTTCAAACTTTAATAACTTCTTTTGAATTCATCCGATTTCTCTCAAAACCATTCAACAAACTAAAGCTGCTCCTAGGGCGGAGATTTTGAAGTTCATTCCTTGTATGTTTGCAATATTATCTTCCCTTCAATTCCGATCATTTTCAAGTTTGAGCCGAGTTCAAATATTAATAACTTGTCGCCCATTCCTTCCTTCGTCCTCAAACCAACTTTTATACGCGCTACAGCATCTAAAAAACTCAGGGCAAGGTGACTGGAGATCACAAACAAGATAAAGATATGCCAAAAAGAAACCCGAAGTCTGCTCATCGACACGTGAAACCCGACACCCTATTTGTACCTCTAGCGCACTTGCACAGCAAACAAATTCTTTTCTCCTCCCCCAATTCATGTAGATGATGGTTTACACACACACTAACCATCTCTCATCTCTCACCTCCTGTCCCTCACAGCAAACAAATTCTTTTCTCCTCCCCCAATTCATGTAGATGATGGTTTACACACACACTAACCATCTCTCATCTCTCCCCTCCTGTCCCTCACAGCAAACAAATTCTTTTCTCCTCCCCCAATTCATGTAGATGATGGTTTACACACACACAAACCATCTCTCATCTCTCCCCTCCTGTCCCTCACAGCAAACAAATTCTTTTCTCCTCCTTCAATCCATGTAGATGATGGTTTACACACACAAACCATCTCTCATCTCTCCCCTCCTGTCCCTCACAGCAAACAAATTCTTTTCTCCTCCCCCAATTCATGTAGATGATGGTTTACACACACACTAACCATCTCTTATCTCTCCCCTCCTGTCCTTCACAGTAAACAAATTCTTTTCTCCTCCCCCAACTCATGTAGATGATGGTTTACACACACAAACCATCTCTCATCTCTCCCCTCCTGTTCCACACAGTAAACAAATTCTTTGCTCCTCCCCCAACTCATGTAGATGATGGTTTACACACACACTAACCATCTCTTAACTCTTCCCTCTGGTCCCACACAGCAAACAAACCCCTTCCATCTCCCAACCCTATGTAGATGATGGTTTACATACACTAACCATCTCTCATCCCTCTAACCTGCGCCCCAAACTACAAACAAAAATCCCTCCCACACACATCTCTTCCCTCTTGTCTCGCAGTACAAACAACCGCCTCCCCCTCCCCCCCCCCCCCCCCCCCCCCACACACACACACTCTCTCCAATATCATCTTTCCAAACAATTACACAGGACGCCCAATCCCATGTTACTCGTATTACACCACATACATTCCCTACATTCTTTCACTTCCTCTATACGATCTATTCATCTTCGAATATGCAAGCAAAGACCACATTGCAAGCTGTAAACAAGCTTTACAAACCACTCAAGTCAACTTAAGTAAGTCTTTCACCTCTCTCACTTTAATTCCGTATCCTACACCGTTCTTTATGTCAGTTGAACTCACCACACACGCTACCGACCGCTATATATCTTCAACATACAACACAGGTCAACGTGGTGTGTCCCTGGTCGTTTTGTTGCACGTAGGGTTGAGCCTTTGGCGCCGTGGGTTTTGAAACGTGTAGGTCGGACACTGACCTCTACCTTGTGTCTCAACCCCTGATGAGAAACACTTGGTAGAACGAACGACCATCCCAGCACCATCGTTTATTTATAGTTCACCTTCCCCACGCCGCCGCGAAAAATGAGCTCATGTTTCGAAACGTTGCCTTCACTCACAATTAATGTTTTCTCCACTCTGTATGTATCATACCATTCTTTATACAGTCGTCAAAAAACTACACATCTCTTAAACACCCTCTCCCCCCCTCCCCTACAACCCTCCTTTATTCCTTAGCTTTGGTCCGAATACCTGTTTTTGCTTGAATGTATTCTTGTGCATTCACGTGCTTGAATATATTTTTGCATTTTTATACAGATTAGCGTCTATCTCATACACTCTCTCTATATATTTTTTTCCCTCTCTTTACACACACACAAAACAAAAAACGACCCCTACCACAGCCCCCAACACACAAACACACATTTACTACTCCCCCTAGCTTGGGTCCGAATACCTGTTATTGTTCGAGTTAACTCGGTCATACTCACAGGGAGCCCGGCTTTCCTTTGCCTCATTCAATATTCATTATTCTTTACGTAATTGCTTTTTATGGGTTTCCTGTGGTTTAACATCGGCTTCCTGTGGTTTGGGATCGGTTATGGTTACACAAGCTGTAATTAGATATCTACTGTAAATTGATAACCGTTGGTAACGCACTCTCTATAAAGCATTCAAAAGAAGAGAAGGGACGAAACCAAGCGCGTTTATCGTATTATGATCACCTCCAGTTGCTCGGACCAGCTACTTTAGTGAAGTCAGCGGGAAGTTGGCTCGCTATTTTTCATGTTTAGTTTACATCATGTATTCCATCATGTCGGTCAAGATACTGATTATTTAGAAATTCGACAAACTCCAGATCTTTTTGTCTAACAACTTTTTTTAGTTCTACCGAATGAGGGAAAGTATTTTTCTACTGGATCGATTCAAAGGTATACTCATTTGAAGAGCATACATCTAAATTATTGTGAACAGGAGGTAGCTAAAGAAAGTGTAGAGCCCCTACCATCGTTGGGAAGATTTGAACAGGCGAATCCAGTAGTACAAGTGACTTTGACGTTCTTCTTGAATTTACTGAGTTCTCTATATACAGCTTCAAGGGTAAACGTTTTACCAGTCCCGCAGCTCGAATGACCAGCTATCGATAAATCTATCGCTCTTTGTTGATCTCTCGTTGGACTCATGTAAGGAAATTATATACACATTGGAAATGTTTTTTGTTTTTGTTAAGGATAATATAGATCAGATCAGCCACACGCATACAGTTCGCGGGAAATATTGAAACGATACCGCAAATATCCCAAACTTATATGCAAATTTGGATCGCTCTGTCAACAAACTGTCAAAATTCTTTTGTTTCGAAACTGATGTTGACCAGATATTCGTGTTTCATAAGATAAGCGGTCCGAGCAACTGGAGGTGAACATATGACTAAGACTTAGCTTTTAAATATCACTGCCTAGGATCGCATCATTTCTGAATATAAAGAAATAAACCTTCCTGAACCAAAGTTCATTTATTGGGCCAACATTCAGTGGGGTTTTTATTAATAAAGGACTTCCATGAACCAAATAAACAAGGGTTTTCAAATCGGATACTCGCTTGGTTTCGTCCCTTCTCTTCTTTTGAATGCTTTATAGACGGTGCGTTACATTCAAACAACACAGGCAACCCATAAAGAGCACGTTACCAACGGTTATCAATTTACAGTACAGATCTGATTACAGCTTGTGTAACCGAAGCCGATGTTAAACCACAGGAAACCCATAAAAAGCAATTACGTAAAGAACTAAATGAATATTGAATGCGGCAAAGGAAAGCCGGGCTCCCTGTGTCATACTTTGCCCGAGTTAATTCCCACATATTTAAACATGTTCTACACAATATTAGGTGGTTATCGAGTGGGGTTTACTTTCGGTTTCGCGATTTATGAGCGAAAGTCGAATGTGCGGCTGAATGTGCGGCTAACTTCAGCCGACACTTCATCCTGGTGCTGTGAATGGCCTACAACGCGTCCTAAGTACCTGTTGTATTTGCCCAAGTAATAGTTGTTTTCCCAATTTTTTGTTTTCGACAATTAAGTTTTGCTTCACTAATAAGACAGAATATTGACTATAAATCTGTGTAAAACAATAAACAAAATTAACAGTTAAAGCCTTTTCAGCCAATACTTACGATGTTTTAGTTTGGTTCCATAAACTTCATTCAAGCCAGGACCATTTCTAAACAGAGTTCCATACAAAGCCTTTGGGATTTCTCCCTCGATATCTGCATCTGGTATCCAATAGGAGTATTCTCTTTGATTTCTCCATCCTTTGCTGACGTTGTCGACATTTAAAGGTCTTCTTGTGACCTGATCGACCTGATCAGAGATAACTTGATCCGCCATCTTAGCTTTTATGAAGCTTCTCGATATTTATTTTTAGAACACCACAGGGAGCCCAAAGCTCCTAGAGTATTTTTATGCGTGACGCCATTCTTATGAACTAATATTTAGTATAAAACAAAAACGAGTTCTTTAAAAAGGTTTTTCCTGCAATATTATTCACTCTAAGTCACTATGTTTTTCTCATTTCTTTGGCGCAGCTTAAGAATAAGTTGGAATTACAACATGTTCAAGGCCGGCTCTATTTCCAAGTGTTCATAAAAATACATTTGCTAACTTTTACACACTTATATTGTCTAAAACAGTTTATTTAAACTTTTCACTTTAAACTTTCAGTTTAAATATGAAAAAAAAACAAGAAATATTTGCTAACCACAGGCATCCCAATCCAAAATTTTGGGGTTTGCTATAACGTCATTGTGAATAGATTACAATAGTTCAATACGTAATCTTTTTAAAACAGTCCATTTAAACTTTTCACCAGATTCAATAATATATGGAAAAATTAATGTTTTTAAATTTCCTTTTCTCTGAAGTTGATTGGGCTCCACAGGTAACCCAAGCGAAAAGTTTTGGGTTTTGTATTACGTCATTGTGAATAGATTAACATAATTTCCATATATAATTTGTGCTGATATTACAACAGAAGAGTTTTGTTTTCTCTTTGGCTGGTTCGTATTTACAGAATAATACGTCTTAATTCAGCAAATACTACACCCAGAAGGATTGAATAACAGTGGTAGAGCCATTTAAGTTATTCTACAAGGTTTTTCTACCTTACAAAGCTGAAATTTGGAAAGATTTCCTTGAACTTCAGAGGAACGAATCCCGCCATGTTTTAGGAATTTCACTTCAAGGAATCAAGCTGAACTCCAAAAAGCCTTAAAATATTGCTTCTGGGAAACTGTTTGGATCACCACAATGTTCCTTGACTTGTCCTTGGATGTTTTATCATCGTTTCAGACTGTTTTATCACCTTTTACAAGAAAGAATCGGTGTTTTTTTAGAAAGACTTTATGGTTTTTAGTGATGTTCATTGGCTTCACAGTGGAAATCGTCTCAAGCGACTCAAAAAGCTGTGATTATCGCCTGACCCAATCACCAGGGGTAATCAATAGTCCTAATTACCCCAACAATTACCCAGATTCAATGACTTGTAGTTGGAAAATCCAAGTACCAGAGTACGATCACATATTGTTGACTTTTATCATTTTCGATGTTGAGTATGGGAGCTCAGCAACTGTGTGTGACAAAGACTTTGTTGAAGTCATCGATGGGACTCATAGCTTGGGAAAATTTTGTAACAGTCGCAAGAAGTATCCAAGTGGCACTATTAAGTCTAGTTCTAATACTTTGACACTTATTTTCAAGTCAGATCCCTTTACTAGTAGTGCAGGGCTTTTTCATGCGAAGTATAAAAGAGAGCCTTGTGGGGATTTCTTAACTGGTTTGAAGGGAGAAATCAGTAGTCCTGGTTTTCCAGGGCCTTATCCTGCCTCAAAGAAATGCATATGGAGAATTCTTGTACCTGCAGATAAGGTCATTAAGTTTTATTTTCTAGACTTTGCTTTGGATCCGTCCTCAAAGTGTAATTTGGATTATATCCGAGCAGTGGATGGGCTTAATGGCACTAATCAGCTGATTGGTCACTTCTGTGCTAACAGGGTGCCGCCCAAAGAAATTCGTTCTACTGCGAATGAGATGATGGTGGAATTTCAGTCATTTAAGCCTACGTTGTCGGCAGGTTTTCATGCATTTTACGAAACTGAACCTCACTGTGGAGGACTTCTGAAGGGAGAAATGGCAAGCTTCACTTCACCTGGATATCCACATGGAGTTTCTAATCTAAAAGACACTCAAGAATGTATATGGACAATTGAGGTTGATAAAGGAAAGGTTATTTCCATTGTTTTTAGTGCATTTGACGTCAGAACATTGAATCTTAACAATAGATGTGCAGAGGACTATGTGGAGATCATAAATGGACCAGATATTGCATCGCCTAGTCTTGGGAAGTTTTGTGGAAAGGAGCCTAAAGTTCCAGTTTCAATGCGTTCGACAGGAAACAACATGGTTTTAAAGCTACATCGTAGTATCTCATCAGTAGGGGTTGGGTTTTTTGCAACCTATACTACCGTAGATCCTAAAAACATTTATGATAAGTGTACTGAAACATCCCATGAGTTGCTGTTCAGGTGTAATAACGGGAACTATATTCAGTGTCAATGGAAATGTGATGGCACTGATGACTGTGGTGATAGTTCAGATGAAGTCAACTGTGTCAAAGACCAGAGCAAGTCTATAAACACCAGCAAAGTAAGAAACTATGTCATCATACTGGTCTCTATTACTGGCTCTGCAGTTGCTATTGCTTTGGTGGTTTTTATCGTGGATAGGTTAAGAAGAAAAAGACGATCTCGGGCAACTAGGCGACGGAGACGGCGTCGTGCTCGCCGCAATCTTTGCCAAGAAGCAGACTTGCAAGAACCATCTTCCCCTCCTCCTTCATATGACTTTGCCGTCGCAATCTCTGATTGTTGTGATACAAATGATAGTCCACCACCTTACACCCAGTCAATAACTCCATATCCTTCTAATGAGGTAAGTGAAGATGTTCCATCAAATCAGAGTGAGACTCCAGAAGCAGAACAGACTGACTCTGCAGAGCAAGGAACTGCAAACCCACAAGAAATTACAAATAATATAGATTCCATGAGTCTTGGAGAATCACCACCATCACATGATACATCACCTTTAATTGTTTAGGATATCTTGCGTTAATTTTATACCTCATGTTTAACCATGTTACAGTATTAAACAGTATCAAGATAGGTTTTATATAATTTACAGCAAATTTATATCACTTGTGACCAGCAGTAACTCGAATGAATTGATTGGAGTTTCCATGGCTTTGTTTAAAATTCCAAATCTACTGTAGGTGCTCGACTACTTTAAAAACTCAGGCAACTCAAATTACAATGTGGTTGGGAAGTGAATTCTTTCAGAAAATATTTCACAATCATTCATGATAGCAGGTCCAAAACTTCAATTTTAACAGATTTAGAATTTTAGAGTTTTGATCAGGGATTTGAAAAGTAAAAATATGAAGGCTTGAAAGCTACATTTGCATTCCCAAATTTATTGGTCGTGATGTAAATTAGCTGTAAGGAATGCTTTGAGCAATTCCTTTAATTAAGAAATAATTCATGTTATTGTTCATTTATGCTGGCTGGCATTAAATTTTTGTAAATAGTTTTTACATGCCAATACTTTAGATTTTATGTTAACCATTAGCCTGGGTGCAGCTTAGCTTTACGCAGATTGAATTGTCCTATTTCACTAATGACGTCACATTAAAATAAACTATTTTTTTAGTGCTAAGTATCATGGTCATTAGAGGTGGCAAAATAGCAGCAAAACTAATTAAATCACAATAAATTTTGGTTTATGAGATAGCGAGAAGTGAGAGCAGGTATATATTACCTAAATATCCCAAAATTTCTAGCCTAAATTTCTATTATTATATGAAGGTCATAGTGAAATAGCACAATTAAAGTTGGGCTGCATTCAGGCTATTGTCATTGGCTGTTTGGGATTTTATAACTTGAGTTAGTTTTAGAAACAAGTCTGTCTGTCATGTGCTATCAACAAGAGAGTATTCTGTTGCTTGAACCTTGGTATCAATCTACTGAATGAATTTCATTGCCATCCTACGGTGTCAGGCAAACACTGCCCCTCATGTACTATCAAACAGAGAGATTATATCCTTTGATATCAATCAGCTGAATGAATCTCATTACAAGCCTACAACGACAGGCAAACACTGCCCCTCATGTACTATCAAACAGAGAGATTATATCCCTTGATATTAATCAGCTGAATGAATCTCATCACAAGCCTACAACGACAGGCAAACAGCCTGAAAATATCATCTGTTGATATTAATTAAAGATATTATTTTGTATTATACCTATCTGTACATGCACGGTTTACAAAGATTTTTTAACTTACTAGATAATGAGATAAAATACACTCATTTTACTGGTGAAAAAACAACTGAAAGTCTAACAATGGCTTAATATGAAAGGACAAAAAACTAAATTATGAAATTATCCTACTTGGAAAAAGTAAATAAATTTTTGTTATTATTATGTTAATTTTTACTCACTATCTCATCTCTGATCGACTGGCTGAGAGCATGCAATATAGTTAGAACGTGACATTATAAGGCTGAAATAGACAACCCAGAACATTTATGATATTAACTGCAAACTCATTTAGTTCATAACTGTTCAATCTCTAAAAACTTTTTTGAACGGCAATAGACCACTTTAGCTTTGTATGCAAATTGCCCATTTCAGACCACATGACATTCCCCTGAGAAATGTTCTTTGATTAAAATATTTACGTATGAAAGATTTAACTCCCAAAAGTTGCATTGTATGGTCTGAAATGGGCACAGCAAACAATGAAGTCAAAGAGGTTTCTTGGTAACAATATTTTAGCTTGGGGCTTCAAGTTTATTCTCAACAAACCTTCAACTTCCTGGGTTTTCCAGGAAGAACCTGGTGCCACATGTATTGTTGGTCATATAAGAGGGATTGGGGGGGGGGGGGGGGGGGAGGGGTGATAATCGCAACTTGAAGTAAGTTATATTGTTTTGGCAACACTGAAGTGTGTAGTTACTGTGATGTACATCGAATCACAGTGCAGTTCGGTACAGTGCAATAGTCCTTTTTGTCATTCAACACATACATATAATGCGATTATATTGTAAAGAAAGGTCTGAACCCAGGTGAATGGATATTTATTGAAGTAACAACATTTGTCAAAGAAACAATATTTGTATTATGATCATCTGGGTGGATGTAGTCACATCAAACAGTCCTTCTCAGGACTACATCCACCTCGATGATCATACTGTAATACAAAATATTGTTTCTTCGACAAATATTGTTACTTCAATAAAATATAATGCAATGTTTGACAACCATAGACTCACTGATACAGGTTTAGCTTCATTTTTTAGATATGTACTTGAGGTAAATCCATGGGATGATTTCATTTCAAAACACATGTATTGCTCAAGCTGCACATTCTTTACATTACACTTGACTTTTACAAATAATCTGCCCTTAAACGAAACTAAGCCTATACAAGTGAGAGTGAGAAAAGTGAGAAAAAGGACTATAGACCCCTTTCTTGTGATGGCAAAGCAGCTTAATTTGGAGGACAAAACAATTTCAATCTCCTGAGAATCGGAATCTATTGTCTGGTCCTTCAAATTTTTCTGCATTCCGACGGGCTGCAAGGGGTCTATTATGGCTAAAATAAATGTTGTACTGCTAAAGTGCAACTTTATATGCTTTACTATCCCACAGAGGATATCTGCTCTGGCTGTTAACAGACAGACTCCTGTGAAGGATATCCTAGAATCTTGATTTTATTGTGGAAGTAGCCTGTGTACAGTCACTCCCCACCCTGTCCCCTTTGAGGGAAAGTGTTGGTTAAAGGGTTGAAAAATTCTAGGAGGGAGGGGTGGGAAGAGGCTTTGCACAGGCTATGGGAGAGTAGGGTAGTAACATTTGTAACTACATGACATTGTGTAAATTCATGTTGTATAAAAAAATATTTTACAATCAAGATTTTTTTTAAAGGTTTTAAAAAGCATTAGTAAGTGAGTCAATGATAATATCCAACTTTTATGACTTGAAATGGTCATGGGCAAAAATGCTTTTAAATTTATTAATAAATTGATGAAATCTATTAAAGGTGTTATTGAAGCTGGAAGACTCATACTATAATATTTTCATCTATCTACTTTCCCATATTTTCATTCATTTTTTCATTTTCGTTTTGAGATTTTTGGCATTCATTTGTATTCATGGTGGCTCCATAGAATTTAAAATAATGTGAAATCTTGATTTTGCTGCATAAAAAACTCTGTCACGTGAAAGATAAACTAATAAATTTAGAGGGGTACGAAGTTTCACTGTGGAACTAGAGTTCTTAAAAGGGGCACTGGGATGAAAATCGATGAAATATTGAAAATGACTTGAAACTTGGTTAAACTTATCATATGGCCCAGATGGCCCCAATTGTAGTCAAACAGCATATTTTCTTAATTCACAGTCAAAAGATGGCGGATAAAAATTATCAATTATTTCAACATCTAAATTGTGAGTAAATTTCTCAACTGCAAGTGGCTCCCAAGCTAAATGTTTTGCCAATCAGGTTTACATACTCATAATTGAGTCATATTGTCCTCAAAATATCTGAATTATTTGGACTTTCAAAAAATGGGGCGTTTTCATTCAAGTGCTCCTTTAATTTTTAGATAAAAAATGGCCTTCAGTCTTTTTGACGTAGCATTGCTATGGTAACGGATATGGCATCAGCTCCTATGAAGATCAATCGATCCTAGGTGGTTCATGGTATTTGATGGTGTGTCAGATGTCAGTGCGTAAGCCATAAAACTCCATTACCCAGAGTTTACATGGAGGCATCCTATAATCACTCATTTCATAAGAGCTATCTAACATCTCCATGAAAACCAACCCCTCCATTTTTTATTTTAGACTGTGCACGATATGAAATGAGAATTCCACTAAAGTTAGTCGCTGAAGAAAGTTTACTCATAATAAGGGTATATATGCTCTAGAATGTATAAAACCTTATTGAACACTCAATCAAATTCCTACCATATCTATGACTTTCAAATTGAAGTTTCCTTTTGTTTCTAAGTAGAGTAATTTGTTAATAATTAACTGATTCATAAATTTATTAATTTGATTTCCAGAAAAGACTAGCTAGAAGCAGCATTTTAATGACGTCATCTGCTGCTTAGCAACGGCCCTCGTTAATAGAGTAGTCAGGTATGTATACCGGTAGTTTTTCTCGAACTGGTTTTAAAGAAAAATATGTAATTGGTTGACTCTCAAATTGAGAAGTTTAATGAAATACTCACAAACCTTTGGCTCAATCCTAATTGAACATTTTCGGCTTTAATGTTTTTTTTTTCATATTTGCGCTGTTTGTTTTTTTTTGAACCACATTTGAATAAAATTAATGAGTTGACTTTGCGAGAAGGAATATTTCTTAAAATAACTACATTGTAAGTATTTTGTCTTTTTCTAGTTAAATGTTAAAAGTCCATGTAAATAAGGCTCCAGTAAGTTTTCTAACGTGAAAATGCTTTCTTTATAGAAGTGAAAATTCTTTTAGTTAGTGATTAAGTTTTTAAAATTTCAATCTAAAGCAATAGAATAATTATCAACTCAGTCATAATCTTGAAAAATACTCGGTGATATTCTATAAACCTGCTTCGCCTATAAACCAGTTACAAGCGAAGATAAAGTTCTATTAATTTTACAAGCAAGATATTGAAAAAAAGAATACATATTTTTTTAGCCTCTAGATAGCTTTTGGTTAACAATTTTGTGTATTACTTGTGTGAAACAGTCTTTTCCTTTTGATTTTTTATATCATTCACTGTGGAATACAGCCACTCGACTCGTCGTTCGTAGTTATTAGCATACTTCACTTCGACAAGCGCGTCTTTTCCACTGTAAAGCTCTGGAATTCGTCTTCCAAGTCCTGGAGTACATTCAGAGAATACTTTCACTGCTTTTGGGCCTTTGAATCTGTCAGGGTTTTGGAAGTTCGCCAAGCCTTCTTTCATAGGTTTGTCGCCGAGATTATCAGTGGACGAAGAGGTTTTTTCAGCTTTAGAGCTCCCATCGTGAAGGTTAAAGCAGCGTCTGAATCTTTTCATTTTGTCCTTTGTTCAGAGTGTCTTATCGTGTCAAATATGAAAGTGTTTTTCAAGTATTGGGTCTATCTTATATAGCATGATCGAGGAGCATAAGTTTAGAAAAACAAACTTAAATTTAGTGGTATCCACTAGTTATCATGATTATTCTGATCCTAACAACGCATTTGATCATTAAATCGATAAAACACAATTTACAACAAAGACATAATAAACAAAAACTACGTAAGTAAATCTAGTTGTTCGAGGATAACATAGTTACAGCACAAAAAGTTCAAGTACGTCATTCAATTTCATACGAAATCATGTGACGTACTAGAAAAGCCAATCAAAAGTCATTATCCATGTGTATCAGGCAGAAACCAATTAAGTGCAAGAGAGTGGTTTATGAAAGCCAATGAAGTGTAAGGGAGTGGTTTATGACAGCCAATGAAGTGTAAGGGAGTGGTTTATGACAGCCAATGAAGTGTAAGGGAGTGGTTTATGACAGCCAATGAAGCGCAAGCGAGTGGTTTATGACAGCCAATGAAGCGCAAGCGAGTGGTTTATGACAGCCAATGAAGCGCAAGGGAGTGGTTTATGACAGCCAATGAAGTGCAAGGGAGTGGCTTATGACAGCCAATGAAGTGTAAGGGAGTGGTTTATGACGGCCAATGAAGCGCAAGCGAGTGGTTTATGACAGCCAATGAAGTGTAAGGGAGTGGTTTATGACAGCCAATGAAGTGTAAGGGAGTGGTTTATGACAGCCAATGAAGCGCAAGCGAGTGGTTTATGACAGCCAATGAAGCGCAAGGGAGTGGTTTATGACAGCCAATGAAGTGTAAGGGAGTGGTTTATGACAGCCAATGAAGTGCAAGGGAGTGGCTTATGACAGCCAATGAAGTGTAAGGGAGTGGTTTATGACGGCCAATGAAGCGCAAGCGAGTGGTTTATGACAGCCAATGAAGCGCAAGGGAGTGGTTTATGACAGCCAATGAAGCGCAAGGGAGTGGTTTATGACAGCCAATGAAGTGTAAGGGAGTGGTTTATGACAGCCAATGAAGCGCAAGCGAGTGGTTTATGACAGCCAATGAAGCGCAAGGGAGTGGTTTATGACAGCCAATGAAGTGTAAGGGAGTGGTTTATGACAGCCAATGAAGTGCAAGGGAGTGGCTTATGACAGCCAATGAAGTGTAAGGGAGTGGTTTATGACGGCCAATGAGGTGTAAGGGAGTGGTTTATGACGGCCAATGAGGTGTAAGGGAGAGGTTTATGACAGCCAATTAAGTGCAAGGGAGAGGTTTGTGATGGCCAATGACGTGTAAGTGAGTGGCGCATGACGACCATTTTGATGGCAGCAAAATAACTTGAAAATTTGCCTTTTTTCTAATTAAGAATTCCTTATATGTCGAAATATCATGGTTAGCTATTTTGTTATTTTTGTTGTGCTGTTTATTTTCATTTTGCGTTTTAAAATCAAATTTCTTTTACTTATTTCCGATTACAAACCTTAATTACCGGCAAAGAAATAAAACAGTGAGCTTTTATCAAACACCTTTCCGCTCACCGCTAAGAGCGCGGGCTCTCATGCCCTCTAAAACAGAAACATGGCCGACTTGATGGTGAACAGTGGACAAGAAGAACAAGAAGAACCGACTTTAAAGACCTTTTAAAGTCAAAAATACCTGGAAAAAAGACATTACTGGTAAGAACAATCCTCTAGAGGCTCTAAATTATAGGATTTTCAATACAAATAAGTATTTTAAGGTATATTTTGTTGATTTTTACACAATTCCATGCTCGAAACAAAAGTAGAAATAATCTTATTTTCCTTTTGCTTTAAGCAATATTAGTGATATTTTAATAGTTATCGTCTCTATAAGATGGTTGTAGCTTAGAAATAACATCTATATTTGTGTGAGTTAATAGCTTTTTAAAGAACTGCTTGAATTCGAGGTCGATAATCTTAAGTTTAGTGTTATTACAAGTACAATGAATTAGAATTTTCCAAACTTGGCCTGGAGGTTCCACATCATATTCTCGCCGCTCCAAGAGCAAAAAAATGCAATGCAATGCAATGCAAATAAAATATGGGTAATGTTTTCAAGTGGTCAAAGCATTCCATAGAAACATTCGTCAGAATTCCATTATTCTCCATGCAAATATCTTCGACTAGTCTCCTCGACGGTAAAGAGTTCGAGCTTTTCATTCAAATGCTGTTAAATAATTTTTTTATATATTTGTTTATTTATTTTTTCTTTATTTATATCATCCGACATGCTGGCCATGGCATTTGTTATTTTACTCCCTTGGTAATAATTGCAAAATAAGAATTCCTTAACTTACAGCGCCACGCGCAAAAGTATGACCACATCTAATGTATTCGCATACTTCTATGCACGGGATCTTGTACTTTAAACAGACACAATTGATGCGAAGCTGTCTGGTTTTACCAAATAAGGCTTGTAAAAACTAGTTTGGCAGCAAAAACCCGTGCATAGAAGTATGCGAATATTTTAAAGTGGTCATACTTTTGCGCGTCGCGCTGTAAAAACAAATCTTGTATCCCTAAAACGCCGAAAAAATGCGCTCAAACTCATCTTTTTTTTGTAACAATGATCGTAAATTCTGGGTAAACAAGTGTGGCTGTTGTTGTATATGTCGTCGTCGTCGTCGTTGTTTTAAGTTGTGTCGTCTAAAAGTGACACAAGAACTTAGCACTCTATTCATTTGCTTTAATAGTTTAATGATTTTCCAGACTAAGTACAATAGCTCTATTTCTATTGATTAATAATAAATCATAATTCAATCATCACCCATCAAGTGTCAAAGGACTAGCGAGCTTGTTTTGCTACTTTTTCTTGAACGAAGACGTACCCAAAGCCCTTAATACTCTTGTTACCGTTATCGCCTCCACAACGAGCTTCGTTTCCTGCCGAGTTCTTATCGTTTTGACCACAGCTACTTCCAGCAGTGCCGAACCCAATACGCGATTCTGGGGAGTTGCAGTTGTTGTCTTGATTAGAGACAATTCCAATTCTTGCCATATTTAGCACATTGAAACCTTCACGATTGCACTTGGGCTGAAGGGAGGAACCGCTAACCAGCTTCTTCCAAGCGTCTCGCCCCTTGCTTGTTGGTTTATACTGGTTATCACCAATGACAGAGTAGAGGGAGCTGGCTTTATAATCCAAGGACATCCATCTAGTTTCACTGCCTACTTTCATACCTAGACATAATCTATCGAACGGAACTGTGGAGTAGGTTTGGAGTTTGGTTTCAGTGTTGTCGAGATCTCCATATGCGCCAGCCAAGTTGTAGACTTCATCGTTAGACCAGTACGGGGAATTGTAGTGGAAAGTATTCTGTAAAAAACAATATGTGGAATTATAGCATACACAGCGAAAGAAGGACAAGATATCGAGCACAACCTGACAAATGTATGTATCAGAAAGGTTGACTTCTCTAATTCTCGAGCCCTTGTTAAAAGATAAAGCACGTCAACATTAAACAAATATCATTTCGGCAGAAGATAGCAAGGAATAGATCTATGTGTTAATTATAAGCACCTTATTTCCGTCGATTTTCATGACCATAGTCCATCCTCTTGATCCACAAATCTCTTCCATGTAACAGTAGGCCTTGAGGATAACCTCTCCACGCCTTAGATAGTAGACTCCGCTCCTAGAGTCCCTGAAATCGAAACAAATATTATTTTAATATTAAGGTTTTACATGTCCTTATGCTAGCGAACATGTTAGATGGCAGAACAATATAACCCTCTGGAATTGAATTTTTTTTCATGTAAAACTATTGCATTGTTCCTGACATCAAACATGGCTGCCGTCACGTGATCACGCAAAACCTTTATTCAGTTAACTAAAATATCCAACGGTGGTGGATACATTTTCCTACATGCTAACTGACGCAATAGCCAATGTGCACAAGCTCGAATTTCTAGCACAGAGCATGATGGGAAACTGAGTCCCTACGCTTTTTTGGCTCCTCTAAAAATTCATCTGACAATTTTTCCTCCTACGTTTTCTATGGAAATGTAAGTATTTCAAGAGACGAAAATAACAGAGTATTGTTTTTCTGATCTATCCTTTGATTTCCCTGTTCCATTTTTTCAGGGGTCGGTTTCCTAGAGTGCTTTGTGAGGTTTGACGCACATTGTCTATTGCCGGTTTTCAATTATCTGATCAAAGTCTTTGAACCTCCTTATATCTGCGCCTAATGCATGGTTGTCAAACACTGACCACCATGTGCTGTCAACCAGAAAGAAGTCTACTGAAACCTTGCGATTCAAGCTGATGAACATTCCGTGCGGGACAGGAAATGACGTCAAGCAAAACCCAGCAATAACAACAGTTTACCTTTTGTCCGATCTGATTTGGGTACAAGATAAAGCAGGCCTCTCGAAGCTTCCTAGACGAGCCTTTTCCAGTTCTTCTTTAGCAAAGATATACCCAAAGCTCTTGATGCTTTGATCGCCGTTATCAGATCCACAGCGTGCTTCATTCCCCGCAGAGGTCTGGTCGTCTTGTTTACAATAGCTTCCGGCAGTTCCAAGACCAAGACGCGATTCTGGAGTCTTACAGTTACTGTCTTGGCTGGACACGATTCCAATCCTTGCCATATTCAGCACGTTAAATCCCTCCCGGGTGCAGCTGCGCTGAAGTGAAGATGCTCTGATCAACCTCTTCCAGGCGTATGGCCCGTAACTGGTTTCTCTATAATTACCATCAGCAATAAGAGAATGCAGGGAATCTGCTTTATATCCTAAAGTCATCCATCTTGTTTCGCCACATGATTTGAACCCCAGACACAGCTTGTTGAACGGGGCTGTTGAGTAGGTCTGAAGTTTAGTTTCTTGGTTATCAAGACCTCCGTCTGCGCCAGCCAAGTTGTAGCCTTCGTCATTAGTCCAATACTTGGAGTTGTAACTGAAAGTGGGCTAAAAAACGTAATACATTCTTTAGTTTTTAGCATTTCCTAACATTATAGAAATTCCATGATAAGAAATGGTTTATAACGTTTTGCCAACCTTTGAACCATCGATTTTCATGATCATAGTCCATGCTTTAGACCCGCACATCTGTGCCATATAGCAGTAAGCTTTGATAACGGCCTGCCCGCGTTTCAGATAGTACACTCCACTCTGAGATCCACTGAAATTAAAATGTAAAAAAAAGGATTGATTCAAAGATTTAGGTTACACCGTTTTGCTTTCTTGCTTCACGAGACGGCTTGGCTGCTTATTACCACTTTATTGACCCCCGATAAGTCTATGTAGACTTTCTTTTATCAGGCAGAAAGTCGTGTAATCAGCAAATAAGGTATTTTCATCAGCAAGAATGTCGTTTTCTCAGAAAAAAAAGTCATCCCATCAGAAAAAAACGTTATTTTGTCAGCAAAAATGACCTTTGCTTTTTCTTTTAGACTTTCTTAGATGGATTTAAGAGTTACCAAGAACGTAACAACTTGTTGGCAGTCGTCACCTTCTGGTTGCCTCAACAGTGTAAAACCTATTGGTATGTGTACCTATACTACGCATACATTGCCTGTAATATTGCGCGCAATGTTGCACCGTTTGTCAGCGCCTTTATGATCAGGGCGTTCAAAAACTCGAGCACCATTTATTCAGTAGAGATCAGCTCCTCTATGGGCTGCTCCCCCTGCGCCCCTTCCCTAGATCCGCCCCCTTATTCGAGCAGAATAACTTACCTTCTAGCTGCTTTGATGTCAGTACAAGATGCTGCTGGATTTTCTTGGGAGCCCAACGGAGCCTCGTCTGATACCTCCTGCGCAAAGATATATCCGAACACCATGATGCTCTTATCTCCATTATCCGCTGAGCAGCGAGCTTCGTTTCCAGCAGAATTGCGGTCATTTTGTCTACATCTTCCACCCGCAGTACCAAGACCAATACGTGAGTCAGGACTGTTGCAATCATTTTCATTGTTAGCAGCAATTCCAATTCTTGCCATACGCAACACGTTGAATCCCTCGCGGTTACAGTGACTTTGAAGCGAGGATCCTGAAATCAGGCTCTTCCAAGTCTCGCGTCCAAAATAAGTTGGTCTGTATTGACCGTCAGCGATAAGAGAATGAAGAGATTTTGCTTTTTGTTCCATAGTCATCCACCTTGTCACGCCGTTTCGTTTAAAGCCTAAGCATAACTTGTCAAAAGAGGTCATAGAGTAGCTCTGAAGTTTAGTTTCTGTGTTGTCAAGCCCTCCATCAGCGCCAGCCACGTTGTAGGATGCTTCATTGGTCCAGCGCGCCGAGTTGTAATGGAACGTAGTCTGTTAGGAAAGAACAACTTTAATAGACAATAAAAATATTATGCTGTCAGTTTTTGGCATCCAACAGGCATGTTGAAACACAAGTCGACTCCAGGAGTGAAAAAAAAACATGGATTTACTATGATTTCAGCCCCGAAAGTGAGTAAAAGCCGTACCGGCCAAGATACATTGCTCAAGTGGGTTTCAGTCAGCTGACAGAAACCTTTAAGCTTCATAATCTGGTCCAAATTGTGCATGGCCTTGTCAAACACTGACCACCATGTGCAGTCAGCCAGAGAGAATTCTATTGAAAAATTGCGATTAAGATGATGAAAATTCTGCATGAGACAGGAAATTAAGTGTTCACTTGAAATCAAGGATTTGATAGGAAAATATTAAAGAGTGGAGAAAGAGAGAAAGAGGCAACATTTTTCAAACCTTTGATCCATCGATCTTCATGATCATAGTCCATACACTTGATCCACACATCTCTTCCATGTAACAGTAAACCTTGAACATGGCTATTTTTTCCTTACTCAGATAGTACACACCACTTTTGGCGTCTCTAAGATAAGATAAAGAGGTAGATGGTTAATCACATTTTAACTTTCAGCATACCAACCATTCGAATTATCTTGACCTTGGCCTCAACACCGTGATGAATGTTGTGAAATAAGCAGCGAATATATAAATGGATATTTTCAGTATACTGAGCTCAACAGGGTTAAGGCGCAGGAATACGAGCAAAAACAAAAAACAAAAAAAAACCCATGAAACTTGTCGCGCAACATTGTTTCGTCGCAAGTTGCAGAGTGCAGATGTGGCTCTTATTCAGTACAACCCCAACAACAAAATTTTGTAGCGCGACTTGCGGAGGAGTCGATCTAGAAGCGCTTTTTATTTTCTGCACAAAGAAAATTTGTTTCGAGCAGGATGGTAATACGAGCAACATTCGCTCTGCAACCTTTTTGATTTGATTTCCATTTTGATTTTTGTGTTTCGAATTTCAACTACTTGCTAACGCACGACCTTATAGACCCCTTGCAGCACGTCGGAATGCAGCTCAATTTGGAGGACAAAACAATAGGTTCTAACTCTCACGAGATTGAAATTCTTTTGTTTTATTCTCCAAATTGAACTGCTTTGACGTCACATAAAAAGGGGTCTATGGCTACCATGTTGGATGAAACTGAATGCAACTAAAGAATTGCAGTAAGTTGGTTTCTTCATCACGTTATCCAATATGGCCGCAATGTTTTCGGAAAAATCCATAATGTCTGTGAATATCTTACGTGTTGTTGGCTTTGATTTGTTTACACGACGAAGCGGGATTGTCAAACGATCCCAATGGACCACTTCTTGGAGCCATCTTAGCAAAGATATACCCAAAGCTCATAATACTCTTATGCCCATTATCTGGTGAACAGCGGGCTTCATTTCCAGCTGAGTTGCGGTAATTCTGCCCACAATAACTTCCATGTGTTCCAAATCCCATCCTGGAATCTGGGCTTCTGCAGTCGTTCTCATTGTTACCAACTATTCCGATCCTTGCGCCGACGTTTCTGTTAACATTAACGTTAAATCCCTCTTGATTGCAGTTGTATTGTAACGAAGATCCGTCAATCAAGCTCTTCCAGGCGTCGCGTCCATTGTGTGTTGCTTTGTACGTACCATCAGCGATAAGAGAATGTAAAGAAGCTGCCGGGTATCGCAGTGGCATCCATCTGGTCACACCTTTTGTATTCATCCCCAAGCACAACTTGTTAAAAGGGGTCGTTGAGTAGGTCTGGAGTTTGGTTTCTTGGGTGCTAAGACCTCCGTCTGCTCCAGCCAAGTTGTAACCTTGGTCATTGGTCCAATATGGTGAGTTATAGGTAAATGTTGTCTACAAATAATATAAAGAAAAAAAGAGAAAAACGTTTTGCATGATGTTTTTTAACCCTCTGGTAGAGATTTAATGCAAAGGGTATGTGTAGGTTTAAAGTTATTCTATATTATAGTAAAAATAATACAGTTATTTAGACAGGGTAGCCTGGTCAGTACAAAGTACTGGTATCAACAAGGGCCCTGCATATAACAAAAAATACCAAAACAAATAAATAAAAAATAGAAAATGAAGAATAAAATATTAAAACAAAATTCCTAGAAATATTTTTAAAAAATTCCTAAAAAATATTCCTAGAAAAATCCTATGAAAATTGCTTCTCATTAAAATCTTTAAAAATCATCAGTCTTAAATATAATATATCATCTATATCATGGTTAAAATAGTAAACGTGTCCAACCTTTGATCCATCGATTTTCATGATCATAGTCCATCCCTTTGAGCCACATAACTCTTCCATGTAACAATAAGCTTTAATGGACGTTGAATTTCCATTTTTCAGGTAATACGTACCACTCTTAGCGTCCCTAGAATGAAGAAGGAATTACACATAGAGAAGTGAATATATAACCAAGTGACATGTGGAAAACTCAAGACACAGACAATAAAATCTAGAGGCATGGACCGCGGAGCAGGGGGGCTGGGGGCTATGGGCCCCCCAATAATGGGAGCATGCCCCCAAACCCCCTGGGTCTTTCAGTATTTGGTGGTCGTTAGCCCCCCCCAATCAAAATTATGCTCCGCGGTCCCTGAGAGGCAGATACAAACGTACTTTTTGCTTGCCAGTTCGTCACAAGATGACGCAGGCGAGTCATAGGATCCCAGAGGAGCACCTTCCAATTTCTCTTGTGCAAAGATGTAACCAAAGGTCATAATACTTTTACTGCCATTATCACCTGCACATCGAGCTTCATTACCAGCAGAATTGCGATCATTTTGTCCACACCAGTTACCGTTCGTTCCAAATCCAATTCTGGAGTCTGGAGATCTGCAATCATTCTCCTGGTTGCTTACTATCCCGATTCTTGCTCTGGTTTGGCGAATAGGATTAACGTTAAACCCTTCAAGATTGCAGTTACGTTGCAAGGAGGAACCCTTGATCAGACTCTTCCACGCCTCGCGTCCAATGTGAGTTGGTCTGTATTTTCCATCAGCGATGAGAGAGTGTAATGAATTAGCCGTCTGTCTCAGGGTCAACCATCTTGTTTCACTACCTGTCTTCATTCCCAAGCACAGTTTGTTGAACGCCATCGTAGAGTAGGTCTGCAGTTTGGTTTCAGCGTTGTTGAGCCCTCCATCTGCTCCAGCCACGTTGAAGACGTTCTTGTTACTCCAGTATGGTGAGTCATATCGAAATGTGTTCTTTAAATATCATGATAGTTTGTCAATATGAACCCTAGGTGGGGTTAGGAGAGGGCGAAAAGGGGGGGGGGGGGTCGGGGTGGTGGTGCAGGAAACGTTGAAGACGTTCTTGTTACTCCAGTATGGTGAGTCATATCGAAATGTGTTCTTTAAATATCATGATATTTTGTCAATATGAACCCTGGGTGGGGTTAGGGGAGGGCGAAGGGGGGGGGGGGGGGGGAGGGGTGGTGGTGCAGGAAACGTTGAAGATGTTCTTGTTACTCCAATATGGTGAGTCATATCGAAATGTGTTCTTTAAATATCACGATAGTTTGTCAATATGAAGCCTGAGTGGGGTTAGGGGAGGGCGAAGAGGGGGGGGGGGGGTGGTGGGTCGGGGTGGTGGTACAGGAAACGTTGAAGACCCTCTTGTTACTCCAATATGGAGAGTCGTAACGAAATGTGTCCTTTGAGTTTTTCATCTAGTACAAGTAGTTTCTTACATAAAATAAAAGACTGTAACAGATCAAAATTTCAAACCTTTGTTCCATCGACTTTCATGATCATAGTCCATCCTTTAGACCCACAGATTTCTTCCATGTAACAATACGCTTTGACATCAGCAGTTCCTTGTCGAAGGGTGTAAACCCCACTTTTGGCTTTGCTGAAAATGTAAATTAAGCTCAGTTAAATTTAAATAAGATTTTAGTTTGGTTCGGTTTTTACATATCGGATCTTTTGACAGATCCAGATCTTACACACAGTGCCCCAATTTGGTAGAATTTAACTTGTTGGCCGTGGATTTTTTCCTTCCTAGCCAACCAATCAACGTTGCAACGGTTCTCTCAGTGGAATAAAAAATATCTTGTCCCAAAAACAGCTACACGATATCTGCTTTAAATTTTCTTTTCACAGTACAGAAAAACGATAGAAACAATTCATAATCAATTTTCCGCGATCATAGTTTTAAATTCTGAGATATTCTGGCTAATTTGTTGAGCTTGTGGGGCATAGCAACGGTAACTAAGGGAAGTCGGGAACATGAATTACAAAAAAAAAAAAAAAAAAAAAAAAATGGCAATTCAAATTCAAAATCCTGGATCTGGTCCTGATCTCATGATACAATTCTTTTTTCCCTGTTTATGATCATTTTAAAGTTTTCCTTACCTATTTTGTTGCAAGATTTCTCCACATGTCTTCGGTGTATCCGCAGAAACGTACCCTACGAGGCAAAGCACTACTAGTAGGCCCAACATGGCGACCTTTGGATAAAATTTAAAGAATAGTGTTTTTAGAATAGACGATATTTTAAAGAAATTAAAAATCAATTCATTGTGGACAACCCGAACAATATACAAAAGTTCATCATATAAAAGTTTAGTTTAGAACTTATTGATGTTTATCTAGTTTTCCTAAAAAGAGAAAGCGTACATCAACCACTTAAAATCAAGTAGGACTTTCTTTGTTTCAAATGAAGTAATAGTTCTTACAATAAAAAGAAGCCATTAACACCGAAATTGTTCTATTCACTGTATCTCAATATTGGCTCATTGTGATTCATTTGAAAATGAAATCCCTTTGTTCAAAGTATTTTTATAGTAACAATGAGAAAAGGAATAAAGTGATTGGAAATGGGACATCATTAAGCCCAACTGAATGGATCTATTAACGAATAAAACACCTCTGTGTACTCAGCTTAAAATAACGCCTTAGTGCAAGTAGGGTGTGAAGTAAAACTCTTTATTCCTAAGCTGGCATTTGCATTCGCGAAAACTTGTATTCAATTTTTTCTTTATGGAACAAATAACTGTGAAACAATCTCTGGTTTGATATGACCTTTCGATATCTTGAATTGAAGAAACTTAGGTAAATAAGGAAATTAAGACGAAAATCTGGCCAACCTTATTACTATTGCAAATTGCAAAGAACGGACTCTTTAAAGAGGTTTTAAAGACATCATCTCAGAAAATATTAATAATATTGACTTCAAAATACACCACAAATTAGGAAAGTCTAAGATGATATTTATTCGTTATCTTCTTCTGGTATCATACAGTCCTTCGAATTCTTCCTCAGTTCGAATTCTAACAAACCTTGAAACAACCTCTGGACTGATCAAAGTCAGAGCATGGCTAACTCACAGATCGAACCCCGAAACAACCTCTGGGCTGATCAAAGTCAGGGCATGGCTAACTCACAGATCGTACCCCGAAATAACCTCTGGGCTGATCAAAGTCAGGGCAAGGCTAACTCACAGATCGAACCCCGAAACAACCTCTGGGCTGATCAAAATCAGGGCATGGCTAACTTACAGATCGAACCCTGAAACAACCTCTGGGCTGATCAAAGTCAGGGCATGGCTAACTCACAGATCGAACCCTGAAACAACCTCTGGGCTGATCAAAGTCAGGGCATGGCTAACTCACAGATCGAACCCCGAAACAACCTCTGGGCTGATCTAAGTCAGGGCATGGCTAACTCACAGATTGAACCCTGAAACAACCTCTGGGCTGATTTAAATCAGGGCATGTCTAACTCACAGATCGAACCCTGAAACAACCTCTGGACTGATCAAAGTCAGGGCAGCGCTAACTCAAAGATCAAACCCTGGAACAACCTCTGGGATTATCAAAGTCAGGGCATGGCTAACTCACAGATCGAATTGGAATTTAACATATTGGGTTTTGCCGGAGGAGGAAAACCGGAGAAAAACTCTTGAATCATGGATGACATTCATCTTACCTTCTAGCCTTGAGTAGCTGGTTAAGTGGTTCGTATATTGCGCTTGTCTTGTATTGACGTTTTCAGTTCTTGTGGTTTCTTGAAGTTGTGACTCCGCATCTGTTTATCAATGCTCTTTTATATCATTTTAGTACAATGGTGACAATTGCGCAAAGTTTCTTTCACGCTGTAATGTCAATTTGCATGCAACATTACTTGTCACGTTGTTGTAGGCGTTAGTTAAAAATTAAAATATCTTTTATTCTCTTTTTCTATAAAGTAAAACGAGAAACAGAATCAATATATAATCTGCCTTTATTTCACCTTTATTTATAGTTGTGTAAAACAGAAATAAAATCTATTCTATTCTTTTTGAACTCGCGCAAATTTCCAGAAACCTTCATTATATAAGTATCCTCTTTTGTCATTTATTTTTAGTGTCCATTTTATTCGTACATTTCTCGATGGAATCTATTGTAATGCAAAATTTCAACGAGAGTTTAATTGACCCTTAGAACAAAGAAAGTGTTAGCAGTGCGCGGGCTGTTTGTTATATATCAACGAAAAAACTAATGGTTTCAATCGTTAGCTTTTTTAACCATAATTTTGGAAAACATCAACTAGTTACATAATTAACAATGTTCAAAATACTGCAGGATTCTTTCTCCTCAGAATAAAGGTTTTTTTAAAGATTATTTTAATTTATTGAAATGTCAGTAGAAAAAACCGCTCTCCTTACCCCACTAATAGAGATCATTAGATCTCTGACGTCAGATAAGGTATTTGAGTGTATTTATTGTAACTAGTAATACTAAACACTGGCCGTTTTGAGAAGAAAATTAATTTAAAATATCCTTTATGTAAACCACGAGTAAAATAATGATGCGTTTTGAATACTGTTTGTGTGAACCTTTTCAGTTTTGTATATTTAATGAAGCCTTACCTGACGTCACAGTCATTATCTTATTGGAAGTATAAACCTTCATAACTTAAAGACGCATCACTCAAATCAAGAAATATTTTACCATCTAATTATTTACTTCATGTAGAATCAATACTGAAGGTATTGAAAAAAAGGTCATGTGCACTATAACATATTCTGAGATAGCGAACATGGGGCATTTTAGCTATTGTTTAAAAAAGGATAAAATAGAAAGGGGTCACCGACTTCGTTTGAAAGTATGACTTTTTAATATATATATTTTTTTAATTGGGTGGTTTGTTTTCCATTTCAGACCACGTGTCATTCCCTAGGGTATCATTTAACGGTTGTGCATGAGAAGACACATGAATATGGATACAACTCAAACAAAGAATCTTTTTCTCAAGAGAATGACACGTGGTCTGAAATGGGGAAAAAGATATATAGAAGGCATCTTCCCATTACTGAATCCGAACATGAATTCCCGAAAACTATCCATCCATGCCTGGCCGTAATATCATCAAAATAACAACTTCAAACTGTCCAGTTATGAATGTATTTTTATTTTATATATATCTTACATTATTGAAACGGTGCAGCCAATAGGCATCTTTTATATGACGTCAAAGCAGCTCAATTTGGAGGACAAAACAAAAGAATTTCAATCTCCTGAAAATTGGAACCTCCTGAACCTATTGTTTTGCCCTCCAAATTGAGCTGCATTCCGACGTGCTACAAGGGGTCTATATACTGCGACATATTTGTTGGCTTTGAAATAACAGAAATGGAATGAAACGTTCTGTTCATTAAGAACATGGGTTGGTTTGTCCCCCGAGACTTAAAAACACTAATCGCGAATTTACATACTCAGGCGTAACATGACTGAAGAGACACAAGCGGCTGAGGTTTCTGTCGACACGTTTCAATGGCCTGCAATATATTTTACTGAATTGTAAGTACGAGTTTGATAAAACAAACACTGAACTTTTGAGTTTGTTCAAAAATGTGTGATGAATTTTTAATCATATATTTATTTCGAATGATCTGTTTGACTAGATGTAAGAGCGAAGATAAAAGATCATAGTATGTCCATAACAGCCAAGAATTCTACTCCTGACCAATGCCATGTGTATGCGCCGGTAAGAAACATTAGCTTATCTAAATTAGTAATACATCGAAGAACGCGAGTATTTGCTGTTTAAATACTGAATATTAGCAAGACGTGGTCCAGAATCAACTCAAAGAAATCACATAAATGCCTTCAATAGTTGACACTTCGACCCTTACGGGTAATAGAGACAGAGCTGTTATAATACATATTGAGATATTTCAGAGATGATTTAAAACGCTAGAACAATGCCCTTGCTGTATATCCAATAGAGTAATTGTAACTTAAAGGAGCACTTGGATGAAAACGCCCCATTTTTTGAAAGTCGCAATAATTGAAGTATTTGAGGATTTATATATATATATATATATATATATATATATATATATATATATATATATATATATATATATATATATATATATATATATTTATTTATTTATTTATATATATATATATATTTATTTATATATATATATACATATATGACTTAATTATGATTATGAAACCAGATTGGCGAAAATCTTAGCTTGGCAGCCACTTGCAGTTGAGAAATTTTGGGTTAAAAACAAAAAGAACAATAGGGTTGAGTAAATGACTTCATTTACTCACACTGAATTTAGATGCTGAAAACATTTGATAATTTTTTTCCGCCACTTTTGACTGTGAAGAAAATATGTTGCTTGGATACTATTTGGGCCATTGCTTACTATCAATCACGTGACTTTTCTGGATTTGACTGGGGGGGTGGGGGGGGGGGCAAACATGCCGTTGACTGGGGGGCAACTAGTGATTCTTAAATCAAATCATATCAAAATAACTCCTCAAAGTGACGTCTATTGATTGTAAGTTTAACCAAGTTTCAAGTTATTTCCAATTTTCATCGATTTTCATCCAAGTGCCCCTTTAAACGTCAGGTATCGTGTATCTGCATGATCTAAGTCAGTACCGTGATGTTTTCAAACTCAAATGAAAACAATTCTTATGGCAAGCCATTTCAATGTTACAGCATGTCGTATCGTCACATGCTGTAAGTCAGTACCGTGATGTTTTCAAACTCAAATGAAAACCATTCTTATGGCAAGCCATTTCAATGTTACGGCATGTCGTATCGTCACATGATCTAAGTCAGTACCGTGATGTTTTCAAACTCAAATGAAAACCATTCTTATGGCAAGCCATTTCAATGTTACAGCATGTCGTATCGTCACATGCTGTAAGTCAGTACCGTGATGTTTTCAAACTCAAATGAAAACCATTCTTATGGCAAGCCATTTCAATGTTACCGCATGTCGTATCGTCACATGCTGTAAGTCAGTAGCGGTAATGCTTCACACTCATACAATAACCTTCTAGGAAGTAATTTTAATATATCAGCCATTTCGTTCTGTGTTCGTCAGTACCGTATGTTCCCCACTCATATGAAATCGCTCTATTTAGTATACAAAACTTTCACTCGTACACACGTTTCTCCTATGTTATCATCTTCGTCTACATTTGACAAATCTTGTCCAAACCAAACTCTAAACTTCTGGTCCTCTTTCACATGCATTGCAGGAACAAAATCGGGGAACACAAGCTCAGGATCCATGTTAGTAACCCCAGGTAAGCTGTAAGCCATTATTCCTCGTTCATTATCAAGTGGAGTGTCTGCAGGGGGCGCCACTCTATCGCTTCCTGCTTTATCTGCTGTTATATGGATTTGTATGCTGTTCTTTCCTTTGTTCGTTCCGCCCCAATGTCCTTTGTCGCTTTCATTTCCGGTATAAGAAAGCCCGCCTCCCGATACATAGATAAGTTTGAAGGCGATGACATCTCCTTCAATAGGGCATTCAAAGGTAGCGCGCTTATTGCCTTTCGAACCAATACACTGAACGTCTCCGCTTTCTGAATTTTTCCAACCTATAAAGAGCGAGAAGTGCATGGCTTATTGATAATAACATGGCAGACAAAACACTGATTTTCTAGTCCTTTCACTTCCACAATTATGTTGGGACAAGATATAATGTCCAGCATTTGTGCTTTTTGAACTTTCTTTCTCTCAAGTCACTGAGTTATTCTAAAAGTCCCATTTCATCTTCTCGTTCTGGTATTGCAACAGAAATCTAAAACTTTTACAAGTATCGGCAACAGAATTATATCAATTTCCTTGTTAGATTGTAGCTGCGTGATTCCTTACCTATTCTCATCGTGCAGTTCCTTCCAGAATAAGGTGGAATACAGGAACACTTGTAGTTGTTGATCAAATCGATGCATAATCCATTGTTCTGACAATGATTGACAGCACAGTCATCGATATCTGACAAAGAAGGGATGATGAAAAGCTAGTATTCTACTTGAATTTAATTTTGTGGAATTTGATAACTTGAAATAAGATTAAGGTTTTAGAGCTGTTTTTAAGAGTACCTAGGTACTGAATTACAGCACACACACGCGGTATGACATGCCGTAACATTGGAATGGCTTCCCATGGTTATTTAGTAATTTATGATTAACCAATCCCATCGCGTTGTTACGGCTACGGTAAGGTACGGTAAGGTACGGTACGGCTACAGTAAGGCTACAGTAAGGCTACAGTAAGGATACAGTAAGGCTACAGTAAGGATACAGTAAGGCTACAGTACGGCTACAGTACGGCTACATATATGCCGTATCGGTTCCCACTCATATGAAAATTGCTCAGTCTTCCAGCGGTTGAGGTGTTTAATGCGAAGTTTGAGGCTCTCATGTGATTAACTCAACGGAGTCTCCAAGTCAAAGGGAACGGAAAAAGCTAGAATCAAGGGACAAAGAAACTCTTCCGTATAACGAGGGAAGTGAAGTAATCTACCCAAGGGAGTGAGTAGCTTGTGGACTAAAGAGGAACTGCACCCGGGAACATAAAATGAAAAGGAACCACCATGGGCGTTTAAGAATCACATGGACTATAATTAGAGATTGACTGGTTGATCTTAGCTTACTTGTCTCACACATTGTTCCTGTGAAGCCAGTAGCACATGTACAGACGAAAGAGTTGACTTGGTCTTGACAGGAGCCTCCATTTTGACACGGATTTGAAGAACATTCATCGATATCTGAAACATGAAATAAAAGAACCGATTTTTAAGATGTGACGTCACATAAGGCGGGTACCAATGACGTCATCAGTTGCAGTATTGGAGGAATATCACTAAGATTTTTGGTTAGTTTCTAGTTAGTCTTGAAATGAAACCAGAGATGGATATAAACAATTAACGTGATAAAAAGATACACTGCGCATGCGCCTGCTTTATTTTTATAAAATCAAGGAAAATCTAATATGCCTGCAATAGCATTACTAAAAATAGATATCGCAAATCCTTGTGGGACTAAAATGAGGACAAACTTTGTAAGAAAAGCTACGGTTATAAGGGAAAAAAAACAATATCAATCGAAGAACCACAGTTTTTCCATGAATTGGAAACAACAAAACAAAAAGACAATGTTGCAGCATATTAGCATGTACTGTGTTCTGTGGTTGGCTTATCCGCATTTCAATCCCATAATGCACGATCGTGACGTCATCCATGGAAAGCGCTTTAGAGCTGTTAAGTTGTGACGTATTTCCGGGTCCAACTGCTCAAAAATACCGCTAAAATAAAGCGAAAAACGTATTCAGTGAAACCTCCACCTGAAACGATTAAAACTTTGGACAACAAATCCTGTCATGAAGAAGAAAGAAAAAAAAAATCTTCAGTTTGAAATAAAATTGCCTTTCATTTTGGACCCGGAAGTCGTTTTTTTTATACGATTGACGTTATCCTAAGAGAGCGTTATGATTAGAAATACTTAGAATATCTTTTTTTTTCCGAGGAAAATTAATCATATATCAATCATTATGTCGGCTATGAATGGATGAGAAGTTAAGAAGGAAAAAAAACGCGAAGCGTATTTTCGATTTTATATGATGCAGATGTTACTTCGGTTTGGATAGCAGATATCAAATGCCTAGTGAGTTGGTAACGACAGTTACGTTTATTGAAACTCTAATTCCAATTTTTAATTAACTCTTAGAGTTGGTCAAGAAAAGTCTCACGCTTTGTCATGTTTACAAAATTCAACTAGAGCAGAGGTCCATGTTTCTGCCTTGAGTTGGAAAGAGAAAATTTTAAACGGACCGGAGGAAACAGGATTGATAATAAAGATAATAATGGTCATGATAGAGATGATCACATTTACAAGTTCGTTATTTAGCGGATGGGTATAATATGTCGATGTCTTTAGCAATAACATTACGTAGCTTTTTCCTGTTTAGATTTTGAAAGTGTACTTTTACCGCAGCAAAATTAATAAGAATAAATCTTTCCCGAATTCACTTGGATGATCACGAAACAATAATTTCATCCAAGCGAGTTCGGGAAAGATCTATTGAAACAAGAATAAGATAATATTACGAATTCCAAAAACAATTCATTAAATAGAAAAAAAGAAATTGGAAAAGGAATAATATTGAGTAAGAATAAGACTACGAAAAAATGCACCAGAAATTGATATAAACTAAAAAAAAAACAAACAAAAAACAAAAAACAATACGATCAGTAAAATCGAGAAAAATGGAAAAGCAATCGAAAGGGGGAAAATAATCCCTGAGCTACATAAAAAAAAAACACTCGCTCATTGTGTCAAAATTTTTCTCTGTTCGTCAGAAGTTAAATAATTAGAATGTAATATTGAAGCTTTATTCGAGTGCTCCTTGATTAAGACAAATAATCACTGAACAATTTCAGTAACCTTGACAACGCTATTATGCGATGAATCAAACACTTCACCTGTTTCACAGTCGCGTCCAGTAAAACCTGGATGGCAGTCGCATCGGTGTGTGTTGTCTACGAAGTCAAACCTACAAATCATGTTCTGACTGCAATTGCAAGAATTCTAAAAAATGAAAAAAAGAAAACCATTAGACTAATGACAACTAAAGCGCGGCCAACGCTGATAAGTTTCAAGGCCAATCGGCATGCAGCGACTATATGTAAATTTCATCATGTATATTTATAATTAAATTCTCGTTCGTCGCTTTCTTTTTGCGTTTCCTTTGACCTTGGTCTAAGGTGTATAACATTAATTTATAACATTAAGAATTTATAATTTTTTTCTAGAAGTTTCTAACTTCACTCAGATCGATGCCAGGTTGATTAAGAAAGTTGAAAAACTAGTAATTTCAGTTGTAATTGATGATAGACATATAAGTCACACCGCTGCCAAAGGCAGGGAATGTTATCAACTAGTACTTCGATGATGCTGTAAAGAACTCGCTTTAAAATAAAAATCTAGAATAATAAGTAACAATTGAAAATACTAAAAATTGAGCAAAATTATTCGTAAAAATTCATTAACTTGGTAAGATATTGAGCCCTGCTGGGTAAACAAATTGACGAATCTTCGAGAAACTGCAGGAGCAAATATTTGACAAAAGCCTTTGATGAAACTCTCATAACTAGTAGAAAAAAACTGAGTTGTTTAGTTTTGAAGGTCGTAAATGCGCGTAAATGAAATGAAGAACTTTCGAGAAAAATAGCCAATTGTTTCTGTATTTTTCCTTCGGAAACCAGACAATCTAGTCGCGCATCTCCTCCTTCCTTCACAAACAACTTCATCTTCATCAACAGCATCTGCATCATCATATACAGCATCTAAGTACTGAAAATTTCAACATTCACAACAATCTCAAAAACAAACAACTACTAGTTGGCATCACTTATATACATGTATGTATAATATACTAGTATACAGCAGCTACCGCAACTTACGGACGACAAACAACTCAACAAACTTTCACAGCAACAACGAAGAACGTCATTAATAATAATAATAATAATAATAATAATAATAATAATAATAATAATAATAATAATAATAATAATAATGATAATAATAATAGTTTTATTGACAACAAACAACTCAACAAACTTTCACAGCAGCAATGAAGAACGTCATTAATAATAATGATAATAATAATAACAATAATAATAATAATAATAATGATAATAATAATAGTTTTATTGACAACCAATATTGCAGTAATGAGACTGAATTACTCTGGTGAAATAAGAAAGCATACAAAAAACGTTACGTTATCATGACATCCATTCACAGCATTAACTGACAGCAACAAAAATTAAACAAGAGCCATCATAATATAAAAAAGTGTATGAAATTGCAGTTTTTGATGGATCTATTCTTTTTAAAAGAAGAACTTGAGAAAAAGTGTAAGAGCTTTACCTGTGCCCTCATGTAGATGGTATCGGTTCTGTTGACGAGGTCATCAGGATGTATGATGTGGTCTGACTGACTCAGTTCGCACATGTACTTCGTTCCATCAGCGCCCGTGCCAAAATTGTACGAGATACAGCGATCATCCAAGAAACATCGAACTTTACAGTGGGACTCGTCCGTGGCAAAATCACTACTGAAAACGTGGTTTCTTAATGCTTTTCCTTGAACTTCGTGGTCAAAATTCATCACTTTTCCGCATCCTACAGCCGCTTTAAAAAAAACAAACAAAGCTATTGATATATTCTGCCTAAAATAAGGCTATAATAGATCGTCATAATCGTGAAAGAAATGCGATATAACAGTTAAAAAAGTTAAATAAAAATTGTGTTAGGCTCACTCAAGAAAGCCAAGTACTATTCATACATCCGACAATAATACCTAGTTGACAATAAAAGCATATGAAGCAAAATAGAAATTTTAAGTTCGTCTCACATGTTGCCAACATTTTAGATCAAAAATTAACTCGTATAAGCCAACAAATTTAAAGCATTTTAGGTCGAAATGAATTTCATCAGTAGAGCTAAAAATCATAGGCTAAATAGGAAAACAGAGTTTTGGTTTTATCTTACAAAAATTTTATTCTCGGGACTTCGGGTTTGGAATTTACTTTTGATTATAAAGACATCTAAAAATAAAAAATAGGAATTGATAGTTGAACTTACTAGAGTACTGTATCCACAAGGTGAGAAACTGTAGAAGTCTAACAACAGACGGTAATGCTTTGTCCATGGCCATAACTGCACACTGTCCTGAATGAACACTTACATGGAGAAATCCTGACTAAAATCCGTGTCTGACGAACTTTTAATTCTTGACCGAACAGCGCTAGCCGATGTCCACACTTCGTGAAGGAAAGCACGGCAGAAACGACCTTGGGCAGGTGCAATATTTAGAAAAAACCCAGATGTTTGTATTTATGAGAAATGCTGAACTGAATTAAAACCGGTTGAAGTTGTTCTGTATTCAATATTTGGAACTTCCAAATTACTGAAAAAAGAAAAAGAGAAAAAGAGAAAAATAGCCGAAAAAAAGTGAAAATGTCCCGTAATATTTTCGATAGTTTCTTTCCTTCGATATTACATTATTGTAAATAGTAATTATAATATATATGAAAATTATTTCCAATGGTCATTTCATTTGATTTTTAATTTGTCGTAAATAATTAGTGAGTCATTTGAAAAGAAGATTGATGAGTGGGAGGCCGAACGACGAGTGAATTCTAGATTATCCAAAGACAATTCAATTCGGCACGTCCTCTCAAGTAAATCATTATTTATTACCAACTACATATCATTTATATGTATATGTCGTGGTTATTTCAAATTCTGCTCGAATAGAAGAGTTTCTTTTCCAAAACCGCAAGTAATATTTCACTTAATAATGATTTTGTCTACAGTTGTAAACAGACGAAGGGCAACAATGATCGCTTGCAAGTAAAATGTTGTCAGTAGATCTCAATGGAATATGATCAAAGTATAAAAAATACTAAAAAATAGTATAACAGAAAAACCAAATATAGATAATTACTTATGCCCATAATTTTTTGTTTGGTTTCATTAGTGAACTGAAATTTGTAAATCTAGATCCACGAGGAAGTATATCAAGAATCAAAACTCCACTTACGTAGGAGGAATATAGTTCTTGGAACCTATGTACAGTAGACATGGACATTACCTACACTCTCCATCTTTAATGGAGGAGTTGCAAAGTACAGGAAAAGGAAAGCGATGGTCGTCCTTTTGTGAATTTTGCGCCCATACATCGTGATTATATAGCTAGCGCATTTATGATCTGTTGGTAAAATCGTTTACACATTTTCTTATATATTTGGCATCATTTCCTTTCTCGTTATCGACAGGAGGCAATTGAACTTCGTTAAGAGATTCGAATTAGACTCCTTCAGAATAATATTTTCATTTTCAGCCAATTCCGGCAAAACAGTACACCAGCTGAGTTGATCGCCTTTCCCGAAAGGAATTATGGGTCACTATTTTTGATTAGCATTTTTCGAGCATTTTCCGAGTATAAATTCCAC
This sequence comes from Anthopleura sola, assembly GCA_023349425.1. Lineage (NCBI taxonomy): Eukaryota > Metazoa > Cnidaria > Anthozoa > Actiniaria > Actiniidae > Anthopleura > Anthopleura sola. Next base: position 11,477,869 of record JALHLI010000004.1, on the reverse strand, counting down.
CATGAGTTCGACTAGCGTTGACGATTAATTTAAGGAAGGAATAACTCGTATTTCATAAATTCTCTTGTTCTGAAGGTCAACTCAGCTGGAATCTCAGAATCTCAGACAAAATCTTTTCTTAAGGTGATTCCCTCGAAAGAAATTTTGCCAATAACTTTGTTCTGAAACTTTGCATGGACATTAATGATGTAATGGACAATTAAAAACTGCAATAAAAAGAGGGGATCACCATGCTCGTTTTTGCGCTCGCACTTCCGAGAGGAGACTGGGGCGCGTTTTAAAAAATCGCAACTTTTCCGATCAAAAAAGAGGAAAAAATTGAAATTTAGTTTTGAATAGAATTTTTACCTCGAACATGAAAGTAAAATGCCTAAGCTGCTTTTAGTCGTATGCGCAGAAAGATGCGCAGTGCAAAACAAGGGAATTACCTTAAGTGCCTGTGCCGCATATTCTCGCAAAAAAAGGGCCAAATGACGTGAAAGGGGTAGTAAGACACGCATGTACACAAATAAACTTTTATTATAACATTATCAAGCTGTGCAAAGAATAACTGACATGATTTTTCGTATAACTTTAAAAATTTTACCTTTAAGGCAAACAATCATTTTGAATTGATGAACAATAAATAACCATATTGGTAGTTAGTCATTTGATCTGTAATCGCCAAATGACTATAATGAGATTGACTTTTAATAATTCTGTCAAAAATGACTTTTAGGTAAGTTACTTATAAAAATGTACAATATCGTATCGAATAAAGGTTAGATAAACGAGGGCCACTGAAAATTCCTCGAAGACTTTATCTGCCCTTTTTTTTTAATGGGCTGCTACATTTAGTCATTCGTTCTGTATGAATAGCCAAATGACTTCTAAAAATGACGACTTGTTGAAATGTTATCAAATATGACTTATAAATTACTTTTAAGAATGTAGTAAATATCGTATCGATTAAAGGTTAGATAAACTAGGGTCACTCAAAATTCCCCAAACACATTGTTTTTTTTAATGGGCCGCTGCAGTAGCCCATTTTCGATATTCTGGTTGAGTGATCACGCACAAAGCAATTCAAGACGAGGCTCCGAGGAGACAATGGAGTAACCTTATATATTCTTTTGTTTCCCTGGAGCCTCGTCTTGAATTACTTTGTGCGTGATCACTCAACCAGAATATCGAAAGTGGGCTATTAGTTGTTGTGCCTTCAAATTGAAACAATGGCTTGCCAAATTCATAACAACGGGCAATAGAAAGACTTAAAATTTTAACTCCAATTTTCTCCAAGAATGCTTAGTGCCATATACCTGAATCTTAGGATTTGGAGTCATTTCACTGCTATCGGCAAAGAAAGCCAATTTAACGTAAACCGCTTATGAACAGGATTTCTTATTGCCTCTAACTAAGGAGTTCCCATAATATGGCCCAGTCTGATAAGAATAAAAGTCAAACTTAAAAGTCATCTTCACTTTGTTTTTCAATTTCTCTTTAAAGCGTGTTTCTCGAACGCTGCTTCAAGTTCACGAACTTTTCCCGTAACAAACGAACCAGCATGGGTATTCACTGCTTTGTCTTCAGACATCGTGTCGCCTGTTGTTTTGTCCTGTTGGTTTGCTTCATCGTGTTCCAACGGTTTTTGGATGCCAGTGCCAGACACACACTCGCTTTGGGTTTTATCTCCCATTTCTGGATCTTCAGCCGTTTGATCCAAATTCCCATTCATTCCTTCTAGACTCTGTCTGTCCCATATCACTGTATCTTCAGTAAATGAATCCAGTGAAAATTCGTCATCACTACCTGTTTGGTCAATCGGGAAATATCCGCCTGCATAACGACCAAAGTACGATGTTTCTGATTCTTCAACGCTATTCCATGGCTCTGCAGGTATGAACCCTGCATACTCTTGAGATACTGGTTCTTCTGGAAAATCATCAAGAGACAAGACTTCCTTCTTGTTGTCTGCATTTTTTCGGTATTTTCTCCAGACGATAAATAGTGCGAATCCAACGACTAAGATGACAAAAGGCAGGGAAGAAAAAAAGACTTGCACATCTGTAAGTTTGTTCGCCTTGGCTTCTAATTCAAGGAAATAAACAAAACATTATTCTAGCGAAATCTGGAAATCCTCTGAGCTGATGATTTAATAAGTCCGTTCGCGGCTAACTCAAAGATCGGATTGGAATTTAGTGTCATTGTTGGGTGTTGTGGAAGGAGGAAAACTACGGAACCCAAAGAAAAACCCTAAGAAAATAGACACCCGACAAATTCTACTCGGACGCGATGCTGGGTCCAAGAGCGAGAACCCAAAGTTAAGAAGGGAGTGCACTACCACCCTTGATTTCATTTGACTTTTATCGTTGCTGCTATTGTTGCAGATGTTGTTTGTAGTTGCTGTTATTATCTTGTGATACAGCGGTAGGCATTTTCTTAATCACTAGTCTGTCATATTACATATCACAGCGATGCACTCTGGGATATTGATACCTCAGTTGACATGACAACGCGCTCAAGATAACAAAGGTCGTCATGCTTCACCCACCATTTATCAATCCCATGCAGCATGCATTGTCAACCTGTAGTCGTAATAGGGACTAAGGGTAACAAAAAGGCTCTCAGGAAGAGCATTTATTTTTGTAGATGATGTAGATACTGTGTTTAAATAAAGTTAAAAAAACTAAGATAAAAACAAAAAACGATGCTATCTAACCTTGTTCATCACAGTGCCGTCCTCTCAAACTTCCTTCACAAGAACAGATATAGTTTCCATCAATATTTACGCACGTTCCTCCATTCAAGCACGGGCTAGTTAGACACTCGTCAACGTCTAAAAGAAAAGAAAAAAAGAATAAAAAAAAAACACTTTTAGTTAGTAAAGTCATTTCATTACTAAAGAATACCTTTTTGGTAACAACTCTTGGGAGTTGTCATTTTGTCATCTAATGTCTACCTTTTTGGTAACAACTCTTGGGACTCAATGACTTTATACTAGTTATTTGATAATTATGCAGTCATCTCTCTACTCGCGCTCTAATTGGTCGAAAACTATGCAGTGGTAGTGAAAAGAGCACGATGCTGACGTAATCCGTGCGCACGCCACCTGTATTGCAACAAAGTATAAAAGAACCGCATATAAAATTATAACGCATGCCATATAATAATGCATTACTACATTACTGAATGATTAACGAAAAAAGCTGTTTTATGATAGCCAACGTTCGATATTATGATTCATGATCAGTGATCACGCACAAACCAATTGATGGCGAGGCTCCGGGGAATAATCCTAATATACTCTTTTGTTTCCCCGAACCCTCATCTTGAATTGTTTTGTGCATGATCTTTCAACCACAATATTGAAAGTGGGCTATCGGAATTGCATAAATACCTTGATCACAGTTTTCTCCTTGCCAGCCTTGTACGCATGCGCAGGAGTAGCTTCCAATAGTATTATTGCATACTGCATAACCTCGGCATGGATTTAAGAGACACTCATTCACATCTGAACAAGAACAAAATCATACAATACAATAAGCTATTTATTCTTAATAATAAATTCCATTGGAGGTATACATCTTGCCGGTTACGTTGTACATGAAAATGAAGTAGTTTAGACGCCTCACATGGCGCACAAATGAATAAGGCATCAAGATATGATAATATTTGAATTCCATTGCTCACCTTGATCACAATTTTCTCCTTGCCAGCCCATTGCACATGCGCAGGAGTAGTTTCCAATAGTATTATTACACACTGTATGTACACCACTACATGGATTCAATTGACACTCGTCCACATCTAGAAAGGTGAAGGTAAAAACTAAGTGAAGTAACAATATTTAACGTCGGTAGTTCCTTCAGCTACTTTGCTGGTATCAATGGAAGCCGACCCTCCGCACTTTACCCCCTCTCTCCATCAATGCTCCGTTTTAAGGATTTTTAATGCTGAAGATAGACGGATTAGAGAGAAGTCAAAGAAGCAAAGTGAATATTATAATATGTTAGGCACGCTTTTTTTAAATACCATTGCTCACCTTGATCACAGTTTTCTCCTTGCCAGCCTTCTACGCATGCGCAGGAGTAGCTTCCAATAGTATTATTACATACTGCATAACCTCGGCATGGATTTAAGAGACACTCATTCACATCTGAACAAGAACAAAATCATACAATACAATAAGCTGTTTATTCTTAATAATAAATTCCATTGGAGGTATACATCTTGCCGGTTACGTTGTACATGAAAAGGAAGTAGTTTAGACGCCTCACATGGCGCACAAATGAATAAGGCATTAAGATATGATGATATTTGAATTCCATTGCTCACCTTGATCACAATTTTCTCCTTGCCAGCCCATTGCACATGCGCAGGAGTAGTTTCCAATAGTATTATTACACAATGTATGTACACCACTACATGGATTCAATTGACACTCGTCCACATCTAGAAAGGTGAAGGTAAAAACTAGGTGAAGTAACTATATTTAACGTCGGTAGTTCCTTCAGCTACTTTGCTGGTATCAATGGAAGCCGACTCTGCGCACTTTACCCCCTCTCTCCATCAATGCTCCGTTTTAAGGGTGTTTAATGTTAAAAGTAAACGGATTAGAGAGAAGTCAAAGAAGCAAAGTGAATATTATAATATGTTAGCTACGCTTTTTTTTAAATACCATTGCTCACCTTGATCACAGTTTTCTCCTTGCCAGCCCATTGCACATGCGCAGGAGTAGTTTCCAATAGTATTATTACACACTGTATGTACACCACTACATGGATTCAATTGACACTCGTCCACATCTAGAAAGGTGAAGGTAAAAACTAAGTGAAGTAACTATATTTAACGTCGGTAGTTCCTTCAGCTACTTTGCTGGTATCAATGGAAGCCGACTCTGCGCACTTTACCCCCTCTCTCCATCAATGCTCCGTTTTAAGGGTGTTTAATGTTAAAAGTAAACGGATTAGAGAGAAGTCAAAGAAGCAAAGTGAATATTATAATAATAATATAATAATATAATACATTTATATAGCGCCATTTCCAGCAGTTCAATGGCGCTGTATATGCAGTATAGATGGTTCTTATTTTCCGTTCTTTCCAAATGCATCACGAAAAAGTAAGGTTTTGATGCCTTTTTTAAATGTTTCAATGTTTTTTAGTCTTTTAATGTCTACTGGGATCTTGTTCCAAAGTTCAGGACCCACAACAGAGAAGGCTCGTCCACCATAGGTCTTCAGCTTATAACAGGGTACGCTGAGCAGGAACTTCTTGTCGGATCTTAGAGGTCGAGACGGTTTGTAATGGGAGATCAGCTCTTGAAGATAAACAGGACCAGTGTTGTTGAGGACTTTAAAGGTCAGAACCAGAATTTTGAATTTGATGCGATATTCTACAGGAAGCCAGTGAAGTTCAAAAAGTATAGGAGTTATATGTTCAAATTTCGCTACCAGTGTAACGAGACGGGCAGCACAGTTCTGGACATGTTGTAACTTTTTGAGAAGATAGCGTGGAAGACCATAGAGAAGTGAGTTACAGTAGTCAAGCTTTGATGTTATAAGAGCATGAACAACGATCTTAGTAGTATCAACACTCAGGTACTTTCTGATTCTAGAAATATTTCGGAGATGGTAAAACGCTGACTTGCACGTGGCTGCTACATGGGAAGCCATGGAGAGACGATCGTCGAACAGTACACCGATGTTGCGTGCCTCACTGGAGCAGGTCACGGACTCATTACACACAGATATCATATCAAGTGATGGTCTTGGACGATATGGAGATGACAATACGAGTAGCTCCGTCTTGTTCTTATTAAACTTTAGCTTGTTGTACCTCATCCATTCGTCAATTTCACAAACACAAGCCTCCAACTTGATCTTGCTTGATTCCATATCTGCATCAGAAGATGATTTAAATTTGATGTAGAGTTGAGTGTCATCAGCGTAAAAGTGGCAACTCATTCGATGTTTACGTGCGACGTCGCCCAGAGGAGATGTGTAGAGCGAGTAGAGTAAGGGGCCTAAGACAGACCCTTGCGGCACACCAAATTCAAGGCTATGAGAAGCTGAGATGGAATCATCAATTTTAACAAACTGTTTCCGGTCAAATAGGAATGATTTTAACCAGTCAAGTGCCGCCCCACGAATCCCAAATTTGGTGTGAAGGCGAGTGAGAAGAAGGTCGTGATCAACTGTATCAAATGCTGCAGACAGATCCAATAGTAATAGGATGACAGCATTCTGAGAGTCAATAGCCATTGCGATATCATTATGTACACGTGTAAGAGCTGTTTCAGTGCTGTGGAACTTTCTGTAAGCTGACTGGAAGCATTCGTTTAAGTGATTCCTATCAATGAACTCTGTGATCTGCTTTGCTACTACTTTCTCAACGATCTTCGAAATGAACCGCAGGTTAGACACTGGTCTAAAGTTCTTGAATTCATCAGCGTCTAAAGATGGCTTTTTTAAAAGCGGCCGCAACATTGCTTCCTTGAGTTGACTTGGAAGAACAGAAGATTCCAAGGACAGATTGACAATACTCGTAATGATTGGAAGCAGGAGATCAAAACAGCCTTTGAGAATCTGTCCAGGCCCTGGATCTAGGTCACAGGACTTGAATGAGATGGGAGAGATGTTGACAACGAGTTCTTCTGCAGTCACACTTCTAAATGAGAGCAGTTGGCATATGCTGTTACACACATCTGGATGTGGATCGATAACAGGGCTATCACGGTCGATATCAATGCGTATCTTCTTGATTTTATTCTCGAAGAATTTGACAAAGTCTTGGGCCAGTGATTCAGAAGTATGATGACGAGGAAACTTATGTACAGGTGTTCTATGAAGTAGCTTGCTGACAGTTGCAAACAGCTTGTGGGGGTCAGTTTGGTATTCAGAAATCACTGTAGTGTAGAAATGAGACTTTGCTTGTGTGAGGAGTTTCTTGACAACATCACATTGAACCACATAACGATGGCGATCTTCTGGTAGCTACGCTTTTTTTTAAATACCATTGCTCACCTTGATCACAGTTTTCTCCTTGCCAGCCCATTGCACATGCGCAGGAGTAGTTTCCAATAGTATTATTACACACTGTATGTACACCACTACATGGATTCAATTGACACTCATCCACATCTAGAAAGGTGAAAGTAAAAACTAGGTGAAGTAACTATTTTTAACGTCGGTTGTTCCTCCAGCTACTTTGCTGGTATAAATGGAAGCCGACTCTGCGCACTTTACCCTCTTTCTCCATCAATGCTCCGTTTTAAGGGCGTTGAATGTTGAAAATAAAAGGATTAGAGAGAAGTCAAAGCAGCAAAGTGAATATTATAATATGTTAGGTACGCTTTTTTAAATACCATTGCTCACCTTGATCACAGTTTTCTCCTTGCCAGCCTTCTACGCATGCGCAGGAGTAGTTTCCAATAGTATTATTACACACTGTATGTACACCACTACATGGATTCAATTGACATTCGTCCACATCTAGAAAGGTGAAGGTAAAAACTAGGTGAAGTAACTATATTTAACGTCGGTAGTTCCTTCAGCTACTTTGCTGGTATCAATGGAAGCCGACTCTGCGCACTTTACCCCCTCTCTCCATCAATGCTCTGTTTTAAGGGTGTTTAATGTTAAAAATAAACGGATTAGAGAGAAGTCAAAGAAGCAAAGTGAATATTATAATATGTTAGGTACGCTTTTTTTAAATACCATTGCTCACCTTGATCACAGTTTTCTCCTTGCCAGCCTTCTACGCATGTGCAGGAGTAGCTTCCAATAATATTATTACATACTGCATAACCTCGGCATGGATTTAAGAGACACTCATTCACATCTGAACAAGAACAAAATCATACAATACAATAAGCTGTTTATTCTTAATAATAAATTCCATTGGAGGTATACATCTTGCCGGTTACGTTGTACATGAAAAGGAAGTAGTTTAGACGCCTCACATGGCGCACAAATGAATAAGGCATCAAGATATGATGATATTTGAATTCCATAGCTCACCTTGATCACAATTTTCTCCTTGCCAGCCCATTGCACATGCGCAGGAGTAGTTTCCAATAGTATTATTACACACTGTATGTACACCACTACATGGATTTAATTGACACTCGTCCACATCTAGAAAGGTGAAGGTAAAAACTAAGTGAAGTAACTATATTTAACGTCGGTAGTTCCTTCAGCTACTTTGCTGGTATCAATGGAAGCCGACTCTGCGCACTTTACCCCCTCTCTCCATCAATGCTCCGTTTTAAGGGTGTTTAATGTTAAAAATAAACGGATTAGAGAGAATAAGTCAAAGAAGCAAAGTGAATATTATAATATGTGAGCTACGCTTTTTTTTAAATACCATTGCTCACCTTGATCACAGTTTTCTCCTTGCCAGCCCATTGCACATGCACAGGAGTAGTTTCCAATAGTATTATTACACACTGTATGTACACCACTACATGGATTCAATTGACACTCATCCACATCTAGAAAGGTGAAGGTAAAAACTAGGTGAAGTAACTATTTTTAACGTCGGTTGTTCCTCCAGCTACTTTGCTGGTATCAATGGAAGCCGACCCTGCGCACTTTACCCTCTTTCTCCATCAATGCTCCGTTTTAAGGGCGTTCAATGTTGAAAATAAAAAGATTAGAGAGAAGTCAAAGCAGCAAAGTGAATATTATGATATGTTAGGTACGCTTTTTTAAATACCATTGCTCACCTTGATCACAGTTTTCTCCTTGCCATCCTTCTACGCATGCGCAGGAGTAGTTTCCAATAGTATTATTACACACTGTATGTACACCACTACATGGATTCAATTGACACTCGTCCACATCTAGAAAGATGAAGGTAAAAACTAGGTGAAGTAACTATATTTAACGTCGGTAGTTCCTTCAGCTACTTTGCTGGTATCAATGGAAGCCGACCCTGCGCACTTTACCCCCTCTCTCCATCAATGCTCCGTTTTAAGGGTGTTTAATGTTGAAAATAAAAGGATTAGAGAGAAGTCAAAGAAGCATAGTGAATATTATAATATGGTAGCTACGCTTTTTTTTAAATACTATTGCTCACCTTGATCACAGTTTTCTCCTTGCCAGCCCATTGCACATGCGCAGGAGTAGTTTCCAATAGTATTATTACACACTGTATGTACACCACTACATGGATTCAATTGACACTCGTCCACATCTAGAAAGGTGAAAGTAAAAACTAGGTGAAGTAACTATTTTTAACGTCGGTTGTTCCTCCAGCTACTTTGCTGGTATTAATGGAAGCCGACCCTGCGCACTTTACCCCCTCTCTCCATCAATGCTCCGTTTTAAGGGTGTTTAATGTTAAAAATAAACGGATTAGAGAGAATAAGTCAAAGAAGCAAAGTGAATATTATAATATGTGAGCTACGCTTTTTTTTAAAATAACATTGCTCACCTTGATCACAGTTTTCTCCTTGCCAGCCCATTGCACATGCGCAGGAGTAGTTTCCAATAGTATTATTACACACTGTATGTACACCACTACATGGATTCAATTGACACTCATCCACATCTAGAAAGGTGAAGGTAAAAACTAGGTGAAGTAACTATTTTTAACGTCGGTTGCTCCTCCAGCTACTTTGCTGGTATCAATTGAAGGCGACCCTGCGCACTTTACCCTCTTTCTCCATCAATGCTCCGTTTTAAGGGCGTTCAATGTTGAAAATAAAAGGATTAGAGAGAAGTCAAAGCAGCAAAGTGAATATTATAATATGTTAGGTACGCTTTTTTTAAATACCATTGCTCACCTTGATCACAGTTTTCTCCTTGCCAGCCTTCTACGCATGCGCAGGAGTAGTTTCCAATAGTATTATTACACACTGTATGTACACCACTACATGGATTCAATTGACACTCGTCCACATCTAGAAAGGTGAAGGTAAAAACTAGGTGAAGTAACTATATTTAACGTCGGTAGTTCCTTCATTTACTTTGCTGGTATCAATGGAAGCCGACTCTGCGCACTTTACCCCCTCTCTCCATCAATGCTCTGTTTTAAGGGTGTTTAATGTTAAAAATAAACGGATTAGAGAGAAGTCAAAGAAGCAAAGTGAATATTATAATACGGTAGCTACGCTTTTTTTTAAATACCATTGCTCACCTTGATCACAGTTTTCTCCTTGCCAGCCCATTGCACATGCGCAGGAGTAGTTTCCAATAGTATTATTACACACTGTATGTACACCACTACATGGATTCAATTGACACTCATCCACATCTAGAAAGGTGAAGGTAAAAACTAGGTGAAGTAACTATTTTTAACGTCGGTTGTTCCTCCAGCTACTTTGCTGGTATCAATGGAAGCCGACCCTGCGCACTTTACCCTCTTTCTCCATCAATGCTCCGTTTTAAGGGCGTTCAATGTTGAAAATAAAAGGATTAGAGAGAAGTCAAAGCAGCAAAGTGAATATTATAATATGTTAGGTACGCTTTTTTTAAATACCATTGCTCACCTTGATCACAGTTTTCTCCTTGCCATCCTTCTACGCATGCGCAGGAGTAGCTTCCAATAATATTATTACATACTGCATAACCTCGGCATGGATTTAAGAGACACTCATTCACATCTGAACAAGAACAAAATCATACAATACAATAAGCTGTTTATTCTTAATAATAAATTCCATTGGAGGTATACATCTTGCCGGTTACGTTGTACATGAAAAGGAAGTAGTTTAGACGCCTCACATGGCGCACAAATGAATAAGGCATCAAGATATGATGATATTTGAATTCCATTGCTCACCTTGATCACAATTTTCTCCTTGCCAGCCCATTGCACATGCGCAGGAGTAGTTTCCAATAGTATTATTACACACTGTATGTACACCACTACATGGATTCAATTGACACTCGTCCACATCTAGAAAGGTGAAGGTAAAAACTAAGTGAAGTAACTATATTTAACGTCGGTAGTTCCTCCAGCTACTTTGCTGGTATCAATGGAAGCCGACTCTGCGCACTTTACCCCCTCTCTCCATCAATGCTCCGTTGTAAGGGTGTTTAATGTTAAAAATAAACGGATTAGAGAGAATAAGTCAAAGAAGCAAAGTGAATATTATAATATGTGAGCTACGCTTTTTTTTAAATACCATTGCTCACCTTGATCACAGTTTTCTCCTTGCCAGCCCATTGCACATGCGCAGGAGTAGTTTCCAATAGTATTATTACACACTGTATGTACACCACTACATGGATTCAATTGACACTCATCCACATCTAGAAAGGTGAAGGTAAAAACTAGGTGAAGTAACTATTTTTAACGTCGGTTGTTCCTCCAGCTACTTTGCTGGTATCAATGGAAGCCGACCCTGCGCACTTTACCCTCTTTCTCCATCAATGCTCCGTTTTAAGGGTGTTCAATGTTGAAAATAAAAGGATTAGAGAGAAGTCAAAGCAGCAAAGTGAATATTATAATATGTTAGGTACGCTTTTTTTAAATACCATTGCTCACCTTGATCACAGTTTTCTCCTTGCCAGCCTTCTACGCATGCGCAGGAGTAGTTTCCAATAGTATTATTACACACTGTATGTACACCACTACATGGATTCAATTGACACTCGTCCACATCTAGAAAGATGAAGGTAAAAACTAGGTGAAGTAACTATATTTAACGTCGGTAGTTCCTTCATTTACTTTGCTGGTATCAATGGAAGCCGACTCTGCGCACTTTACCCCCTCTCTCCATCAATGCTCAAAAGCAAAGTGAATATTATAATATGTGAGCTACGCTTTTTTTTTAAATACCATTGCTCACCTTGATCACAGTTTTCTCCTTGCCAGCCTTCTACGCATGCGCAGGAGTAGTTTCCAATAGTATTATTACACACTGTATGTACACCACTACATGGATTCAATTGACACTCGTCTACATCTAGAAAGATGAAGGTAAAAACTAGGTGAAGTAACTATATTTAACGTCGGTAGTTCCTTCATTTACTTTGCTGGTATCAATGGAAGCCGACTCTGCGCACTTTACCCCCTCTCTCCATCAATGCTCTGTTTTAAGGGTGTTTAATGTTAAAAATAAACAAATTAGAGAGAAGTCAAAGAAGCAAAGTGAATATTATAATATGGTAGCTACGCTTTTTTTTAAATACCATTGCTCACCTTGATCACAATTTTCTCCTTGCCAGCCCATTGCACATGCGCAGGAGTAGTTTCCAATAGTATTATTACACACTGTATGTACACCACTACATGGATTCAATTGACACTCGTCCACATCTAGAAAGGTGAAGGTAAAAACTAAGTGAAGTAACTATATTTAACGTCGGTAGTTCCTCCAGCTACTTTGCTGGTATCAATGGAAGCCGACTCTGCGCACTTTACCCCCTCTCTCCATCAATGCTCCGTTGTAAGGGTGTTTAATGTTAAAAATAAACGGATTAGAGAGAATAAGTCAAAGAAGCAAAGTGAATATTATAATATGTGAGCTACGCTTTTTTTTAAATACCATTGCTCACCTTGATCACAGTTTTCTCCTTGCCAGCCCATTGCACATGCGCAGGAGTAGTTTCCAATAGTATTATTACACACTGTATGTACACCACTACATGGATTCAATTGACACTCATCCACATCTAGAAAGGTGAAGGTAAAAACTAGGTGAAGTAACTATTTTTAACGTCGGTTGTTCCTCCAGCTACTTTGCTGGTATCAATGGAAGCCGACCCTGCGCACTTTACCCTCTTTCTCCATCAATGCTCCGTTTTAAGGGTGTTCAATGTTGAAAATAAAAGGATTAGAGAGAAGTCAAAGCAGCAAAGTGAATATTATAATATGTTAGGTACGCTTTTTTTAAATACCATTGCTCACCTTGATCACAGTTTTCTCCTTGCCAGCCTTCTACGCATGCGCAGGAGTAGTTTCCAATAGTATTATTACACACTGTATGTACACCACTACATGGATTCAATTGACACTCGTCCACATCTAGAAAGATGAAGGTAAAAACTAGGTGAAGTAACTATATTTAACGTCGGTAGTTCCTTCATTTACTTTGCTGGTATCAATGGAAGCCGACTCTGCGCACTTTACCCCCTCTCTCCATCAATGCTCAAAAGCAAAGTGAATATTATAATATGTGAGCTACGCTTTTTTTTTAAATACCATTGCTCACCTTGATCACAGTTTTCTCCTTGCCAGCCTTCTACGCATGCGCAGGAGTAGTTTCCAATAGTATTATTACACACTGTATGTACACCACTACATGGATTCAATTGACACTCGTCTACATCTAGAAAGATGAAGGTAAAAACTAGGTGAAGTAACTATATTTAACGTCGGTAGTTCCTTCATTTACTTTGCTGGTATCAATGGAAGCCGACTCTGCGCACTTTACCCCCTCTCTCCATCAATGCTCTGTTTTAAGGGTGTTTAATGTTAAAAATAAACAAATTAGAGAGAAGTCAAAGAAGCAAAGTGAATATTATAATATGGTAGCTACGCTTTTTTTTAAATACCATTGCTCACCTTGATCACAGTTTTCTCCTTGCCAGCCCATTGCACATGCGCAGGAGTAGTTTCCAATAGTATTATTACACACTGTATGTACACCACTACATGGATTCAATTGACACTCATCCACATCTAGAAAGGTGAAGGTAAAAACTAGGTGAAGTAACTATTTTTAACGTCGGTTGTTCCTCCAGCTACTTTGCTGGTATCAATGGAAGCCGACCTTGTGCACTTTACCCTCTTTCTCCATCAATGCTCCGTTTTAAGGGCGTTCAATGTTGAAAATAAAAGGATTAGAGAGAAGTCAAAGCAGCAAAGTGAATATTATAATATGTTAGGTACGCTTTTTTTAAATACCATTGCTCACCTTGATCACAGTTTTCTCCTTGCCATCCTTCTACGCATGCGCAGGAGTAGCTTCCAATAATATTATTACATACTGCATAACCTCGGCATGGATTTAAGAGACACTCATTCACATCTGAACAAGAACAAAATCATACAATACAATAAGCTGTTTATTCTTAATAATAAATTCCATTGGAGGTATACATCTTGCCGGTTACGTTGTACATGAAAAGGAAGTAGTTTAGACGCCTCACATGGCGCACAAATGAATAAGGCATCAAGATATGATGATATTTGAATTCCATTGCTCACCTTGATCACAATTTTCTCCTTGCCAGCCCATTGCACATGCGCAGGAGTAGTTTCCAATAGTATTATTACACACTGTATGTACACCACTACATGGATTCAATTGACACTCGTCCACATCTAGAAAGGTGAAGGTAAAAACTAAGTGAAGTAACTATATTTAACGTCGGTTGTTCCTCCAGCTACTTTGCTGGTATCAATGGAAGCCGACCCTGCGCACTTTACCCCCTCTCTCCATCAATGCTCCGTTTTAAGGGTGTTTAATGTTAAAAATAAACGGATTAGAGAGAATAAGTCAAAGAAGCAAAGTGAATATTATAATATGTGAGCTACGCTTTTTTTTAAATACCATTGCTCACCTTGATCACAGTTTTCTCCTTGCCAGCCCATTGCACATGCGCAGGAGTAGTTTCCAATAGTATTATTACACACTGTATGTACACCACTACATGGATTCAATTGACACTCATCCACATCTAGAAAGGTGAAGGTAAAAACTAGGTGAAGTAACTATTTTTAACGTCGGTTGTTCCTCCAGCTACTTTGCTGGTATCAATGGAAGCCGACCCTGCGCACTTTACCCTCTTTCTCCATCAATGCTCCGTTTTAAGGGCGTTCAATGTTGAAAATAAAAGGATTAGAGAGAAGTCAAAGCAGCAAAGTGAATATTATAATATGTTAGCTACGCTTTTTTTTAAATACCATTGCTCACCTTGATCACAGTTTTCTCCTTGCCAGCCTTCTACGCATGCGCAGGAGTAGTTTCCAATAGTATTATTACACACTGTATGTACACCACTACATGGATTCAATTGACACTCGTCCACATCTAGAAAGGTGAAGGTAAAAACTAGGTGAAGTAACTATATTTAACGTCGGTAGTTCCTTCAGCTACTTTGCTGGTATCAATGGAAGCCGACTCTGCGCACTTTACCCCCTCTCTCCATCAATGCTCTGTTTTAAGGGTGTTTAATGTTAAAAATAAACGGATTAGAGAGAATTCAAAGAAGCAAAGTGAATATTATAATATGGTAGCTACGCTTTTTTTTAAATACCATTGCTCACCTTGATCACAGTTTTCTCCTTGCCAGCCCATTGCACATGTGCAGGAGTAGTTTCCAATAGTATTATTACACACTGTATGTACACCACTACATGGATTCAATTGACACTCGTCCACATCTAGAAAACAAAAACCATACAAGACATCATTTCGAAAATGGAT
This sequence comes from Anthopleura sola, assembly GCA_023349425.1. Lineage (NCBI taxonomy): Eukaryota > Metazoa > Cnidaria > Anthozoa > Actiniaria > Actiniidae > Anthopleura > Anthopleura sola. The sequence continues at coordinate 11,462,508 of JALHLI010000004.1, read as the reverse complement.
AAAATGTGTATGGAGTTTGAACAGGGTATTTTTTAGAAACATTCAAGCGCTCGGTTGTATCCTATATGGTATTGATATTTGCTTTTTCTCTGCAAGTCATATCTTTTAATTATTTGTTAATAAGATACCGTGACATGTGATAGTAAGCGGTCCTATGTCAAATATGACATCCCCAGTTGAGCTGTTAAAGCCATCGTTACACTTGCATCGATAATCCAAAGGAGTTGGATCTGTACACTCAGCGTTTTCAGGACAGTCGTTTTCCATGCCAGAACATGGGCGGCCTTGAAGAAAAACGAAATGACTTTAGTTAAGTACAAGATGAAGTAAAGTTATCAACGCGCCGAAAACTCGTACTAGTATGTTTGTTGGTGTTACGCTGGCAATTGGTCTAGGATACAACAAAGTGTAAGCCCACTGTTTCCACTACTCTCCATTAATGGGATTTAGCAGTGGCATTTCCACAGAGTGGATCTTCTTCCACTGAAATTCCATTTGGAATTTCGAAGTTTACTTTTGCGGAGGGAGGAAAACCCTCGAAGCACCACAGGAGAGAACCAGTAAGCAACTCTACTCACATACAACACCGGGTCCGGGAATGGAACCTAGATTGCATTGGTGAGAGGCGAGCGCTCTCACCGCTTTGCCATCCGTACTTCCCACATATATCTATACATATTCGCTGCGCAAGTTGACCTTTGTCGGGTTTCGCCTTACGATCATAAGACACAGAACACAGAACGCATTATCTTCCAACTATGAAATCTCCCAACAGAGCAAGGTGTCCAAACACTCCACCGTTTTTGGCCTCCCACACTGTTATTTGTAAGGAGTGAAAACAACTCTTGCAACATAGTTAAAAAGTGGAGAAATTTGAATGAGAGTTAATTCTACTCATCTATAGGGGTAAATTTAACTCCGACTACAGTAATTTATATTCACGCATAAGTAATTGAATTCTCATAAAACCGAAAATATTAGTAAGTTTGACTCTAATTTCAAAGCAAATCGAAAAGGAGTTGATTTTACTCCTGAAATTCGACTCCATCTTGGAGCAAATGATAAGGGGAGCTGATTTTAATCTCGCTCATGCCACAGAACAGGTTACTTTGAGTTAGTTTGACAGAATAAGCTGAACGGCAATCAATTTTACTACTGCTTATGCCTTTCTTTCGACGTTTGCGTCTCACGGCCTTCAAAAGTTAATTAATTCTAGTCACATAGAATTCTATATTATGTTCTATATTAATATTCGGGCTGAATATGTAATACGTTATGCAGCCTAACACATTTCTTTTATTTTAATTTAAGGTACCGCATTAAGGAAACGTTTGTGATAATGCCTGATTTACAGTCAAAGGAGTCAAATTGAGGTAATTGTTGCTTCGCTATTTTCCTTTCATACGAAAATTAGATAGCGTCGGTGATCTCTAATTGATACGCGTCGCTGCTTCGGCGTCGTTTTTGTTATTATTTACAAGCCTATTGTACGGTGTCGGTAATTTGATTGAGCGGTTGGGTGGGTTCTGCTCAAACTTAGCAACCACGTGACTAATCTGCATTATAATACCAAAACCATCATGGCGTCTATCGTGAATATAACCTATTTGTCCATTTTCTGGTGGAGGAATCAGAAAAAACAACAGAGGTATTTTATGACCGGGCTACCAAAGGTAACCCAATAATTAGCTTTTCAAACTTTGACCCAGTCCCTTGCTCGTTTTGTTGCCTGCGAATACCTCTCATGCGTAGTTCTTGGTAATCAAAAGCCAAGTTGTTCGGTTCATCTCGTAAATCTGAAAGGAAATGTGTACATGTTTCATGTGTTTTGTCAAAATAGACATTCAGCTTAATAAAGATGCAACAAAAACAATCAACGACATACTTCTATACCCAAAGAGTTCCAACTGTTCAACATCAATGCCTTTGCGGAACTCTATCTTCTTCAATTTAAGCAAAATAGTCTTTACTGTACGGTTGTTAATGCCAACGTGATGGTAGTTGAATGGCTCAAAGGTTCGGTTATATACCTTAGAAAAAAAATTTTAAAAATAAAGTAGTATAATGAATGTGCAAGAACGTTGATATGTAGAAATTAAAAAAGTAGCAAATAGAATTTATCTATGCAAAAAAGCTGTAGGCATTTCACTGGTCTGAAGGAATGGACTGACAATTTTAGCTATCTTCTATTTGCTATTTTGCCATTTTCTATTTTCATATGACAATATTCTAGCAATTAGGGAATATATAAAGTCAACAAAACACCTTTTTATATCAAGGGTGGCAGTGCACTCTATTCTCACCTCTAAGGTCTTGGATGGGGAGCTAGGTATTTCCCTCTCCCTTGATTTGAGTTATTTCCGGCTTTTCCGGTTTTCCTACTTTCGCCAAACTTAACAAGGTGAATTCAAATTCAGATCACACCAGAGGTTGTTTCAGGATATCGATAAAAGTTGAAAGTTTCTCCCTTGAAATAGGTTTTTCTGACAAACTTACCGACTGGAATTTTCCATCAACGTGCAAATGTATATTTTCATAACCTTCTCCTGCTATGATGAATCCACAGAAAAGGAAAGGTGATGGCATTTCAATTTGCAGCCATTCAAAAGGGTGGTAATTAATCTTACTGTACCAAAAATAATCTTTATTCATTCTAATGACGGAATTAAGATCCCAAAAATCCATACTTGAAAACGTCAACGTGGAGCTATCAAGGCGTTTGTATACAATGTCGTACCGAACGCCCAAAGCCGGGGGCCTAACAGTCGTGTTGCAACCTGAAGACAAAAATAATAGAATAAATATATAAATCACTTTTTATAGTGGGATACAAATTCAGTAACATAATACTGGTTTCCAATAATCCGTAATAACAGCTATTTCGCCCACTGTCACTCACACACACTACCACTACATTACATTATATATTCGGCTATGTATACAACTCAGCTCACATGTTGATTTTTACGGAGGGAGGAAAAACAAAAGGAAAAACTAAAAAACAACAAAATCACACACGCAGACAAAAATTCTTAATTTTCTCAATGTCCAACTTCACTTTTTTATTCCGTTGTAGAAGAGAGTAAGGCCCGGTTTAGACGTCGAGTTTCACATGCATGTGCCAAAACTTATTATTATCACTTTCGAGCAGAGTTTTTGTTTTGTTTGGTATTTGATATAAACCAGACTATTCTTAAATTAAAGTTTATTAAACTCATTACTTACTTGGTGGGTTAACTTTGATTTTTCCTGACGAATCTATTGATTTAACTGTTGTGTCGGCATACACCGGCCTGTTATTTTTACTTATTGAGATTGGAGCGAGTACTTTTGTACCTCTAGCGATCTTCTTGAGGATTGGCGGTTTGTTAATGACCACGAGTTTTTCAGAAACAGAAAGTGCTTGTGTAGAATACAGACTTTCTTTCACTTTAATCTGACCTTTGTCTGGCCAAGCTGACGCCACCGGCGTAAAGACCGAATAATACTTGTAGTTACGCCACAACAGAATACTATACCGTGGAGGATACTCTAAAAATAACGAAAGTAAATGTGAATGAATGAATGAATGGATGGATGGATGGATGGATGGATGGATGGATGGATGGATGGATGGATGGATGGATGTATGGATGGATGGATGGATGGATGGATGGATGGATGGATGGATGGATGGATGGATGGATGGATGCATGGATGGATGGATGGATGCATGGATGTATGCATGCATGGATGATGATGATGATGATAATAATAATAATAATAATAATAATCTTTATTTATTATATTTAGTAATTATATCAAAAAGTTACAAATAGAATGTGTAAATATCTGGTCAACAGTGTCAAAGGCCTTTTCAGTTAAGATCAAGGAATATGACACCATTAACCAATTTTCTATCAATATTAAAAGACCAATGGTTAGTTAGATCTAGAAGTGATGTCAGGGTTGAGTGAAGTGATCTAAATCCAGACTGACGAGGATAAATTAAATTATTTTCCGTAAGGTAGGATTCTAATTGACTGTAAATCAGTCTTTCAAAAAGACGAGAAATTGTGGGTGTGACAGAAATAGGTCTATAGTTATTTGGATCATCATGATCCCCAGATTTAAATATAGGAGTTACTTAGCAACTTTCCACTCGGTTGGATAAACATTTGACTCGATTCACGGTTTCGTCCCCCTTTTCGGGAGAGGGATGAAACTGAAGAGCTCAGATAACGGAAACTGAGCCAAGATGTATGCTTCTGCATGCTTAGTAAATTCTCCCCTGTCCTAAGAACATACCGTAACATGAAATTCCAAGGCCTGGGTCAAATATGATATCCCCTGTGGAACTCCGAAAACCATCTTTACACTTGCACTGATAGCTTGCAAACAGCGTTGGATTGGTGCATTCTGCATTTTCGGGGCAGTCGGTCCACATACCAGCACATTGGTTCCCTAATATTTATAACAAGATGATTGTAAAAAAGAAAAAGAAAAAAAAAATAGAGTAGGAATGCCAAATATTCACCCCCCCCCCCTGAAATAAAAAAATATTATTAGTGTAATTGACATCCTCATTATCCACCAAAATCATCGCCATCATTATCATAGATCATCATAAAATGTATGCTGCTTCTATAATGTTTTCGAATGGCATTCAATGGAATATACTGCATCCTGCGTTTGTAAGGAGAGAAATTTGAATTCTATATTTTGTTTATACCGAAAAACATTTGCCGTGTCTACCCTACTAAGGCAGTCATTGGTGCGCAAATTTTTCCCCGTCGTGGGTTATGTTAACATCTTGAGCTTTTTAGCTGCGCGCTGATTGGCTAGATTGGCTAGATTGTATCAGATAGAAAAATGGTCTTTTCTTTCAATGTTTTCCCCCTGGAAGACCCCATGGCTAATTTGTATTACAATACGATAATATTTATTCGACTACTAGTTTTTGGGCTATTTGTCATTAACTTGTCTATTAAATTTTTGGCCAATTGTAAGTTAACTGTAAACCCCATTGGCACCATCAACCATCAGGGAAAAGGAAATAATATTTTAATAATACACGATTTGTGGATGATTAATAAAAAAAATTTTTTTTAGAGAATAAAATACCAGTTTCATTGGTACAATGGAGTTTTACTAGGCATCCGGAAAATTTTCAAGTTTTGCTGTATATAATAAGTTACCTCTTATTCGAAGCTCTCGATAATCAAACTGAGGGTTAGGGAAATTCTTGCGAATGTCTGAAATAGAATTATAAATACATATATTGCATACATTTTATAACATTAATGTACAAAAAAAAAAAAAACATGGATTCATTGCTTGTTTTACATAACATTATAACCGCCATCTTGGCTCAACTTACAAAATATTCGTAATTAGTCTCTTGTTATATCAATGAAAATGGTCACCGTGCCTTTCTTTTCTATTCTCTTGGGAATGATTAAAAACCAGCGATAGAAGGTTGTATAGATGGACGATGTGTGGGTGAATGGGTGCATGCCTTTTTAATACTTTTTCAAATAAAATTAGGAATGTTGAACCGCTCGACATCCTTCCGCATGTTAAACTTCCTCTTGGGGGATTGGGAACAAGTTTATTAGTTTATTAGTATATCTATATTAGTATACAGTGTAAGGAAATCGCACGAACTCGAGTACAATTCGTAATTAATAGGGAGGAGTGATATTTTGAAAGTTCTTGTAATTGCACGAGCCTTTAAGCGAATTGTACGAGAATGTCGTGATTTTTTGTGTGATGTCAAAGCGAAGACATTCATCTATCTTGGCTTTGGCCAATTTTCTCCAAACAATTCTAATTAAGGGCAAGGAAAATTAATTAAAATATTGGTTGGAAAGTCTCTAATATTATATTTATATGTTTTATAGAAAAAAACTAGAAAACAAGGTTTGCCTGTTTGCGGATAGAACTATGAAGACAGTTTTGACAGATAAACAGCGAATCAAGTAGCGACTTTGAAAACTGTGCGAAAGCTAAGCGAAAGTTGTCACATCGTCAAAGCGACCATCCACTGAAATGTTCGCTAAAAACATGGCAAGTCCCTTCTATTAACTATGCTAAAAATATGTTTTTTCTGAAGTGAACGTGTCGCCAAAGGTTAATTCGTCTCGACAGTTAGCCGGTAGGATTTGCTTTTGAAAACTTGAATATAAACGCTTATTTATATCAGCTCTTTAATTCTCCTTTCTTCTCATTTAGCACGTTCTTTTACATGTGTTTTTGAATAGTTCTTATCTCGTTCAAACGTCATATAACAACAGTAAACAAAAAGATTCAAAGCTCCATTAATTTTTTGGCGCAAACTACAAAAAAACAATTATTTTTTTCTATAAAACATAATTCATTACACTTGAATTTGCCTAAAATATCATATTTGGCTTTCCATTTGGTTCAACCAAAGAATAGTTTCTTGAATTTTTGAGACTTAAGAGAGAGAGAGAGAGAGAGTGTCACAAAAATCGAGCACTAAATAGCACATTGGTGTATATCGTTTTTTTTTTAAATATTACTTATTTATCGAGAAAAACGAAAAATTTATTTTTTAGGTATTTCGGCCCTTTGACAGGCGAAAAACAACGACAACTTGAGAATCTCTGATGTTGCAAGGAAAATTAATTCAGACACATACAACCACCAAATTATTATTGTCATCTTAACTTCCATTACGAATATTTTCAACCATCTCAGTTTTCTTTTTCAGGTCGAAGTTTTTTTTCTAGACCCCAATTTTCTTGATCCCAAGAGTAGCGGTAGTTTAAAAAATATACTCGTACTGCTCTCGACCAATCAGAATTGTAATTCATAAGTGTTTAACCAATCACAACGATTGTAAATCGCTTGTCCGAAGTAAAAGCTCTGTCCTAAATTGACACAATAAGACTAATTGAAACTAAACGCTCCCTGAGCGTTTACTCGGGCTTCCTATTGCTCTGATGCTTTTAAATGACAGCGGAAGGGCAGAAAAACGACAAGGCAGCTCTTTTCTTTGTTTAAAAATTTCACTTGCATTTTTTAAGCGTTTGGTCTGTGTCTTTGTTGCTCCTAACTTGTAATAAAATCCTATAAGGCATTTGATATTTTTACTCAAAACTTTAGTCGTTTTACTTGTGCAACTGTTGCTTCAATTTGGTGACACAATTCTGTCAAACAAGAACATAGTTTATAGAGGGGACTCTCCCTGTATTAACTCTGACTAGAAAATATCAAATTTTTAATGATCAAAGTATAACCTCTCCCAAAGCACAAAGGCTTCATATCTTGATATTGATCTTTAGTCTCAAACTAGCGTGTTTGTAATCAGCATTTGGCCTAAATAATGTAATGTAACCTTGAGAATATGGAGCAGAAATTGTTTTGCTGGGATCAATCCCTGTGTATGGCCCAGGGTTTTTTTCTAAATCTCTGCTCAGGGTAAAGTTAACGTTTTCGAATATGTCACAGTAGGCAAGAGCATTTACCATGTCTTCAACTAAGCACGTGCAACTGCACACGTAGTGTAAACCAACATTCGTGATCGCTTGTAAAATAATGGTAGTGATTATGTACGCAATATTAAATCGAAGCTTACAAGTATTGAACAAAATAAAAGCAAACAAAAGAATCAGGATATTTAACACAAAAGTTAAGCTTAGATATTTACGATTCAAGTTCCTTCGTTGACAATCCTCTTGATCCAATATAGCGATTTGCTTGTCGTTGTTTTTAGCCTGACCTTCGAAGTTCTTTTCATGAAGATTATTGATTTCCTAAACACCTGAAGTGTTCATTTCAGCGTCATAGTTTGTTGTTAAGTCAGCAGTCATAATTTTGTCAGTCTTTTCATAGTTTGAACTCATATATGGCTCATTTGTTATCTCGTGAGATCTAGTATTAACTTTGCTAATTTGGCTAGCTTTCAAGCTATAGATTTCGTGGACCGACCCGTTCCGAAAACGCTCGACATCTTTTAGTGTGGGCCTACCACGAATGGCGTGTGGATCTGTATGCGATATGAGCGTAAAATGCATGATTCCTTTGAAAGCTTTCTTCGCAAAACACAGCATTCTGTAAACTCCTCTATTTTGTCCGCGAAGAGCGAGCGATAACACATGTAAACATGCATGCATGATCTTCATCCCCAGTTTCCACAGTCTCCGCAAGGAACGCCTGGGAGCATGACCCCCCATTTGGCGACCAAACAACAAAAAAAAAACCGCTTGTATTTTAAGACTCGGGCTTTCCTTCGGAAACCCGAGTAAATAGCTGATTTACTTACTTGCATAGCCAAAGAACTCCAAACCAATACACATATCTGATTGATATGGACTTCTAAATGGTAAAATGAAAAAAATGGCTACATTTTGCACTGTACGGTGATTTATTCCAACATTTTGATAATGAGACTCGTTATTCGTTTGAACAAATTCCTGTCGAAAAAAGTCATCAAATTTAGATCAATTGTTTCCTTGTTTTGTAATGTGCTAGAATTATGCCAAAACTCGAACTCGTGGGTAATCAAGCATTGCACTGTTCAGGCATTGGGTTCTTTGTGCCCTCTCTCTGTCCGGTTTTGGCATGATGAGGCATTGCGAAATGTAATCATTTACCTATGTAGTCACTTACATTTAGCTTTTGTTTTGAAGCGAAAACTGTAAGAAATTGATTGTTTGAACTTACTGCATGAGCAATTTTGATACGGAATATGACTTCATTGGGCTTCTTTAGATTGTCGTTTACTTAGCTTTTGCTTGCATTTTGTCTATGGAGAATAACCTCCTTTAAAATGCGAAGTCAGGCTTTGGTTTTTATGTTCTTGAAGAGTGCTTTTTCCTATGAATCGTTTGATAAATGAATTGGCTGATCACAAGGATAACTTTTGAACAATTAAGGGTTGTTTACCACATAGTTTTGTCAGTTTTGCTTTTGAGCCAGGCCAGCTGTTTTCCGTAATTGAAATAGGGATCATTAATATTAAGTGATTTGTGTGTGTATACTTACATAGGTCTCTCTAAAATGAACGGTTCTGCTACGTGGGCCCAACTCCCATACGTACATTATCAGTGATGGAGCGTAAGAGCCATCAATTGATCCGGTCACCTCAAGTCCACAAAAAAGGAACTCTGAAGGCACCGTTATAAGAAGCTCCGCTCCATCATTGCAGCACCAACCACGAGGCTCGTAGAAACGTGATCCATCTGAGCTATGTGCAGCATTATTACACCATTTGACGGTTATTAATGAATCATGGATTTTTTCATAAACGGCATCGTTCAGCATCCCTAAAGGGGGTGGCCTAACAATTGTGCTACAATCTGTCGAGAAACAGGTCAGTGTAGAACTTTTAATCTAATTCGCTTGTGATTTTCAGCTTTGTTCATATGATATTTTACACCATTCAGTGTAACACGTGCTACAGAGGCCACCCAAATGAACTTTTTTTTACGCGTTAGTCAACTAGTGATCTTTCACACCGCATGCAACCTGAAACTCATAAGGGGATTAAAACGTACGTGTAACAGCCATACATCTCTTTAGTGCGATGCTCCGGAATATAGATAGATCTTTTGTCGATGAAATTTTTCTCTGTAAATCACATTCTCTCTCTTTAAAACTCTCCAATCTAAACTTAAAAATACAAATTAAAATGATATTTTAGAGCTTTTAGATTGACAATTTTTGTTGCTGAAAACTCACTTGTAGTAACCCTTTCAGGCATTTTTAGCTTCTTAGTTATTCAGCTCTAAAAGCTAATACCCTATTATCTTTGTACTACTCTAGCATGAAATATTTGTAAGAAAAATATCCTACGGGGTACTATAAGATTGTTGTTATTATTGTTGTTGTTGTTGTTGTTGTTGTTGTTGTTGTTGTTATTGTTGCTGTCGACCGCAAGCCACAAACCGCGGTTAGATTTTTGCAGTTGAAACTGTGAAACCTTTTAGAATAGCGTTTGCACATTCAACGCGAAGAAAGAGAGAATGATGAAGGATATCACGGCCACTGTAGGAGCACAATATTTTTCTAAATATGAACACGGTGAAATAAAACATAACTGAAGTGAAGGTTTTCTGCTCAGTCACAATAAACCTGTTGTAAGCCGCCATGTTTGTTTTTCAGTATTACAATGTCTACTCTTCAGCCAAGAAAGCCAATCGAAGTTTTGAAACGCAAGTCGCCATACAAGTGTTTTCGCAGTAAAGCTAATTAACTAAATGGAAAGGAAAAAGTCGAAACAAAAATGCGAGGACACTGAAAATCAAAATCCGACCTGAAAATTCTGGTGTTACACATTTCAACCCCCTTATGAGTTTCTGATGCAACAACATCAACATACAACGTTTATTTCCTTTACCTGGTGGGTTAACTGTAACTTGCCCTGACGAATCTACCGATCTAACAGTTGTGTCGGCATACACCAGCCTGTTATTTTTACTTATTGAGATTGGAGCGAGTACTTTGGTTCTTGGGACTAGCTTTTCCAGGATTGGTGGTTTGTTAATGACCAAAAGCTTCTCGGATACTAACACTGTATCATTGGAGCCTTCTTCTTTCACTTTAATCTGGCCATTCTGCACGCCCAAGGACGTCCCTAATTTATATAAATCAAATTCTTTGTACATTCTCCATAACAGAACGTCGAACTTTGGTTGAACCTCTGTGGAACAAACAAAAACATATTAGCAGACCAATTTGACAATTTATAGAATAAAACAACAGAAAGTGCCTAGAATACATAGAAGATATTACACGATGAGCGAAGTATTGACGTTTAATTTATAGATATCGATGAAATATCAGGATTTATCCGGTGTCTAAGACTCCGTACATTCTACACAGTGAAGATTCATACCATATCTTTCATATGTGAAGATAATATCGTTGCCATTACTACAATCACACCAATCACACATTAGGTCTTCGAGCGCGGTTTCTTTTCAATCCTCAGTAGTCAGTAAAAATGGCAGCTTCCACGGCGAACGAGAACTTTGACCTGTTTCTTGAGTTCGATATCTCTTAACATCACAAATAGTAGGAACAGAGAGTACAAATAGTAAGCAAGAGGCAAGAAGATTTGCCTCAGTCACTGATAGTGACGTCGATAAATTAATTGAAGGAGAAGAAAACCAAAACACTAAGAGAAAAACCTATTATGACCTAAAACTTTTCCAGCAATTTCTTGAGGAAGAGCGTAAAGGAGACAGAGAAATACAGAACATTCCACCTAGTGAACTTCACCTTTATCTAAGCCAATTCATAGTGGCTGCAAGAACAAAGACGGGGAAAGACTATGAACCGTCCTCGCTTCGTGGTATTTTATTGAGTGTTGAACGCCATTTAAGCCGCCTCAATTATGGTAAATCCATTTTTAAAGATTGTGAATTCCAAAATACCAGGGATGTATTTATAAGTCAAAGCAAAAGGAATAAAAGCGACTTGGCCGTGGAAGCACACCACGGGCAACAGCAGCTCTTTCTGATGGAGAAATTGAGATCAGTTTTATTCGAGAAAAAGTTGCTCGAAATAAGCTCACCACAAACTTTGCAGAAAACAGTTTGGCTAAACAACATGACTCACTTTGGTTTACGTGTACGCACAGAGCAAAGTGAATCATGCTGGGGAGATGTCGCTTTGAAGACAGACAGCAAATGAGGAATGGAATATCTTGAAAACTCTGAATGGCAAACCAAAACTAAAACTGGAGAAAATCCACGGAATCAACGCCAGGTCAAACCGAGAATGTACTCCAACAAAGCTGCCGTTTCTGTTGGACGTGACACAGTCACTGTGCACGTTTACAAACTGTACAAAGAAAAACGACCACAAACTATGTTAGAACCCGAGCAGTGCTTCTATTTCACTGTAAATTACTTTAAATCACAAGCTGAGTTATTGGCAAAGGATTTCAAATGGTTTAAAGCTCAACTGATGGGAGTAAACAAGTTAAAGAGTCTTATGAAGGAAATGACACAAACGGCGGGAATCCCGACCGAAACAAACTACGGTGGAAGAAAAACCTTAGTTCAAAAACTACAGGACAATAATATTCCTGCAAACCAAAAACCTTCAATCAGTTAACAACTACAGTTCTCTTCGAGAAAACCAGTTGGAGAATATTTCACACATCCTGTCAGGATGGTCCACTGCCTCAAATGCAGTTATTCCAGCTCAACAGTCAGCTCCACAAAGTTTTCCCGTTCAATGTCAACTCTCCCAGTCAAGCTTATCTACTGCAACTTCCGTGGATTTCAACTAAAATAGACTGCAGTCACTCTTTCATGGAAAGTACATTACCGGAGGTGTTCTCAACATCAATTTGGCTCCCGCTAAAAATATGGTGGAAACTAGTCTTGAACTTCGTCATGCCGGAGTCGCAACACAAGAAACGGCGATATATTCTCAAAAGGGATAGCAGCCAAGAATCCACCTGAGTTTGTTCAGATTTGTTTTAAACTGACTGCCTACTTTTGAAGCTCGATTTGATACCAGGGTATTTGTCCGGATGCGCGCAGGCTATCTCTTTGAATTTCAGGCCATCGTTGTGGATCATTCGTGAACATATTTCAGCACATCTGTGGCTCATTATCGGTAGCTCATTTGCAAACATACCATCTCGTTGGAAAAAATACACTAAAGCCATCAACTAAAGTAGTATAATTGTCATCCATGTGACTCGTGCAAACCAGGTAAAAATCTTATCCCTAGCCAAATGCCAACACCCGTATACAGTATACGCATTTTTACAAACAACTTGAAACCTAGTCTAAAAATATTTATGGATTGAACAAGGGAATGGAATGAAAGTCTTGCTAAAGCAAACGAGACGAACGGTCAAAACGTATTTCACAAAACACTACTACTTCGCTCGAAATTTCAAATACAACCACGAGGCCACAAATAAACTTCTTAAAGCGATAAATAAAGGGCAAAATATTTTACGTCTAGAAGCGATGGAGTATGTGCTTTATGCAGGTGTATAAGCCAGGGCGCCGGGAGGAACTCTACCTGTTGCTTCTTCACTCCGGTTCTCTGTAACAGCCACATCCAGCCTTTGGTAAAGGAGCCAGGAGCTCAATATGCGAAGTGTAACAGGGTTGAAGCGAAATGACGAACATAATAATACATTTATAAATTTATTATACTGTTTAAATACATTTATACCAGTGAGATCGCTGGTAATATAGTGATGATGATGAAGGCGATAAATATAAATCGTGATACGCACCAGAACACTTGATTCCAATCCCTCTCTCAAATACAACATCTCCAGTTGAACTCTGAAAGCCATCGTTACACTTGCATCGATAATCGAACATAGATGTATTGGCACAATCAGCGTTTTCAGGACAGTCGTTCTCCACGCTAGAGCATGACTTAGCTTGAAAGTAATATGTAAACAATATTAAAGGATTATTAACCGAGCGCGAGGTCTGTACGGGAAAATATCAGACCGAGGTCTTGACAGTACGGACCGAGCGCAGCGAGGTCCGTACAAAAAAGACCGAGGTCTGATATTTTCTCGTAAAGACCGAGCAAGCGAGGTTAATAAATCGTTTATTATATGGCTTTTTTTTTTTTTTATTTGTATCGATAAAAAACACGTGAACTTCCGGTATCGAGCGAATATCGATTGGCCAGGTATCAATCGTTTCCAACTAGCAAAACACATAAAGTCAAACTGCCAAATCTTGCGTTTATTACATCAGGAAACTGCTATTTTTTTTACACAAAGAACTTTAAAGACCCTTCAGACTGATGTCACAGAAGTTCAAGCACTGATTTTAAATGTTTTTAAGTTTTTTTTTTTAAACAATCGTAATAGAACTAAGCTCATTCATCGAAGTGGAACAAACTAAACACTGCAAGAACTTGTAGGCTCTCCCGTTCAACAGGTGGTCTATAGGTCGTTAGCTGGTAAGCTTTCAATCTCTGTGTTTTTTTCAAGGCTGTTTAAATATTTATGGAGTATGTTCATCTCCGACTTGGTTTTTCTAATCGTATTTTTAGCTTTCTGGTTTGTAACGAAGTTTTCAATCTGTTCTTGACTGTTAGGAGCTGTGTTTTCATATTGTTGGTTTTCAATAATGTAGTCAAAGATGGATCAAGAAGTATTTTTTTCTTATTTTTGCAATGCGAAAAATAAGTTAAATCGAAGTCATATCTGTCTTAAAGTGAACAAAAACAATTTTTCGACTTTAGCGACTTGCTAAAGAAGATTTAGCGAGGGAAAGCGAGGGAAGATTCTTAATCTTACGATGAAGTTTAGTGACTGAAACTTCAGTGAGAGAAAAAGTGGCCTGTAGACCAGAAAAACCTGATTATGCTGCAAGAATGATATTTCAGTTCATTAGAAAACACTTCATAGAAGGTAAATTCATTAATTTTAACTAATATTTCGTAAAAAAATCGACAAGAAATGCGTAAACTAGCTGGAGAAACTCTCAGACAAGCCAAGGACGTTGGTTCGGCAAACATTGTCAGAAAAACATGGATAGTTTGTCGTTTTTACTGCATTCTAGATTTTTATCATCTTTTTCTTCTTTTTCATCTTTTAATTGTGAACCAATAAACAGATATTTGAAGCTTTGATTTTTTTGTTTTTGATCCCATTTCAAGAAAAAAGGCTAAGACTTAGTAAAAAGACTTGGTTCTTTGAAAAAAATATATTTGACGAACCTCAGGCGAAGTCAAAACAAGATTTTCATGTCCACTTCGAGCTCGTCAGGGTAGTAAAATTTGCTCGGAGAATGGTCCTCTTCCTAGCTCATAATTTCTTTGTTCGCTTTTTGTTTTATTTTGCTAATAAATCTCTTGTTTAACGAGAAGAAATGTCAAATTTCGCGACGTGAAAATTGTAAACAAACTCGCAAATTTGATATACGATCCGGACCAATTGTCATGGTAACGGTCTGAGATGGGAAAATCTCAGACCGGAAATCAGCCAATCAGAGCGCGCGTACTATCGTAGCCATACAATAAATATATATATTATGTGTCTTTATTGAATGGGATGCCTATGGTCTTGTAGCATAGTTTATCCTCGTTTTTGGGTCGAGTCATTAACATATTGAAAGTATAACTTTCATAACTTAGAAACGCTTCACTAAAATTAACTAATATTATACCATTCAACTATTTACTTCATGAAGAATCAGTACTGAAAGTATTGTATCAGGAGTTATATGCACTTTAATTTGGTCGACTGAATTAGGTATTAGATTCGACGCCAGAATCAATAGCAGGAATAGCCTGCGTAGCAGGCCCTCGTGAGGGGAGGTAGAATGGGGAGCACCCCTCCCTTACGAGGGCCTACTATGCAGGATATAGCAGGAATTTGTCGAACTTTGGTCTATCTTAATGGTATTAGCAGTTTGGCTCATGAAAAGTTCGACCTTTGAACTGGGCCTAACATAAGAGATGCAGTTAAGGTTACTGGAGACCTTCAGGGGTATGCTTCGTTTAAAACTCTCTCTACGCAACACTTTGAACAAAACCTTACAAAACTATATATAGTTTGAAAGGTCATGTGATAACCTTTACACATCAATTTCTATGCCTAAAAATCCGGCACTATTTTTAACCCCGAAAAGATACAATGATAAAATACGAGTTGTCTCACCTGTTGGGCGTAGTTCTTTATAATGAAACGAAGGATAGTATTTATCAATGGGTTTGTCTGATACATTAAAGAAGAACGAATTAATTAGTAATTTGAAAGATGAAAAATAGAATAGGCCGTTTGCATGATGGTGTCATTTGACTCTCACTATACCAACTAAACATGCTTTCTTTCTTATTCAAATTTGTATTTCCTCATGAGAATAGGTATCTTTTGGGATCAGGGATCACTGCTTTAATGATTATGCTATGATTAGGGCTGAAAATGTTGAATGATTCTAAAATGATTCGAGACACCATCGTCCACACGTATACGTTTTTTATTGGTAAACGCGTACTTTTGTAAACAAATCCTGTCCATCCATACGTAAAGGATAATCTTTTGCGAATCGTTTTTGCTCACCCACACGTCATGATAAAATGGTTCTAAAACGTTTTCGAAAGTTTTCGTTTACGCCGTCCACACGAATGAGAAGTCGTAAACCGCATTTCCAGAGTATCCACTTTAGAAAGCGTTTTCGAAAGTGTGCGTTTACCGTGAGCGTTTTCATCGTTTAAGTGAGAACTAAAGTATCCACTTTAGAAAGCGTTTTCGAAAGTGTGCGTTTACCGTGAGCGTTTTCATCGTTTAAGTGTGAACCAGAGTATCCACTTTAGAAAGCGTTTTCGAAAGTGTGCGTTTACCGTGAGCGTTTTCATCGTTTACGTGTGGACAGAAGGGCTAAACGCATCAAAATATGAAAATAGAAAAACTATAAGACTAGCATTCACTTACCTAGTCTATATCCAAAGATCTCCAATTCAATGCAAGGACTGGTATACTGGTTCTCAAAACGTATTACCATGTAGCTAAATGGGATCTTCTCAAGAGCATAGTAGTGCATATCAGCATTCCTTTGTGTATATTTCTGAATAACAACAAAATTGTGCAATATCAACAAAGAATAATAAAAAGAGACCCCTTGCACTATTCCCAACTTGGGGTACAATACCATGAAAATCATTAACATCACAAAAGATTTCAATCCTCAAGAAAAGGAAGTTCTTTTGTTTTGACCCCCAGGTTGGGAATTAGTGCAAGAGGTCTATAGAATAACAAACCATGAGGGTTTTACCTTGGCAGCTCAAACATCGACTCGCTGTAGTTGCTTACTTTTGAACGCTTACTGAATCATTTCTAGTGCAGCAAAGACAACGAAACTTGGCAGCAGGTATATTAACATGTTGGTCTACCCCATACTGGAAAATTACAGGAAACGAATCGATAGAAGTGTTTTAAAATTCGAGATAATACAAATTCGGAAAATTCACGTGGTGGTCAAAATTATTCCGCAGTTTGCTTGAGGATAACATTGGTGTTTAGCCTCTGATGTCTGCATATTTTGTTCACAAGTTACAATAGGCATTGGCGTTTCTAATAGTAAATATGTTTCTCGTTGTTTTTGAAATGTTTTTGAGACTTTGGCGGTAGTTTTCTTTACGAAGTTTTGCGTCCTAACAGACAGCGCAAGTTTGTGTAGCAACTTCTAAGGACTAGATTGCCGCAAAATTTGCTGTATATACTCTCCTATGCCTTTAAACTGCGCCAATGAAATTAAAAACAAATATTCATCTTGAATGTTTGGATTTATGAGCATTTTTTAAGATCGTTATTTTCTCAAAATATTTTAACCAACTCGCAGAAAAACAAATACTGATACACAGTTCAAGGCTTGAAGACTCATGACTGCAAATTTCTTGATAATCGGACAAGGTTTTGTTGTAAAAAGACGCGATTGAAATTCATGCCCGTCAAACAAATCAATAGGTGCGGGCTTCCTAAGAAAATCGTTTTATTCAAGTCCATTAAGTTATCTTTAATATGATAGAAAAATAAAAGATTCGGTACTGCAGAATCTAAAATAATTCGATATTTTGATTTTGATTGTACCTAATTCGTTTATATTTTGCCAATCGCCATAGCTTTGTGTGATAAAATATCTCTACAATTTTGAAAACTTTTTACCATATAGTTAATGGGTTTATTATAAATAAAGATAACGCGCGACAGACCTTTTTGTGACGTTATCAAAATAAAAATTCTTCAAGTTGAAGTATTGCGCAAGCTTTCTCTTTTTTTCTTTCTTTCTTTCTTTCTTTCTCTTTTCTTGTGATTCGAGCTCATTTTCTATCAAAACAAGTAGTATGTACAATAATGTTCTTGAGCATATACTACCGACTTCCGTCCGGAAAAGCAATAGCTAGGTCCCAGCCTCTCGGCTTGAAATCCGGCAATAGTTTCAGCCAAAACAGAGAAGAAGAAAAAATCGCAAAACGCAATAAGGATAAGCAATAATTACTTACCGAATAAGGTTGTCTATCAATGTTCAAATTGATCGTTTCGGTATAGTTCCCAGTATAGCTTCCCGTTACTTCAAACCCACAAAGCATATGTTGTCCAAAGGTGTCCATGCTGAGTTTTCCCAAATTATGTATCGCACAAAAACCATCAGGTTTGCGTAAACGTACCTCATTATAGTCATAAAAAATAATGAAGTTTTTAAAATCCCATGATTGACGCATATCAATATCAGCCAATGGATACAAAGTGTCGTAACGAAAACCCATAGGAGGAGGAGCTTCGTCGCATTCTGTAGATTAGGGGGAAAAATTGTAAACGGACAGTGCGAAAGGAGAGATTTCCAGAGATTTCTAAAGTAGGAAATTTTTTTTTTTTTTTTAGGATTAAGGTGACTGACTAATTTAGCAAGGAATAATTACAAAATGTTCTTAGAAAGATATTTTACACAGAATTTAACGCTAAAAAATGAAAAGAAAAATGGGGTTCCCCAGCTCGTTTTCGAGATAATGAATTATGAATATGACCATCTTGACAAGTTTTCGAAAGAAAAATGGCGGAAATCAAGCTTTGCACACAAAAATTCATAACTCAAAAATTAAAGAAACTCTGGAAGCAGTTTTCTCAGGACATCTACTTTAAACATGATTTATGAAGACTAACTAAAAATATTTGTAGAAAGTTTTTAAAATAAGCTTAAAATTTAGTTTCTTGTTAGCTCAATCAACCGAAAATCGTACTCAAACGACAACAACAATATCACTTAAGGTAATTCCGTAGTAATAGATCCGAACATAGAATTTTAATAAAACCTCACACAGTCATTAAGTTAATGCTACTTATTCCAAAAATGAAATAAAAAAGTGGGGTCACCGTGCTCGTTTTGGCGCTAGATGACGGCAATTTATGGCATTTTTGGGGAATTTTCCAGAAAATGCAGTCGTAAAAAACAGGGACTTTTCAACTTCGATGTTCTCCCTAATATCGATCTGGAAACAGTTTTCCGCAGTACGTTTTTGAGAATATCTCGAAAACTGGACATGGAATTTTGTTTAAATTAAGATATGTTATGGTAAACCTATTCCTTCTTGATTTACTGAAATAAAAAAAAGATAGGTCACCGTGCTCGTTTTCGCGCTACAGCTCGCTAAGAAACGAATTTTGTCCTCGAAATGTAGTGATCTAGAAAGAGGGAGAGTTTACACACAAAAAAATATAAAAAAGACTGTGATATCTTTCTAAATTTATACAAAACTCTCATATCAATGCCAGATACCTTCGATTGATAATTTCCTGGTTGTTTTGGTTTGTTTTCTGTATTTTGTGTATTTTTAACAAACCGTTTTTACCAGCCGGCCGCCATCTTGAAATCGTAATAATAGCCAATGTGCACGAGCTCGCGCTGGCTAAAATCGTGCGCAGTAGCACGTGCGCAATGCAAAACTACGGAATTACCTTTTATAAGTTCTAATAATTACTTTTTTCTCAAACTTTCTCAAAAGATTGATTTTTACTTGTTGTTTTAGGAAGTTGAAAGAAAAATATACACAGTAAATTTGATAGGGCTGATTTGGCCTCACAGAGCCGTTTTGGCATTTTTTAAATAGTGCTATTTTGGCCCAGAGATGGGTCAAAATGGAACAAAATGCTATTTTGGCCCCATGAAAGCCATTTTGGCATAGCTTTATTAGTACTGTTTTGGCCCAAGGGTAAGCCAAAAAAGAATAAGAGGCTATCTTGGCTCTACCACAGCCATTTTGACCCTATGACATTTAGTGTTGATTTGGCCCAAGGGTAGGCCAAAACAGAATAAGAAGCTATCTTGGCTCTGCCACAGCGATTTTAGCTCTATTACATTTTGTGCTGTTTTGGCCCAAAGGCTGGCCTAAATGGGACGAGGGGCTATTTTAGTTTGTGGGAGCCATTTTGGCCTCATAACATTTAGTGCTGTTTTGGCCCAAAGGCTGGCCAAAATGGAACGAGGGGCAATTATAGTTTGTGGAAGCAATTTTTGCCCTATTACATTTAGGGCTGTTTTGGCCCAAAGGGCTGTTTAAGTTTACTATTTGCTAATCCGCTTACCATATAAAACAAAAGGTTAATTATAATATTATATCCTATATATAAAGCTGTTCTCGTTCTATCATGGGCTAAAATCTGTAAAATGGAAACCAAGGTGCTATTTTAGAATCCAGGGGGCCATTTTGGCTCCATACATATCTTGTCTAAATTCGTTTTTTATTTTGAACTGATCGTGCAATTTTTTTTTTAAATAGATAAATTACAACATTTGCCGTAGCGAAAAAGAAATTTGAGTAAATATCATTTGATTGTATAGAAAATGCAAACCTGCCCGAAAAAAAGATCTCATAATTCATTGCGTCCCGAAAGACCATGATTCTCGGCGGGGAAGGCTTTCAAAGCCCGCCATTTTCAAGAAGCATGGCCAACGACATGGCGAACAGTAGCTTCTTTATGTGATTCTTTTAAACCCTTTTGGGTAAGAATATTGACTGAAACTCAGAAGAACGGCACTTAAGATGTTCAAGATCATTTTGGATCAGTTTTTTTCCTTGAAGAAGGCTAAATTATCGGTGAGTAGATTATTTTAGCCGAACCTTTGTCCTTTGCCTTTAAAAGTTTACAACTGTAATAATAAACTTCATGGAGCTTCAAATGCTTTTAGGGTTAATTTTTGATGATAGAAGCCGGTGAATTGTGTAGAATTGTCTATAATTATCTGTGGTTTCGCTTTTTCAATACTTTTTAAGCTCATGGTTTTGTTTGCTTCTACTTAGAGATGGAGATTACACATTATATATGGAGCAGCAATTGACTACATACAGTCATGTAGAGTAAAGGGGTAGCGGCTACTTGCAAGTATAAACTGATATACTCATAATATAAAGAATATACAATGTTTTCAGATAATTAGGTTTTTTTAGGTTTTTGACTAAATTGAAAATTCGCTTTTGTCTCTGATCTTGATTGCTATTTTTATTAAATCATGGTTACACTGTTAACAAGTCTTCAACAGTACGTTATTTTAATATGAATTTCCAAAGTGCCAAAATGACCCTTTTCACAAGGGGCCATTTTAGGGTTAGAATTTAGCCCCACTTAAGGGCTAAAATAGCCCCAACATCAGAGCTAAAATAGCTCCAATTTCCAAATGCCAAAATGGCCCTTTTCACAAGGGGCCATTTTAGGGTTAGGATTTAGCCCCCCCCTTCGAATCTGAAGGACGCTACTGTGTAGAGTCCCGTTCAAAATTCGGGGTTTTTGCCCTGTTGAAGTTCAAAACGTGTATGGTTCCTCAATAAAATTTTGAAGGTTGTTATGCGGTTTTGAGTGATTTTTGTGCGCGCGCACATCGTGGGCTAAAATTGGACGTTCAAAAGTAGTCAGTCACCTTAAAGGGTTTTCCATGCAACAAAATGGTTGTGCATTCCACACCTTTCTGCCCTACCTCGATGCATTTGTCGAAAGATAATCATTTTATCGAGGCGGCAAGATACCAAATATGTTCGTGTAATCTGAGAAAATACCAACCGACGTCTCTGAACATTGCCAGTGTTCAGTAGGGTGGCTGACCACTCAAAAATGTATTACAAAACGTTTAAGGTGACTGACCACCTTTGAACGTTCAATTTGAGTCCACAATGCGTGCACGCACAAAACCGCTCAAAAACGGAATAATAAGCCTCACAATCGTATTGACGAAACCATACACGTTTTGAACTTCAACAAGGCAAACCTCTAAAATTTTGCATGGGACTCTATATATTCTTTATTTCCTTAAACAACATGTAAAAAGGTCCCCCCCCCCCCCCAAAGTTTGAAAAACAAAACAAAAAATGATATTATTAGAACTTATGAAAAAGCGCTGTATGTGTTTTATCATTATTAAAAAGATTATTTTCAGTTTACGATTATAAAAACTTTAGAAAACTTTACAAAACTTGGTATATAGTATTAACAAATTTAAATCACTATCATCTTACTTAAATCAGAAAAATAATTATGCATTAGGGTATCAGCTAACACAAATTATTAGTTTGAAAAGAAAACTGAACACACTGTGTAGAAAACCATCCAGTTATTCTTCAAGAATGTAATGTAACAGGAACATTCCAGAGAGATCCAATGCTGAGACAGATAACGGAGTCAGTAAGAATAAAGCGGGAAAATCAAGGAGCGATAATGAATACTAAGAGCGAATGTAACAGTATAAAAATACCTCGTATGAACTTGGAAATGTCTTAGATTATACACTTATCGTAGTGTAAATATTATTTTCCTTTCTTTTCATATCATTATGACTTTACTTATGGTATTGTCTAGAAAGTGCGCGAGCGTTTAAGTACCTTACTTGCACGAGCTATGTATTATCTAGAGCGCGCGCAAACAAGCATTAGATTTTTAAGATTCTCGTACGCAACTACTGTAAATTACGAACTCTAACAAGAGGCGAAACTAGTGCGTTAAAAGAGTTTTATGAAGGTTTAGAGAGCCCCTTGAATTGAAAACACGCCGTTTCTCCAAAATGAAAT
Source organism: Anthopleura sola (assembly GCA_023349425.1). Lineage (NCBI taxonomy): Eukaryota > Metazoa > Cnidaria > Anthozoa > Actiniaria > Actiniidae > Anthopleura > Anthopleura sola. The sequence goes on along the minus strand of JALHLI010000004.1, from coordinate 11,440,008 downwards.
TTGATTTCTTAAAATTACTAACAGTGTAGATATGCAATCATTGTTAAATACACTTTCAGAAAATGTACACTTTGTTTGGATTTCATTGAATATTTAACGCGCTACGCGCTACCTTAAGGTGATTCCCTTGAAATGAATTTTGACAATAACTTTGTTCTAAAAATCTGCATGGACATTTTAAAATGATGTAATGGACAATTAAAAATTGCAATAAAAATAGGGGGTCACCATGGTCATTTTTGCGCTAGATGCTCTTCAAATATAGCACTTTATAGGTTTTTGGCGAAATGAAAGAGTGGTTGGACATGCCTGTGGGGGGAGGCAACCCAACTTGCAAGAGACAGATACACGTTTAGGGTAGCCATTAAAACGGCCACGTCACCGCAGTGATATGCCAAACAAACAACAAGAACATTTTCTAATTGTCCTTGCTAAAATAGTCAGTCACCTTGAATGAAGCTTTTCTTTAAACAGAAATTAAGAGTAATTGAGCTATGGGAATAGACATCTAATTTAAACATCCCCCCCCCCCCCCCCCCCGAGAAGTATAACTAAAACATAATAGATATAAGATCGACACTCGTCGTTTATAATTTTCTCTAATTAATTGAACCTGATATTGTTATCCAGCTAATAATAGACAATGTTTTTTCCATAAGTTGAAGTAATTCGCAAATATTAAATTGCTATTTTTCCTGTTTTTTCAAACCTAACGGTCTGTTGATAACTATATCATCTTCTGCCAAAAGAAGCTCATCGCCGGAATATCTTTCTCTAGCTTAATTTACGTACCTTTTTGCAAAATACATTTTAAAAAAAACTCATAGAAAAAAAAATACACTGCCTTGCAAAATTTAGCGTCCAGCGCTGTTGAAGTTCAAAACGTATGGTTCCTTAATAAAATGTTGAAGTCTTCCATTGTAATTCAGTAGTTTTTGAGAGTGTGTATGCGAAACACAAAGTTAAGTTTTTTAAAAATTAGCCGGCGTGCAGGCCCTCCTTACTTCTCTCCTCCTCCCCAGTCCACCTCCGCTCACGAGGGCCTCCTGCGCAGGGTAGGTTTTAATCAACAATAGACTGTCACAATAAGAAAGAAACATCACTTACTTATTGGAGCAAGTTCTACGTAATTTCCTTTGACTTGGGACACTACCGAATTTACATAAATTGGCATGTTTCCTTTTCCTACTGAGATTGGAGCCAGTACTTTGAGCCCTGGTGATAGGTTTTCGATACGTGGTGGTCTGTTGAAGAATATATCTTTTTCTGCCAAGAGAAGCTCATCTCCGGAATATCTTTCTCTAGCTTTAATGTACTTCCCTTCTTGAGACATAAATTTGGCTAAATTCCAAACGCCATATCTGCTAGAGTCCGTTCGATATAGTATGTTAAATGTCTGTGAAAGGACATCTGTAATGACCGACATAAAAAGAAAGCAAACATAAAAATGAGAAAGAGACACAACAAATATCGCCCGGGTAAAAAGGGGAGGAGTTGAAAAATGCAAATGGTTCCATGTAAAGAGGGGAGATGGAGGGCAAATTTCTGATTTGTTTTTCATTTCATTTTGCACACTGAATTTCTGATCTATTTTTCATATCATTTCAATATATCGTCGTTTCAACACCCATCCATATCATTATCATATATCACTACTATGTACCGTAACAGTTAGGTGCTTCATCAGAACTATCACCGCAGTCATTTACACCATCACAAAACCTTCCTTCGGAGATACAAAGGCCAGTTCCACATGTAAACATATCAGCAGAGCAATTAGCTAAAATAACAAATGTACGTAAAGTCTAGTGGATCATTTAATAAATAAGGTGGTATGATACATGCTAAAATGAATAAAAATAATTTGATAATAATTTGCTACATGAACTGTAGCTAGATGAATCAATGGATACGGAGTTTTTTCCCGTGTTTTTGCATCTAATTAGGTATTTCTATGTACTGTTTAATAAACGAGCAGGAGTGTTTTATCGGGATTTAAAACACGAGGCGAAGCCGAGTGGTTTTAAGCCCGATAAAACACGATCTGCGAGTTTATTGAACAGCTTAAAAAACCTCGAGGTGTATCTTCGCATTTTCTACTGAATTTTTGATGAATGAAACAAGTTTACCAGAGAAAATCCGAGTTAAAGTTTATGCAAATGAAGAGGATATTTTATTAGATTTAAAACCTCCTCCACGGACAATGATTTCTATTGTGTTTTCCTCATTAAATATTCATGAGTTTTTTAAATATATATATATATATATAGACCTTTACAAGAATGCCATGGTTGCACACGGTTTTTTCTTCACTCTGTTGTGTTTTACCGCTGCCAAGTTAACGAAGTTAACGCGGGCTTAAAAAGTCTGATATTTCTGGCAATGGATAAGTTTATAGTACACCAGTACACCACTAGGTGTCCTCTAAACTTATCCTTACTCACGTGCGGAATAAGTACCCAAGGAAGCATTATATACGGTGCATTTTTCAATTCATTCCGTGCATTCGTCATTATATTTGGTGCATTCGTCATATATTTGTTGCATTCGTCATATATTTGGTGCATTCGTCATATATTTGGTGCATTCGTCATTACATTCGCTGCATTAGTCATATATTTGGTGCATTCGTCATTATATTCGGTGCATTCGTCATTATATTTGGTGCATTCGTCATTATATTTGGTGCATTCGTCATATATTTGGTGCATTCGTCATATATTCGGTGCATTCGTCATTATATTTGGTGCATTCGTCATATATTTGGTGCATTCGTCAATATATTCGGTGCATTCGTCATTATATACGGTGCATTCGTCATTCGATGTAATGTCATTCGACACATTTGTCGTTCGATGCATTTGTCATAAATATTTAGTAAATAAACTCCTTCTGGCGGCTGGAAAAGCGGCTGATAATGTCTGAGGATGAGAAATGGTCCGCAAAGGACATTTTGAGGACCATTTCTCATCTAAGGATATCATCAGCCGATATTCTAGTGAGCCAGAAGGGGTTTATTTGTTTTATAACGACTTCACTGGAATGAATTCAGCAAAATGCATTGACTCATCATCTCCATAGCTTTAAAAAAATAATTCTCTCTCGTCTTTACAATGGATATGAAAACACTTATTCTGGTAAATGAAAGCTGTTTGACATTGAATATTCTATTGCTTGACATTAGTTGTCGAAATATTTGTTGGTTTTTAGTAGTTTGTAAAACAATTTCGAAAACAAACGAAAAACTTCATTTACGAAACATGGATGCTTACCATTGAAGACATTTGCATCATATTTTGTTGATTTTTTCTGTGTCGCTCGTGTAGTTTTCTTAACCAGTCTTTGTGTTCCACTCTCACTCTTTGGAAAAACGGATTTTCTTTGTTTTCCGTGTTTTTTTTTGTTTTTTTTTTTTACGTTTTTCCCTTCTACTGGACGAATGTCACTTCGAACGGGGGATATCACCTGTTATAACCCAACGATGAATTTTCGCGCACTGTCATTGGTTCAAATGGGTCACGTGCAGGACGGGTATCAGGCGATATCCCCCGTCCGAAGTGATATTCGTCCAGCAGAAGGTAAAAACGTTAAAAAAGAAAAGAAAAAACACGGAAAACAAAGAAACTCGCTTTTTACAAACAAGTGAGAGTAAAATACAAAGACTGGTTGAGAAAACTACGCCAGGAAACACGAAAAAATCAACAAAATATACTGTAAATGTCTTCAATGGTAAGCATCCATGTTTCGTGAATGAAGTTTTTGGTTTCTTTTCGAAATTGTTTTTATAAACTACTAAAAACCAACAAACAATTCGACAAAAAATGTCAAACAATAGAATATTCAATGTCAAACAGCTTTCATTTACCAAAATAATTGTTTTTACATACAGCTTGGAGACGAGAGAGAATTATTTTTTGAAAACTCTGGAGATGACGAGTCGATGCAGCATGCTGAATTCATTTCAGTGAAGTCGTTGGGTTATAAAATAAATAAACCCCCTCTGGCTCACTGGAATATCGGCTGATAATGTCCTTGGATGAGAAATGGTCCTCAAAATATCACATTTGCCCTCGAAGCTTCTCGGCCAAATGTTCTTTTTTCGGACCATTTCTCATCCTCGGACATTATCAGCCGATATCCCAGCCGCCAGAAGGGGTTTATTTACTAAATAACCGTCCTGCATGTGACCCATTTGAACAAATGACAGCTATCATTCGATCAATCTCGTTCCCAGAGCCGTTATTTCTTACTGCGCATGCTCGACGAATTCGCATGCAAAGCCGTTTTTGCTCAATGCGGATTGGTCCAAATAGCCGCGCATGCGGGAACATTTCGAATAATTAATGCTAAAAGCTGATTAGTAATTGGATGATTCTATTTGGTGCTCATAACATTTTACAGCTGACTAAATTACCCGAAGGCTAACACGTAACACATGTGATATGAGTCAATAAATTATTATTAATATTATTAAATTATAAAAAAAATGATAGAGTCTCGTGCAAAATTGCTCTGTTAAAGTTCAAAACGTATGTGGTTCCTCAATAAAAGTTTGAAGGGTATTCATATGTTTTTGTGCGCGCGCACATCATGGCGTCAAATTTCCTTGGCGTCATTGCGATTGAGTAGAAGCGTGCGCAGTAAGGAAAACATATTTTACTTACGTTTTTTGCAGTTCTTCTCATCGGAGTAATCGGCGCAATCCACTACTCCGTCACAAAGTTTTTCAACTATGATATATCTCCCATTACTACACCTGAATGCGGATGACAATTGGGAGATATCTGTAGAGGTAAAATAACTAATAATGAAACATTTCTGTGTTTCCTTCTCGCATCCACCTCCACACGCACTTTAAATTATTTGATTTATGTTCTACAGTCAGATGAGATTTCTTTGAAATGTTATTACGGTTTATCCTGATAACTTGGATCCATAAATGACGAAACCAAGCATTCAAAAGTAACAACATCAAATTTTATCGAATACTCAAACAACCACTTGGTAGTGTCTGATCCTTATTGATTTTTTTGTCTGATCTATAGCTGAACATATGCAAAAAACCATAGAAAAGATGCATGTCTTTCCACTACATTCCTTATGTAATTTGAATTTTATTAGCCAGCATTTAAAACAGCATGCTTACATTTGAATTTGAGGAAAAGTTTAGTGTTCTATAGCATACTGAAATACCCAAAAAGTTACATCACTGTAAAATTAGAAATGTTTGTATTAAAAAATATATATCTGGGGCTACATTTCACAGTATGGTACGGTCATATACACATTTCATAAAAAAGAGAACCGACAGCACGGGATATTGGTTGCTCTCTTATCTCTTATTTCGGTATTCATCTCTGACATATTTACCTCTACAGTTAGATGGTTCATCAGACAAGTCCTTACAATCTTTGAAATAGTCGCAAAAGTTTTCGGCACTTATACACGTGACATTGTCGCATGGGAAGTATCCAGGGAGACATGGATCTGGAAAAAATAACCTAAATGTTATTGGATACTGAGACAAATGATTTTCGGGGGTGGGGCGGTCTAGATGTTCAATCTTCTCCAACTTGTCAAATCGTTGCACTTCCTAGTTTGATGTACCAACAATTCCAACAATAAATATCCGTTGCGGTATAATGCTTTACTTTTGAAGGGTTTTAAACGACGCGCATCGCTGGAGATAATTAATTCAATATAAACATTACTTTCAACAATACATTATTTTCTCCAGCGATGTGTGATGCGTGACTTTAAAAATATATATCTCAAAAGTTTGGATAGGATAAGCTGTAGAAATTTCCCCACATTTTAGATATAACTATGATCTATTGATGTAGGAAGTTTAAAGAAAAAACTTTCAAAGTGTTCGCCGTTTCAAAGTGTTCGGCGAAATTGAATTTTGGAATTTAGTAAATAAATATTTATTCAATGAGTGATTACGATTTGACGCTAATTTTTAGTAAGTTATACAAGCAATACCTAAAAATAGATATATCCAAAATGCAAGGCAATTTATTAAATGGTGATCTTTCTACAGCCCAATATTTTGTATGCCTCAAATTTTCGGTTCCATTTTAGACGGTCGTCAAAACTTGTTACCTGTGGTAAACCAGTCGTAAAATACCTTCTTTTTTTTACTGGGTTACCTGTGGTAAACCAGTCATAAAATACCTTCGTTTTTTCGGGTTTTTTTTTGCCATTCTGATTCCTTCGCGACAAAATGGCAAAGCTGCGCAATAGTACCCAGGGGTCTTCAGAACTTTACCCAAGAGGCCTTAGCGGGCATCTGTTACAGGGTTCCTGTCTATAGTCCGATCAATTAGCATGTGCCAACTGTCAATCAATGTCACTACGTTGCCAACTAATTAAGAGAGGGCGGAGCTAGCGTATCACGTGACATAAATTAATGTCGAAGCATGCTCTATTTCGTTGACTGCTGTAATTAAAGAGTGAGCCGAGTCAGGATTTTTTAATTTATTCGTAAACAAGGATAATTCTAATCCAACCCGGATTTCCGAAGAATTTGCATTGCTCACGGCAAATCCGCTAACTTTGATTAACTACTCGTGCTTTCACTCAGCTATCTAAAGCAGTATTATCTGTAATATCAGTACAAAAGGAAAAAGCTAGCCGTGGCCGATATTTAATTCTTGTATTAAAGAATTTCTACGCACTCCAAGCTTAAATCAAACCGATGGGACGTCCTGACTTTATTCGAATGTTACCGACCCGATTCTCGGATGCTATATTTAATGGATTGACTCAACAAGACTACTACAAATAAACATGGGGTACAAAGAAGTTTATTGGGGCTTTCATTTTGATATTAAGAACTGAAGAGTAATGACAAATATTGTTCAATCGAACGCATGTATTTTGATTCTCAGATCGATCTCTTATGAAGTCATTCAACTGGCGGCTCACTCGTCAAACATTTACGAACTGTCGATTGATTTACAAATATATACGAACATAGAAAATTGTAAAGCAATTCTGAGGGTAGTTTTGAGCAATTATTTGCTCGTCTTACCGTTCTAAACGAAGGATTCATGTAGTAAACAAATAATGCTGACCTCAAGCAAACGTGTCTCCGTCAGCTCGCTTTGCCGACTTTCTGTCTGCGACTTATTTACGTAATGGTAAGCATCCATGTTTCGTGAATGAAGTTTTTGTTTTGTTTTTGAAATTGTTTTAATAAACTACTAAAACCAACAAAGAATTCGACAAAAAATCTCAAACAATAGGATAATTCAATGTCAAACAGCTTTCATTTACCTAAATAATTGTTTTTATATCCAGCTTGGAGACGAGAGAGAATTATTTTCTGGAGATGACGAGTCGATGCAGTTTGCTGAATTCATTTCAGTGAAGTCGTTGGGTTATAAAATAAAAAAAAAACCCTCTAGCTCACTGGAATATCGGCTGATGATGTCCTTGGATGAGAAATGTGGTCCTCAAAATATCACATTTGCCCTCAAAGCTTCGCTTCTCGGCCAACTGTTCTTTTTTCGGACCATTTCTCATCCTCGGACATTATCAGCCGATATCCCAGCCGCCAGGAGGGGTTTATTTACTAAGTATGTATATATGAAGGATAGCTATTGCACTCATTTTTCAACAAATATTTGTTACCAAGTTGTTCTAGAATATCTAATGAGGCTTTTTAACATGTTTGTAGCTGATTTGCTCCTTGTTTACTGTTATGGGATATCATCGCAGATTAGGTGCTCCGATACTGATCACCCTTTGTCCCATCGCTTAATATTTATATTCCGCTCTACTTTTATGTATTGAGCACTGTACTACGGAAAAATCGAAACACAGACTTCCTATATATATGATATCCCATAATTTCTGATATACTTTTGATATATATATAATTAGTAAAATTCTACTACTATACTATTGCAAATCCTTTCTTCTGATTGGCTAACGTACTCACTATCTATCAGCCGATAGATAGTGGGTAGAGAAAGCCGGACTTGTTTTGAAAAAATGGCGGCTTTTCCTTCGCGCTTTTGTGAAGTTTAGTTTAGTTTAGTATAGTATAGTTTAGTTGAGATTTTTACTAAAACAATTAGAAGACTCACTTTCGATTTCTATCGGCTTTGATAGTTGACTCGGGGCCGGAGCCCCTCGTCAACTATCAGCCGATAGAAATCTCGAGTTCGTCTTCTAACTGTTAAATATATATAAAGTATATCAGAAATTCTGGGATATAATAGCTGATATTTTTTTCGGGTTGCCTATCACTAGGGCTTTCTGAAAAAAATATCAGGAATGGCATTCCATAATTTCTGATGCACTTTTGATATACTTGTACATATACTTGAAACGGCCATAATTTTTGCAAAATGCTGTATATATATGTATATATATATGAATTATCAAAAAAATGGATAATAAACCTTTACAGCCAAATTTTCGACTTTATTAAAAAGTCTTCATCAGGGCTACTAGTGGATTAGGAATAAATTAAAAGTACAAAAGAAGATCATTGAAGCAGAACTCTTTCTTTTGTACTTTTAATTTATTCCTAATCTTGAAACTACAAATGTTCAAATGTTGCATGACAACGTTTTTGCAATAGACCGTTTTCGAGATGCGCGAGCGCTTTCAAAAATATCGCAGGCGCGTACATGATCTCGAGGCATTTTCGGGCAGAGTCAATAGCGCGCGTGATCTTGCCCGAAAATCTTTCCTCCAAGGCCAAACAGGCAACCAATCTAAAATCTTTTCTTGAAAATATTTAGTCAATATAGAATATATCAGCTATTTATTGTATACTATTAATTAACTCACACTCATATATAATGTACTATGTTTATATTTATATTTTTAACACGGCTCAATGGGAGAGCACTGCATGTATGTAAATATTTTTAGTGAATTTGATACCGTGTATAAATAAAGTTTATCTATCTATCTATCTATCTATCTAAAATGCCTCTTTTTCATGTCTGCGCCTGCGATATTTTTGAAAGCGCTCGCGCATCTCGAAAATGGTCTATTAGATGTGTGTGTATATATATATATATATATATATATATATATATATATATATATATATATATATATATATATATATATATAATCATATGAGGAAGTAGCTGATCCCATTAAAGAGTGCTCAATACACATATGGTGTAGAGCAAAGTATAAATGTAAATACTGTCTGACGAGTGCGTAAGCACGAAACTCGGAGTAACAGCAAATCTTGCCTCTTCGTTATTACATTTATATATATATATATATATAGATTATGGATTGTAGATAGATCAAAGACAAGACATAACTTTTGCTGTTACTCGGAGTTTCACGCTTACGCGATCTTCAGACAGTCTTTAATAAAGAATATAATCATATTCTATATATCTATAACGCTCTACATGTCAATGTATTGAGCACTTTACCGTCAGAATAGACACATCCAGATATATATATATATATATATATATATATATCTGGATGTGTCTATTCTGATGGTAAAGTGCTCAATACATTGACATGTAGAGCGTTATAGATTATGGATTGTAGATAGATCAAAGACAAGACATAACTTTTGCTGTTACTCGGAGTTTCACGCTTACGCGATCTTCAGACAGTCTTTAATAAAGAATGATCCATACTGTAGTCTATATATACCCGAGGCGCTATAATCTATAATTGGAGTATTGTTATGTATTTACAATAGTGTTATTGTTCTATCAAGGTGCGATAATTTATGTTATCCGGCTTAAGTAATATTTGTTTTCGTGGCGGCATTTTGAAATAAGTTCTGATCTTTTGTTGAGAAGGTTGGCTTTATCTGCTTTAATAATGTTCAATTTTTCTGCTAAGCAGAGATTGCATTTCTTAGAAGTATTATTGTAGGCTTTTGCTGAGGTGATGATTGACCATTTGATGTGGTAAATTTTCTTGTTGTCTTGAAGTGTCCAGATGTGTTTTGATAGTTCAGTGCTGTTGGCGTATTTTCTGTTTCGGAAAGATAGCTTGTGTTGCGTTTAGATAGAAGTATTTAGATAGTTTCGCTAAAATTTTGAGAACAGAATAAACATATTAAAGTCTACTTACATTTACAATTGACAAGTTCATCAGAGCCGTCATTGCAGTCTTTCTTCCCGTCACACCATTTAGCCTTACTTACACATTGGTTATTCAAACATCTTCGCTCGCGGCTGGTACAAAGTGCTGAAATGGATAATAGATTGGCACTTGATTTTGACCCGACTAGACCAAGTTATGGTACAAGAAGAACTAGTTGAAAACTGCTGCACAAGATGTAATTTGGTCTTTATTTTTCCTTTTGTTAAAATTTGAATTATGAGGTGTGACCATATGTAAAACCAAAACCAAAATGCAGGACATCTAATCAATTTAGGGGGCTTTAAAATCAAAATAAAGATTTCTGATTAATTCCTATTTTTTATTCTGTTATTTATTATTTTCATATGACATAATATATATAAAAGTGGTTTTAGGATATTGCAATCTCTAGCATATAACCTCAGGGGATATAATCTCGGTACATAATACATATACTCAATGGAATGGCATGCTATTTCAAATAGAAGGACCATCTATATTTACTCTTACTATTCACCATAGCAGTAGGGAGGTTCATCAGAAGAATCGCCGCAGTCATCAAAACGGTCGCAAAACTTTTCTTTTGGAATACATTTGCCATTTTTGCACCTAACCTCATCTTCAAGACAATGAAATGAAGCTAAACAGAAAGAATAATATTATAAACATCAAATAACATTTTTATTGGTTTATTAGTGTTAATACTTTGACATACCTAATAGACCATTTGCACTAACAGGTCACGTGATAACAACCCCTTAAATATACACCAGAGGAACTCCATAAGTGAAAAGAGCATCTCGCTATTAGTAAAGGATAAAATATAAAGGTTTCTAAAAATTTTGAGAAAGGTTTCTAAGAATTTGTGTGGAAAAATGTGTTGGAGAGCACGAGCTTACCGTGCCCTGTAAGTGCAAATGACCTTATAGTTTCCTTTCTAATCTAAAACAAATTGGAATAGGTACACCTAATTGCATGAACGTTGTCATATAGAAATAGAAAAAACAAATAGGAATGATTTATTTTTGCAAAAAAGAGGTAATTATTTCACTGTTTTGAAGGTATAGATTGATATTTTTGCTTGTTCGTATATTCTAAAACAGTTATTCTCATCAATTAAGGGGGCTTTAGAATCAAAATAAAGATTTCTGATTAATTCCTATTTGTTCTGTTATTTATTATTTTCATATGACATAATATATATAAAAGTGGTTTTAGGATATTGCAATCTCTAGCATATAACCTCAGGGGATATAATCTCGGTACATAATACATTTAGAACAAACTTGTATATCTTTAAGGATAGTTTTAAACCAAGGGTTGGAGGTTAGGTGCTCCCATACTGATCACCCTTTGTCCCATACACTCATGGCTGCTATACTCCTAGGGATCATTACCCCTCTGCCTCTGCTGCCATGGGAACTATCGGACTAACTTTAGGGGGTTATCACCCCTCAGAGGCGAGAGTATCACCTCTCGGCGGCCTAGAGGACACCCCTAGATTGAGAGAGGATTATCACCTGCCTTTGCCAAGCCTCTGCGGCCCAGGGGATTATCAGCCCTATAGAGAGGATAAACACTTGTTTTCGCCAAACCACTGTCCGGTATGGAGTACTTATTCCTCATGCCCCTTAACCCCACAACTGTTGCACTGTCATTTCTGTACAGCATGAGCTAAGTGGTTGGAAGCATTAACGCTCCAACTACCAGCAAATTCAACTGGTTTTTAGATGTATATCTTACTTAAAACAATAAAACACAAGATGGCTGCCTTTTCGGTAAAAAGGTCTATTTGGCTCTAATTTGGTATGGGTTTCCCATTTTAGACCAACCATATTAATGTGTATGTACAGCTATTACTGTTAAACAAAGAAATGATGTCTCATTCCCTGGAGAATCGAAGATTCTTTACCGGAGTTCCTTCCACTTAACAGTATACCCTCAAATATGATTGGTAATGGACCTCTTTACCTTCGTTGTTTGTTGTGCCCATTTTCAGACCACGTGATGGCACTCTTGGGAGTTGATCCTTTCATGTGTAAATATTTCAACAAAAGAACATTTCTCAAGGGAATGACATGTGGTCTGAAATAGGCAATTTGCATACGAAGGTAAAGAGGTCTATTAAAGAAATATTTCGTTTACTCAATTGAATTGCATGCTATTTCAAATAGAAGGACCATCTATATTTACGCTTACTATTTACCATAACAGTAGGGAGGTTCATCAGAAGAATCGCCGCAGTCATCAAAACGGTCGCAAAACTTGTAACGTGGAATACATTTGCCATTTTTGCAGCCAAACTCATTAAAACATTTATTAACTAAACAGAAAGAATAGTATTATAAACATCAAAATAACATTTTTATTGGTTTATTAGTGTTGATACTTTGACATACATAATAGACCATTTGCACTAACAGGTCACGTGATAACAACCCCTTAAATATACACCAGAGGAACTCCATAAGTGAAAAGAGCATCTCGCTATTAGTAAAGGATAAAATATAAAGGTTTCTAAAAATTTTGATAAAAGTTTCTAAGAATTTGTGTGGAAAAATATGTTGGAAAGCACGAGCTTACCGTGCCCTGTAAGTGCAAATGACCTTATAGTTTCCTTTCTAATCTAAAACAAATTGGAATGGGTACACCTAATTGCACGAACGTTGTCATATAGAAATAGAAAAAACAAATAGGAATGATTTATTTTTGCAAAAAAGAGGTAATTATTTCACTGTTTTGAAGGTATAGATTGATATTTTTGCTTGTTCGTATATTCTAAAACAGTTATTCTCATCAATTAAGGGGGCTTTAGAATCAAAATAAAGATTTCTGATTAATTCCTATTTGTTCTGTTATTTATTATTTTCATATGACATAATATATATAAAAGTGGTTTTAGGATATTGCAATCTCTAGCATATAACCTCAGGGGATATAATCTCGGTACATAATACATTTAGAACAAACTTGTATATCTTTAAGGATAGTTTTAAACCAAGGGTTGGAGGTTAGGTGCTCCCATACTGATCACCCTTTGTCCCATACACTCATGGCTGCTATACTCCTAGGGATCATTACCCCTCTGCCTCTGCTGCCATGGGAACTATCGGACTAACTTTAGGGGGTTATCACCCCTCAGAGGCGAGAGTATCACCTCTCGGCGGCCTAGAGGACACCCCTAGATTGAGAGAGGATTATCACCTGCCTTTGCCAAGCCTCTGCGGCCCAGGGGATTATCAGCCCTATAGAGAGGATAAACACTTGTTTTCGCCAAACCACTGTCCGGTATGGAGTACTTATTCCTCATGCCCCTTAACCCCACAACTGTTGCACTGTCATTTCTGTACAGCATGAGCTAAGTGGTTGGAAGCATTAACGCTCCAACTACCAGCAAATTCAATTGGTTTTTAGATGTATATCTTACTTAAAACAATAAAACACAAGATGGCTGCCTTTTCGGTAAAAAGGTCTATTTGGCTCTAATTACTGGGTTGCTATGGTAGCAAACCAGTTTTAAAATGAGATCCGTTTTTCCGTGGTCAGGTAGACCATAATTTCACACGTCATGATTGGTCGAGAACTTGTAAACAATGTCCAATGTCCAATGAAGTTGCCACACGACATCGAGGACGATGTATTTATAGCTTTTAGTGTTGTGTCACTATAAATTCATTCGTTCAGGGTTCGTGAAGTACTATTTTGTCTGTAGGCACGTTGCGTACTTTTGTCTTTAGGTTTTTTAACGCTACGCTTAAACTACTTATATACAAACACACACGCCGTACGTGGTAGACACAAGCTAAAAGATGTTATTGAGCGATTTTGGAACGGGTTGGTCCACGTACTCAAAGAGAGAAGTCTGAGAATCTATGAGCTATCTTTGAGAATCTATGAGCAAACTACGGTATGAGAATCGTAGATCTAGACAAACTAGTCAAAATAGACTAAGATAATCTATAAACTACCTAGCTATGATCAAACTAGATCTTACCAGATCTCAGATACAAAAAATATACTGAGACAAACTACAGAACGAGAGACAAACTACAAAACGAGTGACAAACAAAGCTTTGATGAAAGCTGACTCCAAGAACTTGTAGAAGTCAGACGAGCTGATAGTGATCTACAAGAAAGCGAACTGCCAAGACTTGTTGAATATTTCCATTTATGAAAATACAGAAAACAAAAACTGAGGGGAAAACAAATGACCAGTTAAACACATTTTGGCTAAGAGTATTTACATTGATAAAACGTTTGTTTTGCAGTGAACAGTTTCGATACTGAAATAGATATGTTTATTTCATCAGCTAGTCTTGAAAGGTACTCTAGTTTGGTATGGGTTTCCCATTTTAGACCAACCATATTAATGTGTATGTACAGCTATTACTGTTAAACAAAGAAATGATGTCTCATTCCCTGGAGAATCGAAGATTCTTTACCGGAGTTCCTTCCACTTAACAGTATACCCTCAAATATGATTGGTAATTAAAGAAATATTTCGCATACTCAGAGGAATGGCATGCTATTTCAAATAGGAGGACCATCTATATTTACTCTTACTATTTACCATAACAGTAGGGAGGTTCATCAGAAGAATCGCCGCAGTCATTAATACCGTTGCAAATTCTTGTTCTTGGAATACATTTTCCATTTTTGCACCTCATCTCGTCATCAAAACACTGAAATAGAGCTAAACAGAAAGAATAATATTATAAACATCAAAATAACATTTTTATTGGTTCATTAGTGTTAATACTTTGACGTACGTAATAGACCACTTGCACTAACAGGTCACGTGATTACAACCCCTTAAATATACACCAGAGGAACTCCATAAGTGAAAAGAGCATCTCGCTTTTAGTAAAGGATAAAATATAAAGGTTTCTAAAAATTTTGATAAAGGTTTCTAAGAATTTGTGTGGAAAAATGTGTTGGAGAGCACGAGCTTACCGTGCCCTGTAAGTGCAAATGACCTTATAGTTTTCTTTCTAATCTAAAACAAATTGGAATGGGTACAGCTAATTGCATGAATGTTGTCATATAGAAATAGAAAAAAACAAATAGGAATGAATTATTTTTGCAAAAAAGAGGTAATTATTTCACTGTTTTGAAGGTATAGACTGATATTTTTGCTTGTTCGTATATTCTAAAACAGTTATTCTCATCAATTTAGGGGGCTTTAGAATAAAAATAAAGATTTCTGATTAATTCCTGTTTGTTATTCTGTTTGTTATTCTGTTATTTATTATTTTCATATGACATAATCTATACAAAAAGGAAATTTAAGTTAAACAAAGATAAATCCTGTTAACATGTGAATTTTTTTATTAAACTTAGAAAATCTATTGCATTTCTTTGTATTAAGGTAATTCCGTAGTTTTGCATTGCGCACGCGCTACTGCGCACGATTTTAGCCAGCGCGAGCTCGCGCTGAATGGCTATTATTACAATTCCAAGATGGCGGCCGGCTGATAAAAACGGTTTGTTAAAAATACACAAAATACAGAAAACAAACCAAAACAACCAGCAAATTATCAAACGAAGGTTATCTGGCATTGATATGAGAGTTTTGTAGAAATTTAGAAAGAGATCACAGTCTTTTTATATTTTTTTGTGTTAAACTCTCCCTAGTCCCCTCTCGGTAACTACATTTCGAGGACAAAATTCGTGCTTTAGTGAGCTGTAGCGCGAAAACGAGCACGGTTACCTATCTTTTTTATTTCAGTAAATCAATACGGAATAGGTTCACCATAATATATCTGAATTTAAACAAAATTCTATGTCCAGATTTTTAGATATTCCTGAAAAGGCAATAGTATCGTTTCATATCGAAGTACGCACACACTTATGAAACGTCGCTATTCTTTACTACAGCTTCATTTTCTGGTCGAGTTTTGGCATCTGAATGTAAATTTAATATATTAAAATGAAAATAATATCAATAATTCAAAGATAGCAATGACATCCTGCGAATGATTAGTATTTTTCTTCCATTTTATGCTTCGAATGTTGCTCTCACACGTCACCCAAAACATCGAAATTTGACGTCATTTAGCGCCGAAACAAGCACGGTTACCCCCCATTTTTATTTTATTTCTGGAATGACTATAACTTGATTAATAAGTGTACGAATTTTCAGGGAAATTCTATGTCTGGATTTATTTCTACGGAATTACCTTAAGAGTAAAATCTTCATTTATCTTATTTCTTTAAGACAACAACAAAAACACATAAAACGCTTTTTTTATAAATTCTAATAATTACGTTTTTTACAAACTTTGTCAAAATATTGATTTTTACCTGTTGTTTTAGGAAATTCAAAGAAAAAAAATTTTTGCACGAAACTCTTTTAATTCCCTAAAACAACAGGTAAAAATCGATCTTTCGAGAAAGTATGAAGAAAACGTATTTATTAGAATTTATAAAACGTTTGTTTTTTGCCATCAGTTGAGAACGATTTTCGGTTCATTGAGCTAAGAAGATGCTAAATTGTGAGCATGTTTTTAAAACTTTCTTCAAATATTTCTAGTTCATCTTCGAAAGTAATGTTTAAAGTAGATGTACTGAGAAAATTGCTTCTAGAGCTTTTGTAATTTTTTAGTTATGATTTTTTGTGTGCAAAGCTTGACTTCCGCCATTTTTCTTTCGAAAATTTGTCAAGATGGTCATATTCAAAACTCATTATTTCGAAAACGAGCTCGGGACAACCCATTTTTCTTTTAATTTTTGGAATCAGCGTTAAAAATTTCTTTCCAAGAACATTTCGTAATTACTCCTTCCTAAAATAGTCAGTCACTTTAAAACAGCTTCAGGAAAAAAAGCAAGAGAGTTTTTGCTGAACTATAAAAATATTTTCTTAGATTTTTACTGAATTTTCGAAAGTTTATGACATTTTTTATGGCAGTTTTCACTATTTACAGCAACTTTCATCAATCACAACAATAGAATCATTGAAAATATACCAAAAAGACTTCAAACTTGACCGTTTGATTTTTGCTTGATGAAGTCACTTCTTGCTTTAAGGTTTCTCCTTCCTTACCTGAAATCCCGGGAATTAGCATCAAAATCGATACCAACAATGCCCATAATCCAAGATTATGCATGTTATCTCCTTTGTATCTGGATAGAAACACTTTCAGGGTTGTTCTTGTTATATTTTGTACCAGAAAAAAGGTATTTTTTAGTTGTTTCTACAGTTTGCTTTTCGTCTAGTTTCGAAAGCAAAGCTACCACTTTGACGCATGCGCAATAGGCATCAGACTCGTTTTGGTGAACCACAGGTAGCCCGACATGTTATATTTACTTTTTTCCCAAATAAATATAAATAATTAATTTATATAGATGAATAAATAACTGACTGAATGACTGGATTAAAATGTTTTTTAGTTTAATTTGCCTATCCTATTAAAAACTAAAGACTGTAAAATAAAGAGGAAAGGAAAGAACAAAAAATTAAAACTGAGTGGCAGAGTGTGCGATATAAGCATTAATCATATCCATTTTGAAATCATTAGCAAATCCTGCAATCTGATTGGCTAAAAAGTGTGCGATTTAAGCATTAATTGCATTATTTTGAATCATTAATTGCATCATTTTGTCAAACAGTCACTTTTGAAGCTACATATAACTGTTGAGTATTTGAATGTATTAAGTTTCAAAATGGAAATGATTAATAGGTAATAGAACTGAGTGTCTTGCAATTTTGGACAGAAATCATACTCGTGTTTAACAAATTGCACTCCCGCTGCGCGGTCGTGCAATTTTGTAATCACTCTTGCGATTTCAGCCCAAATTGCACTCAACTCAGTTCTATTACCATTATTAATTGCACTAGAGAAAATGCTTTATGTTTCCACGTGAACAAGAGGCTGGCCAGTCGAGAACAACAGCCATCCAAACTGGCTACCACATCCCGATTTGGTGTATTAAAATCAGAAAACAAATCAATCAAAACAGAAATTAGTATTTAAAATGTAAAAAAGTAATAATATATATCATGATATTGTTCAAAAGTAGTCCTTGAATCAGTTTCAAAGGTTTATAGGAAATAGCTTCGTGAAGGGAAAATTAGAAGTCATGATATTCATAATAAATAATATTGTTCAAAAAGTAGTGTCTCTAAGCCAGTTTTAAAAGTTTGATAAAAATCAGAGCCACGAAGCGACAACGGGAGCTTATTCCATAGTAAATAAGAATAAAAAATTCGAAAAATCGCAGAGTTGCAAAAAAATCAATTAATACTTTTAATTAGCTCATCGCTAAAACAAAAATACAATAAGGAAAACTAATTGAAAAATTGATAAAAATATTCAATAATTATTTTACAAAAAAAAAAAGTGAAAGCTAAATTAAAATATTAATAAATCAATAACTGTTAGTTTGAATTTTCTACCTCTTATTAGAGTAGCTTCTTTGACCTAAAAACAATCTAATTAAACGGTTCTAATGAAAAACGTGATAATTTTCATCATAAAACAAGCCGTTATGTGCGGGAGACCTTTGCGGTGCGGTGTCCTATTTGAAGCTATTATATA
This sequence comes from Anthopleura sola, assembly GCA_023349425.1. Taxonomy (NCBI): domain Eukaryota; kingdom Metazoa; phylum Cnidaria; class Anthozoa; order Actiniaria; family Actiniidae; genus Anthopleura; species Anthopleura sola. The sequence goes on along the minus strand of JALHLI010000004.1, from coordinate 11,421,379 downwards.
CTAACTTGCGGCGACAAAATTGGCAAACCACGGGTGGCGTAGCGTTGAGAGCGCTCGCCTATCACCAAGACGACCCGGGTTCGATTCCGAATCCCGGATTCGGTGTCGTATGTGAGAAGAATTGTTTGTTGGTTTTCTGCTGTGCTTCGAAGGTTTTTTTTCTGGGTTTTACGATTTTCCTCTCTCCGCAAAACTGAATCGAGCAGTTTTAAATTCCAATTGGAATTCAATGGATGAAGAGCTACTCTGTAAAACAATTGATAAAAATGAAGAGGTTAGGGAAATAATAAATGATATAATAGATTAGTGTGTTATTGTGCACGTGGATCAATGGATGAAGAGCTATTTTATAAAACAATAGATAAAAAAGAGGTTACATAACCAGAAAAAGGGAATAAAAAATGATGAAATAGATTATGTAATAGATTATGTAATACCTAGTTGTTATTGTGTCTGATGCGTTCAATTTGTTGGAAATGAATTCTTGTCTCTTATCTTAGGGATTAGGATAGCATAACTATGCCGCGCGGCAACTCCAACCTCGTCTTGGAACTATTATTCGTGGTCACTGGAACTGAACTGTAATAAAGGTCTATTTATCTACACTATCATTGCTGATGATTCTTTCAATGTCTTGAATATGTATCATTCCCTCCTGATCACGAACAACATTCTTTGTTTGATGTGTCTTCTCATGTGCAACCGTTAGATAAAGAAATGATACTCTAGGGAATGACACATGGCCTAAAGCGCAACAGGCCTGTTAGTTATGAAAAACGTCCTTTTTGTTTCCTTTGTATACATTTTCTCGTGTTTCTCGCCCCACCCCCTCCCCCTGTGTATTGGAATTTATATATATGGTATACCCCGGAATAACATAAGTTTAGTTCACCGTTAACCCGTCACAGTCGACACGCCGTTTTGTAAGTATCCTTCGTTCTAAATTATATTTCGTTATATGTATATTAATAAATATCCTAACTTAGTATTCCATATTCTAAAGGTATACATGAAAAAAGTCGATAATTACCAAAAAACTTCTGAATTCCAGTTTATTTGTCGGATATTCTATATTCCATTGGTGGTCACTCAAGCAAAGCCGGGGTCGGTGTATTGGTAAACGTTGGGAATATGTTCAGGAGTTTTCGATATGGCAGAAGTTTTTTTATGGCCGGTTGGAACCAATTTTTACGGAATATAATGACAAATATTAGCCCACCTGGTTTTTGTTGCAAGCAGAAACCTAGCTCTAATTTTGAATGAATATATTAAATGCAACATTTACCTATAAATATCTACAAGCAGATTTAAGAAAAATCTTTGGCTGCAAAACTCGTGTCTTTATTTCAGAGTTCGAGTTGTAATTATACCTTACTGATTCTGTGTCGATGATTTGACTCTCCCGACCGACCTCGAGTTCGGATATAATGACGAGAACTTTCTAAGGAGGCTTCTTGAAGTCTTATTGAAAAGATGCTTAACGAATTCGAGGTGTAATAACAAACCGCATCATTGACATATTCCGGACGGCAAGACGCCCAATAGGCGTACACTGGGCTGCCTGGAATAATTTTTACTATTGACTAACTTATGACTGTCAGGATAAGACTTGCTTTTATAATTATCGCGGACTTGTGAACTATATTTTTTGATATCAGCGCCGATTTAGTACTCGTCTAGTTAACAAACAACAACTTTAGTATCGTAAAATTTTCACTGAATTTCTGTCTCATAACAATCCGAGGGAAACTCACATGCAGAAGCATGCCTGGAAAAGCTTATTTTCTTACGACTTCAATTCGCTAAAAATACTCGACGGCCGAGTTGTGTTGTTGTTGTCGCCACACGAAGCTTTGTTCGGAGAGGCATTCACATGCTTGGGTATTTTTGTTGGTTAGCCCAATTTAGATTGTTTTAGACAAAGAAATCGTCGTTTGGACATGATTGAATAGCACTGTTCTGTACCACATACTTAGTGTATATAATGTTCTATTAAATGTTCTATTAAACCATATATACACTACCTTCCACTCATTCTCTCTTTTACTCCGACGAAGGACTAGCGTCCGAAACGTCTGTAAGTGATCTTTCTTATTTTTTTTACGGTGTAAAATTTAACTTTTTATCACAACTGTTTCATTAGAAACACCGACGCAGCCCACACTAGCTTACCGCTAGTTATCATCTCTTCTATTAAATCAGGTTAAGACTTGAATCACAGCAGCTAACAAGAAAGAGCACCAGGCCTAGACATTGATTTGCGACACCTGATACGAAGCCCCACCTCCAATCAATCACTTCTCAAATCACTTTTCATTTTGTCGTGGAGGAAAAAAACACCAACTGCATTTTTAGAATGGTTTGTCACAGACAACCCAGTAAAAGAATCAGATTTCTATGAAGTTATATTTTTGTATACCAGCCACTGCTAACAATGTTCAATATTTATGGAAATACGGTTCACTTTGATTTGTTTGCACAGCTTGAGAGTAAAATAACATGAGAAGCAACTAAGCGTATATCTTTGTAAATATTGATTATACTAAATTCAATCAAATATTATAACCAGCTCACTAGGCAGGTAAACATATTAACTGATGAATGATAACTTTACTTTCAGTGTGAGACAGCCCACACAAGCATCAAAACGTTACAGCTTGTCTACCTTGGTTTTATAAGGTAAGGTTATTACGTTGCATATTCGACTTTTTTAGCTTTTTTCTATTCTATTCCCTGAATTATCCTTTCTTTCTTTCTTTCTTTCTTTCTTTCTTTCTTTCTTTCTTTCTTTCTTTCTTTCTTTCTTTCTTTCTTTCTTTCTTTCTTTCTTTCTTTCTTTCTTTCTTTCTTTCTTTCTTTCTTTCTTTCTTGCTTTCTTGCTTTCTTGCTTTCTTGCTTTCTTGCTTTCTTGCTTTCTTGCTTTCTTGCTTTCTTGCTTTCTTGCTTTCTTGCTTTCTTGCTTTCTTGCTTTCTTGCTTTCTTGCTTTCTTGCTTTCTTGCTTTCTTGCTTTCTTGCTTTCTTGCTTTCCTTCCCTAGCTCGTTTGTTCCTATTTTGTTTTTGTTTGCTCGCGATCGTTCGTTTATTCGTTCGTTCCTTCCCTACTTCCACTCCTTCATTCCTTCCCGTCGACAATATTTCTTCGCCGTTCGTTCCCGCTTGCCTGCTTATATGCTTCCGTTCTTCCTGCTCCTTGCGTGTATACAATTTTAACACCATTATTTCTATGATAAAACAATTCAATTTCAACAGTATATAGCTAAAGCAAAAACTCGTTATCTTTCTTTTGTTATTTTTCGAAGATTTGGGATTAAGAAATAATTTACACCTTGGTGATAATTTTTTCTCATAAATATTTAATTGTTTCTGGCCAAACAAATGACTTAGAATAAAATTATTCTTAATTGCTATTTGAAGAGGTCACATTAAAAGGGTATAAATGTCTAGCATTTGATGGCACACCCATTGAAACGTAGTAACGTTTTGCACTACACAGGTCCCAACAGCAAGAGGTGAAGACCCAGGAAAAGTTCTCAGGTAAAAATACTCAAAGAATACGGATAATGTTGTCTACACTGATTGCGTTATAACTAGTGATGGAAGACGTTTTTGTATGGGATATATTTTACTTCTCCTCATGTTCCGCTGAAACGCAGTTTCAAATGCGCGCTTTAAAGTGGTCGTTTTAGACATTATTCTTTAACTTCCTTCGTTTCTTTCTTACTTTAATTTCTTACTTTCTTTCCTTCTTTCCTTCTTTCCTTCTTTCCTTCTTTCCTTCTTTCCTCCTTTCCTTCTTTCCTCCTTTCCTCCTTTCCTTCTTTCCACCCTTCCTTCTTTCCTTTTTTCCACCCTTCCTTCCTCCCTTCCTTTCTTTCCTATACGCTTCCCCTTTTTTCTCGTCCGTAAAATAGAATTTGCCTATGTACTGGAATAATGAGTCCGATCGGGAGTGAGGAAAAAAGTGAGAAAAGAGAGGAAGAAAAGAAAAAAAAAAAAAAAACGAGATAGGAAGGGAAACAAATAACTGCATCATATATTGTATGTTAGTAATATTTTACTGTTATAAGGATAATATATCGCTACAAAAGACATTTGCTATACTTCGCATTTTAGTTCTAAATGATAATTAACACTAGATTAAATTTAATTTCAAATGATAAATATAACATATGTTTCGAGGCCGCTAAACAAACAAAGTATCCAAGTTATTAATTTTCTAAGTTTTCATTAGCATCGTGTTGACACCAAATAAATAAAAATCTGCGGGATTCCTTCTTTCTCATATTCATAATTAGCTGTTTTTGCTATTGCCGCGATGATTATTGATTTACGCGCATACAGAACCCATGCAGTGTACATACCCATCGGGGTGTCATTAAATAACAATGAGAAACATTAGTATCATGGCATAAAAATTGATTTTAACCCTCTCATCAAAAGAAATGATTTTTTTTTTTTTACCCCCCAGATTGGAACTGATTTGTGCAAGAGAACAAATCTGATTTTTTTTGTTTCCTTTTGTTTTGCTATTGTTTTTTGCTTTATTAGATTTTTTTGGAACCTCCTATAGATTGAAAATTATTGCAATTAATAATTTTTTTTTTCAATGTAAGACGGTGAACAGCGCAGTTACGGTGCGTTACGTTTTGTAGCAGTACAGCGCTCACATTTAGAATGTTTAAAGGTCCAAATAGAAAAAATATTTGTGTGGTTGTAAGATATCACTGGCCATTTCTATTATCAAGCATGCACCTCTTATATTCTGCACATTAATATGAGTATTTTCTAAAGTGTTACCATCAAACCAAGAAACAATACTACTAAAGGGAATGGCATAGTCTGAATGGGGTATATATTATCCGTCTTACATCTTCAATTTCAAATACCCAAGAATCCAAAATGCTAGATTTCACCTTATCAATTTTTCATTATTTTTTCTAGGATGTATGCTTTACTGGTTTGCTGTCTCCTAGCAACCACCCAGGCAGTTAAACTGTCACCTGAGTACTGCGTTAATCAACAAGACTACTACACCATCCCACAAGTGCACGCACACAGCTGTGCTTGTAATGCCAAATCCGCTGGAACGCTTCGTTACCATGACAACAAGATCCAGTTTTGTAACGGAAACAACTACGTCGATTTGGGGGGCGGCAAGGAACTGAGGTTAGGATCTGAAGAAGCCCCGGCCAATTCATGTTCTGAGATACTGAAGAAAAACAGGTAAGTCTTAATATGACAGAGCCGAAGATACCGGCATAGTCTTTGATCTAAAATTAGCCTAAAGACGTATATTGGGCGATTACGTTTTCGTATGGGGGAACGTACGGTATGCCTTAACATTGAAATGGGTTTCCATTCTTTTCGTGTGGTTCTAACAGCTAGGAATCAAGGGTGGCGTAGTTGTAGTATATTCTCACCTCTCACTTGGACTTGGCATCACATGCGAGCAAACTTTGATAGGTGATTTTCCCCTTTTTATTCTAGGATTTTCCTACAGGCTCTCTGCCCCCTCCCCCAAAGCTACATTCTAATTCTATCTGTGAGTTAGCCGTGCCCTGACTTAGATCAGCTCAGAGGTTGTTTCAGGGTTTGTTCTGAGTTAGCCATGCTCTGACTTAGATCAGCCCAGAGGTTGTTTCAGGGTTCAATCCGTGAGTTAGCCATGGTCTGACTTAGATCAGCTCAGAGGCTGTTTCAGTGTTTGATCTTTGAGTTAGCCTTGCCCTGACTTAGATCGGCCCAGAGATTTATTTCAGGGTATCGATAAATTTGAATATGAAGAAGCAAATATTGAGCATCACCCTGTCCTTTCTGTTTTACCACGGTTTGCAATTACAAGGCTTTAAGGTTTTGATATGATACACTTTAGGGACGCCAAGAGTGGAGAGTACTACCTGAAGCAAGGCGGTGCTACCATCAAGGCTTACTGTTACATGGAAGAGATGTGTGGATCTAGAGGATGGACTATGATCATGAAGATCGATGGAACAAAGGTTTGAAAACTTATTCCTAACTGTTTTAAGAGATCGATTAAGTTACTTCATCTTAAGAATATGCTTCCTAATTTAAACAAAATTTAAACCGATACCAAAAACGTCACCATGCATGAGTTAGCTGAGATGTTTTTTTTGACATTTTTGTCATACCTATCCAATCACAACAGAAGGAGTTTTACTAATGAACTGCTATATCACAGAAATTATGCCGCTTGCTGGGACTGGATGGCGCATAAGAAATGCTTGATCCCTTTCTACGGAGAGTGCTGATTCGATGGCTATAAAAAATGTCAATAAAACCCCGAAAGGTTCATGGTTCGAGTTCCCGCACTGAAATTGTTTAATTAGCAATGTTAAACACGTAAACATGAATCTAGCTAAAGGACAAACCAGCCGAATTACTAAGGCGAGTTACAAGGTAGTCTTCTACACAGACGTTCTCAGGGGCGTCACGTAACGTTTCTAAGTATGCGTGACTGACGTGAGGACCCTAAGAACGTCTGTAGCGCGTAGGACGCTAGCTACAAGGGTAATTAAAGATATTTTCTTCACCAACCTTCGAACTTCTTTATCAACAGAACACGTTCAATTTCAACTCCAAATACTGGACCAACAAACAACCTTACAACGTGGCTGGTGCTAGCAAAGGTCTTGACAACACCGAGGTTAAGCTTGATTCCTATTCGCACACTCCCATTAGTAAACTATGCCTGGGTATGAAGACAGCTGGCAAGACTAGATGGATGACATTGGAATATCGTGCAAGCTCTTTGTATGCTCTGATTGCTGATTGCAAGTATAGGGAGACGCATTACGGGCGTGGCGCCTGGAAGAGTCTGATTAGTGGATCTTCTCTGCAACCTTACTGCAGCCGCGAAGGATTTAACGTTGACGTCAAAGATATACGAGCTAGGATCGGAATAGTAAGCAATCAAGAGAATGACTGTAATTCTCCAGACTCACGCATTGGTTTTGGAACTAGTGGAACCCGCTGTGGACAAAGCGCCAATAACGCGGCAGGAAACGAAGCGCGATGCAGGCCTGACAACGGAGATAAGAGCATCAGGAGCTTTGGGTACATCTTTGCTCAAGAACAATTGGATGATGCTCCTCTGGGTTCCTTTGACAAGCCGGCTTCTTCCTGTTATGCCATCAAAGCAGCAAGAAGGTCAGTCAGTAGGAAGGGACATTAGATTTTACTTCAGTGGCTTAGAAAGCCTGTATATACTGGCGATGTAATAGCAAATGATAAATTGTGATAAAGATGATTATTGAATGTTGGTGACAGAAGTAGAGGTAGACGTAACTTTTTATTATTCAATGGGTTCCTATCAGCTAGAATAAGAAAGAATCATATTGCTGCCATGGAATTCAGTCAGCAGATACTTAAAAGTCTTTGAATCTCATTATCTGCTCCAAATTTTTGGGCAAACAGTGGCCACAATGTGCTGTTATCCAGAAATTATTCTACTGAAAACCTCCTAATTCAGTTGATGAAGGCATTCTTCTTTAAACAGGCAATGACATCATCTGAATCCGAGCAATATGGTGGTTAAAATTAACATGATCCAATAATCGATTAACACCTTTTTTTATGTTTTTTCCCCTTGTACAGCGGTGCTGGCAATGGTGTCTACTACCTCAGCTTGAGTGGCAAGACATACAGGGTGTACTGTCACATGGATGCGATCTGTGGATCCACAGGATGGACACTACTTCTGAAGATGGACGGAAGCAAGGTTACTCCACTAATAATTCTCTTTCTCATATATACCGCTGTCTTTATTGACCACCGGCTCATTTATACAGGGTTAAACCTCGTTTATAAGTCAGTATGGCAATAGTCCCTTTTACGGTTCCTTTCACCATCTTGAAAGGTAGCCATGACTTTGCATCGTAGTGAGACGAACACCTTCGGACATTTATTCACGTCGCTATCATTGCAAGCTCGCCGTTCGTCTCGCTTCGATGAAAAGGCACGACTACCTTTCAAAATGGCACAGGAAACTGTGAAGTGGATTATTGACTTTTACGAATTACTTGTACTTAAGCAAGGCTAAATAGGTACAAACAACTCTGTATTCAATCATGCAGCGGTATTTATCGATATAGAATAATCATTTTCATTTATTCATTTGCTGTAAACCGGACTGACAAAACAATGAATGCAGTTATTACTAGGTTTCAATGGGCTTATTAAAGTCGTCTAATATCATTATCTTTTCATAACGGTGTCCAAACACGTACTTTCAAACAGGGTGATTCAGTGGATGAACTTTGTGCACGGACAGGAAATGACGTCAAGTGAAATGATGGAATGTCGCAAATTGCAATCAAAAACATCTCAGTTTTTAAGATTATCGCAGTTTCTTAAAAAAAGGTTTGAGAGTTAATTTTTTTGATCAACTGAAAGTTTTTTTTTTTTATCAACAGCAATTGTTTAAGTACGACTCAGTTTACTGGACTTCTCATCACGTACATAACGTGGAAGCCATTCCCCAGGGACTCAACACCAACTCAGAAATGAAACTCCACACATACTCATCCTTCCCCTTCTCGAAGTTGTGCCTTGGAATGAGGGTCGGTAAGTCAACTCGCTGGATTCCTGTCTCACACAAAGCATCATCGCTGTACTCTATCATCGCAAGCAACAAGTATCAAGCAACAGGCTTGGGACGTAATGCCTGGAAGTCACTCGTTTCTGGCAGCTCTCTTCAGAGAAATTGCAATAGAGAGGGATTCAATGTTAATCTTTCAATAAAGGTAGGTTAATCCATGAAACATTTGACACAATATTACTAGAAAGCTATAAGACCAACTCTGAGTAAAATGGTATTCAAATATCAGAGCTTTTCTAAAATCTAATGATTTTTTAACTTTCAATATGGGTTGGTAGGTGAATGCTTGAAGTGTTACGAAAGTAAATCCGGAAATGAACAAAATAGTTTCAGTTTCAAATAAAATGTTTAAAATATTTGTTGTTTCTCGAAGACCTGCACAGTTTGACTTTGTCCTGCTTTATTTCTTTGGTTCTGTTGTATGCTCTTTATATATTTATTCATTTTTTTCCTGTTTGCTGCTTTAATTAGTTCTGTTCTGTTTATTCTTCATTTAAAGTTTTGCTCTACTTTTCTTGGTTTCCTTTTCTTTTGTTCTGTTCCATAATTTTCGTATTTGTCTATATTTCCTATTTTGTCGTAGTTTTGATGATGTTAGTTTCTTTCTTTCTTTTTCTTTTTTTTTTGTTTTTGTTGTTGATTTTTTTATTCGCCACATTTCCACCTTTATTTATTAGATAGGAACTTGAGTTAGGTCATGTTATCCAGGTTTAATTTCCATTATATTTCAATGTATATCTAAAAATCTTCTCAATACTTCCAGGCGAGGATTGGTATCGCTTCTAACCAAGAAAACAATTGTGGCAGCACAGACTCCTACGTCGGCTTCGGTGTAAAACCGCACAGTGCCTGTGGGCTCAAAAACACCATCACTGTCGGGAACGGTGCAGGCTGTAGCCCTGACAACGGGAATAAGAACATCGCCGCAATGGGTTTCGTTCTTGCTCAGTAATATTGAAGACTAGCTTTCTTAAGGGACAACCAAACACGACTATGATAATACTAGAGGGGTTAATATGTAAAATTAAGGCTTTTGATTTCGCTATAGGACACTAGGACACTAGGACTCTAGGACACTAGGACACTAGTACACTAGGTCGGGTATACCTATCCAATGGAATAGACTGCAGTTGGAGGTAGTTATATTTTCAATGTAACTTAAGCTGTAATGGGGGCTATCTGCTGTGAGTTAGCAAATAAATGATGACAAAACGAGACGAATTGAGTGGTGCTTTTAAAATATATAACCCGTACATGTTAGGGAAATGTTTGTAACAAGTTTTATCAGTTTCATTTTCGATATTTCTTAAGTAGCCTTGGGTGTTTTGGAGTTATAGAATTTCGATAAAAATTTATAACCAGTTAGGGGCAAAACATTGTATATACTACTATAGACCCTTTGCCGAAATGGTGGCAAGAAATTTAAATGATTCTGAAATTAAAAACCAATACCAGCACTAGAAAGACCACCTTAACTTTAGTAACCCTACAAAGATTCATTATGTCAGGTGTAATATCGGCCGAGAAAACTGGCCGTGTAGTATGCCCCCAGACATACAAACGTCTGTAAATTTGTCCATTTTCAAAACATTGGCCAATCTAACACCTGGAATAATGAATCTTTGTAGAGTAACTAAAGTAAAGGTGCTCTTTCTATTGCTGGTATTGGTCCAAGGAAGTCTAAGGAATTCACGCCTTGCAATTGGCAAGGGGGTGACAATGACGATTACTAGTCATGATGCACGCAGTTTGGTGCACGTGATTATGCGACATGTACAAGTATATACGAATAGCAATTATTGTCAGTTTACTGTTCCCAAATAGGATTTCAAAGCAGGAAAGCAAAAGAACAGCTCAACTTTTCAGATCGTAAGTAAAAAAAAAATCTAGTAGTTCGTTTCATTATTTGTTACTGAAATAACTGAAGTGACTCAGTATTGCTATCTGCTTTAAAAAAACGGATTATTTTGTACCGGTGTTTTCTTTGTACCGTAATAAGCAATTTGCTATTGTTAGTCTCCTTAGACCAACATACCACAAAGAGCAGATACAGTGTAGTTCAGGGACAACGTCTCTGTTTCACGGATGTATCTTCTTCCAAGAGCATCCACTAATATAAGATAAAGTCGATCTCCTTCGGCAAGGAATCTGATTTACGGTGGCGGCAGTCCAGTGCAGTTCGATTGGCAACGCAGCTCTGAGCACATAACAGCACTAAAACACTCATAATAAAAGATCATTGTCTTCCACGTGTTAAATGTTTGAAATAATTAAACTGCGAAAAGGAAGACTTAACGCAGTTATTCTGCAGAAGCGAAGCTGCCAAAGGAGCGTCATATGGTCATTCAAACAAGTCTGAGCAATGTACTTCAAAGGCGAAGTAATGCCGCTGAACATACTTACTGGATGCTCCGAAAATCATAAGGAATAAATGACAAACAAACAGGACTGAAAAAGCGAGTCAGCGGTTGTGAAAAAATCGCGGGCTCGCCTGCTTCGAATTCCTATAAGAAAATGCCTATAGTTTCGTAGAAAACTCATAATCAGAAATAACTCAGAAATTAGGCTCATTTCTTGAAGGTTGTTATTATTATTATTGTTATGACACGAGTCGGTCTCCGCAACTGATAAGACAGATAATGAGTATAATTAGAAAGAGGGCGAATGATATGATCGGCTGGCATTTGATCTTTAATATCAAAGGAAAGGTAGATAAAAAGACCGTTAATTCATATTTATTCATAAGAGGCACTATCAAAGAAATATGGAAAGACAGATCCAAATTAGTGATTTATTTGGTCTTCTAACAATCATTTTCTACACCACAAAACAATATTCTCCTACAGCCTGAGCTTTGCATTTACGTTCCTAGTAATAGACGCTTTGAGTGCCATCAATAATATTTTTACTGGCTACTTTAAAATGGTCGAGCTTACAGAATATTAAGGTTCTATGCTGAAGGTTCATGTACCAAGCTGGATTCGATGACTTAAAAAAATAGGTAAATTTTACACTCTCGCGCCACAGCTTCCACAGTATTTCATAAACGTAACATAACTGTTTTAATAAATCTCGAAATATAGCAGATATTCTAAATATTTGAGAAAGAGTAGGAGATAACATTGTTGCTCGAGGGTAAAAGTCAATGCCCGTCCTTGTTTTAGTTTTTGTGAACGAGCGCAACAGATATACAGGATTTTCGGTAAGTCACAGTGCCTGTCTGATGTATGGACGATACTGACCACCAGTCATACAAACGTTTAGTCGGTCGATATAACACCTAATATAATAATGAATCTTTGTAGAGTAACTAAAGTAAAGGTGCTCTTTCTAGTGCGGGTATAGGTTGTACACTCAGTTTAATTTTAACTCATTTGAATTTGCGGCCGCCATTTTTGCCAAGAGTCCATATTTAGGGCAATTTGATTTTGAAGTTCGGTTTTTTAAGAAACTAAATCTATGGGAACTTTCAATTCCATTTTTTGGTTTCATTGGTGAAAAGAAAAGAAATACGGTCCCTAGCTAACGTCCGTCGATTCTCGATATTAATTATAACAGACAATGGCTCTTTACATGCAAATGAGCTTGAGAGTAAGATAACATGTTATTGAGACGTACTCGTGGGTACACGCTTCGGGAAATACGTTTAAGTAAAAATGAAAACTGCATTTACACTTAAACCAATCATTATATTAACTCAGAAAATCGAAAAGTTACAGAAAAAATTACTTGAAATATAAATTCTATATCTATAATATAAATATATTCAAATGAATTATGGAAGTGTTTTCCAATAGCTAAGAAAAAATAGTGATAAGAGCACCCGTAACACAGTGTTAGTTTCAAATCAATAGACCATTGTACTAAAACAATACTGACTGTTGTGATATTGGGGCGATCAGTACACATGCATGTTGAGTGAAAATGAAAAGATTTTGAAACTGACCTTATAAAACTCATGAATAATTGATGAGGAAAACACAATAGAAATCATTGTCCGTGGAGGAGGTTGTATATTTGATACAAAAGCGTCCTGATTTGCATTAACTTTAACTCCTATTTTCTCATCCAAATTCAATTTTATCTTTAAAATTTTAGTAGAACATGTATGTGTACGCCTAGACGTTTCATCAGTATTTTCGGCTCGTGGTTGCATATCTGATACAACACGGCCACTCATATTGTATATATTACCTAACAAAATGTTTTTGTCGATCGAAGTGTGATCGAAGTCAATGAACGAACACGTCGACCTCTCAAGGGTATATACAAGTCTTTTGTTTTGAATGCAAATGTGACTTAAACTTTCCAACTCAACATCTGCTTAGCATTTTTACTCTGATGAAGGTTGCAGAGACAACCGAAAATTCAGTTTAATACTGACTGTTTTTCTGATCTTGAGAGAGCTTAATGCAACCGAAACCAGGCTATGAAACGCAGCAAAAAATGCTGAAGATCTTGTATACATAATGGCAAAGGAACAACAAGGCTTTTTGATTGCTTCCATTCATATCGGTTTACTTCTCTAAACTTTAATTCTTATCAGATATTACATGGGATGAAAAACGAGCGCTGTTGTCGCCATTTTATCATGGTAAGGCACCATTTATATCATTTATCTATTATATATAGCAACGCCAACTTTCTCTCAGCTACGACCTTCTCTTGGCTATGTGATGATTGCCAAACTTAGAGCTTATCAAATTTTATCCAATCATACTTGACCAGGTAAGTCAAAAGTATGTACGGATTCCTAGCAATGTCTCGTCCAATCACACTCTACCAAATATGCTTCGTTCAAAGCCCTCCAATCGTATTCTACCAAGTATGTCTAATCATGGATATTACTAGATGTTATTTCCTCCAAGCAATCACTTTCTATATATTTTCTGAAGAAAACAACTGGAAACAACTTTAAATCAGGTACGTAAAATTCTTCTACATATAACACCTTTTTTTGCTTCCATGCAAATATTTCATTCTTTGGCATGGGCTTTCTACTCTCTTGCTTTATATTATTACCTCGATAGAAGTATTTATCCATTAGAGGTCGTATATAGAACTGTATAGTTATTTATATATTAATATCAAGTAAAGAGCGAAGACAGTCAACAGGTAACTGCATGAATCCTTAAACCACCAGTTTTTATATTAAAACTTATCAATGTAAATCGTTTATCATAGCTGTTTTCTTCTTGAAAATGCTTGATTTTAATTTTCCCATTTAATTGTCAGTAAAACAATCCGCCATATACTATTTCTTTAACATTGTGTATATTGGTGCAGGATCTTTCTTAATTAACCCCTCTTGGGTTGTACCTCCCGCACCTTTCCACTTCATTCTTTGTTTTTTTTTTGTGTGTGGAAAAATAAATATCTTTGAACTTTTGAACCAAACGAGCGGGGATATTTAGTTAAATTCTAATCCAAGGTGACGAGGCTTCTATTAATAATGATTATTTTTAGATAGATCGTCTGTAAATGCTTTTTTCATAAGGTTATCAAGTGTAAAGCCTTTATAAAATTTTACAACCCGCTAAAAACAAATTATCAACCTTTAGATTGTGCATGATAAGTTTACCCATGTCAAATCAAACCATGCATGTATCATTCCCTTTTTAACAAGATTCTTTGTTTGAGTTTTATGTTTCTATATTCATCATGATGTGTCCTCTCGTGTGCAACCACTAAACAAAGAAATGATAGTCTAGGGAATTGAAAAGTGTTAACAAACATTACGTGCGAAAGCTCAATAGTTTCGAACGGCTTTAGGGGCTGCATTTTTATAAACTCTCTAGAACAATCTAAAAAAAATATTCAAAAATAAACGAAAGGACGGGCACTTCGCCTAATTATAGATAAATTCCTAACAGCTAGCAAAAGGGCACCATTATGAGCATTTGTAGATCCAAGGTCATCTTGTAGCTTTAGAAATGAGAACATTTCCTTTCATTTTCCAAAACTTCTCTGATCTACTAATCGCATTATTCAAAAAATTAAGAACTCTTCTTCGACCTTTGTTGTCTCTTTGCTTCTGAACATATTCATTCATTTGCTATTTTTGTATTCAATCACTGATAACATCAGACAAATTTGGATGCGCCCGCCAAGGAACATTTAGCAATTATTCGCCGAAGGCGAAGTGATTATCGATGAATATTTACCGAGCGTCGAGTCTTCGAGCTGTATTTATACTAATAAATTAATATTAATATTTAAAGTTCAAATAAAATAGCGCAAGTTTAAAAACAAATTCTCGTTCATCATATACAGATTATCATAATTACCAGACATGGACCCGTCATGTTGTGACCTATTAGGTTACCATAAAAAAAAACAATACTACTAAAGGGAATAACACATAGTCTAAAATGGGCTGGGTAATATCAAGTCCAAGTAGAATACATATATTTCCCCTGCACCGAAATCTTCTTCAATTTCAAATACCCAAGGATCCAAAACGCTGGATTTCACTTTATTTTTCATTCCTTTTCCTAGGATGTTTGTTATACTGGCTTGCTGTCTCCTAGCAACCACCCAAGCAATCAAAGTGCCACCCGAGTCCTGCGTAAATGAACAAGGGTACTACCCGGTCACACAAGTCGTCGACCATAGCTGTGCTTGTAATGCCAAATCAGCTGGAACGCTTCGTTATCGTGACAATAAGATCCAGTTTTGTAACGGAGTCAACTACGTCGAATTGGGGGGCGGCAAGGAACCAGAGTTAGGATCTAAAGAAGCACCGGCCAAGTCATGTTCTGAGATACTCAAGGAAAGGACGTAAGTCTCAATGTTTCCCTTATGATAACAGATCTCTAACAAAATGTGCTGTCTATGGTCTTAAATTATTCAAAAGTAGTTAGAACTATAGACTGTTGAGCGGTTACATTTTCGTATGAGTGTAAATATGATATAACATTGATTGAAATGGCTTGTCATTCGTTTCGTGTGTTTCACGGGCACTAATATGTATTATTTCAAGCTCTTTAAAAAAAAACCCTGAGTAAGATCAGTCCGAATAGAGGTTCTGTTCAGGGGTTCAGGGGAGTTAGCCATGCCCTAACTAAAATCAGCCCAGAGGTTGTTTCAGAGTATCGATAGATTTGAATACGAAGAAGCAAATATTGAGCATCACGATTTGCAATTACAAGCTAGGCTTCAAGGTTTTGATATGATACACTTTAGGGACGCCAAGAGTGGAGAGTACTACCTGAAGCAAGGCGGTGCTACCATCAAGGTTTACTGTTACATGGGAGAGATGTGTGGATCTAGAGGATGGACTATGATCATGAAGATCGATGGAAAGAAGGTTTGAAAACTGATTTTTCTTGATTTTTCTTATACAAGCAATCGCTGAGATCAAATTACTTTCCATTAGAAAGTTACCTACTAATTCAAAAGAAATTAACCAGGGACGAGAAGTTCCCATGCATGATCATGAGCTGAGGTCTATTCGTATAGAAATTGTGTGCCCCCAATTTTTTGTAATGGGGTAATTGTTTGTTTATCTAATTTGTTTGGACTTTTTTTGGCCTATTTTGTACTGGTTGCCCCCCCCCCCCCCCCCCCCCCCCCCACACACACACACTTTTTGTAGAGAAATTTTTACTCCCTATTTCGTTGCATTTCGTTGCTTCGGCGATTTTTGGCGGAAGTGCCCCCAAGAGCCTAGGTCCTCGCTACGCCCCTGAATGTGTGTAAGGCCCGGTTTAGACGTAGAAGTTTACATGTGCCGAATTTAATTCGAGAATTAAGGGAATCTCTCTAGCAGCGGACCACTGGCTCTGGGTTCCAGAAATAGATTTCTCTTGTATTTTTACCATTGAAAGTACTATCTATCCTCACTACAACAGTGGACTTAGAATCGCTTTAAATTCTATTTTCGAGCCGCTATGCGAATTTTTGTCTCTCGACCCAAAATCCAATGAAATAATCACTGAAATCTTTTATGATGGAACAAATAACATATAATTATAAGGGTTTCATTCATTAAATCTTATTTTGGGTAACAGTATTGAGGATAATGAGCAAAGAAGTAGGCGTTACAGACTCAACAGTATCACCAAGAAATGCTTCTCGGAGTTTGTAGAGTAAGAATTCTTAGGTCCGTTTTAGATGTCGAAGTTCACGTGCCGAATCTAATGCAAATGAATTCAAACAATAGGTTTTGCTCATTTGCATTAGATTCGGCTAATGTGAAATTCAACGTCTAAACCTGGCCTTAGGCTTCGAAATTAGGGACCTTAAGCAACTCGAAATCTAGGACGGGAACGTCAGTATCTGAACGAGAAAAGACGATATCGTTCTCGCCAGAATGCAATATTCAGCAATTGCACGTCGTTCACGTCTTAGATCAAGAAGTAACAACTATTTCCAGATCTTCCTCTATCATTAAATCACAGTTCTGAAACATCGGATCACACGTCCCCGTCCTAGATTTCGAGTTGCTTAAGGTCCCTATTATATTCACCTGCCGTAACGGCTACGATTTAAAAATCGCTGTAGCCAGCTAAATTCTATACAAACTGACTTCGTATCTCTTAAGGCAATCAAGAAAAACTTGAAGAATATATTACTTAATATAAGAACGACTTTCTTTTTGTATTCTATTTTCAGATTGCACAGAAACAGAACTCGTATTAAATTCGGCACATTAAATTCGACTTCTAAAACAAATACCAATTTACTTCGACTTAAATAGTAATGAAATTCGGCACATGTGAAATTCGGCACGTATGGAATTCGACGTCTAACGAGGGCCTAATTGACCTTACGAATATTTTCATTTATCCATCCAATATCTTACGTTACCCTCGGAGGTAGGTATCCTCCTTCGCAGACGGGTAATGGAGTCGGGCCGAAAAACAATATTACAAACCAGCGGTATTTCTAATCTAATAACCATATATTACACAGGGCACCCATGTAGCTATATGCATTTTCCAACAATTTCCGAATGACTTGTGTTCGTCGTTGATTCCGACGAAGGTTCTGCACGGCAGTTTGAATTTTTCTTTAATTTAGGAAAACGACTAACTTTTAACAATTCAAACCATTCAATCTTTGTTAAGAAAGGTCTAGCTATCGCTTTTCATGAGCTTAATGGATTTGAAATTGAGCAATTTTTCGAGCCTCGGCATAGAATACGAAACACTTATTTGAGACACAATTGCCCCCTCCCCTTTTCTTTTTTGGAAGAGATTGGGGTTCCTATGGCACTGGAGACGAGGTACACTGTAACATTCACCCTCCTTCTAAAAATCCTAGATCCACCCCTGCGTCTTTACGTTAATGACTGTGAAGCATTTGATTGTGTTCTTTGTAAAAAATACTAGATGATTGCCGAACAAATTTATAAATTTAGATGATGATGAAACGAATTATATTTTCCTCCATGTAAACCCTGGGTGAAAAAAGTGAAGCTTTTTCCATACTGTCTGTAAGAACTAGTAATTCTTTAATATTTAATCAAGCCCACATGCAATGACTTTACACTTCGTTATCATCTATGAAGCCGGTAAAACCTTCATAACTCAAAGAAACAGCACTCAAATCAAGAAATAATTCACCATTCTACTAACATGGTGCAACCTCGAGGGGGGGGGGGGGGGTACTCCGTACAGAGTACTAGAATGCTCCGCCCAGACTCTCGACACGTACCCCTAATCGTACCCTTTTTATACCAAATTTTGGCAAAAAGGTAAATACTCTATTTATGTATTTTTGCCTGAAAATTTACCCCTATTTTAAAGAAGCAGGTCAGATACCAATTATTGAGGTTTCTTGCACGACAGAATAGTTGGAACTGACCGGCAGTGACCGTGTAAGTTTTTTGTGTCTCAAATGAGCGTTTCATATTCTATGCCGAGGTTCGAGAAATAGCTACATTTCAAATCCATTCAGCATGCGAAAAGCGCTAGACATTTCTTAACACTGAAAATTAAATGGTTTGAGTTGTTAAAAGTTAGTTGTTTTCCTGAATTTAAGAAAAAATCAGACTGCTGTGCCGAACCTTCGTCGGAAACCACGACGAACACGAGTCATTTGGAAATTGTCGGAAAATGCATATTACTACATGGGTGCCCTGTGTATTATATGATAATTAGATTAGAAATACCGCTGGTTTGTAATATTGTTTTTCGGTCCGACTCCACCACCGGGGGATAGCATTACCCCTACGTAGACATTCTCAGGGACGTCACGCAAGGTTTTTTTGCGTGACATCATGCACGTGGTGACCCTAAGAACTTCCCTCTAGGATGCTAGCTAGCTCCAAGGGTAACATAAAACATTTTATCTAACAGTCTTTCTATTATCATCTCTATCAACAGAACACGTTCAATTTCAACTCCAAATACTGGACCAACAAAGAAACTTACAACGTGGCTGGTGCTAGCAGAGGTCTTGACAACACCGAAGTCAAGCTTGGTACCTATTGGAGCACTCCCTTCAGTAAGCTATGCCTGGGTACGAAGACGGCTGGTAAGACTAGATGGATGACATTGAATTACCGTGCAAACTCCTTGTATGCTGTGATTGCTGATGGCAAGTATAAGGCGACCCATAGCGGGCGTGCCGCCTGGAAGAGCCTGATTAGCGGATCTTCTCTGCAACCTTACTGTAACCGCGAAGGATTTAACGTTAACGTCCAAAGTATACGAGCTAGGATTGGAATAGTAAACAATCAAGAGAATAACTGTGGTTCTCCAGACTCGCGCCTTGGTTTTGGAACTAGTGGAACCCGCTGTGGACAAAGCGCCAATAACGCGGCAGGAAACGAAGCGCGATGCAAGTCTGACAACGGAGATAAGAGCATCAGGAGCTTTGGGTACATCTTTGCTCAAGAACAATTGGATGATGCTCCTCTGGGTTCCTTTGACAAGCCGGCTTCTTCCTGTAAAGCCATCAAAACAGCAAGAAGGTCAGTCAGTAGAAAGGGGTATTTTACTTCATTGTCTTAGAAAAATCATAAATATAATTATAACCCAATGATGAATTTTCGCGCGCTGTCATTGGTTCAAATGGGTCACGTGCAGGACGGGCATCAGGCGATATCCCCCGTCCGAAGTGATATTCGCCCAGCAGAAGGTAAAAACGTTAAAAAAGAAAAGAAAAAACACGGAAAACAAAGAAACTCGCTTTTTACAAACAAGTGAGAGTAAAATACAAAGACTGGTTGAGAAAACTGCGCCAGGAAACACAAAAAAATCAACAAAAATATACTGTAAATGTCTTCAATGGTAAGCATCCATGTTTCGTGAATGAAGTTTTTGGTTTCTTTTCGAAATTATTTTTATAACCTACTAAAAACCAACAAACAATTCGACAACAAATGTCAAACAATAGAATAATTCAATGTCAAACAACTTTCATTTACCAAAATAATTGTTTTTATATCCAGCTTAGCCTGCGTGCAGCCCGACTTTAACTCTGGTTAAGACGGTCTGCGAATCAGCGCAAGATTCCTTGTTCTGGTTGCACGATTATATAAAATAGACTGTGATTGGCTGCTATGCCAATTCATTCTTACACGCGTTCTGATTGGTTCGGTAAAGAATGATCTGCAGAAAGATAAATCGAACACTGACATATATCTGTCAATATTGATGAGTAACGATTTGCCGCGGTATTCAACGACTTTCTTAGCGATCCAAGTTTGGCGTTAGTTTCGGTGTTTTACTACAGAAATTTTGTATTATATTTCCTTAGAAACATATAGAATAAGATTTTGAAGACAAATAATGCAAATAATGGATAGCATTGTCAGAGGAAGGAATTATCTTATACGAATGGTGTGACAATATGTAATTAGAGTAATGATTCAAACAGCAAAGGTCAATAAACAAGTAGACGCAATATTCAACGGCAAAAACAGTAGATATATCTTGAAACCATTCTTCTCTGTTAGTAAAACAAGCGCCTATAGAAATTTAAGTGACAGAAAAATCTCCTACAATATCCAGTATCTGACCTGTGCCTGAAAAATCCATTGATTTGTGAAAATATTGACAGCTATGCCAATTCATTCTTAGCTAATTAAGAAAGAGCCAATCAGAGCGCGTACCCAAATCCAGATACGCTGCTGGGGGTAATAGAACAAGAAAACTGTCGCTGGTTCGCAGACGGACTTAACCACAGTTATGTTCCGGATGCACGCAGGCTAATCCAGCTTGGAGACGAGAGAGAATTATTTTTTTTGAAAACTCTGGAGATGACGAGTCGATGCAGTTTGCTGAATTCATTTCAGTGAAGTCGTTGGGTTATAACATAAATAAACCCCCTCTGGTTCACTGGAATATCGGCTGATAATGTCCTTGGATGAGAAATGGTCCTCAAAATATCACATTTGCCCCCGAACTTCGCTTCTCGGCCAAACGTTCTTTTTTCGGACCATTTCTCATCCTCGGACATTATCAGCCGATATCCCAGCCGCCAGGAGGGGTTTATTTACTAATTAAATTATATACTTTCATTATTCGAATATAATATGATGGACAGAGTTGGTCCAATAAGCCATTCAGTAATGGGTTACAAGCACACTTAAGAGAGTCAATCGACAAATGAAAACAAGATGGCTGCCATGATAGTGGTGTTAACAATAGATGTTTAGACACCCCCAACATGGCAACGATAACGCAACGTGCAATCGAAGAATAACGACTATTTTTGTTCTATTTGTTCCCTAGCGGTGCTGGAAATGGTGTCTACTACCTCAAATTGAATGGCAAGACCCAAAAGGTGTACTGTCACATGGATGCGATCTGTGGATCTACAGGATGGACACTACTTCTGAAGATGGACGGAAGCAAGGTTATATTGCTAATAGACCCCTTGTATTGCACGTCGGAATGTACCTCAATTTGGAGGGCAAAACAATAGGTTTCAATTCTCAGGAGATTTGAAATTCTTTTGTTTTTTTCTCCAAATTGAGCTGCTTAGCATGACTTCACGTGAAAGGGGTATACAGGTATTTCAAAAAAGGTTGGTGAAGGTTTTGTTGCATGTTGCATGTTGCATGTTGCATGTTGCATGTTGCATGTTGCATGTTGCATGTTGCATGTTGCATGTTGCATGTTGCATGTTGCATGTTGCATGTTGCATGTTGCATGTTGCATGTTGCATGTTGCATGTTGCATGTTGCATGTTGCATGTTGCATGTTGCATGTTGCATGTTGCATGTTGCATGTTGCATGTTGCATGTTGCATGTTGCATGTTGCATGTTGCATGTTGCATGTTGCATGTTGCATGTTGCATGTTGCATGTTGCATGTTGCATGTTGCATGTTGCATGTTGCATGTTGCATGTTGCATGTTGCATGTTGCATGTTGCATGTTGCATGTTGCATGTGTTGCATGTGGTTTACCAAGCTTGAAATGTATTGTACTCATATGTAAATAATGTCAGCACTGAAGAGAATATGCTGGGAAAACCTGCAGACAAAGTCTGGGGAATTTCGAATGGTTGTGACCTTTCGCTGCTTGAATTCACATCACCCATTATACATTTCGGGCTTGGTATGCAAGACACAAGATGCAACAAGCAACAAAACCTTCACCAACCTTTTTTTGAAATAGCTGTATACTGTTCGTTATAGCATCATTTACTATCAAGAGTTTGTAATGGTAGTAAATTCACGCCATCAAAAAATTATGTTCTTATCTATTGCTTCCCATTGGATGCTGCAGGAGTGTCAATCAGCTGATAAAGGTTTTTGAATCTCAGTATCTGCTCAAAATGGTGGGCAAGCATTGAGCACCTTGTGTTATCCAGCAGAAAGAATTATATTGAAAACTTATGATTCATCTGATGAACATTTTGAACGAAACAAAACGAACAGGACATGACGGATTACAAGAAATCATCATCATCCTCATCATTTATTGTTTATTTTATTTATATATTATTACTATTATTATTATTATTATTATTATTATTATTATCATTATTACTATCACTGTTTGTTTATTTTTCTTTATTTATCATTATTATTATTATTATTACTATCATTATTTGTTTATTTTTCTTTATTTATTTATTATTATTATTATCATTATTACTATCATTATTTGTTTATTTTTCTTTATTTATTATTATTATTATTATTATTATTATTATTATTATTATTATTATTATTATTATTATCAACAGCCAACGTTTAAGTACGACTCAACTTACTGGACATCTGATAAAGATTATAACGCGGGAGCCATTTCCCAGGGACTCAACACCAACTCAGAAATGAAACTTCACACATACTCAACCTTCCCCTTCTCGAAGTTGTGCCTTGGAATGAGGGTCGGTGCGTCAACTCACTGGATTCCTGTCTCACACAAAGCATCATCGCTGTACTCTATCATCGCAAGCAAAAAGTATCAAGCAACAAGCGTGGGACGTAATGCCTGGAAGTCACTCGTTTCTGGCAGCTCTCTTCAGAAACATTGCAATAGAGAGGGATTCAATGTTTATCTTTCAATAAAGGTAGGTTAATCCATGAAATGCTCTTATTAATATTTTGAAATATTACTCGAACATTAAGGCCAACCCTGAGGAAAATAGTATTCAAATAGTAGAGTAATTCTATTATATAGTGTGTTTGCTTTTCTTTGTTTCTTTGTTTCTTTGTTTCTTTGTTTCTTTGTTTCTTTGTTTCTTTGTTTCTTTGTTTCTTTGTTTCTTTGTTTCTTTGTTTCTTTGTTTCTTTGTTTCTTTGTTTCTTTGTTTCTTTGTTTCTTTGTTTCTTTGTTTCTTTGTTTCTTTGTTTCTTTGTTTCTTTGTTTCTTTGTTTCTTTGTTTCTTTGTTTCTTTGTTTCTTTGTTTCTTTGTTTCTTTGTTTCTTTGTTTCTTTGTTTCTTTGTTTCTTTGTTTCTTTGTTTCTTTGTTTCTTTGTTTCTTTGTTTCTTTGTTTCTTTGTTTCTTTGTTTCTTTGTTTCTTTGTTTCTTTGTTTCTTTGTTTCTTTGTTTCTTTGTTTCTTTGTTTCTTTGTTTCTTTGTTTCTTTGTTTCTTTGTTTCTTTGTTTCTTTGTTTCTTTGTTTTGTTTGTTCTGTTTTGTGTTTGTTTGTTTGATTATTTTTTGTTGTTTTGTTCTTTTTCTTATAAGTTCCTCTGTTCCATTTTTCTTAAACTGCGGTGTTTGTTTTAATGATTTTTGTTGATGTTACTCTTCTTTCTCTATTTGTTTTACTTTATCAAAAAGCCTAGTGTTAGTCTTCAATATACACGTATTGCAAGTATGCTTGCCATTTGAATGTGTATCTAAAAAATCTTCTCTCAATACTTCCAGGCGAGGATTGGTATCACTTCTAACCAAGAAAACAATTGTGGCAGCCCAGACTCCTACGTTGGCTTTGGTGTAACATCGCACACTGGTTGCGGGCTCAAAAACACCATCACTGTCGGGAACGGTGCAGGCTGTAGCTCTGACAACGGGAATAAGAACATCGCTGCGATGGGTTTCGTTCTTGCTCAGTAATATTGAAGACTAGCTTTCTTAAGACACAACCAAATACGACTATGATAATACTAGAGGGATTAATATGTAAAATTAAGGCTTTTAATTTTGCTATAGGACCCTAGGACCCTAGGACCCTAGGACCCTAGGACCCTAGGACCCTAGGACCCTAGGACCCTAGGACCCTAGGACCCTAGGACCCTAGGACACTAGGACCCTAGGACACTAGGACCCTAGGACCCTAGGACCCTAGGACCCTAGGACCCTAGGACCCTAGGACCCTAGGACCCTAGGACCCTAGGACCCTAGGACCCTAGGACCCTAGGACCCTAGGACCCTAGGACCCTAGGACCCTAGGACCCTAGGACCCTAGGACCCTAGGACCCTAGGACCCTAGGACCCTAGGACCCTAGGACCCTAGGACCCTAGGACCCTAGGACCCTAGGACCCTAGGACCCTAGGACCCTAGGACCCTAGGACCCTAGGACCCTAGGACCCTAGGACCCTAGGACCCTAGGACCCTAGGACCCTAGGACACTAGGACACTAGGACACTAGGACACTAGGACACTAGGACACTAGGACACTAGGTCGGGTATACCTATCCAATGGAATAGATTGCATTTGGAGGTAGTTATATTTTCAATGTAACTTAAGCTGTAATGGGGGCTATCTGCTGTGAGTTAGCAAATAAATGATGACAAAACGAAATGAATTGACTGGTGCTTTTAAAATATCTGTAATCGTATATGATAGGGAAATGTTTTAAACAAGTTTTATGATTTTCATTTTCGATATTTCATTAAGTAACCTTGGGTGTTTTGGGGTTATGGTCTGTGTAACAACATAACGCTGATATTGATTAAGCTATGGTGAGTCATGAGAGATGACTCTCATGTGGAAAGTAGGAGGGATTAATATGTAAAATTAAGGCTTTTAATTTTGCTATAGGACCCTAGGCCAAAAATGGCCAAAAATAACCAAAAAAATATTTTCATCAATTATTCCTACCGGGTAAAACTGTGTGAAAAGGGCCCATTTTTGATTAAAACAATGGGCTATAGTCCATGCTTTTTGTCCAAAAATGGCCAAAAATAACCAAACAAATATTTTCATCAATTATTCCTACCGGGTAAAACTGTGTGAAAAGGGCCCATTTTCGATTAAAACCATGGGCTATAGTCCATGCTTTTTGTTCAAAAATGGCCAAAAATAACCAAAAAAATATTTTCATAAATTATTCCTACCGGGTAAAACTGTTAAAAGGGCCCATTTTTGATTAAAACCATGGGCTATAGTCCATGCTTTTTGTCCAAAAATGGCCAAAAATCACAAAACAAATATTTTCATCAATTATTCCTACCGGGTAAAAATGTTTGAAAATGGCCCATTTTTGATTAAAACCATGGGCTATAGTCCATGCTTTTCGTTAAAAAATAGCCAAAAATAAAAATAAAAATATTTTCATCAATTATTCCTAGCGGGTAAAAATGTTTGAAAATGGCCCATTTTTGATTAAAACCATGGGCTATAGTCCATGCTTTTTGTCCAAGAATGGCCAGAAATAAAAAAAATTCATTTTTGATAAATTGTTCCTACTGGGTAAAAATGTGTGAAAATGTCGCATTTTTGATTAAAACCATGGGCTATAGTCCATGCTTTTTGTCCAAAAATGGCCAGAAATAAAAAAAAATTCATTTTTGATAAATTATTCCTACAGGGTAAAACTGTGTGAAACTGGCCCATTATTGATTAAAACCATAGGCTATAGTCCATGCTTTTTGTCCAAAAATGGCCAAAAATAAAAATAAAAATATTTTTATCAATTATTCCTACCGGGTAAAACTGTGTGAAAATGGCCCATTTTTGATTAAAACCATGGGCTATAGTCCATGCTCTTTCTCCAAAAATGGCCAAAAATAACAAAAAAAATATTTTCATCAATTATTCCTACCGGGTAAAACTGTGTGAAAATGGCCCATTTTTGATTAAAACCATGGGCTATAGTCCATGCTTTTTGTCAAAAAATGGCCAGAAATAACAAAAAAAAAAAAAATTTTCATAAATTATTCGTACTGGGTAAAACTGTGTGAAAATGGCCCATTTTTGATTAAAACCATGAGCTATAGTCCATGCTTTTTGTCCAAAAATGGCCAAAAGTAAAAATGAAAATATTTTTATCAATTATTCCTGCAGGGTAAAAATGTGTGAAAATGTCCCATTTTTGATTAAAACCATGGGCTATAGTCCATGCTTTTTGTTCAAAAATGGCCAAAAGTAAAAATAAAAATATTTTTATCAATTATTCCTACCAGGTAAAAATGTTTGAAAATGGCCCATTTTTGATTAAAACCATGGGCTATAGTCCATGCTTTTTGTTCAAAAATGGCCAGAAATAAAAATAAAAATATTTTCATCAAGTATTCCTACTTGGTAAAAATGTTTGAAAATGGCCCATATTTGATTAAAACCATGGGCTATAGTCCATGCTTTTTGTCCAAAAATGGCCAAAAATAAATAAAAAAATTCATTTTTGATAAATTATTCCTACAGGGTAAAAATGTTTGAAAATGGCCCATATTTGATTAAAACCATGGGCTATAGTCCATGCTTTTTGGCCAAAAATGGCCAGAAATAAAAAAAAATTCATTTTTGATAAATTATTCCTACAGGGTAAAACTGTGTGAAAATGGCCCATTATTGATTAAAACCATAGGCTATAGTCCATGCTTTTTGTCCAAAAATGGCCAAAAATAAAAATAAAAATATTTTTATCAATTATTCCTACCGGGTAAAACTTTGTGAAAATGGCCCATTTTTGATTAAAACCATGGGCTATAGTCCATGCTCTTTCTCCAAAAATGGCCAAAAATAACAAAAAAAATACTTTCATCAATTATTCCTACCGGGTAAAACTGTGTGAAAATGGCCCATTTTTGATTAAAACCATGGGCTATAGTCCATGCTTTTTGTCAAAAAATGGCCAGAAATAACAAAAAAAAAAAATTTTCATAAATTATTCGTACTGGATAAAACTGTGTGAAAATGGCCCATTTTTGATTAAAACCATGAGCTATAGTCCATGCTTTTTGTCCAAAAATGGCCAAAAGTAAAAATAAAAATATTTTTATCAATTATTCCTACAGGGTAAAAATGTGTGAAAATGTCCCATTTTTGATTAAAACCATGGGCTATAGTCCATGCTTTTTGTTCAAAAATGGCCAAAAGTAAAAATAAAAATATTTTTATCAATTATTCCTACCAGGTAAAAATGTTTGAAAATGGCCCATTTTTGATTAAAACCATGGGCTATAGTCCATGCTTTTTGTTCAAAAATGGCCAGAAATAAAAATAAAAATATTTTTATCAATTATTCCTACCAGGTAAAAATGTTTGAAAATGGCCCATTTTTGATTAAAACCATGGGCTATAGTCCATGCTTTTTGTCCAAAAATGGCCAAAAATAAAAATAAAAATATTTTTATCAATTATTCCTACTGGGTAAAAATATGTGAAAATGTCCCATTTTTGATTAAAACCATGGGCTATAGTCCATGCTTTTTGGCCAAAAATGGCCAGAAATAAAAAAAAATTCATTTTTGATAAATTATTCCTACAGGGTAAAACTGTTTGAAAATGGCCCATTATTGATTAAAACCATAGGCTATAGTCCATGCTTTTTGTCCAAAAATGGCCAAAAATAAAAATAAAAATATTTTTATCAATTATTCCTACCGGGTAAAACTGTGTGAAAATGGCTCATTTTTGATTAAAACCATGTGCTATAGTCCATGCTCTTTCTCCAAAAATGGCCAAAAATAACAAAAAAAATATTTTCATCAATTATTCCTACCGGGTAAAACTGTGTGAAAATGGCCCATTTTTGATTAAAACCATGGGCTATAGTCCATGCTTTTTGTCAAAAAAAGGCCAAAAATAAAAATAAAAATATTTTTATCAATTATTCCTACTGGGTAAAAATATGTGAAAATGTCCCATTTTTGATTAAAACCATGGGCTATAGTCCATGCTTTTTGTCCAAAAATGGCCAAAAATAAAAATAAAAATATTTTTATCAATTATTCCTACTGGGTAAAAATATGTGAAAATGTCCCATTTTTGATTAAAACCATGGGCTATAGTCCATGCTTTTTGGCCAAAAATGGCCAGAAATAAAAAAAAATTCATTTTTGATAAATTATTCCTACAGGGTAAAACTGTTTGAAAATGGCCCATTATTGATTAAAACCATAGGCTATAGTCCATGCTTTTTGTCCAAAAATGGCCAAAAATAAAAATAAAAATATTTTTATCAATTATTCCTACCGGGTAAAACTGTGTGAAAATGGCCCATTTTTGATTAAAACCATTTGCTATAGTCCATGCTCTTTCTCCAAAAATGGCCAAAAATAACAAAAAAAATATTTTCATCAATTATTCCTACCGGGTAAAACTGTGTGAAAATGGCCCATTTTTGATTAAAACCATGGGCTATAGTCCATGCTTTTTGTCAAAAAAAGGCCAAAAATAAAAATAAAAATATTTTTATCAATTATTCCTACTGGGTAAAAATATGTGAAAATGTCCCATTTTTGATTAAAACCATGGGCTATAGTCCATGCTTTTTGTCCAAAAATGGCCAAAAATAAAAATAAGAATATTTTTATCAATTATTCCTACCGGGTAAAACTGTGTGAAAATGGCCCATTTTTGATTAAAACCATGGGCTATAGTCCATGCTCTTTCTCCAAAAATGGCCAAAAATAACAAAAAATTCATTTTTGATAAATTATTCCTACAGGGTAAAACTGTTTGAAAATGGCCCATTATTGATTAAAACCATAGGCTATAGTCCATGCTTTTTGTCCAAAAATGGCCAAAAATAAAAATAAAAATATTTTTATCAATTATTCCTACCGGGTAAAACTGTGTGAAAATGGCCCATTTTTGATTAAAACCATGGGCTATAGTCCATGCTTTTTGTCAAAAAAAGGCCAAAAATAAAAATAAAAATATTTTTATCAATTATTCCTACTGGGTAAAAATATGTGAAAATGTCCCATTTTTGATTAAAACCATGGGCTATAGTCCATGCTTTTTGTCCAAAAATGGCCAAAAATAAAAATAAGAATATTTTTATCAATTATTCCTACCGGGTAAAACTGTGTGAAAATGGCCCATTTTTGATTAAAACCATGGGCTATAGTCCATGCTCTTTCTCCAAAAATGGCCAAAAATAACAAAAAAAATATTTTCATCAATTATTCCTACCAGGTAAAACTGTGTGAAAATGGCCCATTTTTGATTAAAACCATGGGCTATAGTCCATGCTTTTTGTCAAAAAATGGCCAAAAATAAAAATAAAAATATGTTTATCAATTATTCCTACTGGGTAAAAATATGTGAAAATGTCCCATTTTTGATTAAAACCATGGGCTATAGTCCATGCTTTTGCTTCAAAAATGGCCAGAAATAAAAATAAAAATATTTTTATCAATTATTCCTACCGGGTAAAACTTTTTTTTATTTTTGGCCATTTTTGGACAAAAAGCATGGACTATAGCCCATGGTTTTAATCAAAAATGGGCCATTTTCAAACATTTTTACCTGGTAGGAATAATTGATAAAAATATTTTTATTTTTACTTTTGGCCATTTTTGAACAAAAAGCATGGACTATAGCCCATGGATTTAATCAAAAATAGGCCCTTTTCACACAGTTTTAACCGGTAGGAATAATTCATGAAAATATTATTTTTTTTTTTTTTGGCCATTTTTGGACAAAAAGCATGGACTATAGCCTATGGTTTTAATCAATAATGGGCCATTTTCACACAGTTTTACCCTGTAGGAATAATTGATGAAAATATTTTTTTGGTTATTTTTGGCCATTTTTGGACAAAAAGCATGGACTATAGCCCATGGTTTTAATCAAAAATGGGCCATTTTCACACATTCTTACCCAGTAGAAATAATTTATAAAAAAAATTTTTTTTGTTATTTCTTGCCATTTTGGACACAAAACATGGACTACAGCCCATGGTTTTAATCAAAAATGGGCCATTTTCAAACATTTTTACCCTGTAGGAATAATTTATCATAAATGATTTTTTTTTTTTTTTTTTTTTATTTCTGGCCATTTTTGGAAAAAAAGCATGGACTATAGCCCATGGTTTTAATCAAAAATGGGCCATTTTCAAACATTTTTTGCGAGTAGGAATAATTTATGAAAAATGAGTTTTTTTAATTTCTTGCCATTTTTGGACAAAAAGCATGGACAATAGCCCATGGTTTTAATCAAAAATGGCCCTGCATTTTCAAACATTTTTACCCAGTACGAATAATTCATGAATTTTTTGTTGTTGTTATTTTTGGCCATTTTTTGACAAAAAGCATGGACTATAGCCCACGGTTTTAATCAAAAATGGGCCGTTTTCACACAGTTTTACCCGGTAGGAATAATTGATGAAATTATTATTATTATTATTTTTTTTTTTTGGCCATTTTTGGACAAAAAGCATGGACTATAGCCTATGGTTTTAATCAAAAATGGGCCATTTTCAAACTTTTTACCCTGTAGGAATAATTCATGAAAAATGAATTTTTTTTTTATTTTGGCTATTTTTGGACAAAAAGCATGGACAATATCCCATGGTTTTAATCAAAAATGGGCCATTTTCAAACATTTTTACCCTGTAGGAATAATTTATGAAAAATGAATTTTTTTTTCTTTTTGGCTATTTTTGGACAAAAAGCATGGACAATAGCCCATGGTTTTAATCAAAAATGGCCCATTTTCAAACATTTTTACCCAGTACGAATAATTTATGAAATTTTTTTTTTTTGTTATTTCTGGCCATTTTTTGACAAAAAGCATGGACTATAGCCCGTGGTTTTAATCAAAAATGGGCCGTTTTCACACAGTTTTACCCGGTAGGAATAATTGATGAAAATATTTTTTTTGTTATTTTTGGCCATTTTTGGAGAAAGAGCATGGACTATAGCCCTTGGTTTTAATCAAAAATGGGCCATTTTCACACAGTTTTACCCGGTAGGAATAATTGATAAAAATATTTTTATTTTTATTTTTGGCCAATTTTGGAGAAAAAGCATGGACTATAGCCCATTGTTTTAATCAAAAATGGGCCATTTTCAAACATTTTTACCCTGTAGGAATAATTCATGAAAAATGAAATTTTTTTTTATTTTGGCTATTTTTGGACAAAAAGCATGGACAATAGCCCATGGTTTTAATCAAAAATGGGCCATTTTCAAACATTTTTACCCGGTAGGAATAATTTATGAAAATATTTTTTTTGTTATTTTTGGCCATTTTTGGAGAAAGAGCATGGACTATAGCCCATGGTTTTAATCAAAAATGGGCCATTTTCACACAGTTTTACCCAGTAGGAATAATTGATAAAAATATTTTTATTTTTATTTTTGGCCATTTTTGGAGAAAAAGCATGGACTATAGCCCATTGTTTTAATCAAAAATGGGCCATTTTCAAACATTTTTACCCTGTAGGAATAATTCATGAAAAATGAAATTTTTTTTTATTTTGGCTATTTTTGGACAAAAAGCATGGACAATAGCCCATGGTTTTAATCAAAAATGGGCCATTTTCAAACATGTTTACCCGGTAGGAATAATTTATGAAAATATTTTTTTATTTATTTTTGGCCATTTTTGGAGAAAGAGCATGGACTATAGCCCATGGTTTTAATCAAAAATGGGCCATTTTCACACAGTTTTACCCAGTAGGAATAATTGATAAAAATATTTTTATTTTTATTTTTGGCCATTTTTGGAGAAAAAGCATGGACCATAGCCCATTGTTTTAATCAAAAATGGGCCATTTTCAAACATTTTTACCCTGTAGGAATAATTCATGAAAAATGAAATTTTTTTTTATTTTGGCTATTTTTGGACAAAAAGCATGGACTATAGCCCATGGTTTTAATCAAAAATGGGCCATTTTCACACAGTTTTACCCGGTAGGAATAATTGATAAAAATATTTTTATTTTTATTTTTGGCCAATTTTGGAGAAAAAGCATGGACTATAGCCCATTGTTTTAATCAAAAATGGGCCATTTTCAAACATTTTTACCCTGTAGGAATAATTCATGAAAAATGAAATTTTTTTTTATTTTGGCTATTTTTGGACAAAAAGCATGGACAATAGCCCATGGTTTTAATCAAAAATGGGCCATTTTCAAACATGTTTACCCGGTAGGAATAATTTATGAAAATATTTTTTTATTTATTTTTGGCCATTTTTGGAGAAAGAGCATGGACTATAGCCCATGGTTTTAATCAAAAATGGGCCATTTTCACACAGTTTTACCCAGTAGGAATAATTGATAAAAATATTTTTATTTTTATTTTTGGCCATTTTTGGAGAAAAAGCATGGACCATAGCCCATTGTTTTAATCAAAAATGGGCCATTTTCAAACATTTTTACCCTGTAGGAATAATTTATGAAAAATGAATTTTTTTTAATTTTTGGCTATTTTTGGACAAAAAGCATGGACAATAGCCCATGGTTTTAATCAAAAATGGCCCATTTTCAAACAGTTTTACCCTGTAGGAATTATTTATGAAGAATGAATTTTTTTTTTTTTCTGGCCATTTTTGGACAAAAAGCATGGACTATAGCCCATGGTTTTAATCAAAAATGCCCCATTTTCACTTATTTTTACCCAGTAGAATTAATTTATAAATTTTTTTTTTTAATTTTTGGTCATTTTTGGACAAAAAGCATGGACAATACCCATAGTTTTAATCAAAAATGGACCATTTTCAAACATTTTTACCCTGTAGGAATAATTGATGAAAATATTTTTTTTGTTATTTTTGGCCATTTTTGGAGAAAGAGCATGGACTATAGCCCATGGTTTTAATCAAAAATGGGCCATTTTCACACAGTTTTACCCAGTAGGAATAATTGATAAAAATATTTTTATTTTTATTTTTGGCCATTTTTGGAGAAAAAGCATGGACTATAGCCCATTGTTTTAATCAAAAATGGGCCATTTTCAAACATTTTTACCCTGTAGGAATAATTCATGAAAAATGAAATTTTTTTTTATTTTGGCTATTTTTGGACAAAAAGCATGGACAATAGCCCATGGTTTTAATCAAAAATGGGCCATTTTCAAACATGTTTACCCGGTAGGAATAATTTATGAAAATATTTTTTTATTTATTTTTGGCCATTTTTGGAGAAAGAGCATGGACTATAGCCCATGGTTTTAATCAAAAATGGGCCATTTTCACACAGTTTTACCCAGTAGGAATAATTGATAAAAATATTTTTATTTTTATTTTTGGCCATTTTTGGAGAGAAAGCATGGACCATAGCCCATTGTTTTAATCAAAAATGGGCCATTTTCAAACATTTTTACCCTGTAGGAATAATTCATGAAAAATGAAATTTTTTTTTATTTTGGCTATTTTTGGACAAAAAGCATGGACAATAGCCCATGGTTTTAATCAAAAATGGGCCATTTTCAAACATTTTTACCCGGTAGGAATAATTTATGAAAATATTTTTCATATTTTTCAAATATTTTTCATATTTTTCAAATGGGCCATTTTCAAACATTTTTACCCTGTAGGAATAATTTATGAAAAATGAATTTTTTTTAATTTTTGGCTATTTTTGGACAAAAAGCATGGACAATAGCCCATGGTTTTAATCAAAAATGGCCCATTTTCAAACAGTTTTACCCTGTAGGAATTATTTATGAAGAATGAATTTTTTTTTTTTTCTGGCCATTTTTGGACAAAAAGCATGGACTATAGCCCATGGTTTTAATCAAAAATGCCCCATTTTCACTTATTTTTACCCAGTAGAATTAATTTATAAATTTTTTTTTTTTAATTTTTGGTCATTTTTGGACAAAAAGCATGGACAATACCCATAGTTTTAATCAAAAATGGACCATTTTCAAACATTTTTACCCTGTAGGAATAATTGATGAAAATATTTTTTTTGTTATTTTTGGCCATTTTTGGAGAAAGAGCATGGACTATAGCCCATGGTTTTAATCAAAAATGGGCCATTTTCACACAGTTTTACCCAGTAGGAATAATTGATAAAAATATTTTTATTTTTATTTTTGGCCATTTTTGGAGAAAAAGCATGGACTATAGCCCATTGTTTTAATCAAAAATGGGCCATTTTCAAACATTTTTACCCTGTAGGAATAATTCATGAAAAATGAAATTTTTTTTTATTTTGGCTATTTTTGGACAAAAAGCATGGACAATAGCCCATGGTTTTAATCAAAAATGGGCCATTTTCAAACATGTTTACCCGGTAGGAATAATTTATGAAAATATTTTTTTATTTATTTTTGGCCATTTTTGGAGAAAGAGCATGGACTATAGCCCATGGTTTTAATCAAAAATGGGCCATTTTCACACAGTTTTACCCAGTAGGAATAATTGATAAAAATATTTTTATTTTTATTTTTGGCCATTTTTGGAGAAAAAGCATGGACCATAGCCCATTGTTTTAATCAAAAATGGGCCATTTTCAAACATTTTTACCCTGTAGGAATAATTCATGAAAAATGAAATTTTTTTTTATTTTGGCTATTTTTGGACAAAAAGCATGGACAATAGCCCATGGTTTTAATCAAAAATGGGCCATTTTCAAACATTTTTACCCGGTAGGAATAATTTATGAAAATATTTTTCATATTTTTGAAATATTTTTCATATTTTTCAAATGGGCCAGTTTCAAACATTTTTACCCTGTAGGAATAATTTATGAAAAATGAATTTTTTTTAATTTTTGGCTATTTTTGGACAAAAAGCATGGACAATAGCCCATGGTTTTAATCAAAAATGGCCCATTTTCAAACAGTTTTACCCTGTAGGAATAATTTATGAAGAATGAATTTTTTTTTTTTCTGGCCATTTTTGGACAAAAAGCATGGACTATAGCCCATGGTTTTAATCAAAAATGCCCCATTTTCACTTATTTTTACCCAGTAGAATTAATTTATAAATTTTTTTTTTTAATTTTTGGTCATTTTTGGACAAAAAGCATGGACAATACCCATAGTTTTAATCAAAAATGGACCATTTTCAAACATTTTTACCCTGTAGGAATAATTGATGAAAATATTTTTTTTGTTATTTTTGGCCATTTTTGGAGAAAAAGCATGGACAATAGCTCATGGTTTTAATCAAAAATGGGCCATTTCCAAACATTTTTACCCGGTAGGAATAATTGATGAAATTATTATTATTATTATTATTTTTTGGCCATTTTTGGACAAAAAGCATGGACTATAGCCCATGGTTTTAATCAAAAATGGGCCATTTTCAAACATTTTTATCCGGTAGGAATAATTGATTAAATTATTATTATTATTTATTTTTTTTTTGGCCATTTTTGGACAAAAAGCATGGACTATAGCCTATGGTTTTAATCAAAAATGGGCCATTTTCAAACATTTTTACCTGGTAGGAATAATTTATGAAATTATTATTTATTATTTTTTTTTTTGGCCATTTTTGGACAAAAAGCATGGACTATAGCCTATGGTTTTAATCAAAAATGGGCCATTTTCAAACATTTTTACCCGGTAGGAATAATTGATGAAAAATGATTTTTTTTTTATTTTTGGCCATTTTTGGACAAAAAGCATGGACTTTAGCTCATGGTTTTAATCAAAAATGGGACATTTTCAAACATTTTTTCCAAGTAGCAATAATTTATGAAAAATGATTTTTTTAAATTTCTGGCCCTTTTTGGACAAAAAGCATGGACAATAGCCCATGGTTTTAATCAAAAATGCCCCATTTTCACTTATTTTTACCCAGTAGAATTAATTTATAAAATTTTTTATTTTTTATTTTTTGTCATTTTTGGAAAAAAAGCATGGACTATAGCCCATGGTTTTAATCAAAAATGGGCCATTTTCAAACACTTTTACCTGGTAGGAATAATTTATGAAAAATGGATTTTTTTAAATTTTTGGTCATTTTTGGACAAAAAGCATGGACAATATTCCATGATTTTGATGAAAAATGGGCAAATTTCACACATTTTTACCCGGTAGGAATAATTTGATGAAAAATGGAATATTTTTTATATTTGATAATTGTTGCACAAAAAGGATGGATTATATAGCCTGTTGTTTAGATCAAAAATGGGCCATTTTCACTTGTTTTTACTAGGTATGAATTATTCATGGCAATGCATTATTGTTACATTTTTGGCTTTTTTTGGACAAAAAGCATGGACTATAGTTTATGGTTTTGATCAAAAATGGCAGTTTTCAAACATTTTGATCAGGGATAAATTATTCTGTGAAAATGGAAATTGTTTTATTTTTGGCCCATAAAGCAGTGACTAAATCCTATAAATTTGAAAAAAAAATATGCCATTTGAAAACATTTGTATAGTGACGTTTTATCTGTTCAGTGTGCAATAAAAAAAAACATTGACATTTTATATATATATATATATATATATACATTATATATTATAATTAAAGGCTTTGATTCTTTTTGTATTCATCTAACAGTTTGTCCATTTAAACCTTTATAAAAATTCTAACTTGGTTTTGATATTATTAAACAGGCCTAGTAAATGAGCAAAACAGAAATCAGCAAAAACAGTGTTTTCCGCAGTCCTATTCAGCCACAAGTTCGAGTTTTGTATTCTCGGGATGATTCATGTGTCAATTTGGGGTCGGTTATGCGGCGGGGATCCCGGATCAGTTATGCAAAGGGGATCTCTTAAACTAGATAGCTTCTCTCTAAATAAGAGGCCGCCCCACATGCGCTACAGAGGCCAAAGAAAACCTGTCCAAAAAAAACTATTTCAACAATTATAGCAATAATCGATTGATTTAACATCAAAAGCAAAGTTTTGATTATATGAATTTTTATTGAAGTTCACAGTTTACTTGAATTTAACTTTCTATGGTATTGAGCATAAAGTTTCGAAGCTAGCTTCTAAATTTGAAGGCTAAATTTTCAGGGCAAGAAATATGGATTTTTTTCTTGGTTCTAGACTGAGGTACTACTATCGTGTACTATTGCCAAACGCTTTGCCCTGTTAATTTGCCCAAAAATTCCACAGAAGCTTCTACTACTGAGCAAAAATATACCCAAACCCATAGATACTCCTGTCCCCATTATCAGGACTGCACCGTGCTTCATTCCCAGCACTATTTCCGCTCTTCTCACCACAGCTACCACCACCAGTGCCAAACCCGATACGAGAATCTGGATGGGTACATTCATTCTCTTGGTTTGCGATGATGCCAATCCTTGCCTTAGAATGTCGGTTATGTCCGACTACGTTGAAACCCTCGCGGTTGCAATGGCGTTGAAGGGAGGAGTTGGGTATCAGGTTCTTCCATGCATGGCGTCCGACATGGAATGCCCTGTACCCTCCGGGAGCGATCAAATCGTATAGGGAGCTCCCGCGGTAGTTTACCGTCAGCCAGCGAGTGCCACCAGTGTTCATTCCTAAACAGAGCCTTTGGAATGGATAAGTCCAGTAGGTATCTAACTTGGTTTCTTGATGTCCGAGACCACTTTCTGCCCCGCTGGGGTTGTAAGCGACTTTGTTTCTCCAGTAGCTGGAATCGTAGTTAAAAACTCTCTACGAAACAACAACAAGATGAAATACGGCCCAAAACTAAATATGTGGACGCACACTTCAATTCGAACTTATTGCACACTTTATTTATGATGAATTTCTTTTCCTGGTTTGCTCAGTCATAAAAGTTCAATTTATCTTCAAGATGGTTTGTCATTCAAGGACAAGGACAAGGACAAGGACAAGGACAAGGACAAGGACAAGGACAAGGACAAGGACAAGGACAAGGACAAGGACAAGGACAAGGACAAGGACAAGGACAAGGACAAGGACAAGGACAAGGACAAGGACAAGGACAAGGACAAGGACAAGGACAAGGACAAGGACAAGGACAAGGACAAGGACAAGGACAAGGACAAGGACAAGGACAAAAAAGTAGTTGGTACTTCAACTTATCTCAGCTGTTATTGGCCTTACCGATCGTCCATTGATCTTCATAATCATAGCCCATCCTCTTGATCCACAGATGTGACCCATGTAACAATACGTCTTGGATACTCGGCTTCCTTTTTTAAGGTAGTAATATCCATCTCTTGCACCACTTTAAGGGAACAAATCATCTCGACATTAGCACAAAATGCAGAATAAAGAGGCAACATTAAGCCAACAGCTTTATGGCATTTTTATGATGTTCTATTCTTAATTTATTATTAATATCAGAGTGAGACTGCATGTTAACATCAAATGTGGGGTGACTGAACTTCCTAATCATAATTTATCACAGTGAAAGTGCGTGTAAAGACTTTATGGGGCCGTTGCCGCAATCAGTCCTCTTTTATGCGCGCTACCGTTCACGGGTCTTCACCGGTGTACGTGATCAAGTCCTGAACAGAAATTTTTCGGAGAACCCGGAATAACCCTCGAAGCACAGGAGAGAACCAACAAACAACTCTACTCAAACTCGGGTCCCCTTGGTGAGAAGGAAGCGCTCTCACTGCTACGTCATTTACATACGAACAAGTTGAATAAAATATTATCTAATATATATAGTACGGAATTCAAACGCTGTCCGTCACAGTGCACGAGATTACCAAAACCCTTGTATGTCTTCTTTGCGCCCCCCTAATTTTCTTCCCAGAAATATAAAGACTACCACAGTAAACATGCAATGAATGAGTAAAATGTTATAAGAATACCTTCGCATTGATACGATATGTTTACACGAAGAGCCAGGATTTTTTTCAGTCCCAATTTCGGGTGGAGGAGTGGGAGCAGGGGTTGGAGCAGGAGTTGGTTTTTCAGTAGGTTGAATTGCAGAGCCACCAACATCCACGTATTTTTCTCCGTCACAGATTTGGAGTTTCTTGTTATGGTAGCGCAGTGTTCCTTCGTTTTTCGTACTGCAGCTACAGCTGTGTTTTGGTGCACGGTAGACAAACAGTTGGTCTTCTTCTGTGCTACAGTAGAGATTGTTACTCATCTGTTCGGCAACAGTGAGGGACACCATCAAGGATAGTAACAGAACACCAAACATGATTCTATAGCGAAAATGAAAATATATATGTAAGGAAAAATAATCTTCAACTCATTTAACTTAAGCCTGGTTTCCAGTTTTAAAAGTCATTTCTTTTTTCTTTTTTTCTTTTTCCTTTTTCCTATATTTTTTTTTGCCTTTTTCCTTACCACTCTTTTACTTTACTTTACTTTGCTTTTCTTTTCTTTTACTTTTCTTTATTTTTTTTCTTTCCTTTCTCTTTCAGTTTTGGCATAATATCTATCTCTCCCTTCTAAGGATTCTTACCTGTTCTGAAGCTTTTTTGCTATTAGCAATGCCTTTTCGCCTAAAGCACGTATAGTGGTCAGCTCGGTTGACCACAGTTAATATTTGCACCACGTTTTAGGATTATATATACACTAATACCTCTGCTATCTTTTCTAATTACCGCTTTCTAATTAAGGTAAAGACAATACTATCTTGTGATTAGTTTTGGTTGTTAAAGGTTATTTCAATAAGATTCGTTCTGTAGTTTGAATAGATCTAAAATACCGAATCGGACCTCATCAACTGTGTTGTTATGAGTTTTCTTATGTGCCACCGCACATTGGAAAATAAATTGATCTTCGCAGAGGGTGCCCGTGAATCACGACAGGGAATCAACAAACACTGTTAGTACTCACATATGACGGCGGGTCAGAAGATAAATCCCAATTTCGGATTTTTTTCAGCCGGCTATTCCAAACATGACTAACAAGTAGTTCTATTGTATATACAAATTCGTTCAGTATTGTCTTGTTTGTTGTATTGCTTTATTAATAAAGTGGCTGAACCAGTGAAAAGCGTAAAATGATAACTGAATAACACTGTTATTCTGAGCAACATTATTATTATTATTATTATTATTATTATTATTATTATTATTATTATTCATCCATCCATCCATCCATCCATCCATCCATCCATCCATCCCTCCCTCCCTCCATCCAACCATCCATCCGTCCATCCGTCCATCCATCCATCCATCCATCCATCCATCCATCCATCCATCCATCCATCCATCCATCCATCCATCCATCCATCCATCCATCCATCCATCCATCCATCCATCCATCCATCCATCCATCCATCCCTCCATCCATCCCCCCATCCAACCACCCATCCGTCCATCCGATCCAACCATCCATCCGTCCATTACCCCATCCGATCCATAGCACATATTATACTAAATTGCACTAATGAAATAATAGAAATAAATAGACATATTCAATACTATTTAGGACAAGAATACTAAGTACTGTTTTAGATTAAGTGTGATACATACTCCAACTTATGTGTGAATACTATTTTTTGTTCCTCTCTGTAGTATTTTTGATGCTGTCGTTGTTATTATTGTTGTCATGAGAACAGAAAATCACCCAAGGCATTTTGATTAACAAAAAAGTATCCCACCAAGAAATTTTATTAGGCTGTTTATGAATCGCAAATATAATTGAAAATATGTTTTTTCTTAATAATCTAACGTAAATATTGACTAGAAAACAAAACAAAACTCAGTAGCATTTTCACCCGTTCACTCATTTCTTTCATTTTCCAAGGACCGTGTTTACGAAAGCCGAAATTTATGCTCTCAACACAAGAACATGCCAGTGATTTGCCATGCCACTTTTTAAAATATCTAGATTAGAGAGTAAGTCATGGTAAAATATTGTCATACTCACTTGACCAATCAGCAATCATTTCCTTCTTTCTTTTTCATTCTTTCTTTCTCTCCTTCTTCTTTTTAACTCCGGAAATTCGGAATTTTCTAACTTCCACTAGAAAACGTGAGTTGTGTAAGTATTTACGGGATATCCACAGCCTGCTAATAGTTGAAATAGCAAATCAGCAATGAAAAGGCCGGATTGGTGTGAGTTTCTGCCATGTTTTTTTATGGAATAAAACAGACATTAGGATAGAACCAAAATAACTGAAAAACTGAAGACGTTAATTCGAGTCCCACCAAGGACATATGATTTTTTTTCTTAAGGCTCGTCGTGGATAATATTTATCTGGATTATCTCTGATTCTAAATTATTAGGATAAAACCCTTTACGTGTAATCCTTCTTATAATTGATAATGATTTGACAAAAGAGTGAAAGAAGAGGGTCGAATCAAGCCTGAATGTACAATATTTTGCCCTTCCGCTATAAAATTCTTTGTAATTTTTTTGAATAACAGCGACCGAAAATACTTAAGGGAGTACTTATTAGTAAATTGAGAAAACATGTCACAAAAGATTTCCCAACCATTTTCTAAGATTACGTATTTTTAAGCACTAGTCAATTCATCTCGTTTTGCCATCATTTATTTTACTAGCTGACTAACTCACAGCAGAGAGTCGCCATTACAGCTTAAGTTACATTAAAAATGTATCTTTAACTAAAATGCAGTCTATTCCACTGGATACTACCGAAATTCTGTCCAGCGACTAAGTCGAGGATGGCGGCTTGTCGAAGGAATCCAGAGGAGCATCATTCTATGGCTGAGCGAGGATGTACCCAAAGCTCTTGATGCTCTTATCTCCGTTGTCAGACTTGCATCGTGCTTCGTTTCCTGCCGCGTTATTGGGGCTTTGTCCACAGCGGGTTCCACTAGTTCCAAAACCAAGGCGCGAGTCTGGAGAAACACAGTTATTCTCTTGATTGTTCACTATTCCGATCCTAGCTCGTGACTCGACGTCAACGTTAAATCCTTCGCGGTTACAGTAAGGTTGCAGAGAAGATCCGCTAATCAGGCTCTTCCAGGCGGCACGCCCGCTATGGGTCGCCCTATACTTGTTATCAGCAATCACAGCATACAAGGACTTTGCACGGTAATTCAATGTCATCCATCTAGTCTTACCAGCCGTCTTCATACCCAGGCATAGCTTACTGAAGGGAGTGCGCCAATAGGTACCAAGCTTGACTTCGGTGTTGTCAAGACCTTTGCTAGCACCAGCCACGTTGTAAGTTTCTTTGTTGGTCCAGTATTTGGATTTGAAATTGAACGTGCTCTGTTGATAAAGAAGATCGAGAGATTGTTGGATAAAATGTTTTACGTCACGTTTTACGTTTTACGTTACGTTACCCTTGGAGCTAGCTAGCCTCCTACGCAGATGTTCTTAGGGTCGTCACGTGCATGATGTCACGCAAAGAAAAGTTGCGTGACCCTACTATGAATGTGTGCGTATGAGGATAGCTAGCTGCAAGGGTAACGTAAGACATTGGATGGATGAATGAAAATAATTGTAAGCATCCCACAAAATCTGAGGTCATATCCGGGATATTTTCCGATTAGCATCTAGTTACCAGGCGACTTTGATGAATTTTCATCTCCCGGTCACGCAAAATTTACAGCAAACTCGCTAAAGTTCTTAGATTCATACAGACGTTATGTTAACTATAAACACTCAAGAAAAATTCGTACATCGGGAAATAAACGTTTATTAGTCAAAGTTTCTTTACTTACATTTGCCTTCTCCGTAATAATAAAATGTCTATCATGCGATATTTTTCAGGTGAATTCATGGTAAAAATGGCCACTCAATGTATGTAATATGCCAGAGTAAGCAGTAAATTGTCTCCTTGTGATACTCCATTGCCCATAGAAAAACATTGTGCGTCGGGATCGATTTTCCTCTGTTTGTATTGCTCTTTGAAATACACATCTTGTTTTTGTATTTACAAACATCTAACAGTAGATATTTTGGGGTGTCTTGTATGCCATGATTTTACGCAAATAGCGAGAAACTGAGAAACGTTTGCGAGCGTTTTCTCAGTAAACCACAGCTAATCTTGCAGCCGTTTTAAAAGCTATTGCAGCCCAGCCTCCTTTTCCATAGAAACCGAGGTTTTTGATCACAGGCTTCAGTTTATAAATGGCCGTTTATTTTGAGCCGAATTCGAAAAGAAACTCGAGGCGGAAAAACAAATGGCCACGCGGAAACTGGGTATTAAAATGTGTTTTCTTTTGCAGATCTTTTAAAAATGTTCTCCAAATAGTCTTGGTCAGCAAATAAACGTGGTAATAGCGGAGGTCCCGCAGAGCACCCGCATACTTTAGAAAAAATGGTAATCCATCGAGTTGATTTTTCATGGCTTGATTATGTTATTATATTGTCCATGCACAGAAAAAATCGCAATAAGGTAGTCAAAGATGGATCAAGAAGTATTTTTTCTTATTTTTGCAATGCCAAAATAAGTGCAATCACTATTTATGGGAGCAAAGAGTCAAACGCGGTCATGACCACATCGCCAGAAATTGCGAACCATTTTGGGCGAAGCTTATTCAAGGCGGGCACAAACGACCTGAAAAGTGCTCATGATGAAATTTCTGTTTTGCATCAAATATCATTCCTCTTCTTCTAAGGACTCTAAAACTGAAAACGGTTTTCATTTTGGGTGATGGAAACTTGAGTTATGGCGATTTTAACCTCCTAAATCTTTCCCGCGAAAACTTTTCGGGTAAAAAAAATTAATAAAACGTTTGGAAAAACATTTCGCTTGGTACATTTTTTTCATTTCAAAACATTTCTCTCTAACTTTAATGCGAATGAGATGATATAAGAATGCTGGAAAATCGTATCGTTTTAGAATTTTGATTTTTGCACTTAGAGGGCTATAAATTGAGGTTGAAAAAGTGAGTAAATAACCGCTACGTCATTATGACGTCACAAATATGTTATGCAGCCACTTTCTGGGATATCGATGATTTTATAAGCTAAACTTACTGAAAATCGACTATTGAATGATATGGTGTTAGAATTTCTGTAATTGATAATAAATAATAATATTTTTTATTTTTCTGTGACGTCACATTAGATGACGTCATCAAAATCATAAAATCCCTCATATCTCTATTTCAAGTTACAAAAATTGATGAAAATTTCGATAACGTGTTTTACATCTCACAGGTTTATAAATACATCCTTAAATCGTATCAACCGGTAAAAATGACTTTTTTCGACTTCTGTAACATTTTATTATGACGTCACAATGACGTGAAAATATTCCAAAAAAATTTCAAAAATTTTTCCTACCTCAAATTATTCATCATTTTTACCCTGTCAATCAAGCAATTGTGTAGATTCGATTGTGATTGGGCTATTGTGAATGTGACAATTGAATGTTTACCTTTCCGGAACGTCGGTTGTGAAAATAATGGCGTCTCGACAAGAAAAAGTGTTTTATTTGGCATTAAATAGCACTTCCACAGTTGATATTTTACCCAAGATTTTAAACAAGATTGAATAAATGGAATAAACAACTTTTAGAAGAGTTCAGGGTGAAATCTTGTACTCCAAAGTCAAGTTACATCTCAAGATGGAGGCAGAAATTGAAGCCCTGTTAATGCTAAACTTCACCTCGTAAAACCGAGACGAAAATTTAATTCTTTCTTCTGAAATTTTGTGAAATGCTTAAGACATACTTCCTCAATCGATTGAAAGTTCGGGAAGGAAAAAGTGTTTGACTATTTTGAGCTGAGAGCCGAAGATGTGAGACCAGGTT
This sequence comes from Anthopleura sola, assembly GCA_023349425.1. Classification (NCBI taxonomy): domain Eukaryota; kingdom Metazoa; phylum Cnidaria; class Anthozoa; order Actiniaria; family Actiniidae; genus Anthopleura; species Anthopleura sola. The sequence goes on along the minus strand of JALHLI010000004.1, from coordinate 11,376,711 downwards.
CAGGTATTCTTATGATAATCCACTTTAGTATAAATACAAAGGTGATTATACAAAATCGCGCGCTCTGATTGGTTTTCTATCTCGGATTATCAGCCGATAATCACCTTTTCGGACAAAATGGCTGTCGCGCTTTTAAAATATAAAATATTTTCACTTTCAATGTTGTTTCCTTCTTTCTTTTTTGAAAAAAATCACCTTTTTATTTATACTAAAACAATTATTCACCTCAAGCTCAGTGATTATCGATGAATATTTATCGATAATCACTTCGCCTTCACACCTGGGTCTTTCTTGGTGTTGCAGGAAGTTTCGTATAGCTGGGTTTCAATCAGCTGATAAAAGTCTTTGAATCTCATTATCTGCTCCAAATGGTGGTCAAACACTAACCACCATGTGCTGTTAGCCAGAAAGAATTCTATTGAAAACTTCTATTGAATGATTCAGCTGAGGAACGTTCCGCACGAGACAGAAAATGACGTCAAGTGAAGCTTTTGTAATTTTAAGAGGAAGTAATTTGATCTCTTAAAACAGCAATTGCTTGTTACAAAACAAATCAGAAAAAATAAGTTTTCAAACCTTCTTTCCATCGATCTTCATGATCATAGTCCATCCTCTAGATCCACAAATCTTTTCCATGTAACAGTAAGCCTTGATGGTAGCACCGCCTTGCTTCAGGTAGTACTCTCCACTCTTGGCGTCACTAAAGTGTATCATATAAAAAAACCTTAGAGCCTTGTCAATTGCAAATCGTGGTACAACAGAAAGGACAGGGTGATACTCAATATTTGCTTCTTCATATTCAAATTTTATCGATACCCTGAAACAACCTCTGGGCTGATCTAAGTCAGGGAATGGCTATTTCGCAGTCGATTGAACACTGAAACAACCTCTAGGCTGATCTAAGTCAGGGCATGGCTATTTCCCAGAGCGAACTCTGAAACAGCCCCTGGGTTGATTAAAATCAGGGCATGGCTAGCTCACATTTATTTTATTTTTAGGAACCTTAGAAAGCTTCAATGCCTTTGAAATTGAATAGCTTATAGAGAAAGGGTTGAATTTAAACTAACGAAAAATAGAAAAAATTCTATCAGCTATTTTTTTTGAGAAACAGAAGCAGTAGCGTAAGAGTTTGGGAAATTTGGGAATTTGTATTTACAATTTAGAATAAATTAGGACTCGTACATTTTTTCCGGCAATATATATCAAAATTGTTCGAGCCGTGGGCGCAACATCTAGTCTACGAAGTCTAATAAACTGTTTTCAAAGTTTAGGTCTGGCTTTCGAGATAATTGGTGAAATATAAAATCAAGGGCTTCACCATTTCAATTCTAGGAAAACTCAGACCTTAATCAAACTAGCACTAATGTAAATGTTGGTTCATGTGTAATAAGAGTATACAAAATAGGTAACATTAGCCTGTAAAGGAAGTAAAATCTAATGTCCCTTCCTACTGACTGACCTTCTTGCTGCTTTGATGGCTTTACAGGAAGAAGCCGGCTTGTCAAAGGAACCCAGATGAGCATCCAATTGTTCTTGAGCAAAGATGTACCCAAAGCTCCTGATGCTCTTATCTCCGTTGTCAGACTTGCATCGCGCTTCGTTTCCTGCCGCGTTATTGGGGCTTTGTCCACAGCGGGTTCCACTAGTTCCAAAACCAAGGCGCGAGTCTGGAGAAAGACAGTTTTTCTCTTGATTGTTCACTATTCCGATCCTAGCTCGTGACTCGACGTCAACGTTAAATCCTTCGCGGTTACAGTAACGTTGCAGAGAAGATCCGCTAATCAGGCTCTTCCAGGCGGCACGCCCGCTATGGGTCGCCCTATACTTGCCATCAGCAATCACAGCATACAAGGAGTTTGCACGGTAATTCAATGTCATCCATCTAGTCTTACCAGCCGTCTTCATACCCAGGCATAGCTTACTGAAGGGAGTGCGCCAATAGGTACCAAGCTTGACTTCGGTGTTGTCAAGACCTTTGCTAGCACCAGCCACGTTGTAAGTTTCTTTGTTGGTCCAGTATTTGGATTTGAAATTGAACGTGTTCTGTTGATACAGAAGATAGAAAGATTGTTAGATAAGAAAGATTTGTACGTTACCCTTGGAGCTAGCTAGCCTCATACGCAGACGTTCTTAGGGTCGCCACGTGCATGATGTCAAGCAAAGAAACGTTGTGTGACGCTCCTGATAATGTCTGCGTAGGCGGATAGCTAGCTCCAAGGGTAACGTAAGACATTGGATGGATGAATGAAAATATTTTTTATCTAGTCAATCACACAAAAATATTAAAATACGAAAACTCCTCAGCTCATGCAAGGTAACTTATCGCCTCTGGATAAAGGTTATTGAATAAGAAGGTATGTTCTTAAGAGGAATTATAATTTGATTTCTTAAAACAGCCATTGCTTTTTGTAAAAACAGATCAGGAAAAAAATGTTTTCAAACCTTCTTTCCATTGATCTTCATGATCATAGTCCATCCTCTAGATCCACACATCTTTTCCATGTAACAGTAAGCCTTGATGGTAGCACCGCCTTGCTTCAGGTAGTACTCTCCACTCTTGGCGTCCCTAAAGTGCATCATATCAAAACCTTGAAGCCTTGTAATTGCAAACCGTGGTAAAACAGAAAGGACAGGGTGATGCTCAATATTTGCTTCTTCATATTCAAATTTTATCGATATACCCTGAAACAACCTCTGGGCTGATCTAAGTCAGGGCATGGCTGACTCACAGATGGAACCGGCCCTGAAACAACCTCTGGGCTAATCTAAGTCAAGGCATGGCAGACTCACAGATGGAACCGGCCCTGAAACAACCTCTGGGCTAATCTATATAAGTCAGGGCATGGCTAACTCACCTGAACCTCTGGAAAAAAAAACGGCTCTGGGCTGATCTTACTCAGGGTTTTTTTAAGAGTTTGAAATGTTACAAATTAGTGCCCGTGAAACACACGAAACGAATGAGAAGCAATTTCAATCAATGTCCAAACTCATACGAAAACGTAACCGCTCAACAGTCTGTAGTTCTAACTACTTTTGAATAATTTAAGACCATAGACAGCACATTTTGTTAGAGTTCTGTTATCATAAGGGCAACATTGAGACTTACGTCCTTTCCTTGAGTATCTCAGAACATGACTTGGCCGGTGCTTCTTTCGATCCTAACTCCGGTTCCTTGCCGCCCCCCAATTCGACGTAGTTGACTCCGTTACAAAACTGGATCTTATTGTCACGATAACGTAGCGTTCCAGCGGATTTGGCATTACAAGCACAGCTGTGGTCGACGACTTGTGTGACCGGGTAGTACCCTTGTTCATTTACGCAGGACTTTAGTGGCACTTTGATTGCCTGGGTAGTTGCTAGGAGACAGCAAGCCAGTATAACAAACATCCTAGGAAAAGGAATGAAAAATAAAGTGAAATCCAGCGTTTTGGATCCTTGGGTATTTAAAATTAAAGAAGATTTCGGTGCAGGGGAAATATATGTATTCTACTTGGACTTGATATTACCCAGCCCATTTTAGACTGTGTGTTATTCCCTTTAGTAGTATTGTTTTTTTTATGGTAACCTAATAGGTCACAACGTGACGGTTCCATGTCTGGTAATTATGATAATCTGTATATGATGAACGAGATTTTTTTTAAAACTTGTGCTATTTTATTTGAACTTTAAATTTTAATTTAATGTTCCTTGGCGGGCGCGTCCAAATTTGTCTGATGTTATCAGTGATTGAATACAAAAATAGCAAATGAATGAATATGTTCAGAAGCAAAGAGACAACAAAGGTCGAAGAAGAGTTCTTAATTTTTTGAATAATGCGATTAGTAGATCAGAGAAGTTTTGGAAAATGAAAGGAAATGTTCTCATTCCTAAAGCTACAAGATGACCTTGGATCTACAAATGCTCATAATGGTGCCCTTTTGCTAGCTGTTAGGAATTTATCTATAATTAGGCGAAGTGCCTATCCTTATGTGTATTTTTGAATAGTCTTTTTAGATTGTTCTAAATAGTTGAAAAATTTCTCAAAAATTTCTCAATTTAAGTCTATTTTTTCTGAATGAACTATTTAAGTATGCTGTTTGAATTCTTACATTTTTGCATAATTGTAGTATCTCTCATTTTGTATCGATAATTTGCCTTCTACTTTTTAACTCCATCATATGATGCATAAAAATTAGTTTACAGGACCTTCTTGAAAATCACTAAAGTGAAGGAGCATCCTGTTAAAATATCATTATAAATAAATAAGTTTATAAAAGTGTAGCCCCTAAAGCCATTCGAAACTATTGAGCTTTCGCACGTAATGTTTGTTAACACTTTTCAATTCCCTAGACTATCATTTCTTTGTTTAGTGGTTCAAAGGTTCAAAGGTTTTTATTTTTCCACACAGAAAAAAACAAAGAATTACAAAGACAGAAATAAGAATGAAGTGGAAAGGTGCAAGAGGTACAACCCAAGAAGGGTTAATTAAGAAAGATCCTGCACCAACGTATACAATGTTAAAGAAATAGTAAATGGCGGATTGTTTTACTGACAATTAAATGGGAAAATTAAAATCAAGCATTTTCAAGAAGAAAACAGTTATGCTAAAAGATTTACATTTATAAGTTAAATATAAAAACTGGTAGTTTAAGGATTCATGCAGTTACCTGTTGACTGTCTTGGCTCTTTACTTGATATTAATATATAAATAACGATACAGTTCTAGAACAAAACATTGCCTTACGACCCCTAATGGATAAATACTTCTATCGAGGTAATAATATAAAGCAAGAGAGTAGAAAGCCCATGCCAAAGAATGAAATATTTGCATGGAAGCAAAAAAGGTGTTATATGTAGAAGAATTATACGTACCTGACTTAAAGTTGTTTCCAGTTGTTTTCTTCAGAAAATATATAGAAAGTGATTGCTTGGAGGAAATAACATCTAGTAATATCCATGATTAGACTTACTTGGTAGAATACGATTGGAGGGCTTTGAACGAAGCATATTTGGTAGAGTGTGATTGGACGAGACATTGCTAGGAATCCATACATACTTTTGACTTACCTGGTCAAGTATGATTGGATAAAATTTGATAAGCTCTAAGTTTGGCAATCATCACATAGCCAAGAGAAGGTCGTAGCCGAGAGAAAGTTGGCGTTGCTATATATAATAGATAAATGATATAAATGGTGCCTTACCATGATAAAATGGCGACAACAGCGCTCGTTTTTCATCCCATGTAATATCTGATAAGAATTAAAGTTTAGAGAAGTAAACCGATATGAATGGAAGCAATCAAAAAGCCTTGTTGTTCCTTTGCCATTATGTATACAAGATCTTCAGCATTTTTTGCTGCGTTTCATAGCCTGGTTTCGGTTGCATTAAGCTCTCTCAAGATCAGAAAAACAGTCAGTATTAAACTGAATTTTCGGTTGTCTCTGCAACCTTCATCAGAGTAAAAATGCTAAGCAGATGTTGAGTTGGAAAGTTTAAGCCACATTTGCATTCAAAACAAAAGACTTGTATATACCCTTGAGAGGTCGACGTGTTCGTTCATTGACTTCTATCACACTTCGATCGACAAAAACATTTTGTTAGGTAATATATACAATATGAGTGGCCGTGTTGTATCAGATATACAACCACGAGCCGAAAATACTTATGAAACGTCTAGGGGTATACATTCATGTTCTACTAAGATTTTTAAGATAAAATTGAATTTGGATGAGAAAATTGTAGTTAAAGTTAATGCCAATCAGTTCGCTTTTGTATCAGATATACAACCTCCTCCACGGACAAGGATTTCTATTGTGTTTTCCTCATTAATTATTCATGAGTTTTATAAGGTCAGTTTCAAAATCTTTTCATTTTTACTCAACATGCATGGCTACTGATCGCCCCAATATCACAACAGCCAGTATTGCTTTAGTACAATGGTCTATTGATTTGAAAATAACACTGTGTTACGGGTGTTCTTATCACTATTTTTTCTTAGTAAAATTCTACTACTATACTATTGCAAATCCTGCATTCTGATTGGCTAACGTACTCACTATCTATCAGCCGATAGATAGTGGGTAGAGAAAGCCGGACTTGTTTTGAAAAAATGGTGGCTTTTCCTTCGCGCTTTTGTGAAGTTTAGTTTAGTTTAGTATAGTATAGTTTAGTTGAGATTTTTACTAAAACAATTAGAAGACTCACTCTCGATTTCTATCGGCTTTGATAGTTGACTCGGGGCCGGAGCCCCTCGTCAACTATCAGCCGATAGAAATCTCGAGTTCGTCTTCTAATTGTTAATTAGATATTGGAAAACACTTCCATAATTCATTTGAATATATTTATATTATAAATATAAAATTTATATTTCAAGTAATTTTTCTGTAACTTTTCGATTTTCTGAGTTAATATAATGATTGGTTTAAGTGTAAATGCAGTTTTCATTTTTACTTAAACGTATTCCCCGAAGCGTGTACCCACGAGTACGTCTCAATAACATGTTATTTTACTCTCAAGCTCATTTGCGTGTAAAGAGCCATTGTCTGTTATAATTAATATCGAAAATCGGCGGACGTTAGCTAGGGACCGTATTTCTTTTCATCTCACCACGCAATGAAACCAAAAAAATGGAATTGAAAGTTCCCATAGATTTAGTTCCTTAAAAACCGAATTTCAAAATCGAATTGCCCTAAATATGGACTCTTGGCAAAAATGGCGGCCGCAAATTCAAATGAGTTAAAATTAAACTAAGTGTAAAACCTATACCCGCACTAGAAAGAGCACCTTTACTTTAGTTACTCTACAAAGATTCATTATTATATTAGGTGTTATATCGACCGACTAAACGTTTGTATGACTGCTGGTCAGTATCGTCCATACATCAGACAGGCACTGTGACTTACCGAAAATCCTGTATATCTGTTGCGCTCGTTCACAAAAACTAAAACAAGGACGGGTATTGACTTTTACCCTCGAGCAACAATGTTATCTCCTACTCTTTCTCAAATATTTAGAATCTCTGCGATATTTCGAGATTTATTAAAACAGTTATGTTACGTTTATGAGATACTGTGGAAGCTGTGGCGCGAGAGTGTAAAATTTACCTATTTTTTTAAGTCATCGAATCCAGCTTGGTACATGAACCTTCAGCATAGAACCTTAATATTCTGAAAGCTCGACCCTTTTAAAGTAACCAGTAAAAATATTATTGATGGCACTCAAAGCGTCTATTACTAGGAACGTAAATGCAACGCTCAGGCTGTAGGAGAATATTGTTTTGTGGTGTAGAAAATGATTGTTAGAAGACCAAATAAATCACTAATTTGGATCTGTCTTTCTTTCTTTGATAGTGCTTCTGATAAGGTCTTTTTATTTATCTTTCCTTCGATATCAAAAATCAAATGCCAGCCGATCTTATCATTCGCCCTCTTTGTAATTATACTCATTATCTGTCTTATCAGTTGCTGAGAACGACTCGTGTCATAACAATAATAATATTAATAACCTTCGAGAAAAGATCCTAATTTCTACACATTTGTAGCTGATTATGAGGTTTCTACGAAACCATAGGCATTTTTTGATAGGAATTCGAATCAGTCGAGCCCGCGATTTTATCCACAACCGCTGACTCGTTTTTTCAGTCCTGTTTGTTTGTCATTTATTCCTTATGATTTTTGGAGAATCCAGTAAGTATGTTCAGCGGCATTACCTCGACTTGTTTGAATGATCATATGACGCTCGTTTGCCAGCTTCGCTTCTGCAGATTAACCGCGTTAAGTCTTCTTTTTCGCAGTTTAACCTTTTTAAGTGACTGACATTTAACACGTGGAAGACAATGATCTTTTATTATGAGTTTTTTTTTAGTGCTGTTATGTGCTCAGAGCTGCGTTGCCAATCGAACTGCACTGGACTGCCGCCACCGTAAATCATATCCTTGCCGAAGGAGATCGACTTTATCTTATATTAGTGGATGCTCTTGGAAGTAGATACATCCGTGAAACAGAGACGTTGTCCCTGAACTACACTGTATCTGCTCTTTGTGGTATGTTGGTCTAAGGAGACTAACAATAGCAAATTGCTTATTACGGTACAAAAGAAAACACCGGTACAAATAATCTGTTTTTTAAAGCAGATAGCAATACTGAGTCACTTCAGTTATTTCAGTGACAAATAATCAAACGAACTACTGGATTTTTTTTACTTACGATCTGAAAAGTTGAGCTGTTTTTTGCTTTCCTGCTTTGAAATCCTATTTGGGAACAGTAAACTGACAATAATTACTATTCGTATATACTTGTACATGTCGCATAATCACGTGCACCAAACTGCGTGCATCATGACTAGTAATCGTCATTGTCACCCCCTTGCCAATTGCACTCATGAATTCCTTAGACTTCCTTGGACCAATACCAGCACTAGAAAGAGCACTTTTACGTTAGTTACTCTACAAATATTCATTATTCCAGGTGTTAGATTGGCCAATGTTTTGAAAATGGACAAATTTACAGACGTTTGTATGTCTGTCCAAAAAACCCAAGGTTACTTGGAAATATCGAAAATGAAACTGATAAAACTTGTTAAAAACATTTCTCTAACATGTACGGGTTACATATTTTAAAAGCAACAGTCAATTCGTCTCGTTTTGTCATCATTTATTTGCTAACTCACAGCAGATAGCCCCCATTACAGCTTAAGTTACATTGAAAATATAACTACCTCCAAATGCAATCTATTCCATTGGATAGGTATACCCGACCTAGTGTCCTAGTGTCCTAGTGTCCTAGGGTCCTAGTGTCCTAGGGTCCTACTGTCCTAGGGTCCTAGGGTCCTAGTGTCCTAGTGTCCTAGTGTCCTAGTGTCCTAGTGTCCTAGTGTCCTAGTGTCCTAGTGTCCTAGGGTCCTAGGGTCCTAGGGTCCTAGGGTCCTAGTTTCCTATAGCGAAATCAAAAGTCTTAATTTTACAAATTAACCCCTCTAGTATTATCATAGTCGTGTTTGGTTGTCCCTTAAGAAAGCTAGTCTTCAATATTACTGAGCAAGAACGAATCCCATTGCAGCGATGTTCTTATTCCCGTTGTCAGGGCTACAGCCTGCCCCGTTCCCGGCAGTGATGGTGTTTTTGAGCCCGCAACCAGTGTGCGATATTACACCGAAGCCGACGTAGGAGTCTGGGCTGTTACAATTGTTTTCTTGGTTAGAAGTGATACCAATCCTCGCCTGGAAGTATTGAGAAGATTTTTAGATATACATTGAAACATAATGGAAATTAAACCTGGATAACATGACCTAACTCAAGTTCCTATCTAATAAATAAAGGTGGAAATGTGGCGAATAAAAAGATCAACAACAAAAAAAGAAAGAAAGAAAGAAACTAACATCATCAAAACTACGACAAAATAGGAAATATAGACAAATACGAAAATTATGGAACAGAACAAAAGAAAAGGAAACCAAGAAAAGTAGAGCAAAACTTTAAATGAAGAATAAACAGAACAGAACTAATTACAGCAGCAAACAGGAAAAAAATGAATAAATATATAAAGAGCATACAACAGAACCAAAGAAATAAAGCAGGACAAAGTCAAACTGTGCAGGTCTTCGAGAAACAACAAATATTTTAAACATTGTATTTGAAACTGAAACTGCTAATTTTTTCCCGGATTTACTTGCGTAACACTTCAAGCATTCACCTTCCAACCCATATTGAAAGTTAAAAAATCATTAGATTTTAGAAAAGCTCTGATATTTGAACACCATTTTACTCAGAGTTGGTCTTATAGTTTTCGAGTAATATTGTGTCAAATGTTTCATGGATTAACCTACCTTTATTGAAAGATTAACATTGAATCCCTCTCTATTGCAATATTTCTGAAGAGAGCTGCCAGAAACGAGAGACTTCCAGGCATTACGTCCCACGCTTGTTGCTTGATACTTGTTGCTTTCGATGATAGAGTACAGCGATGATGCTTTGTGTGAGACAGGAATCCAGCGAGTTGACGCACCGACCTTCATTCCAAGGCACAACTTCAAGAAGGGGAAGGATGAGTATGTGTGGAGTTTCATTTCTGAGTTGGTGTTGAGTCCCTGGGAAACGGCTCCCGCGTTATAATCTTTATCAGATGTCCACTGAGTTGAGTCGTACTTAAACGTTGGCTGTTAATAATAATAATAATAATAATAATAATAATAATAATAATAATAATAATAATAATAATAATAATAATAATAATAATAATAATAATAGATAAAGAAAAATAAACAAATAATGATAGTAATAATGATAATAATAATAATAATAAATAAAAAAAAATAAACAAATAATGATAGTAATAATGATAATAATAATAATAATAATAACAATAATAATAAAGAAAGAAAAATAAACAAATAATGATAGTAATAATAATAATAATAATAATAATAATAATAAATAAAGAAAAATAAACAAATAATGATAGTAATAATGATAATAATAATAATAATAACAATAATAATAAATAAAGAAAAATAAACAAATAATGATAGTAATAATGATAATAATAATAATAATAAATAAAGAAAAATAAACAAACAGTGATAGTAATAATGATAATAATAATAATAATAATAATAATAATAATAGTAATAATATATAAATAAAATAAACAATAAATGATGAGGATGATGATGATTTCTTGTAACCCGTCATGTCCTGTTCGTTTTGTTTCGTTCAAAATGTTCATCAGATGAATCATAAGTTTTCAATATAATTCTTTCTGCTGGATAACACAAGGTGCTCAATGCTTGCCCACCATTTTGAGCAGATACTGAGATTCAAAAACCTTTATCAGCTGATTGACACTCCTGCAGCATCCAATGGGAAGCAATAGATAAGAACATATTTGCTTGATGGCGTGAATTTACTACCATTACAAGCTCTTGATAGTAAATGATGCTATAACGAACAGTATACAGCTATTTCAAAAAAAGGTTGGTGAAGGTTTTGTTGCTTGTTGCATCTTGTGTCTTGCATACCAAGCCCGAAATGTACTATGGGTGATGTGAATTCAAGCAGTGAAAGGTCGCAACCATTCGGAATTCCCCAGACTTTGTCTGCAAGTTTTTCCAGCATATTCTCTTCAGTGCTGACATTATTTACATATGAGTATAATACATTTAAAGATTGGTTAGCAACATGCAACACGCAACAAGCACCATGCAACATGCAACAAAACCAATTTTTTTTGAAATACCTGTATACCTATTTCACGTAAAGTCATGCTAAGCAGCTCAATTTGGAGAAAAAAACAAAAGAATTTCAAATCTTCTGAGAATTAAAACCTATTGTTTTGCCCTCCAAATTGTGCTACATTCCGACGTGCAATACAAGGGGTTTATTAGTATTGTAACCTTGCTTCCGTCCATCTTCAGGAGTAGTGTCCATCCTGTGGATCCACAGATCGCATCCATGTGACAGTACACCTTTTGGGCCTTGCCATTCAATTTGAGGTAGTAGACACCATTTCCAGCACCGCTAGGGAACAAATAGAACAAAAATATAGTCGTTATTCTTCGATTGCACGTTACGTTATCGTTGCCATGTTGGTGGTGTCTAAACATCTATTGTTAACACCACTATCATGGCAGCCATCTTGTTTTCATTTGTCGTTTGACTCTCTTAAGTGTGCTTGTAACCCAATACTGAATGGTTTATTGGACCAACTCTATCCATCATATTATATTCGAATAATTAAAGTATTTAATTTAACAATGAATAATATATTCGATTGAATTCCATTTACACCTCGTAATTAAACGACTATACTTTTGGTAGAAGAGCGACGAAAAGTATGTAGAATCTGGAGGAAATGACCTTTTTTGTAAAAAATTGCAAAAGTATTTGAATAATAATATAAAAACACAATTAAAGCATAGCTGTCTTGGTATAGACCCCTTGCAGCACGTCGGAATGCAGGTCAATTTACAGGACAAAACAATAGGTTCCAATTCACAGGAGATTGAAATTATTTTGTCTTGTCCTCCAATTAGACCATTTCACAGTTGTCGTCGATCAGCCTAAGCCTCGATAGTGTGGTATTTATTCTTTAGAACTTGACTAAAGCCCGTGGAACTTTTAAGTGCTTCAATTGTTTGATAATGTGCACATTCCTTAAATTACCGTGAGCTGTGTAGTCAAATTCCAAAGAATATATTGCACACTATCGAGGCTGAGGTTGGTCGACAACAACCGCGTGAAGTGCTTTATTGGCCTGCTTGGACATCAAGAGAAAGGGGTCTATACGTGCCGAATGTGTTTTTTAACTTAATGTGTTTTGGAATTTAACTGCCACTTAAGTCCCCCCCCCCTCCCCCCACAAAAGGTTACACGTGTACTGCAAGCTACTTCAAGGTTCTCGTTACTGACACTGCACTTAATAATCAGATTTATGATATGGCTGTTATTAATAATATTACGTCGCCCGTATACAGGCTTTCTAAGCCATGAAGTAAAATCTAATGTCCCTTCCTACTGACTGACCTTCTTCCTGATTTGATGGCTTTACAGGAAGAAGCCGGCTTGTCAAAGGAACCCAGATGAGCATCCAATTGTTCTTGAGCAAAGATGTACCCAAAGCTCCTGATGCTCTTATCTCCGTTGTCAGGCCTGCATCGCGCTTCGTTTCCTGCCGCGTTATTGGCGCTTTGTCCACAGCGGGTTCCACTAGTTCCAAAACCAAGGCGCGAGTCTGGAGAAAGACAGTTATTCTCTTGATTGTTCACTATTCCGATCCTAGCTCGTATATCTTTGACGTTAACGTTAAATCCTTCGCGGTTACAGTAAGGTTGCAGAGAAGATCCGCTAATCAGGCTCTTCCAGGCGGCACGCCCGCTATGGGTCGCCCTATACTTGCCATCAGCAATCACAGCATACAAGGAGTTTGCACGGTAATTCAATGTCATCCATCTAGTCTTACCAGCCGTCTTCGTACCCAGGCATAGCTTACTGAAGGGAGTGCGCCAATAGGTATCAAGCTTAACTTCGGTGTTGTCAAGACCTCTGCTAGCACCAGCCACGTTGTAAGTTTCTTTGTTGGTCCAGTATTTGGAGTTGAAATTGAACGTGTTCTGTTGATACAGAAGATAGAAAGATTGTTAGATAAAATGTTTTACGTTATCTATGGAGCTAGCTAGCTTACTAGAGGGACATTCGTAGGGTCGTCACGTGCATGATGTCACGCAAACAAAATTTGCGTGACGCCCCTGAGAATGTCTGCGTAGGAGGATAGCTAGCTCCAAGGGTAACGTAAGACATTGGATTGATAAATAGAAATATTCTGCTGTTCTACATTACATTTAGCACTTGTGAAATGCGACGTTTAAATTAACTGTCTAATATTAGACCTCGCAGTTTACATGCATATAATTCTCGAATTAAATTCGGCACATGTGAACTTCGACGTCTAAACCGGGCACTTCCGCCAAAAAATCGCCGAAGTAACGAAATAGGGAATAAAAGTGTGTGTGTAGGGGGGAGGGGCACCCAGTACAAAATAGGCCAAAAAAGTTCAAAAAATTAGATAAACAAATTACCCCATTACCAAAAATTTGGGGGAAGGGGGGGGGGCACGTGCCCCCAGTTCCCCACCTCCCAACGCTACTGCACACAATATTTATACGAAAAGACCTCAACTCATAATCATGCATGGGAACTTCTCTCCCCTGGGTAATTTCTTTTGAATTAGTAGGTATCTTTCTAAGTAATTTGATCTCTTAAAACAGCGATTGCTTGTATAAGAAAAATCAAGAAAAATTAGTTTTCAAACCTTCTTTCCATCGATCTTCATGATCATAGTCCATCCTCTAGATCCACACATCTCTTCCATGTAACAGTAAACCTTGATGGTAGCACCGCCTTGCTTCAGGTAGTACTCTCCACTCTTGGCGTCCCTAAAATGTATCATATCAAAACCTTGAAGCCTTGTAATTGCAAACCGTGATAAAAATAAAAAGGACAGGGTGATACTCAATATTTGCTTCTTCGTATTCAAATTTATCGATATACCCTGAAATGAATTAAAATACCCCTTTCTACTGACTGACCTTCTTGCTGCTTTGATGGCTTTACAGGAAGGAGCCGGCTTGTCAAAGGAACCCAGATGAGCATCCAATTGTTCTTGAGCAAAGATGTACCCAAAGCTCCTGATGCTCTTATCTCCGTTGTCAGGCCTGCATCGCGCTTCGTTTCCTGCCGCGTTATTGGCGCTTTGTCCACAGCGGGTTCCACTAGTTCCAAAACCAAGGCGCGAGTCTGGAGAAAGACAGTTATTCTCTTGATTGTTCACTATTCCGATCCTAGCTCGTATATCTTTGACGTTAACGTTAAATCCTTCGCGGTTACAGTAAGGTTGCAGAGAAGATCCGCTAATCAGGCTCTTCCAGGCGGCACGCCCGCTATGGGTCGCCCTATACTTGCCATCAGCAATCACAGCATACAAGGAGTTTGCACGGTAATTCAATGTCATCCATCTAGTCTTACCAGCCGTCTTCGTACCCAGGCATAGCTTACTGAAGGGAGTGCGCCAATAGGTATCAAGCTTAACTTCGGTGTTGTCAAGACCTTTGCTAGCACCAGCCACGTTGTAAGTTTCTTTGTTGGTCCAGTATTTGGAGTTGAAATTGAACGTGTTCTGTTGATACAGAAGATAGAAAGATTGTTAGATAAAATGTTTTACGTTATCTATGGAGCTAGCTAGCTTACTAGAGGGACATTCGTAGGGTCGTCACGTGCATGATGTCACGCAAACAAAATTTGCGTGACGCCCCTGAGAATGTCTGCGTAGGAGGATAGCTAGCTCCAAGGGTAACGTAAGACATTGGATTGATAAATAGAAATATTCTGCTGTTCTACATTACATTTAGCACTTGTGAAATGCGACGTTTAAATTAACTGTCTAATATTAGACCTCGCAGTTTACATGCATATAATTCTCGAATTAAATTCGGCACATGTGAACTTCGACGTCTAAACCGGGCACTTCCGCCAAAAAATCGCCGAAGTAACGAAATAGGGAAAAAAAGTGTGTGTGTAGGGGGGAGGGGCACCCAGTACAAAATAGGCCAAAAAAGTTCAAAAAATTAGATAAACAAATTACCCCATTACCAAAAATTTGGGGGAAGGGGGGGGGGGGGCACGTGCCCCCAGTTCCCCACCTCCCAACGCTACTGCACACAATATTTATACGAAAAGACCTCAACTCATAATCATGCATGGGAACTTCTCGCCCCTGGGTAATTTCTTTTGAATTAGTAGGTATCTTTCTAAGTAATTTGATCTCTTAAAACAGCGATTGCTTGTATAAGAAAAATCAAGAAAAATCAGTTTTCAAACCTTCTTTCCATCGATCTTCATGATCATAGTCCATCCTCTAGATCCACACATCTCTTCCATGTAACAGTAAACCTTGATGGTAGCACCGCCTTGCTTCAGGTAGTACTCTCCACTCTTGGCGTCCCTAAAATGTATCATATCAAAACCTTGAAGCCTTGTAATTGTAAACCGTGGTAAAACAGAAAGGACAGGGTGATGCTCAATATTTGCTTCTTCATATTCAAATTTATCGATATACCCTGAAACAACCTCTGGGCTGATTTAAGTTAGGGTATGGCTAAATCCCCTGAACCCCTGAAAAAACCTCTGGGCTGATGATCTAATTCGGGTTTTTAAGAGCTTGAGACGATGTTACATATTAGTGCCCGTGAAACACACGAAACGAATGACAAGCCATTTCAATCAATGTTATATCATATTTACACTACGGCACATTTCTAAACTCATACGAAAATGTAACCGCTCAACAGTCTGTAGTTCTAACTACTTTTGAATAATTTAAGACCATAGACAACACATTTTGTTAGAGATCTGTTATCATAAGGGAAACATTGAGACTTACGTCCTTTCCTTGAGTATCTCAGAACATGACTTGGCCGGTGTTTCTTTAGATCCTAACTCTGGTTCCTTGCCGCCCCCCAATTCGACGTAGTTGACTCCGTTACAAAACTGGATCTTATTGTCACGATAACGAAGCGTTCCAGCGGATTTGGCATTACAAGCACAGCTGTGGTCGACGACTTGTGTGACCGGGTAGTACCCTTGTTCATTTACGCAGGACTCGGGTGGCACTTTGATTGCTTGAGTGGTTGCTAGGAGACAGCAAGCCAGTAAAGCAAACATCCTAGGAAAAGGAATGAAAAAATTAGGTCAAATCTTGGAAATTAGTGCAGATTTAAGATTGTGGTGAATCTACACTGAAATGCTCATGCTACTGTACCGCCGCGCATATACTGTTATTGTCAACCATAAATGTCCTTATGCGTCTCTAAGTTATGCAACCCCAGAGACCCGGAGACCGTAGAAAATGTCATGTTATGAATGATTCATCGTCGTGGCACCTTGGTGAGAAATTTTGAACTAAAGAATTCGATTAAATTATATATATATACAGCCTTTTGCAAAAATTATGGCCGTTTCAAGTATATATACAAGTATATCAAAAGTATATCAGAGATTATGGGATATTATCGCTGATATTTTTTTTCAGGTTGCCTATTATATGGAATGATATCCAATAATTTCTGATGCACTAATAGATAAATACTTCTATCGAGGTAATAATATAAAGCAAGAGAGTAGAAAGCCCATGCCAAAGAATGAAATATTTGCATGGAAGCAAAAAAGGTGTTATATGTAGAAGAATTATACGTACCTGATTTAAAGTTGTTTCCAGTTGTTTTCTTCAGAAAATATATAGAAAGTGATTGCTTGGAGGAAATAACATCTAGTAATACCCATGATTAGACTTACTTGGTAGAATACGATTGGAGGGCTTTGAACGAAGCATATTTGGTAGAATGTGATTGGACAAGACATTGCTAGGAATCCGTATATACTTTTAACTTACTTGGTCAAGTATGATTGGATAATTATTTAATAAGACCTACGTTTGGTAAACATCACTTAGCCAAGACAAGGGAAATACCATTAAAATGTCTTTAAATCAAAAATTTTCACATGTGAAAATATCTTCACGATCACTATGGTTACATTTTTCTTAAGGTTAAAGGAGACCTAAGGAGGGGGTAAAAATGTTCCTAAAAAAAATTATTTGACCAATTAAAAGTTTCTATAATAATCTTTCTTTTAATTTTTTTCTCGAAATGTTTAAAAGTTCGCTAATTATTTTAAAAAACATGATTTGAAGGGAAAATAAATATAAGCCGAAGGAGTCGTAACCCTCGTTAATCCTATCATGCTTGAGTCGGTTACTCTTTGGATTTTCCTTCGAAACTCTGGTGCTTTCTGATTTCCTTTGCGTCTTGAATACACTACACTTTAGATACCTGGAAATTGTACATTTTTTTTGTGTCTTTATTAAAAGTTTACCGGAGAAACGAAGTGTTCGATTTTTAGATCATTTCCCGCGTAGTTCGAAGTGTTTGTCAACACTCCTTTGGTCCCGTTGTTTCTTGTTTTTGGTTGGCTGGCAGTATCAATATGTTGACAGACGTCTTAACGAAGTGTGAAACTCTCCCAAATCTTTAAAGCTCTATGATCTCTATGATCGTTTTTACTACAATTCCCTCTCTTTAAAAGAATTAATAGGGTATGTGGTTTTGTTCCATTTCAATGAAATTTGGCAAAAAGCATGGAGAAGTATTGATAAACAAAAGGATGTAAGCGATTTTTGATATTTTGATTTTTTCGTCTTTTACGAGGTAAAACATCAACCAACATGGAAATTTTTGGAAACTCCAACTTTGAGATTCAATGACTTTTAAAATAAGCAAAAGATCAAAAAACGCTCAAACGCTTTTGTAGTTTATCTTTCACTAATTCACACAGTAATTCTTTACAACACTCGAAGATAAAATTCGTATCTCCGCGCGACCATGTAATATCCTCTATTTAAGATCAGTTTTGAGAGTTATTAAACAAGTGAATGTGATTTACTGAGAAGAATTTCATCGATAGAATCTGGATATTTCGGAGCATTGCACTAAAGAAATGCATGGCTGTCACACGTTTTACTAGAATTCAAGACTGAACTGAGCAGCAAGAAGAGGAAGAGTAACATTAAAGTGGCTCGCGAAGAGCAATCTAGAAACGCATGAATAAATCGTGCGTCAAGGGATACACTCGAACGTGTAAATATTTTGCTGAGGGCCAAACCGAGAAGGGAGTTTGACACGAAAATAAAGAATTTATGTTTTTTCTGTAATTTTTCTGTAACTTCTCGATTTTCTGAAATAATATAATGATTGGTTTAAGTGTGAGTGCAGTTTTCATTTTTACTTAAACGTATTCCCCGAAGCGTGTACCCACGAGTACGTCTCAATAACATGTTATTTTACTCTTAAGCTCATTTGCATGTAAAGAGCCATTGTCTGTTATAATTAATATCGAGAATCGGCAGCCAGTTGAAAAAAACTCTCTTCTTTTTATTTCACCAATGAAACCAAAAAAAATGGAATTGAAAGTTCCCACAGATTTAGTTCCTTAAAAACCGAATTTTAAAATCGAATTGCCCTAAATATGGACTCTTGGCAAAAATGGCGGCCGCAAATTCAAATGAATTAAAATTAAACTGAGTGTAAAACATATACCCGCACTAGAAAGAGCACCTTTACTTTAGTTACTCTACAAAGATTCATTATTATGTAGCGGTGTTATATCAGCCGAATTAGTTGAAAATTTACAAATTTACAAACGTTTGTATGTCTGGTGGTCAGTATCGTCTATACGGCATCAGACAGGCACTGTGACGTACCGAAAAAACTAACACAAGGACAGACATTGACTTTTACGTTCGAGCAACAATATTATTCCCTCTTTCTCGGCTCAGTCAAACATTTAGAATATGTGCGAGTTTTCGAGATTTATTAAAACAGTTAAGGTTATGAGATACTGTGGAATCTATGGCGCGAGAGAAATTCACCTATTTTTTAAGTCATTGAATCCAGCTTAACTTGGTACGCCTTAATATTCTGAAAGCTTGACCCTTTTAAAGTAACCAGTAAAAATATTATTGATAACACTAAAAGCATCTACTACTACGAACGTAAATACAAAGCTCAGGCTGTAGGAGAATATTGTTTTGTGGTGTAGAAAATGATTGTTAGAAGACCAAATAAATCACTAATTTGGATCTGTCTTTCCATATTTCTTTGATAGAGCCTCTGATGAATAAATATGAATTAACGGTCTTTTTGTTTACCTTTCCTTTGATATTAAAAATCAAATGCCAGCCGATCTTATCATTCGCCCTCTTTGTAATTATACTCATTATCTGTCTTATCAGTTGCTGAGACCGACTCGTGTCATAACAATAATAACCTTCAAGAAATGAGTTTAAGAGGCAATGTCTATAAAAATCAATTAATTTCTACATTTGTAGCTGATTTTGAGATTTCTACGAAACCATAAGATTTTTTTAGGAAGCAGACGAGCCCGCGATTTTATCCACAACCGCTGACTCGTTTTTTCAGTCCTGTTTGTTTGTCATTTATTCCTGATGATTTTCGGAGCATCCAGTAACTATGTTCAGCGGCATTACCTTGCCTGTGTTCGAAGCACATTGTTCAGACTTGTTTGAATGACCATATGACGCTCGTTTGCCAGCTTCGCTTCTGCAGATTAACCGCGTTAAGTCTTCTTTTTCGCAGTTTAACCTTTTTAAGTGACTGACATTTAACACGTGGAAGACAATGATCTTTTATTATGAGTGTTTTAGTGCTGTTATGTGCTCAGAGCTGCGTTGCCAATCGAACTGCACTGGACTGCCGCCACCGTAAATCATATCCTTGCCGAAGGAGATCGACTTTATTTTATATTAGTGGATGCTCTTGGAAGTAGATACATCCGTGAAACAGAGACGTTGTCCCTGAACTACACTGTATCTGCTCTTTGTGGTATGTTGGTCTAAGGAGACTAACAATAGCAAATTGCTTATTACGGTACAAAAAAAACACCGGTACAAATAATCTGTTTTTTAAAGCAGAAAGCAATACTGAGTCACTTCAGTTATTTCAGTGACAAATAATGAAACGAACTACTGGATTTTTTTTACTTACGATCTGAAAAGTTGAGCTGTTTTTTGCTTTCCTGCTTTGAAATCCTATTTGGGAACAGTAAACTGACAATAATTACTATTCGTATATACTTGTACATGTCGCATAATCACGTGCACCAAACTGCGTGCATCATGACTAGTAATCGTCATTGTCACCCCCTTGCCAATTGCAAGGCGTGAATTCCTTAGACTTCCTTGGACCAATACCAGCACTAGAAAGAGCACCTTTACTTTAGTTACTCTACAAAGATTCATTATTCCAGGTGTTAGATTGGCCAATGTTTTGAAAATGGACAAATTTACAGACGTTTGTATGTCTGGGGGCATACTACACGGCCAGTTTTCTCGGCCGATATTACACCTAAAATAATGAATCTTTGTAGGGCCACCAAAGTTAAGGTGGTCTTTCTAGTGCTGGTATTGGTTTTTAATTTTATACTCATTTAAATTTCTTGCCACCATTTTGGCAAAGGGTCTATAGTAGTATATACAATGTTTTGCCCCTAACTGGCTATAAATTCTTATCGAAATTCTAACTCCAAAAAACCCAAGGTTACTTAAGAAATATCGAAAATGAAACTGATAAAACTTGTTAAAAACATTCTCTAACATGTACGGGTTACATATTTTTAAAGCACCACTCAATTCATCTCGTTTTGTCATCATTTATTTGCTAACTCACAGCAGATAGCCCCCATTACAGCTTAACTTACATTGAAAATATAACTACCTCCAACTGCAGTCTATTCCATTAGATAGGTATACCCGACCTAGTGTCCTAGTGTCCTAGTGTCCTAGTGTCCTAGTGTCCTAGTGTCCTAGTGTCCTAGTGTCCTAGGGTCCTAGTGTCCTAGCGTCCTAGTGTCCTAGTGTCCTAGTGTCCTAGGGTCCTAGGGTCCTAGGGTCCTAGGGTCCTAGGGTCCTAGGGTCCTAGGGTCCTAGGGTCCTAGAGTTCTAGGGTCCTAGGGTCCTAGGGTCCTAGGGTCCTAGTTTCCTATAGCGAAATCAAAAGTCTTAATTTTACACATTAACCCCTCTAGTATTATCATAGTCGTGTTTGGTTGTCCCTTAAGAAAGCTAGTCTTCAATATTACTGAGCAAGAACGAATCCCATTGCAGCGATGTTCTTATTCCCGTTGTCAGGGCTACAGCCTGCCCCGTTCCCGGCAGTGATGGTGTTTTTGAGCCCGCAACCAGTGTGCGATATTACACCGAAGCCGACGTAGGAGTCTGGGCTGTTACAATTGTTTTCTTGGTTAGAAGTGATACCAATCCTCGCCTGGAAGTATTGAGAAGATTTTTAGATATACATTGAAATATAATGGAAATTAAACCTGGATAACATGACCTAACTCAAGTTCCTATCTAATAAATAAAGGTGGAAATGTGGCGAATAAAAAAATCAACAACAAAAAAAAAAAAGAAAGAAAGAAAGAAACTAACATCATCAAAACTACGAAAAATAGGAAATATAGACAAATACGAAAATTATGGAACAGAACAAAAGAAAAGGAAACCAAGAAAAGTAGAGCAAAACTTTAAATGAAGAATAAACAGAACAGAACTAATTACAGCAGCAAACAGGAAAAAAATGAATAAATATATAAAGAGCATACAACAGAACCAAAGAAATAAAGCAGGACAAAGTCAAACTGTGCAGGTCTTCGAGAAACAACAAATATTTTAAACATTGTATTTGAAACTGAAACTGCTAATTTTTCCCCGGATTTACTTGCGTAACACTTCAAGCATTCACCTTCCAACCCATATTGAAAGTTAAAAAATCATTAGATTTTAGAAAAGCTCTGATATTTGAATACCATTTTACTCAGAGTTGGTCTTATAGTTTTCGAGTAATATTGTGTCAAATGTTTCATGGATTAACCTACCTTTATTGAAAGATTAACATTGAATCCCTCTCTATTGCAATATTTCTGAAGAGAGCTGCCAGAAACGAGAGACTTCCAGGCATTACGTCCCACGCTTGTTGCTTGATACTTGTTGCTTTCGATGATAGAGTACAGCGATGATGCGTTGTGTGAGACAGAAATCCAGTGAGTTGACGCACCGACCCTCATTCCAAGGCACAACTTCGAGAAGGGGAAGGATGAGTATGTGTGGAGCTTCATTTCTGAGTTGGTGTTGAGTCCCTGGGAAACGGCTCCCGCGTTATAATCTTTATCAGATGTCCAGTGAGTTGAGTCGTACTTAAACGTTGGCTGTTAATAATAATAATAATAATAATAATAATAATAATAATAATAATAATAATAATAATAATAATAATAATAATAGATAAAGAAAAATAAACAAATAATGATAGTAATAATGATAATAATAATAATAATATTAATAATAATAATAAATAAAGAAAAATAAACAAATAATGATAGTAATAATGATAATAATAATAATAATAATAATAATAATAATAAATAAAGAAAAATAAACAAATAATGATAGTAATAATGATAATAATAATAATAATAATAATAATAATAAAGAAAGAAAAATAAACAAATAATGATAGTAATAATGATAATAATAATAATAATAAATAAAGAAAAATAAACAAATAATGATAGTAATAATGATAATAATAATAATAATAAATAAAGAAAAATAAACAAACAGTGATAGTAATAATGATAATAATAATAATAATAATAATAATAATAATAGTAATGATATATAAAAAAAATAAAAATAAATGATGAGGATGATGATGATTTCTTGTAATCCGTCAAGTCCTGTTCGTTTTGTTTCGTTCAAAATGTTCATCAGATGAATCATAAGTTTTCAATATAATTCTTTCTGCTGGATAACACAAGGTGCTCAATGCTTGCCCACCATTTTGAGCAGATACTGAGATTCAAAAACCTTTATCAGCTGATTGACACTCCTGCAGCATCCAATGGGAAGCAATAGATAAGAACATATTTGCTTGATGGCGTGAATTTACTACCATTACAAGCTCTTGATAGTAAATGATGCTATAACGAACAGTATACAGCTATTTCAAAAAAAGGTTGGTGAAGGTTTTGTTGCTTGTTGCATCTTGTGTTTTGCATACCAAGCCCGAAATGTACTATGGGTGATGTGAATTCAAGCAGCGAAAGGTTGCAACCATTCGGAATTCCCCAGACTTTGTCTGCAAGTTTTTCCAGCATATTCTCTTCAGTGCTGACATTATTTACATATGAGTATAATACATTTAAAGATTGGTTAGCAACATGCAACACGCAACAAGCACCATGCAACATGCAACAAAACCAAACTTTTCCAAACTTTCACCAAACTTTTTTGAAATACCTGTATACCTATTTCACGTAAAGTCATGCTAAGCAGCTCAATTTGGAGAAAAAAACAAAAGAATTTCAAATCTTCTGAGAATTGAAACCTATTGTTTTGCCCTCCAAATTGAGCTACATTCCGACGTGCAATACAAGGGGTTTATTAGTATTGTAACCTTGCTTCCGTCCATCTTCAGGAGTAGTGTCCATCCTGTGGATCCACAGATCGCATCCATGTGACAGTACACCTTTTGGGCCTTGCCATTCAATTTGAGGTAGTAGACACCATTTCCAGCACCGCTAGGGAACAAATAGAACAAAAATATAGTCGTTATTCTTCGATTGCACGTTACGTTATCGTTGCCATGTTGGTGGTGTCTAAACATCTATTGTTAACACCACTATCATGGCAGCCATCTTGTTTTCATTTGTCGTTTGACTCTCTTAAGTGTGCTTATAACCCATTACTGAATGGCTTATTGGACCAACTCTGTCCATCATATTATATTCGAATAATTAAAGTATATAATTTATCAATGAATAATATATTCGATTGAATTCCGTATACATCTCGTAATTAAACGACTATACTTTTGGTAGAAGAGCGACGAAAAGTGTGTAGAATCTGGAGGAAATGACCTTTTTTGTAAAAAATTGCAAAAGTATTTGAATAATATATAAAAACACAATTAAAGCATAGCTGTCTTGGTATAGAACCCTTGCAGCACGTCGGAATGCAGGTCAATTTGCAGGACAAAACAATAGGTTCCAATTCTCAGAAGATTGAAATTATTTTGTCTTGTCCTCCAATTAGACCATTTCACAGTTGTCGTCGATCAGCCTAAGCCTCGATAGTGTGTAATTTATTCTTTAGAACTTGACTAAAGCCCGTGGAACTTTTAAGTGCTTCAACTGTTTGATAATGTGCACATTCCTTAAATTACCGTGAGCTGTGTAGTCAAATTCCAAAGAATATATTGCACACTATCGAGGCTGAGGTTGGTCGACAACAACCGCGTGAAGTGCTTTATTGGCCTGCTTGGACATCAAGAGAAAGGGGTCTATACGTGCCGAATGTGTTTTTTAACTTAATGTGTTTTGGAATTTAACTGCCACTTAAGTCCCCCCCCCCCTCCCCCCACAAAAGGTTACACGTGTACTGCAAGCTACTTCAAGGTTCTCGTTACTGACACTGCACTTAATAATCAGATTTATGATATGACTGTTATTAATAATATTACGTCGCCCGTATACAGGCTTTCTAAGCCACTGAAGTAAAATCTAATGTCCCTTCCTACTGACTGACCTTCTTGCTGCTTTGATGGCTTTACAGGAAGAAGCCGGCTTGTCAAAGGAACCCAGAGGGGCAACTTGCTCTTGAGCAAAGATGTACCCAAAGCTCCTGATGCTCTTATCTCCGTTGTCAGGCTTGCATCGCGCTTCGTTTCCTGCCGCGTTATTGGCGCTTTGTCCACAGCGGGTTCCACTAGTTCCAAAACCAAGGCGCGAGTCTGGAGTATCACAGTTATTTTCTTGATTGTTCACTATTCCGATCCTAGCTCGTATATCTTTGACGTTAACGTTAAATCCTTCGCGGTTACAGTAAGGTTGCAGAGAAGATCCGCTAATCAGGCTCTTCCAGGCGGCACGCCCGCTATGGGTCGCCCTATACTTGCCATCAGCAATCACAGCATACAAGGACTTTGCACGGTAATTCAATGTCATCCATCCAGTCTTACCAGCCGTCTTCGTACCCAGGCATAGCTTACTGAAGGGAGTGCTCCAATAGGTACCAAGCTTGACTTCGGTGTTGTCAAGACCTTTGCTAGCACCAGCCACGTTGTAAGTTTCTTTGTTGGTCCAGTATTTGGAGTTGAAATTGAACGTGTTCTGTTGATAGAGATGATAATAGAAAGATTGTTAGATAAGAAAGATGTGTACGTTACCCTTGGAGCTAGCTAGCTTACTAGAGGGACATTCGTAGGGTCGTCACGTGCATGATGTCACGCAAAAAAACCTTGCGTGACGCCCCTGAGAATGTCTGCGTAGGAGGATAGCTAGCTCCAAGGGTAACGTAAGACATTGGATGGATAAATGAAAATATTCTGCTGTTGTACATTACATTTAGCACTTGTGAAATGCGACGTTTAAATTAACTGTCTAATATTAGACCTCGCAGTTCAGACGGGGGGGGGGGGGGGGGGGGGGAGGAGGGGGAGGGCACCCAGTACAAAAGAGGCCAAAAAAGTTCAAAAAATTAGATAAACAAATTACCCCATTACGTGCCCCCTGTTCCCCACCTCCCAACGCTACTGCACACAATATTTATACGAAAAGACCTCAGCTCATGATCATGCATAGAAACTTCTCGCCCCTGGGTAATTTCTTTTGAATTAGTAGGTAACTTTCTAATGGAAAGTATTTTGATCTCTTAAAACAGCGATTGCTTGTATAAGAAAAATCAAGAAAAATCAGTTTTCAAACCTTCTTTCCATCGATCTTCATGATCATAGTCCATCCTCTAGATCCACACATCTCTCCCATGTAACAGTAAACCTTGATGGTAGCACCGCCTTGCTTCAGGTAGTACTCTCCACTCTTGGCGTCCCTAAAGTGCATCATATCAAAACCTTGAAGCCTAGCTTGTAATTGCAAACCATGGTAAAACAGAAAGGACAGGGTGATGCTCAATATCTGCTTCTTCATATTCAAATTTATCGATACTCTGAAACAACCTCTGGGCTGATTTAAGTTAGGGTATGGCTAACTCCCCTGAACCCCTGAAAAAACCTTTGGGCTGATTATCTAATTCAGATTTTTAAGAGCTTGAGACGATGTTACAAATTAGTACCCGTGAAAAACACAAAACGAATGACAAGCCATTTCAATCAATGTTATATCATATCGTCACTACGGCACATTTCCAAACTGAAAATGTAACCGCTCAACAGTCTGTAGTTCTAACTACTTTTGAATAATTTAAAAGACCATAGACAGCACATTTTGTTAGAGATCTGTTATCATAAGGGAAACATTGAGACTTACGTCCTTTCCTTGAGTATCTCAGAACATGACTTGGCCGGTGCTTCTTTAGATCCTAACTCCGGTTCCTTGCCGCCCCCCAATTCGACGTAGTTGACTCCGTTACAAAACTGGATCTTATTGTCACGATAACGAAGCGTTCCAGCGGATTTGGCATTACAAGCACAGCTGTGGTCGACGACTTGTGTGACCGAGTAGTACCCTTGTTCATTTACGCAGGACTCGGGTGGCACTTTGATAGCTTGGGTGGTTGCTAGGAGACAGCAGGCCAGTAAAGCAAACATCCTAGGAAAAGGAATGAAAAAATTAGGTCAAATCTTGGAAATTAGTGCAGATTTAAGATTGTGGTGAATCTCCACTGATATGCTCATGCTACTGTACAGCCGCGCATATACTGTTGTCATCCATAAATGTCCTTATGCGTCTCTAAGTTATGCAACCCCAGAGACCCGGAGACCGTAGAAAATGTCATGTTATGAATAATTTATCGTCGTGGCACCTAGGTGAGAAATTTTGAACTAAAGAATTCGATTAAATTATATATATATACAGCCTTTTGCAAAAATTATGGCCGTTTCAAGTATATATATACAAGTATATCAAAAGTATATCAGTTTATGGGATATTATCGCTGATATTTTTTTCAGGTTGCCTATTACTAGGGCTTTTTGAAAAAAATATCAGGAATGATATCCAATAATTTCTGATGCACTTTTCATTCGATTTGAACCAGCTCTTGACCGACGTACATACAAACGACATGAAAACTAGAACTGAAATTCAAGAAACCTAGAGTGTTTTATATACAATACAGAGAGCGTGAAATTATGTTCCAATTTGAAGACATCTACAAGACATTTTGTACCAATTCGTCATTTCTTTTATTGAGCTGAGCGAATCATGCAATGGTTTTTGTATCGTCTGGTAACATTAGCCTTATGGGCCGAGTTTATGTCAGTCTGCATTTTTGTTGTGCCTTTTCCAAAGCTATAGACCTGTTGAGACCTGTTAATTTTGTTTGTTAACACTTCAATTCGGCCTTAGGCTATATCGTTTCTTTGTTTAGTGGTTGCACACGAGAGGACACATGAATATAGAAACAAAAAACTCAAACAAAGAATCTTGTTAAAAAGGGAATGATACATGGTTTGATTTGACATGGGTAAACTTATCATGCACAATCTAAAGGTTGATCATTTGATTTTAGCGGGTTGTCAAATTTTATAAAGTCTTTACACTTGATAACCTTATGAAAAAAGCATTTACAGACGATCTATCTAAAAATAATCATTATTAATAGAAGCCTCGTCACCTTGGATTAGAATTTAACTAAATATCCCGGCTCATTTGGTTTAAGGATTCATGCAGTTACCTGTTGACTGTCTTGGCTCTTTACTTGATATTAATATATAAATAACGATACAGTTCTAGAACAAACATTGCCTTACGACCCCTAATGGATAAATACTTCTATCGAGGTAATAATATAAAGCAAGAGAGTAGAAAGCCCATGCCAAAGAATGAAATATTTGCATGGAAGCAAAAAAGGTGTTATATGTAGAAGAATTATACGTACCTGATTTAAAGTTGTTTCCAGTTGTTTTCTTCAGAAAATATATAGAAAGTGATTGCTTGGAGGAAATAACACCTAGTAATACCCATGATTAGACTTACTTGGTAGAATACGATTGGAGGGCTTTGAACGAAGCATATTTGGTAGAATGTGATTGGACGAGACGTCCATAAATCCATACATACTTAAAAGGGGGGTCCAAACGTTGAAAAGAGTCGCCGAAGCCAAAAAAAACAACAACAACAAAAAAAAACAAGGATGTGTGCAACGACATATAATTTTTACTACGGGCCTGGAGAAGGGGGGTCCAAATGTGTTAGTCGTACTAAATTTACTTAAATACAGTGCAACCCTACGTATCACAGGGGGGGTCATGACAGACGTCTTAACGAGGTGTGAAACTCTCCCAAATCTTTAAAGCTTAAAATCTCTATGATCGTTTTTACTACAATTCCCTCTCTTTAAAAAAATTAAAAGGGTATGTGGTTTTGTTCCATTTCAATGAAATTTGGCAAGAAGATATTTTGATTTTTTCGTCTTTTACGAGGTAAAACATCAACCAACATGGAAATTTTTGGAAACTCCAACTTTGAGATTCAATAACTTTTAAAATAAGCAAAAGATCAAAAAACGCTCAAATGCTTTTGTAGTTTATCTTTCACTAATTCACACAGTAATTTTTTTTTATCAATTTGCGCTATTGCCACGTCTATAAAGTGAAAGATCTTTACAACACTCGAAGATAAAATTCGTATCTCCGCGCGACCATGTAATATCCTCTATTTAAGTTCAGTTTTGAGAGATTCTAAACAAGTGAATGTGATTTACTGAGAAGAATTTCATCGACAGAACATCTGGATATTTCGGAGCATTGCACTAAAGAAATGCATGGCTGTCACACGTTTTACTAGAATTCGAGACTAAACTGAGTAGCAAGAAGAGGAATAGTACATTGAAGTGGCTCGCGAAGAGCAATCTAGAAGCGCATGAATAAATCGCGCGTCAAGGGATACACTCGAACGTGTAAATAATTTGCTGAGAGCCAAACCGAGAAGGGAGTTTGACACGAAAATAAAGAATTTATGTTTCAAGTAATTTTTCTGTAACTTTGCGATTTTCTGAAATAATATGATTGGTTTAAGTGTAAATGCAGTTTTTATTTTTACTTAAACGTATTTCCTGAAGCGTGTACCCACGAGTACGTCTCAACAACATGTTATTTTACTCTCAAGCTCATTTGCATAAAAAGAGCCATTGTCTGTTATAATTAATATCAGTTGAAAAGTTGAAAAGACAGTTGAAAAAATCACTCTTCTTTTTATCTCACTAATGAAACCAAAAAAATTGAATTGAAAGTTCCCACAGATTTAGTTCCTTAAAAACCGAATTTTAAAATCGAATTGCTAAAGAAATACATGGTTGTCACACGTTTTACTAGAATTCGAGACTAAAATGAGTAGCAAGAAGAGAAATAGTACATTGAAGTGGCTCGCGAAGAGCAATCTAGAAGCGCATGAATAAATCGTGCGTCAAGGGATACACTCGAACGTGTAAATAATTTGCTGAGAGCCAAACCAAGAAGGGAGTTTGACACGAAAATAAAGAATTTATGTTTCAAGTAATTTTTCTGTAACTTTCTGAAATAATATGATTGGTTTAAGTGTAAATGCAGTTTTTATTTTTACTTAAACGTATTTCCTGAAGCGTGTACCCACGAGTACGTCTCAATAACATGTTATTTTACTCTCAAGCTCATTTGCATGTAAAGAGCCGTTGTCTGTTATAATTAATATCGAGAATCGGCGGACGTTAGCTAGGGACCGTATTTCTTTTCATCTCACCAATGAAACCAAAAAAAAAAAAAAATGGAATTCAACGTTCCCACAGATTTAGTTCCTTAAAAACTGAAGTTCAAAATCAAATTACCCTAAATATGGACTCTTGGCAAAAATGGCGACCGCAAATTCAAATGAGTTAAAATTAAAATGACTGTAAAACCTATACCCGCACTAGAAAGAGCACCTTTACTTTAGTTACTCTACAAAGATTCATTATTATGTTAGGTGTTATATCAGCCGAATTAGTTGAAAATTTACAAATTTACAAACGTTTGTATGTTTGTTGGTCAGTATCGTCTATACGGCATCAGACAGGCACTGTGACTTAACGAAAAAACTAACACAAGGACAGACATTGACTTTTACGTTCGAGCAACAATATTATTCCCTCTTTCTCGGCTCAGTCAAACATTTAGAATATGTGCGAGTTTTCGAGATTTATTAAAACAGTTAAGGTTATGAGATACTGTGGAATCTATGGCGCGAGAGAAATTCACCTAATTTTTAAGTCATCGAATCCAGCTTGGTACATGAACCTTCAACATAGAACCTTAATATTCTGTAAGCTCGACCCTTTTAAAGTAACCAGTAAAAATATTATTGATGACACTCAAAGCATATATTACTAGGAACGTAAATGCAAAGCTCAGGCTGTAGGAGAATATTGTTTTGTGGTGTAGAAAATGATTGTGAGAAGACCAAATAAATCGCTAATTTGGATCTGTCATTACATAATTCTTTGATAGTGAGTGCCTCTGATGAATAAATATGAATTAACGGTCTTTTTGTTTCTTTACCTTTTCTTGTACCTTTCCTTTGATATTAAAAATCATATGCCACATTATTTTATCATCTTAAAATCCCTAGAAATGTTTAAGGTGTCCGGTTTAATTTCATAAATATGTTTTCGATTCTTTATCGTAAAACATGAGTATTTCTGAAGTTTCAAACATTGATATTGATTCTCTTACGAAAATTTGAGTATTATAAAATGAATTTCAATTCATGTTGATTCTTGTACGAAATTGGAGTATAATGAAATGTATCGAATTTCCGCTTTCCGCTTTCCGCTTTCCGCTTTCCGCCGTTTCAGTTTCCGCGTTTTACAGCGTCCCTGTTCAACATTGCGCTCCGAAGTTCCTCCAATTTCAAGCCAGTATCCCGGCCAAAATGGAGTTTCGGGATAAGTGATGGGTCTAGTTCCTCTGCTTGGACAAGGCCTGTGAGTCTCCATAATTTTAAAGATGATGTCGGAGATGACCTGATTTATTGCTCTGAAGCAGTTGCCAGTTACCGGGAGGTACAATTTCAGTGTTCGTATGTATCTCGGAATTCCGTCCTACTTTTCTTAAATTTTCTCAGTAGTTACAACAGGTTACTGATACATGATTCTTGAAATTTGGTCAAATTCTTACCGCTCAATTTTGTTTATTTAGAATTTTATGAAAAAAAGAGATATATCATCCCATGGACTTGGTGCTTTCATGCATTTACCTCGACTTGGAATCATTGTTCGTGGTCACTCAAGCGGAAAAGGACCTGAGTTTTCCGGCATTACACACAATGAAGATGAAATTTATATGATAATTGCCATTTTTAATGCTTTACATTTGTTAACCACTTCTCCAGGACCCAGTTCAAACGTCGATCTTCTCATGAGCGGAAACTAATGACATCAAAGAAGACCGCCTTATTATCCATTGTTTTCAATGCGCTTGGCTCATGTGAAGTTCGACGTTTAAACTGAACCTAAGAGCTTCTAAGGGATATCGTAACTTTCCCAATTTATTTACAAAGGCAATCCCTTGTCATATTCGTGGTTTGGAGTTCATATATGTTCTGGCAAAGGTTTTGGATATAGACCCAATTTCTATAGTCCCGATTGACTTAGCGGATGTTTCCCCATTACTATGACCGAAGTAACAAAAGACATGGCCGCCATATTTTTTTGATTCAAAAAAGAAGTAGAAGTAGAAGTAGAGGTAAAATCATTTGAATAAATTCAATCACCAAGGCCATTAGGAAAGCTAGGAATTTGAGAGCAGGTTTTGAAACGACATTAGTTATTGGTTCTTATAGAGTTCATGTTATTTTTATTCAAACAAAAACATATTTCTTATTTTCAATATGGCGGCAACGTCTCTTTTCCCCTTGGGATTACTTGCAGAGAATCAATGGAAAAAAATTAAGGATTAAAAATAAATCTTGCCCTTGCGTCTCTAAATAAAGACACTTTCAGGCACTTGACCTATTCTAATGCCCTGTTTACAGGAACGGAGGACGTCCCTAGTGCTAGAGACAAGTCTTGTATTTTCTTTGCTCAGGCAAAACGTTTGCCCCGTTAGTTGGGTCACACTAGCTTTATGTAAACTGCTTCTAACATATAGTCAGAGTGCACGATATAACTAAGTTCTTCTAAGACTAGTGATGATTGATAAAAACGATATTTGTTTTTGATATTACTTGAATATATATTTATAGGATATTATGATCACCATCGTAATGTCTGGGGATTAAGAATCGCGGCGTGGTTAGGAGTAAGTAGCGTTGGATCAGCTACTTGATCAGCCTTAGCGCAAATCTCATTAATACTACTTAGACTAGCATGTATGCCAGACTTGGTATTGAAGGCGTTATACATGTCCTTTTCATCATCGTCATTCTCGTCGCTTACTCCACCTTCTTCGCTGCTGTACACACTGTACAGCGAAATATCATCTTTTTCTACCCGTTCTTGGATAGGTTTTTCATTTTCTAGAACAGACAAAGTTACAGAGAGAGTGCTTCCTATGTTAAAGCATTCTTGACTCTTGGTGTCTTGTTCAACGTCGACACAATCTTCATCGAACGAATCCTCGTCCACAGCGGTTGCACGCAAAAGGTCACGCTCAATCATTCTCAGTGACGTCTTGATGTCGCCAATGCAACAGAGCTCGTCAAGGATGTCGTCTTCTTCGTCAAACGTTGCAAGAGGCACAAGATACCGATAAAAAGCGTGGTTATGTTGGGCAAATTCAAATAAAGGTTCATCCTCGAACACTTCTTCGGTAGCTGAAAATGGCTCCATCTCATATGCCATATTCTGGATTTCGTTATCAACATCATCTCTGGAGAAGCAGTTACCATTTGGTACCTTGACGTCTTTTGTTGTATCACTGCAAAGGTCCCAGAGCTCAGCTTGGCTGTCGTTGGAAAGCAACTCTGTTGATGGACCCTTTCCCTTCCATCTTCTAAATTTCATTCCAAATAACTTAAACTCTCTCATGAGCCCCCGATAAAAACCCTTCATGTGATTTTCAATGTATTTGCGTAATGCGATTTGAATTCTTCTCTTTCGTCCTGCTTCTCTGGCTTCTTTGTAGGAAGTGTTCAAAATACTTAGAAACACGTTAAGTAATAAGAGCGCCACAGTAATGGAATAGGCAAACACGAACATGGACCCAAGCACTTTGTTAACTCTTTGGACCTTCCTCAGCTGCATGGATGTACCCAAGAGCTTTTGTAACACGATACTTAGTGACCCAACGAACGTAGAGTAAGACTCCATATTCTTGCCAAAAATCAGCATTCCCATCTGGGTGAAGGCTATGAGCGTGATAAGTAGGACAACATAGAACGACTGGAGATTGGCAGTTGAGTGTTTCAACGTCTGCATTAATTGTCCAATATGGCTGTTAAACCTAAGGAGTCTTAGAAACTTGATGGTCATGATGAATATAACGAATGAGAGAAGGTAGATTTCAAGCTGAGACCACAGTACTATCAAGTCAGTGGTTGTTGTTTTGAATGGATTTTCATGGACCCCTCGTATGAAGTCGCTGACGTACTTCTCCTTAAAAAACAGTGTTCCCATTGCAAAGAGAGCACATGAAAACAAAATCAGATCCATCCAACTCCAAAACCTGACGAAGTAGCGACACCCCATTTTATATACTTTAAAGCACTCACAGAAGAACAAAAACATTACGACCACAATGAAAATGAGTTGGCAAGTTTGGTAGAGAGTGCGGAATTCAGGATCTGTCCCACCGTATACAGTCAATGGTTCCACTCTTATCCTAGGCCGAAGACCGTCAGTAGGAAGCCTCTCGTATAATATCTTAACGGCACTTATAAGCAAGCTTGCTGGTTCAAATACTGTAAACTCGATAAATATAGCAGCTGTACGGTTATCAATCCATTTCTTTTCTATCAAATTGCTGACAACTTCTTGAGCACTTTTGTTATTGTACCCCAAATCAGCAACAAAACCCCCACCACTGTAACTGGAGTACGTCCCTCGATATGCGAGGGTGTTGAGCGCCTTTGGGTCTTGGTATCGCCATGGTCGTGGACATTCTTCAATCAGGTCAAACGATGACTCGAATATGGAGATGTTGGGTACTGGTGACCAGTCTGACCGGTGGTATTGAGTGGTATCTTCGTATTTGGGACTGTACTTTGGTATGCACCTTGATATATAGTGCTTTACAATTGGGTGGATTGGATTAGCTGGGCACTCTTCGACTAGAAGAAGAAAAATGAGAATATAGATGAGATGTGAGAACTTAAAGATTTTGGACTTGTGTTTATTGGGAATATCTTCATTCCTTTATTCCATTCCTTTTTCCGAATTCATTCACTCTTTTATTTTTCATTAATTTACTCATTTATTTACAACTCATTTGCTCGTTTTTTCATTCCTTCATTCCTTCCTTTATTTTTTTGATTTTACTTTATCATTAAAAATATAGAAGTAATTTTGCTAATTTAAAGAGTCGGAGAGAGGAGTTTTAATTACTTTTCAGTTTCCTGCTGCCTGAAATAAATTATGACATCCTTTCCCATTCACCCACCCATCCATTCCACCTCGTCCAATACCATTCCAATTATCTAGTCATTTATAACATCATAGTAAGTTTAGATAGAGATTTTGCGCGATCACATGACGGCATCCATGCAAGATGGCAAAAACAAAACAATCATCTTACATGATAAAAAATTCAATATACCCCTTGCAACACGTCGGAATGCAGCTCAATTTGGAGGGCAAGACAAAAGAATTTAAAACTCCTAAAAATTGTAACCTATTGTTTTGCCCTCCAAATTGAGCTGCTTTCCGACGTGGTGTCAGGGGTCTATTTCCCAGAGCTAAAGTGTTCCGCCACAAGGTGATCATGTAAAACCTCTCTTCGCTATTTTTTTTTTTTTTACCTTCCTTGATTCTTAACTGCCTAAGCCTTGGCATACCAACAAGATAAGATTCTCTGTTGCTAATAAACCCTTCTTCATACTCAAAGTGCTTGCCATTGTACCAGGTAGCATTGTATAGGCTAGGAATTAGTCTGTGTTCAGTCCAGTTCCAGAATGCCGAAACGTTTTTGACCTGCAAATTGAATAAAACACCATCATGAGGTACGACTACACGGCGCGTATTTCTGATTACATTAGGTTGCATGGCTATAATTATTTGTCTTTATGAAGTTGAACGAAGTTGAATCTTGCCTCAGTGATGGGAAAATTAATTAGGGGACAACATCAAAATCGCGCCCAATATTCAGTCCCACTGTCTTAGGACCAAGGAAAGGTGTCATTAAACGCTTACGGTATGACTACTGACATGGTAAAAAAGTGACAACAGCCATTCCCTGACCAAACACAGCGTACGAGGTTATTGCATATTTAATGTACACATGTGACACTTCTGGGCTATTAACAACTTTTCTGAGAAAAAAACTTGGCAATTATATTTGCGTACATGGCCTTACCTTATCGTAACCTTTCATCTTTCGCGCCAACTCATCCTTCATTTGAAATCTCGAAGACTTCCGGTTACCATAACAAATTATAAACAGCAAAATTGCAAAGAAAATGTAGGTGCAAATTTCCATGAACACTCGAGCAGTTTTGAGAAGTTTTTTCCTGGCCATTCGAGCCTCCTCCAGTTCCTCGCCCTTCGGAGGGAGAAATTTCTTGTACTTGATTTTGTTCTTCCAGTGAGGGGAGCCACGTGGCTTTTCGGGATTTGGTGGTTTCTTTAGCAACAACGCAAGTAATGAGGCCAAAATAATTACTTTTATCGGCTGTGTTAGAAAAATATCCTGGACAAAAGACACAAGAATTGAAGTGAGCCATTCATTGGCTGTGTCACCACCCCAAGATAAACTGTACAAGATGATGACGACCGCAGATGCTATGGACGTTCCTATGCATAAAAACCATCCGACATAAATAAAGAAGTGTGGAAGCCCTTTCTTTCTGCTTTGACTTCGTAGGTTCTCATCCGACACCCGCGTGTACTCATCTTGTGAATCTTCTTTAGTCCGGGCGTTTCTGAATATCGTGACAATAACAGCGTTGACGGGAATCGCAACCAAAGCGCTTTGGATTCCTATTTTCACTTGTGTCCAGCTCACCTTCAGTGGACCAATCTGAAATGTATCATACACCGCGCCGCCGAACTGATAAAACATGGCATTGGTTACCATGGTAGCAAAAATGATTGATAGACAGCAGGAGAGTCTTTGGACGCGAGTGAAGGAAGTCTGAGGAGGACGCATGAAGACCGATGCCCACAGGTGGCTGTCTGCCAAACTTTGCGATGCCCTTGAATGGAAAACGTTCCTAAATTGTTCGATTTCTTTTTGTTCCGCGACGCGGATTTCGGTCTCAATTTCTCCGTCGCCCTTTTCGAGAGCGATCCACTTGTTGGCCAGGAAATGCCATTCCACATCACCTTTATTATCTGCAATTACCACCTCCCTCAGAAACCAGGCTGGACTATCTCCACTATTGTCATGCCAGATCTTGATTTTATAGAGTGGTCCAAGGGCTTTTGGTAAATAAAGCAAAAATGTATTGATACTACCTCGAGCAAAGAACTGCTTGTTGATGGTAGAGTCGTTGAGGTTGATGGCGTCCGTGTAGCCGTTCTCGCCATATATGATGATTCCTACGTTGGCCGTAGTCCCCTGACCTTTCCAGAGACCAGTGAAGACAGAAATCTCGTACAAGGTGTCACCATGGTCAGTAAGGTATATATTTGGGATAGTCTACAGAAATCAACGAATAGAGTGGTTTATGTATGAGTAAGGTACATTTGGTACTGACTTACATCATAGTACGACATGCTCTAACTTATTGATAACTTGAAACATCTCTCCATTAATTCCGTACAATTCAATCATGCCAATTACAATACCAGAAATACGTTATATAACGTGTAAGAATAATAATGCAGTCACTCTATAATTATCTAAATGCTTGTGTATGTTAGATACTAACACAGGGAGCCCAATCTCAGCTTAAGCCCCAACGGTATTTTTTTTCCGGGGTATAGTGCGTGCATCAAACCTTCAAACTAGAAAATATAATGTATACCTTCAATTCATCTTTCTTGTCTGCTCTTCGTGCAAAAAGCAATCCAATGAGATACAAGATGAAAATTGTGATCACGGTTGTCATGACGACGAAATCCTTGACTGTGGGGTTTCTCAGCGTGAGCAGAATTCTGTCAAAGTCGATTGGATTTGGTTCGACGAAGAAGTCGCCACCAAATGCTGAGAGATGGTTACATAAACATTGGATTGTGCCCTTGGTTGTGGATGGACCCGGCTGTAGTGATAAATATATAATAGATTAATCGTAGTGAGATGTTAGGCCAAGTGTTTAAAAAAGTCTTTCCTTTTTCAAAATCCTTCAATTTTATCGAGCCATGAAACAGCCTATGGGGTGAAAAAAAATCAGGGAACGGCTCACTCACAGATCAAACCCTGAAACAACCTCTGGGATGATCTAAATCAGGGCATGGCTCACTCAGAGATCGAACCCTGAAACAACCTCGGGGCTGATCTACGTTAGGGCACGGCTAACTCACAGATCGAACCCTGCATGAAACAACCTCTGAGCTGATCTAAGTCAGGGCATGGCTAACTCACAGACTGAACCCTGAAACAACCTCTGGGCTGATCTAAGTCAGAACATGGCTAACTCACAGATTGAACCCTGAAACAACCTCATGACTGGAATGAGGTGAAATACGTAGATCGAGAGTTAAGGAAGGCTCTATTACATTTAATGAATTATAATCTCGGCTTACCTTGCATCCATGGTCACTCCATTTCTGTTCCTTCTCAGACCAGTACATACACGATGCCATTGAAATAGACATCGTATAATTAGCATCAGTACTTGCGTTGTAATCAGGAACAATCACCATGGTCGGGACTGGTTCAGTAGGTGGATCCTTCACACCAACACAGGATCTTTTCTTCCTCCTTCCTGGCCCACAACCTCTTCTGTTCCTATGGTGTATGACTTTTTCCTCCTGTTTTGGCCTTTCGGAGTCCAGATACCTTATTCCAACAAAATGGTTACCAGTTTTTCCAGTTATTTTTCTAGAAATATTGAACGTGTAGGGATCCATTGTGCAATTCACGTAACTGCTACTTCCATTGATGTATGTCTTTTGGCAGCTCGAAAAGTCTGGGATGATTGTCGTGAAGTTGTAATCCCATGGCGTTGGTCGTACTCCAGCACTTACAAACACCTGAAAATTTCTGTCATTTTCTGGCTTGATCCTTATCATTGCAGTGGAATGGCTATAGAGGACGTTAAAGCTATGGTAGCGCATTCTAGTTGTATCTGATGAGTTTTCTGTGGGTTTGACGAAGTTTGGCAGATCTTTAGGCGCCGTTTCTGGGGAGTCTTCTGGTACATATATTCCCACTGGGTTCTTGAGGTCGGAGATCTCCAAGTAATTACCCTCGTCATTGTAGAGATTAATATCCACAGCCCAGGAGCTGATGAATGTGGTGGTTTTATCCCAAGTGAAAGGGTTATCGGAGAACATGATGATCTGTGGAGCAAAAGTATGAAAGATTAGAATTTTAAAAAAATAACGATTTTGCATATTTTTAGCTTGCTTGTTTTCTTATTTTTTTCTTATTTTTTTTTGTCTCACTCAACTCCTTTGGGTTTTTTTTTTTTGGTTCATCGGGTTTGTTTATTCATTTGCGTGTTTGTTCGTTCATTTAGATACACAACAACTCATTAATTGATTTAATTAGTTAATATATTTTTTTACACTGCTATTGCTTGTTCGCTCGCTGATGAGGTGGGTATGCTAACCACTTGCTTATAACAGTTACTGCTATTGGGTCAGGCCCCCGTGATGTGATGAACAAGTCTATCCTTCACTCTTTGTTAGCCTGCTCGACGGCATGTCTGTCTGTCTGTCTGTCTGTCTGTCTGTCTGTCTGTCTGTCTGTCTGTCTGTCTGTCTGTCTGTCTGTCTGTCTGTCTGTCTGTCTGTCTGTCTGTCTGTCTGTCTGTTGGCTTGTTTGTTTATTCTTTATACATTTTCGTGTTCACTCATTGTTTGTCCATTTGTTTCTTTGTTGATTGTTTCTTATTGTTATTGTTTGTTTGTTCGTTTGTTTGTTTGATTGAAGTTTTGGTGAATGACTGCCCGAGTGCCTCTCTTTTTCTTTGCATAATTCATTTGTCTCCTTTGTCGTTTGTTCGACCCCAAGACATCAGCATCAATAGTCACAAAGTTAACATCGATCTGGCAATCTTTACTTTGCAATGTTACTGGCATTTACAACCGTTGTTTCTATTGACTCCTACCTACCTTTGACTGAACAGAAGACAGTTGGCTCCCATTTTTTCCTTCAAATATGGCCTCCAATGAAGGAAAATTCACCTTCCTACTCCCCGACTGAATGACAGACCCGGAAATCTCTCTCAACATGGACGGGGAGTTTTTAGAGATAATTATAGAGATAGACTTGGTGTTAAAGACTGTCGGGTTTTCATCCATGGTTTTTGAAGCCAGTAATTTACTTCCAAGACTTCGTAACTGCTCCAAAGCCTGCTCAGTGTATTGCCTGCTCTAAAAACCCAAAACATGCTGATAAATATTTGATAAAATTTCAGAACACAATTATTATCACTCATAACATCCGGGACATTCTCGGACTCCTCGTTTGACGTCATAGACGCCATATTCGAAAAGGGTCTACTATCCAGTGTGGGTTTACAGCTGTTTTCCTATTTTAGAACATGTGTCATGCCCTTGAGCATTGTTTCTTTGTTTACCAAGGCTCTGTCCTATCTTATTCATGTCTGCCAGAGGAGCTCATATTTTGTCGTTTCAATTTTTATACGAGCATGACTGCCACACGCTTGTTATTTTAATCCCCTAAAACGACTTTTAACCAACCGAAAGGTAGCCTGCGTAGAGGTGCATTTTGAGGGTTTGGGGGCCGGGGCTGGGGAAGGGTTGGGGAGGGTTTTGGGAGAGCCCCTACCCCTCTTCCCAATATGGGCCGCTACGCAGGCTACCCGAAAGATGATTTATATATTTACCCAAGGCACATCAAAATAAACCTTGTTATATACATGTATTATTACTGAGAGCAATTTTCGCATGAGTCACGGCACGTGAAGAGTCACAGCAAATGCCATGGTTACGGTGCGGCGCGGTTACGGCACTGATTGTCGAATGTCGAAGGCATGACATTGACACGGTCACGGCAGGGCGCTGTCCGTGCCGTACGTTTTTATAATCATACAAAAACTGCTCTATTCATTATCATTATCATTATCAATACCTTTTTCATTTGTTCTTGCGCGAACATGGACATATCAGGATAGTAGCGCATCGAACCTGCAAAGGCACGGAGGAGATTCTCGATGCTATCGATGAAGTTAGTCGTGATGCTCTGTTTGAGTTCCGTCATCGTGCTGTCATCACGGAACTTTGAGGCAATGAAATCCTTGACATTTTCCAGCATGTTGAGCGTCTTATTCTGAAATTAGAAATTTGGAATTAAAAATTCCTTGACTCACTGACTTTTACTCTCCTCATCGAATTATGTGTGTGTAGGTCCACCCATCCATCCTTACATTCTTACATCCCTTAAATTGCGCGTGTAAGCAAAATAAATCGCTTGGCGTTGATCGTTGTGGGGTTTGATTCCTGCACTCGGAATCACATTTCGCAGAGTTTGTTATATCTCTCCTTGATTCAAAGGGGTTTTCTCCGAATTTATTGGTGTTCCTCTCCTGTAAAATCTAACAAGCTAAATTTCTACTCCATCTGTGAATTAGCCAAGCTCTACCCCAGGTTTTGATAAAATTGAAGGGTTTTGTTACCTTGACGCTATCAGATGTTTCGTCTTTTTCACCAGTTGCTAAATTCACCACAGTCAGGACTTGGGTCGCTCCTTGCCAGTCTGACACCGCGTGTCCTTGGATCTGCTTGATGATTTCATCCTTCAACTTTAACACAAAAATAATAAAATGATATTGTTAATACTAAATAAACAGGTACACCTTCAATTCAACCCCTTCCCTTTTTTCCTTTCATAAATCCATTAAATGCCATATTGTTAAACGCAAATTTTACAATGTTCAGGGGGAAGTCATATACAACTAGGCTTCGCAAGAAACTGGCACCACGCAACAATTGTTTCTGTGCAAGCACTATTCACTTTTTCTTTCGGCTTTTTCTAGAAATATTTGTAAAACCGTTCTTCAGAGGACTGTTACCTTTTTTGCAACAATTCGAGCTTACAATAATTGTTGCTGTGCAAAATTTAAAATTCTTTGAGGGAAAATATCATCAGATGACTGTTACCTTTCTTGCTGTTTCTTTGTCGACTCCAAGCTTTTTACGAAGATTATTCTCCTTATCGTGTGTCTTGTCTACTAGTGACAGCAGGGCGATCGATAATATTCGTTTCTGTTCCTTGTTGTCTTGCTTGCTCAACTCGTTATCTTTTTTATCCACTATCTCGTGTAATATTCTTGCGAAATCACTTAGATCCACTTCTTTCACCTATAGATACAAAATTATTGATTTAAAAGTTGTAATCAAAAGAAACTAAACAGTGCAACGCGTGCTGCTGCGGATGTCACCAATCTCATCTCATCCATTGCGTGTGGCCAATACAACAATAGAAAAGCTTCCAAAGCAGAACAAGAAAACCGGGTTACAGTGAGTTGGTTCGCTCACAGCCTAAAGAAAGGCGGGCCCTTGAAACAGGAATGCAGACACGAGCTTTAGAGCATGCGCAGAACGTTTGCTTCTTGAATTTATTCTCCATTTTCTAATTCTCTGTTGCTCAGGATTAGTCTCATTTTGTGTAGAATATTCATGTGATCCAGGGAAGGACCGTGGAAGTGTTTGGCAATGTTGTTGAACTTGAGCATTGTTTACTTTATCGTTGGTATTTGTAAACACTTTGACTCTGAAATAGGGCTAACCCTGAGCAAATGTGTCTGAAATCAACGACCTCAGCGGTATTTACAAATTCAAAGAAATTTCATTCTATACCTTCGCTCGTAGAGTAACCTTGGTGAAATCCCCAGAAAAGTCATGAACTCTGACTTCGATAGGGATAGAGAAGTTATCACTTTCCACACCTAATGGGAGCCTTGCCGTAATGTTGGACGAATAGCCGCCACCAATAATAACGATATTATTGGACCGTTTGTACCGATACTCGAAGAGTAGCTTTTTATCCTCGTCATACCATTTGCCACAGTTAATATTGAACACTGTGGACTTCGCCTTTCCTACTTCTGGTAGTATACGGCATTTTGGATTTGAGCGCGAAAATGGAGGCGCGTTGAGAGTCAAAACTATTTCATCTTCTTCTTCTATTTTGTCATTTTTCACAGTCAGTGTGATTACAGAACGGATTTTAATTCGAAAATCTCTTGATTTAGCACCAAGCTTTTGTAGATCAGTCAAAATCAAGCGACTAACATGAGTAAACCCTTCGGTGTAAGGGACTACACTCTTAGTCTTATGCCACATCGTTCCGTTGAGGTAGCTTCGGGTCTCTTTGAACAATATCCACTTATAGCTTGAAATTGTAGGGCATTCTTTAGCGATGCACTTGGTCGATAAGAAAACTTTCTTCGACCGGCTGATTTTACCTCCTGGCACGCAGTTCTTTGAGCACCTGAAATAAGAGGAGACAATACAGATTGAGCATTGCTAACTCATTTGCCCCAGGCTAGGCCAGTGCCGTGGAAAGGGACGGCTAAGGGGGGACGATCCTCCGATCTCCTAAATCTCGGGTTCCCGGCCATAAAGTTATTTGAGAAAATCAAAATTGTTCTACGATTGGATAAAAGAAAACCCATCATATTCGTATACTGATGGAGTTCCTGTAGCCGGTTTGGTTTTCGCCCCAAAATGGACGTTCTCCTC
The DNA here is from genome assembly GCA_023349425.1 of Anthopleura sola. NCBI lineage: Eukaryota > Metazoa > Cnidaria > Anthozoa > Actiniaria > Actiniidae > Anthopleura > Anthopleura sola. The sequence continues at coordinate 11,333,674 of JALHLI010000004.1, read as the reverse complement.
CTCCCCAAATTTGGTGCTTTTGCTCTACCCCAGAACAAATTAAGTTTAAACGAATTGTAGTCGTTCATATTACCCTATTCTGAAGAAGACCGATGGTTCAAGCTTTAGGGTATGGTACAACTTGGATCGTCTTCTTCCTTTCGTCAAAATTAACGTGAAAATATACTTGTGTCTTGATTTCATTCGATTAACGTTGACTTCAAGTTTAGATTCATTTGACGACAGGCGACCTGGACCGAACCCAAAGCATCCATCATCACTGAATGGCCTCCCGAATGGTACATCAGCTGGTATTGACCTCATAAATTTTTTTCTATAGCGATAGCGATTAAGGATTTGAGCTCTTCGTCGAGCGGAGTACTGCGCTTGCGTGTAATCGTCATCTCTCTTACAAATCCACGTGAACGTCATTGTCTCATTTTTGGAACTGCCCGTAATGTCTGGATCATAGGACTTGGAAGCGTCTAGAATAATTATCCCGTCACCCTTGTGTACTTTCGTAGGCCCGGTTAGTTTGGCCTGGAGTGGTGGAAGGTCGATCTGTACTATTCCATAATCATACGAGGACACTTCAATCTTCTCAGTGTAGGCTACAAACCTAACAAACATCAGTGTTGGAGGAAACTGATGTGGCTTCAGTGTAATGCTATCACCATCACTCAGTTGATGCTCTAAACGGGTGAACTTGTTGCCTTCTTTGTAAAGAGCTGATAGTTCCCATTTCATTTTAGTTTTTCTGTAGACTTTGCAGCCCAACTTCTTGACGTTTGCCTTGACTCTTAGGTGGTCTACTGTAGTGATTCGTTTGATTTGGCTGAGATTTTTGTTCAGGTTTATTTGAACGGACGGTGAGGAGCACTTGTCGTTCTTGTCAACTGTAAATAAATGAAGAACGTTCATGAAACTTAATTCAAATCAATGAACTATACTGACGTACATTTACTCTTGAGAAAGTTTGAACAAATGTACGAAAGGATAGGCATATACAAATGAATGAACGAAATAAGGAAAGAATGAACGACGACAAAGAAGAACACCTTAAACAATTAAAACTTTGGACAACTAATTTTGTCATGAACAAAAAGTTAGAAAAATCTTTAAAGAACTAACTGCCTTTTGTTTTAAACCAGCCTTAGCTGAATTGGACCGCCTGTATAAATATTGCTAATAAATAATAACAATTAAAAAAATTCGCATTCTTTAAATACAATACATACGAGGATGATGGAATAGAATATGGTTTGGATTGAGGAAGACTTTGTGTTCTTGAATCCTGAACTGCAACATCGTTTCAAGGTACTTGGTGGTATTCTCAATGCACTGTATTTCAACTTCTGCTTCTGTCTGATGAAATGGGTTCCTTTCTAAATCCCATGCCGGGCTGCAAAAAAAGATTTTGCAATGTTATGAAATAGTCGAATAAAATCGAGTGAGGGAGTTTTCACAGCCGTCGATTCTGATCTCCTGAATCATCTTTCCGACTTCAATTTGAATCAGTAGACGCTTTCAAAACCTCGAATCATAGGACAACGTACAAATAAACTAACTACGATCTTTTTTTAAACCCGGCAAAAATTAATGCACTCGGGGTTCGATAATTTTGCGCCTGTACTAGTGGGAAGTTAGTCTCACGGGTCCACTCCCAAGAAATCTCAGGCCAGGTTTAGACGTCGAATTTCACATGTGCTGAATCTAATACAAATGAGCAAAACCTATCATTTGCATTAGATTCGGCACATGTGAAATTCGACGTCTAAACCTGGCCTCACTTTTCAATTTCATTTCACTGAAACTAAAAAAATCTTACTTGAAGCGAATAACCTTGGCAGATAGGAATCCTGGGATGTCCCTTAGGAGAAATTGTATCTGTTGAAATAAATAAGAAATCTATTAATATCAATCCGTCCGTATATCCGTCTGTCTGTTCATTCATCTATCTATCCATCCCAGTAGAAAACAGAGTTCTCACCTCATTTTGAATATCAATTGCCAAGTTCACATAATCCACATTGCTGGGATCCAGGTAGGATTTGGTGAAGTGGAAGCCAATGGGTGCCACCATGGCCTGGATGTGATAACCTAAACAATGAGATACAAGATTTTCTTAATAAACCCTTAAGATATTTCTCGATCTTTGTAAGAAAAGTTGCACTTCAAAGAAAAACGATTTTTAGACCCGACATCACATAAAAAGTAAAGTAAAGTAAATCTTTATTCGTTCATAAAACATACATTACGAACGTTACAGGGAAGTATTATACTTAAAGTGTAAGCGATTTATAAAGCTGTCTTTGAAACGTTCTGTCCTCACTTTAGGCATATAGCTAGATACACTCCTAAGATCATACTTAACGAACTTTTTCTTAGGTGTTGTTTGTACCCAAGCTAGACCACAATGCACCCTGTTTATCGTGTAACGAAAAATCCTATGTGAAAAGAATTTGTTTGTTTGGTCCGAGATTTTCAGGTTTTTCTCACTCGTCAAAAATAACCTAACATGCTAAATTCCATTTCCATCTGTTAGTTAGCTATGCCCTGACAGACGTAGTTCAGAATAGAGATTGAACGACTGTGAGTTGGTCATGCCATGACTATGATCAGACTAGAGGTTGTTTTAAGATTCAATATTTTAAGTCAGGATTTCAGCCAATGAGAGAGCACGTAATGTCTCTAAACGATACCATTGACATCCTAATTCATATATCTATAGTAATTTTCTTACCAGGTTTACAGCCATATAGTTCCATTCTTAATCCAATATTCTTATGCCATTTCAGAGGATACAATGTAATAGACGTGGCAAGAACAGGTAAGGGAATGACGTTGAACTTTACTGAACTACTATCTTTATTGCCAGTGAAAATCTACGAAAGAAAAATTACAGTTAATGAGATATACCAACCCCAGATATGAATAGCTAATTGCAATAACTTAACCTAGACATAGTGTACTAAATTTTGATTGGCTATTTGTCACTTTATACATTTCCCATTAACTATTGTAGATTTCCCATTTTGTCCATTTTTAATTTTTGCTTTTAATTTTTGAAAAACGAAGCATAAAATATAGTTCTATATAACTCAATAATATTGATTTCATTTTCATCTAGAAAAGCTTTTCTTTCCAATAAGAATTTTTTGTCATTTTTTTTAAGGAAATTGCCGGAAGTTTGGATACGTTGTTCACTGCGCATTCGCCGCTTGTGAAAAACAAGAATTTTAATAACCATACCATTCTCGAGTAGTTGAGGGCTCTTATCGGTGAATAATCACTCCCTGTTGATGTCATCAACATATACTCCGTCAGCCATTCCTCTGTCGTGTTGCCTCCATATCCTTGTGTAGCTATTCCTGTTATTATCCAGGGCTCCCCTAAATCCACCTTGATCCATGAGTTGTTCGTAGCTTTAGGATCAGCTCTGTATCCAGGGGGCCACTTGTTTAGAAGGAGACGCGCTCTGTGAGCTCCGTAGTTAGAGAAATCGTCGTTGAATACTGATAATGCTGTTAGACTTGAGTCTGGTATTTTGCCGTTTGATAGACCAATAGGTTGTCCACAGATTGCTGGAAGAAGAAAAACAAAAGTCAAATAGATCTTTTTTAGACCTAATTTTTCAAATTTTGACCCACATGTCATTCTCTAGCTGGCTTCAAAATTTTAGGACTTGTTCTTACTAAATATACTGAAAAAATTGGCAAATTCAGTTCGGCCACGCTTTTTTTTTTTTTTTTTTTTTTTGAGATTCATATACACAGTTTTATAATTTTTTTTCAGTAGTGGAATACCAAAACACTCCCAGTAGGCGTAAGAATATAGCCAGCGCCCCATCTAGAAAGTATACGAAGCCATGTTTACTCAAAATACGTTTTTTTTTTTCTTCCTTAAAATAAAATCATTTTGAAGTCTCCTAACTCCTCATCTTTACACCTATATATAGCCTGTAATTTGTGAGAAGCTATATTTCTATTCTTCACGTTTTTTCTCGCACGGAAGTATGTTATTAATTTTTGTAAAGAATTATTTAGCGTTAAGTTGAGAATGTAATGAAAACATATTATGATATACACAACCCACAGTTGGGGATATTTGAAAATACATTGAATGTTTACTTCCACGTGGCAATTATTTCTTGTTAATGAGCACGTCCGTGTTCTTGATGTTGGAAAACTTGTGCTTTTTAGCAGCTTCTTTGCTTTTTTACATGCACTTTTTTCCCTTTTTTTCTTTTTCTTTTTTCTTTTTTTTTCTTTTCTTTTCTTTTTCATTTCTTTTTAATTTTCCTCTCCCTCTTCATCTTTTTTTCTTTTATTATCTATAGCTTCCTTTTCTTTCTTTCTTTCTTTCTTTCTTTTTTCTTTTTTCTTCCTTACTTTCTTTCTCATATTTCTTTCTAAATCTAGATCTAAATCTTTAATTTCTAAGTTTCTCATCGCTACAGATATAAATCTGTAAAAGAGTATAAAAATACAAAAACATACACTCATATTAATAGTAATCTAAAATAATTTAACTGAAAAAAACTATTATCTAATATCTAAAATCTCTGGTGTAAGTGTGAAATACTCATTAGAAAATATCTACATAACCAAGCAACAACAAAATAACACCAAACAACAAAGCCATTCGTAAACAAGTGGCAATTTTTCAAGTATTTGTTTTAACATGAACCTAATATTGAAGCCTTAAATCTAGAATAATTGAAATAGAACGTGTCGAATAAAAAGCTGTCATAGTTTATAGTCAATAACAGTTTCAATTTCCCAAATATATAATAACGTATTGCTGTTATATTTAGTAAGGGAAGTTTAAAATATTGAAATTCACCCTGAGGCTTATAACTGACAGATTATAATACGAATATTTTTTTCTTTTATTCACTTATATTTTCCATTTTTCCTATCTTTTAACTTGTTGGAATTCGAATAACAAACAATTAACCAACGACGTCGAGGCGATTATCGGTGAATATTTACCGATGGTTAAAATAACGTTCAATTATTGCTTTCAACAGCAAACCTCATAACCATCGCTCGACCAGTGATTATTGTCTTATAGTCACTGTTTGCAGAGAACAGCGAGCATATCTCTATATTCTAGTCTTAAATTAGACTTACACTTAATATATAATTAAGTGCAATTCAGAAGAGCATGTTATTTAGGTAGTTAATGATGATTAGTGTGCTAAGCAATAACAGGAACTCATTTGCTATTTATGAGAAATTCCATGTCTGCCATAGCAGTTAATGTATACAGGTTATTAACGTTAGCACAGTGGATGGGATTGGATATGAAAAACATTGGTTTTTCTTTATTAATGCATCTGTAAACAATCATTATTATGGATATCAATTGGTTCATCTTTGATATAACAATAATGATCAACCTCTAGATTTTCTTATTTAACTTTTTTTACTAAAAAATATTCATTGAATTTCCGAGAAATTTAACAGAATCATTGGTTTTTCATTTGTGCGCATAGTACCCTCTATTTTATTATTATACTTGATATTATTCCTGATAATAATAGAAATGATGGTGATTATGATGATGATTATGACTGATGCGAAAATGTCTAATGTCTTGTGTTGCATTTTGAGCAATAAATTGGATAACTTTCCCACATTTTCCCACAATTCACAAAGTTAAGAATATTTTCTTTTTCTTCCTTCTTCTATCATGAGCAACTCTGATGCCACTATTAGCAAAACCAACGCACATGCAGATAGTTTGCTTTACTTAATGCACTATATGCACTTTTCCTATGCACTTTCCCTATGGTTACATATGCATGATCTTCACTGGATGACTCTTCATTATGTGATAGGTGCATACTAATCCAATAACACTGGAAAAATCATGCGTGCTCCAAATGATGGAATATGTGGCGACTTCTATTATAAATATATTTACATCCACGAAAGGAAATCATGGAAATATCATGGAAGTCACTTCAACGATATGGAATTATCGCGACTTACAACATATTTCCAACATATTTTCATATACCATGAAAGTGCATGCCAAAAGGCTGGAAGTCTGCTTTACTTCCAACGTGTACTGTGATCTCAAATCGATCAATTTTTTTTCCAGTTTGACAGAAAAAATAAATAAAGTGCTTCAAAAATATTTTACTTTATTTTTTAAACCTAAACATAGTGCTTCAATGTTGGGTGTAAGGTTCAGTCAGATAAAAATTTATGCCTGCCAGGTAATACGAAAAAAATATTCGTCCTTAAACTAGTTATTGACCGCAAAAGTGTAATAAATGTATGAAACCATTCGTTGCTAAAAAATTAGAAAAAATCTGCTTGCCAGAAAAAATTGATCTTTCCTCCCAACTTTTTAAAAAAACAAATACTTTTGCTAAAGGAGTTGATAAGCTGTTCCAAGTAACAAATGTACGATAAGATAAGATGTCCGAAAAGCTGAAGTAAATAATAAAATGATCGCCCAAGAAAAACACACACGAATATCAGGGAATAATGCTACAAGGCATCCTTTCAGCTTAATCAAATAAAAACCATCGAAAAGCGAGTGAGTGGATAGGCTTATTAGATCTAGAGGTATAAGGTGATAATAATGTTGTAATATGAATATTACTAATGTTCCTACTACTCCTAAAATTTAAAATTTTCATGTTCAGCTTACTGGCGTTCCTCATTCACTACCTTAGGTCCCTTTTCATAAAATATAGAAATTCTTAACTAATTTTACTGGTTTTCTTCTCATTTTTTTACTTCCAAGCTCAAACAACAACTCCGCGTAAACATATATGTAATAGATAGATATTCCATTCTTCCGATAACTGTTTTAATACGGAAGCAACACTTACCTGAAATTTTTTCAGTGCTGGGGCGTTCTGGCAGCTGACTCGAAGTGTTTCCACAAAGCCACATAATGGTTGCAAAAAAGGCCAATCTTTTCGACATATTTAGATAGGTAAAGATCACTAGCATCTTGAATTCTCTTGTTCTTTAGTGTATTCAACAACAGCCGTTCCCTACCGAGTTTCCCTAGTTAATCAAAGTACACTTATGGCGTCCAGCTGACTTCAAGCTAGTTATCCATGAAGTTGAGTTCCTCAAACATCACCGCTAGTGAATATATCCTGCTGGGAATCCTATAACTTCGAGCCTTAAACAAAAGAAGATTGATCCAAAAAGTTAGTAAGGGAATTGAAAGTCGGAGAGAAATTGCTAATACAAGAGAATGGGTTAGAGTTTGAAGAATAATAAGCAACATAAAAACTCGTAAATATTGTAAATGTTATTGTGAACAAAAGATTAACAACAAATTTTGATGACGATGAAGATGATTATGACGGTGGTATAGCGATGGTGCTATGGTGATGATGCCTAATTAAGATAGTGATGGCGATGATGATGGCGATGATGATGGTGATGCTGATGGTGATGCTGATGGTGATGCTGATGGTGATGATGCCTAATCAAGATAGTGATGGTGATGATGATGGCGATGATGATGGTGATGCTGATGGTGATGATGCCTAATCAAGATAGTGAAGGCGATGATGATGGTGATGCTGATGGTGATGATGCCTAATCAAGATAGTGATGGCGATGATGATGGCGATGATGCGGATGATCAATAGATCAATATCTCAAAATATATTGATGATGGTAAATATAATATTGATGATGATGTTGGTGCTGATGATTATGATGATGATGAAAAGTTTAATTTTTGAAAATCTTTATGATGGTGATGGGAATCGGATGATATTAAATGCTGTTCATTTTGAGGAAAAACAGAAACAACAAAAATAAAAGGATAGTGGTAAGTACAGAATATCGATATTTCATTTAAAGAGAAAATATAACAATATTGATGCTAGAAATACTATTTTCTGACATTCATCTATTCATTCATATATATAATTGTCCTATATTATCTTTATAATTAAGATTGAGTCACTTTATAATGAAAAGTCTTCGGACAAAAGAAACGAACTATTCTATCAATTTCTCTTGTCGTAGAAATGAACAGCTCTGGGATATGAAATAACTTTTGTAGGCCGATGACGCAGGTGGAATATGGCTAATTGAAGGCTATGCTTAAGTGCTGTTGACAAATTGTCATCACGTGTAGAAAAAAAAAGGAATTCATTACAAGGATGCAACAAAAAGGAAAAAGACAGTGAAAACCCAAACTTGGAGAGGGAGGAAAAATAAATGATGCATGGAGCGATTTAGGAGTTTTGAAAAGAGCAGGAAGAGAAGAATAGGTATTTGAATACTCTCGTTTATGCCACCGAATGAGAAGGGAGTACCTGACTTCCTGATCCCGCGACCCCTCAAGACCCCCCTTTCCTCAACTTTTAGATATCTTCATTTACCCGCACCATGACCTCCCTAATTTGGATTTACAGACCAGACTAGAACTTTTAAATATCTTCATTTACCCGCACCATGACCTCCCTAATTTGGATTTACAGACCAGACTAGAACTTTTAAATGTATAGCCAATGAACATTTACAGAATTCGCTTTTAGTGACCATGTAACTCCAAGTCGAGGTTAGACTTGATTTGCACATTAGTCCATAACGTAGACTTGGTTCCATTCACTGAAGCGAATTCGGGAAAAGTCTACTCAAGGCATTACAACAAAAACACATCGTCTTCAAATGTTTTTTTTTTCACATGCCGTGAAAGAACCGGGTGTTCAGGTGGGTTGGGAAAAATAGATCTATGATGAGATACACAAGAAGATAACTTGGTACGAGTTTAGTTTAGTGTCATTATATTCTTCAGTTTCATTCTTCACATCCATCATTTTAGCTGTGTACACATTTGTAGAATGATCTAAAATTTCGAAACGTTCACACAGAAGCTAAAAGAACTCATTTGTTAATAAGCTGTAATTGAAATGGGAGTTAGGTGATACGTTCTAGAACTTTCTAAGCCCTGAAACCACAGAAAATTCGACAAAAATGAGTCAACAAAAAAAGTTGTCTCGAGACAATAATCAACATTCACACTTCTGTAAAAAAGAAGAAGAAAAAAATATATATTAAAGTTGAAATACTCGAATGGATTAGAAAAAATAATAAATTAAGATGGATCGTGTGTTATACGTTTAATACATATTCCTAAGTTTGATTAGCTTTTGTATTTCTTGAGGAAGAGGCCGAGGAAGCGACACTTAACTGGAGAGGAAAAAGACGAAAAATGCTTTTATTTTCTTGGCATTGAATTTCCTTGTTTTTTTATTAAACAATTCTACTTTTTTTCCAGAACGCTTTCCTTAATTTTGCTGAAAGGTTAAGACCGCTCTTGAATAAGACAATAATTACTTATGAATAAGGACCAGGTGCCCACTATACGTACGAACCGACCAATCACAGCGCGCTTCGTTTAGCCGGCATACGACCCTAGCTCTTAGTCTCTTCCCAATACAAAAACACACGCTTCCAAGAAATTTGAGGGTAAAATTTGAAGTATAAGTTTATAAGTATAAGTTTCGTACAAGTTTAAAAAATAAAAGGTGAGCAAAAATGCTAACTCTGAATTTTTTTTTTTCAAATAAAATCATGTAAATTCAACATAAAAGTTTTGAACACAGTACCATTTTTTTTTTAATTTAACATCAAAAATTTGGAAATTAATGTATTTGCAGACAAAATTTATTTATTATTTTTCTTTTTAAAATCTTATTTGAAATATATACGTGAAAAAGGAAAAAGAAGAATAGTTTTTAGTGGTTTTAATTAAAATCCACGTCATCTCTCGTCCAAACAATGTTTGCAAGATGCTGACTATTTTATTACCATTTTTAACAGATAGTTTTGTTCTGTCGTATTTTCAAAGTCTGGTTGCTTTGATTGTTTTTATCTTTTTCCTGTGCAATTTTATGCGTCATTGAAGTGTCTGGAATCAGATTTTAAGACAGGAAATTTTCAATCAATGGCTCTGAGATTTACCTAGTAAGATTATAAGATACGTGTTTGGAACCGTTATCATAATCACTGTATATTGGCTTGAGATATCTCTGTTGTCTTATCAGCTACTTCTCAGCTGTGAGTTATGATGATGATGGTGGTGGATATGTCAATGTCGATGATTTCGATGTTGATGATGTTGGTGTCGATGTCGATGTCGATGTCGATGTCGATGTCGATGTCGATGTCGATGTCGATGTCGATGTCGATGTTGATGGTGTTGCATGATGCTGATGCTAATGATATCGATGTGGATGTGTCGATGTTGATGTCGATTTTGTGCGATGTCGCGTCAATGTTCATGTTCATGTTCGTGTTGGCGATATAGGTGATGCTCATGATAATGTTGGTGGTGGTGATGAAGTTCTTGGTGGTGTTGTTTTAATGATGATGATGATGATGATGATGATGATAATGATGATGATGATGATAATGATGATGATGATGATGATGGATGATGATGATGATGATGATGATGATGATGATGATGACGACGACGACGACGACGACGATGATGATGATGATAATCGACCATCATGATGACAATGGTGGAAGTTTAAAAAAAAATTAAAGCTGTGATAATTTAATGAAATGCGATGAAGGCCAATTAAACTCTTCAGCCTTTTGGCTTCACTCTTCTTCTCCCCCTCTCCCAGCTAGTTACTTCGAATTACACCCAACATCAGCTCGATCACACACACACACAAAAAAGAAGAACGTGATAACAAACATGAACACAAGATGTAAGCATAAGCGTGCCAAATACTCCCTCTAATTCTACTTCCCTATATCGCTGTTTTCTATAAATTAAATAGATTTAATTACGATCATCGAAGAATTAATGAAATTGAATCTTTTTAAAATAACGGCTTCGTTGTAACTGGCTACGCTCTCACTAGTCCTTCCAGTCAATAGTTATATAAACGTGGGTAAAATAATGTGCGAATGAATGAACATTATGAATGAATAAATAATGATATGCCGGATGGTCGGATGGATGGAAGGGTGAATGGATGGGTTGGTGGATAGAATGATGAAAGGATAGAGGCATGGAAGGATAAAGAGAGAGAGAGAGAGAGAGAGAGAAAGCAGAAATTAACCAAGTGCTCATTATTCGTGACTTTACATTACATTAAAAATAAATATTTCCACACATGTTGGCCTACGTGTTATCAACTCGTTAATTACTACGGAAGTATACATGGTGTAGCGGTGAGATGGGCGGTCGTCTCTTACCAAAGCAACACGCGTTAGATCCCCCATATTGGATTCTTAATCAGCACGTACTTTGTTTGTTACTTGAAAAGCGGTTCGAGATTTTTCTCTCGGTTCTTGGGTGTCCTTCCCGTAAATTCTGTTTACATCAACACTTTTAAACATCAGTCGAGTTAGAGCACAGAGGAACGCAACTTAGTGGAACTAACAGACTTATCTCCATCATAAGCTAACTATAATCTAGATTAAAAAAACACTGATGGATTCGCCGTTCGAGGTTTTTTCTTGCTTCTTAGGTTTCTGTTTCTCTGGTTATATCAACATTTCTAAATTTCAATTCTAGTCAGTTGGACTGACTTAGCAGAAATACCATGGCCACTGGATGTAGATTATTTTCCAGTAGCACACAAGAATACCAATATTTCCTTAATAGTTTATAATTCCCAATAAACGTTAAATTTGATTTCATATAAAATCTACGTCATATCACACTGGGTATTTTAGAATTATTCCTCGTAAAAGCAAAGATCGTGGTTAAAGTTCCTGTTATGATTGACGTTTACTCCAGAATGTTGGGGTCGATTTTAAGAAGATTAATCTACCTCAATCATCAAAATTCCCAAATTTCAGATCTTAATTCTGTGGCAAATCTCATAAGATTTCGAAGCAAATGAGGTTTGTCTCCCACAAAGAATTTGATAAAACAGTTCTTTGAGACCACCTTGGAAGATTTGATTTTCAAATAGCATGAACACAAAAAGAAAAAGCACGATTTCATTTTTTTGTCTGGTGAAACGTTTATGATATTGGCCTTTCGCTGGTAGTTATTTTAGGCTGTTCCGATTAACATTCATTTTTGACTTTTTGTTAACTTGTTTACTACAAGCATTAACCCAATAATAAGAATATGAGCGCAATTGTGATACCTATATTCCCTTAACACTCTATACTTAAGAGTAACTCTAGCTCTTTCTTGACAAACACGATTACGATACGATTCAGACTTCTGTTCATACTTGCAATAGCGACAGACAGATGTCAAGACACCCTCACTACCTATCCATCCATCAGCAGAATTTTCGCTCATGACCCGACCACTACATAATCAAATATTTTCTAGATATCTTATAAAGATCAGGCGATAATTTAGTTCATTCAGTTTATGTCAAAACTGCCGCTATTCCAGGAAGCCTTTTAATAGTGCAGACAGACTTTAATACCCTGGTAGTTGAGAGCTCTTTTATCTTCAGTCTTGAGACTATTTAAAGCTAAAGACTGAACAGGTAAATGAGTCATCAAAAATGTGTGAGATTACTCAGAGCTAAGGGCTAGACGTCTTACTTAGCAGGCAATGATTTCTAACCAACCAAATTTGTGAGATCACTGAATAACAAACTAGGGACCTCTTGTTTTGCAGGCAGTAGACTAACAAACCAAGCCACACTTGTTCCTTAAAACAAGTGTGTGAGGTCTTTGAGGATCAAAATATGGCCCCCTAGCTTAGAATAAAATGCACACTAACCAACCATCAAAGACCCATTGGTCTCTTTAAAACAATTGTATAAGATTATTGAGGATAAAACTACGGACCTCTTGTTTAGAAGACAGCACAAGGCAAACCACCGATTACGCACTTGCCCCTTCTTAGGTGACTGAACGGTTCAACAAACTGACAATAGGCTTAAAACACACTAACAAACTTATGCTCATTTCTACTTTCATTCAAAAAAAATCAAAAAATTTATTTGGACTCAAATTTTCACCAAGCCTCTCTCCTACAAAATTGTCTTTACACAGCTTTTGTATCGCTCTACTGATGTCAAAGTTTTGCCACATTCGTGCATAACGCCTCCAAAGTTATTTCCGTCAATAAAGCAAAGCTGCAAAGCGTACAATAAGACTATACTACTCAGCAAGGGAAAAATAATTTGATTATCGCTTCTGCTGTTCACAATAATAGAAAGGATTCGTGGGCATTTAAATTCAAGAAAGGATAACAATGACTGAAAGTCTTCAAATTTAATTGAATTATTGTGTACATTTGATTATTGGGTTACCCGTTCGCACACTAGGTGTTCAAACGCGGCCTACAGTGAGCTTCCTCAACATTTTTAAACACTCTTGTTGAAAAAAAACATTCAGAGAAATCTTCTTTGTCTTTAGAATTCCTATTATTAATCTAAGCATTTTTTTAAACTTGTTATTCGATTCTAAAGCGTTTATTATTTTTACTTCTTGTTTTTAAGTAGTTTTGTAAATTATTGTTTTTAATAAAGTTTTTCAAAACATCGCAACTGTTTTTTAAGCGAAATCGTAAACACATGACAAGAGTGTCATTCTATTTAAGTTGAATATATGTCTCACACGTTTCTTGCTTTTTATTATTTCTAGTAAGTGCCTTACCATGCATGCGTCTAAATGTAGAATCATATAGTCAAATCTGGTTCGTTAGCCTAACATATTGTATAAACTCGAGAAAAAATCAGCTCCATCGAATAAAAACAGACGATGAAAATTATATAGACATACATATACGATTTATAAGATTTATGAGAAGTGTGATAAAATTAACTCAGGAACTCAGATATTTTAACTGATTTAATTTCATTAGACTTCTCGTTAGTCTTCTATACGAAACTGAGGTGACTTTTACTAGAGTTTGACGGTTATAGTTTAGAGAAGTATTCCATCTAAATTATCCAAACCGAGCCAATTTTCCTGTTATTTGTATTTTAGCTTTAAAATTAAGGGGATAAAATTCCTAATGAATTATTCTAGTATATTGTAACACTAAAACTCGTCAACTAGTTCAATTACTTTTAACCAAAAATGTACAAATTCTCGCTTATGAAACCTTTGGCATGCATAGACAATTGGGAGTTTTTCTCTGATAAATTCATTCGGTAACCATAAAAAGAATATTCAAATAAGATCTTACTCACCTTTTTTTTTCGAGACAGGCTGTACGTTGTATTGCGCTCGAAGGAACAGATGGTCGAGCGGTTTTCTCTTACGCCGCTGACACCAATTCTTGGTTTAAGGATTTAACGCTGAAGAACACAAAAAATAGTCAAAGCGAACGGTTTTTGATTGAATTTTAGTGGGTTGACCGACCACCAAGGGAGTTTTGAAAAAGACATTACTAGCGGGCAGGTGATAATATGCGTGCATTTGATAAGCCCTGCTTGACAGACTAAACAAAACTGTATGGGTTATTTCGAGTAAATCAAAACCTTGACAGCGATAAACACACCTAATGAAAGATGCTAGTCTTCAAGCTCTAGAATCTTCTAAAACATAAGACTTTTTCTCACCTTTTAGTAAATCTTTCTGAAAGGAAAAAGTTACCAAAATCGTTTGTTTCTCATCCGGTTTAGTGCTTACTAATCAAATGGATTAACTTTTTACAAAAAGAGGTATTTACTTCAAGTTTGAATCAATGATTCTTGGTTAATGAAAAAAATTGAAGTAAGTTAAACGTATGACTAAATTCTACCCGTCTAAAAATAAAATTATAGAAAACTGTCGGAAGTCAGACACATAGCTTAGCAAATAGTCACCATAAAAAATACCCATCAAAAGCCAGCGATAATGGAATAAAAATCTTCCTTTAAATATTATAGATGCGGAAATATTTGTTTAAAACCTGCGACTTTCCTCCGCTGATGGCTTCTGATTCTCCGGTTTATTCAAGGCTTGATAGTGTCAGACGATAATCACTTTCTTTAAATCAATTCAGGGCAAATTTCATTTGGTTCATTAAAAGGCTTTGGTTTCTTAAGGTTAGCGACAGACGTAATCTGATAATAATCCGGGATCCTTAAAATCGTTGTTATTAATATGGACGGATCTGGTCTGAAAATATTCCATGTTGGAAAAGGACGTCTGTTTTCTCAGGCTAGAATTTTTTTTTTTTTTTGTGAATTTTTTGGTTATTTATAAGAAGCAATTTTTTTTGAAATTTTTTTTTGAATTTTTTTTTTTTTTCTTTTTTTAAAATTATTATCGTATATTTTTGTATATTTTAAGTTCTCGTTCTGTAGTTAATGTTGTTTCTACTGCTGCTATTGTTTTTTGGTTAATGTACGGTTGTTGCTATTTTGGTTAAGCCTGGTTTGATTAGGTTAAAAAAGCAAGGAAAATACTAGAACAAAAAATAAAAATGTGAAATCTAAAGCATCAAGAAAAGGAATAGAAAAATAGCTCTTAAAAAACGATTAGAAAATCAGTGAAACATTAAAAAAAGATCAAATTCTTTTTTACTACTTCGCGAATCTTTGATATTTATTGTAGTAAAATGTTTAAAAAAAATCAAACAAATAAACAAAAATCTATGAATATTATATATTCCTTATAGAATTTCAGACCCTCTAGATTATATTTTATTTATATTTTCCATACCTTTTTTCCCTTTTTAACCCATTTTCTCCGAGTTAAGCTTCGATGTTTTAACTTCAAATCCAACGTAACGGATTCACAATTCGTCCAGTTTATTAAATTTACATGTAAAGACTAAATCTTAGTAATTAACTTAATTTCTTTAACATCAATAAACAATTTCAACCAGCTAACTAAAATCCAAGGCGTTTTGAAAACGCATTAACCTATAAGTATTAATACAGAAGTGTTCACAAAGTTATCGTTTTATCGGAGTTTTTCATCCAATCAGTTATGTTTGAAAAATATATAAAACTAAACTTGATTATATTCAGCCTTAAGAAAGATAAGTAGCGCCTTTTGAAAATGTTTTAATTCCAGTCATTTGTAATCAAATTGAAGTCGCACTTCCTAATTAAATAGCATTAACCGATTCTTATATTGTTTGCCATCAAAGCACGTTGTCCTCGCCGGCGCCATGCGGTATTAACTTTTAGTTAATAGCTCGATATAGAAGGAAAGATTAAAAGTGGTCTTAATTATTGTCAACATCACTGTCTTTTTTCTTTCTTTTTCACACCTTTATTTAACGCTAGGTCAAACTAGTCGAATTGTATGAAATATATTTTTTGTATCAATTTACGAAATTTAATATCCAGCGAAATTTATTATGCAGCACGTAAAGTCACAATTGTAAAGCGCATTGAGACATTTTGACGGTAATGCGCTATATAAGAACTTCCCTTTTCGTATTACACAGCCATCTCGTATTACTGTGTGTTGCTTTTTTATAGCGTTTCACTTTTATATGGCACATGCGCATCTCATACTACCCTGTGACACTTTCTTATGACAAGTGCGCATCTTATAATACTGCGTGACACTTTCTTATAACACATGTACATCTCATACTACTGTGTGACATTTTCGTTTGACACACCCATCTCGTATTACTGCGTGACGCTTTCTTATAACGTCATCTCATACTACTGCTTGACTCTTTCTAATGCGCATCTTATACTACTGCGTGGAATTTTATGAAAATATTCTTATTTCATATTACTCTGGGATACATCCTTACGACACACAGCTCTTGTACTATAGCTTGGCAATTTGTATGGCAGATGTGCACTGACATCTCGTACCCATCTTGACACGTTCATAAAAACCAGCCGTATTTTCGTCATATAATGGCGCGTTCATTCACCAATCGTTACACGTGGACAACGCTTTCGATTAGCTAGGAGTACACTGAGACATGCGTCCAAACGTTTTAGTGCATTTCAGACACCTGTTTAAGGTGGGAAGATTTTTTCAAGACAAATCACTCTCTTCCGACCGCGATCATATTCATCAATTGCAAATTGGTCATAAATGACGTTATAACGCGGAAATTGGCTGTTTTGGGAATGCGTCGGTGTTTACGACAGTTAGAATAGATAAATAGAATAGAATCGGTACGATGACTGAACTGACAAAAAATCTAAACAATCTTATTTCATATTCTTAGTTCCGCGGTTCCATTGAAATGTTAAAAAATATTTAGGGCAAAATATTATCCGAGTGAAATTAGGGGAAATAATAGAGGAAAATAGAGGAAACAATTAAGCGGAAAAAGAGGACTAAACGGAGAAAAAGAAATCGAAACCCTAATTTTAGTTTTATGACAGTTATGCCAACACAAAATATTAAAATTTCGTAAATATAATTTTAGTGTTTTGAGGTGCAGTTTGCTTGAAATGATATCGCTGTGGAGTTATACTATCTCTGATCTATTAGGCCTATTATTTAAGGTATTTTATCGAAGCTTAAACCGATTGAAGATAAAACTAATATCATTGATTAACTATACAAGACGTAGAGCGTTTGACGTATCGTGAAAAATTGTTAATTGCGAGTTATTGCACCAAAAAACCTATCCAAAAAAGTTAATCTGAATTCGAGTACGCAATAGGCCCACACTCGCAAGTAAGAAGACATACGAACAAAGTGTTTATTGAATTAACTAAAATTCTCCTGTCGAGGTCTGTAAGCAGTTTATTGAATTATTGAACACTAATATATTTATAATCATAAGCTTTTAGAAAACGATTTTTGTTGATTTTGGAAACTCATTTTTTACGTATTTTGACAGAAAATAATTTAGAAGTAATTAGGAATTGTTATAGTGAGACTACAAACGTCTCACAGAACCAAAACCAGACTTTTTTAAAACATATTAATTAAACTTAGCAAAAAAGGTGTCTGACTGTAGAAATTAAATTGCATCTTTTTCTATAAATATGACTGAATCGACCAGAAGCGCTAACTGTGTCTAAATAACATAATTTTAAATACTTGGCATTATCATCATATACAACTTAGAGTCCACGATTACTGAATCATGATTGGTTGATAAGGGTTGTTTCAGAATCATGTACATTTCAGTTACTCGATACCGCGTGCGTAACAACATGTTTTGTTGGGGAATTGCGCTATATTTAGTAAAGAATGAAATCAAGTAGTTCCGTGTAAAGGCTTATTCGATGATTAATTTCACAGTTACTGAATCATGATTGGCTAATAAGAGTTGTTTCCAAATCAGCTACGATTTCAGTTACTCGATCTCGCGTGCGCGACAACATGTTTTGATAGGGAATTGCGCTATATTTAGTAAAAAAAATTAAAACGATTAGTTCTGTGTAAAGGCTTAATCAAGGATGAATTTCACTCGTGTTTTCAATTTTTTTCTAATTAATTATTACACCGGCACTTTTTTAAGGACAAGCGAAATTTATGTCTTCAGTAAAAATAAGCCTTCCTATTAAGAAAACTGAGGGATAATGCAGTTTCATATATACGTATTACACATATACATATATACATATATTATAAGTGATCATAAACATAGCCTCATAGGTTCAACATTTTTGCAAATTTTTCTCTACATTTTAATTTTCCTAAAATCAAAAGACTCAGAAATATAATGCAAAAAATATATACCAAAGTATTATATTTTCGATATTCCAATTAACGATATTTTTGAACTTCAAAAAAGACGCCAAAAAAAAGAAAAGAAATTGACTAGTAATAAAGAGTTTTTAGATAAACTTAAAATCGCTTTCGTTTTACGAGGGTAGCACTTCAAAGCCAGTGGCTTACAAACCCTTCATTGGGCTTCAATTTGGCCCTTCATTGATCTATGATCGCCTAACTTGGCTTTAAATTTTGGTACTCTTCAAAAATATATATTTTTACAAATTTCATCACATGAGTTCCGAAAAAAAATTAGTCATCATTTAAGTGAATTCTTTAAAAGTTGGATTTCCGTGCAATAACTCTTGCTTGCGTTCCTCTTGTTTAAAACCACAAGATATGTGTCATACGCTTTTACAAACGAACCTTTGTTATACAGACCAAAAAAAATTACACATTGAAATTTTTTTTTTCATGTTCTGGGATTTTTTCTAAAACCGAAATAACAGATGTTACGTTGTCAAGCAATGACGACTGGCAGGGAATTGAAATAAATTGAAATTCCTTTACCGCAGGTATATTCAAAAAATTGCAAGAAACAAAATACCATTTCGTTCAGAAAAATCATCATTCACAGTAACCATTCTCTTGATAAGGCGGAAACATAAAAAGCAGTTCCAAAAGCACAATAAATTTAAACTAGAACAAGGCATAAAAACTTATATTTCTATTGAATATCGCACTCAGAACAAATTCACCCAGGGCGTTCCTTTGTAAAAATAAATAAAATTTTAAAAAAATTTAGAAAAAGGAAATTTCATATGCTTGTAACAAATACTATTAAAATGTTACAGTTCTGTATAACTTCATGTAAACTAACTTTGAGATTCAGTGGCTCATGTGGCTTCAACTGTAAATTCTAATCAAATGATCGCCTTCATTATCGCTAATTCTGTACCCACCTTTTGGTCGTTTAGCTGTAGCTAAGTGTTGTCAGAGATTGTGCTATTCGAGATCCAAGTTATTTCAAGTTCCTATTGAGCCCCAGAGCCCCAGTTAATGACATCAATGTTGTTTTTCTGAAATAGAAAAACAGGAATAAAGACTTGAGTAGACTGGTCGAAAAAGCGTTTGTACTGGGATGGTCTTCTTGCCACCCACAATTCATCAATCAAAGAGTTACCTTCAAACAAAGGCAACCTTATAAACAAATTGATCCCAAATATCCAAGGCAGTATTCGAATGTGACGTCTACATGTCAAATGTTATGCCACGGTGGCTAGGAATGGACGTAGCGATGCGCTTATCGAAGCCAAATGTACGTATATTGTTCAGAAAACAACTTAACGAGTGGAAGGCTTGCGGTATGTGACTGCGTGTCTTTTTGCTTCTAGGTGGTTTACACAAGATGGCAAGGCATACCACTAAACCCTGTCGAATATATGCCGAAATTCATATTGTTATCTAATTGAAAACCATAGTACAAAATACCTTTGACTAAATGTTTAAAAAACGTTCATTCTTGTACGCAAAATCAAGGATTTCATAACTAGGATAATTTCAAATAGTGTGAAAGGGATATGAAGGCCATATTATGAAACGTGCATGTGTAAGCCCTAATTTAGGGTGGAAAGCAGTCCAAGAGTCTGGCGGGAAACCTTTGCTGTGCCTATCAAGTGAGTTTTCTGAATTCCGAACGGTTTTGAGTTTGAACAAATGAGAAGTTATGTGGTTTCGATTCTAACAACGAACCTTGTGTGGTAAATTCTGAAACCAATTGCTTGTAAAAAAAATACTCTAATACTATATTTCCTAGTTTTATTTGAGCTTAATATCATCCAAATTATGCTTCTAAGAAATTGAGCAAATTCAGAACCAATAAATATCAGAGATTTGATTAAATATCATAAGCTATATTATCTATTGATGACGTAAGCACATGGCAGTGAAATGATCAGTAGCTGTCAAACTTACCAAAATATGTCAGAAAAGAGAGATTTTTTAGTATTGTAATACAAAAAATCCCTGACAGGTCTGATGGGCTAACTTAAATCCCAAACAATATACTTAAAAGAAAAAGCTATTTCAAGAACTGTCCATTGTGGGTTTACTACGTCGTTTATGGGAGACTTTGTAACCTTTTCGAGTGTTCGAAAGCCATTAAAGTGCACGCCAGTGACATGGAAATACCACGTAAAATAGTTTGACATTGACAGGCTTTTTAATGCTTTAATAGAGGATTATATCCTGAAATTATCTAACGTTTTGATTGTACGTGGTTGAAATCGGATTTGATAGGCGTCTATGTATCAGTCAAAGAATGTTCCAGAAAATATGGCGGACGAATTCAGTTTTGTAGTCCTTGGATCTAAGGGTTTAGTTGACGCGATGTTGCATGTCTGTAGACAACTATCATCACGATATGGAATAGAAAAATCGTGGCATAATTAGTTCATTTCTGGACTGAGAAATTTCTCCTAAGAATTCTATAATCCTTTTAAAAATAGCCTCTTGAAATGTGATGTCGCCAATAAATGAATGGAATACTTCAGTATTGAAAATAGTGGGAACATTACAGGAACAATTTCTTTATCATTCCCTTGATACGATAACTGATTTATTGATGCTTATAGTGGTAATTGCCGCGAAAAGTCTAACGTTTGAGCATAATTGATAGCACAAATGTGTCTATCTGTATTGTGTGCAGCATGGGTCCTAGATATGTTAAAACGTTGAATTGTTCGAAAATATATACTCTACAGGATTGAAAGTATTGGGCAATTAAGGGCTCAGGTCAGTAATGCTTTAGTGGTGTTTTGATTTAATCTTTTTTTCAAGTCGATAAATTATTTTTTTTAAGGCTGAATGAAAAATACATTTGATCTTATTCTAGCACTAACTTTTTCAATTATTTGAGATGATAACTAGCGGTAAGCTAGTGTGGGCTGCGTCAGTGTTTCTAATGAAACAGTTGTGATAAAAAGTTAAATTTTACACCGTAAAAAATAAGAAAGATAAGGGCTTTTTTTTTTACTCCGACGAAGGACTAGCATCCGAAACGTCAGTAAATTTTCAATTATTTATTTATCTACTAATTTACGTCATATTTTTGCTTTTTGCTTTTAGAGATTAACCAAACTATAAACCAGCATAAATCTTTAATTATGATCTGCCACAGATGAAAACCACAGTCGAATTGTGTTGCTCTTTTTTGTTGTGGAATTGGAAGATGAACGACCACCGACCAATAGGAGTGACCGATCGAGCGATCGATCGAGAAAGGTTTAGAATTTGATGAAAACCACAGTCGAATTGTGTTGCTCTTTGTTGTTGTGGAATTGGAAGATGAACGGCCACCGACCAATAGGAGTGACCGATCGAGCGGTCGATTTAGAAAGGTTTAGAATGTGATGTGTTTTTAGTCAGTTGAATATAACAGGTATTGAATCCGAAAAGATCAGAAAATTCGTAGTAACTATGAAAAGCAAGAGAATTTTCATTCATGATTTAATTCTATTAAGTTTTAAAATTGTTTAAAAACGAAAAATCATGAGTAAACCTTTTAGTAACTTGCACCTGAGAACGTTGTCATAAAAAATAAAAAAATAAAAAAAATAACAAATAGGAATTAATTAGAAATATTTTTTTTCTTATTTTGATTCTTAACCCACTAGATTGATGAGAATAGCTGATTTAGTAAACACAAAAAAGGTAATCTCAAAATTGTCAGTCTATGCCTCAAAACAGTGAGATAATTACAATGAAGTTATTGTAGTTAGGTGTATACATTTTCATCACTTTGTATTTATGTTTCTTTCAACATTTCTATATCTCTCTTTTTTCTCCTGTCCTTCTCTCAGTCCCTCAACAAACTCTAATCACAGGTTATATCATATAAGGAAGATTGAAAGATGAATGCCTCCTTGCATCTGAAAGAATATACAATTTTGAATTATTGTTCAAAATGAAGGAAAATGAAATAACTACAATGGAAATACAAAGAAAAGTAATCCCCAAAAAATCAAGTAAAATTGAAAATGGCTGGAAAACAAAAGTAGAAGGTTTTAAAATTAGTAGTACGAAACGTAATGTCGATAACTTAAAGTTCCCAAAGATAGACATACATACATACATACATACATACATACGTACTTTATTGAATACTCCTAAAAAGGCTTTTCAGCAACAATTTACAATAAAAATGATGAAAATAAATTCTTACGTTGAGAAAGATTAAGAATGAGGTGAACGAATGATAAAATGTCTATAAAATATTATTTACTTGATAAAATATGATTTTTATATTGTTTTTTAAATTGATTTATTCTAAGATGCTTGAGTTCTTTGTCCATATTGTTCAATGTCTTTGTAGCCTTATATGTGAAAGTTCTCTGTCCTGATGCTGTCTTGTATAGAGGCGTATCTAAGAGATCACAGTTTCGTGTACAGCGAGTGTGGATATCAGAGCGTTTGCGTAATTTGCTTCTTAAGTAGGCGGGAGTAAGATTATTATAGCATTTGAAAGCTATAACGGCGTCTCTGTATTCTAGATGTTGTTTTACAGTCATCCAATTCAACTCTTGTGACATGGTCGTATTTCTTTGAATTGGTAATAATCTTACATGCAAAGCTCTGAACATAAGCACTCTGTGCATGCTATTCCAGGTATATTAATTGTTAAAACGCATCTCCCATCATAGTATCTCCAATAACCTACTATTTTGACAGCCCGTTAGGCATAGCAAAACAGAACTATCTGATGATCTCAGAAACCTAAGCAACGACTAATCAAAGCACCATGTATTCCACAGCCATTAACGAAGTTGGCGGTCAAGTTTTCATCCTGAAAACGCCATCTCTATTATCGCGGAGGCCACAAACGTTAAGCCCTTAAAATGCGGCTCGTTTAAGGAGCCCGCTTTCTATTGCTTTGGCAGTTTTATTAACTCAAAGTTGAACAAGATTTATCGGTGATGACGCATGGGGAGGTGAAAAAAACAAAACATTTAATCAGTGTCTGGAATTTGAACTTGAACTTGAGTTTGCCGATATATTACAGAATATCTTTTAAGAATACTAATTTGCCCTATTCTGGGCTTTATAGGACTGTTTGATGTCAAATTGTTTGAAAGATTAAATTAGCGGTTTTTCGATTCTTTTCTAAAAATGAATCCGAAATGATTAATGTCTGCCTTTCCAAATATCTTATCCTTGTCATTCAATTAAAATCATTATTTTCGTACATGGATTAGTCTGTGAAACATGTGGCATCCATGTTGGATGATATCATTATAAGCGACGTTTGTATTAATCGTCTCTAAACGCCCTGTTACGTTCTGTGCAATTTTCCAAGCAACGTGTCTCCAATAAGTTGAAGAAGAATTGCACAGTGTAACAGGGGTTGTCTCGCATTTTCTTTTTTTTTTTTTTTTTTTTTTTTTTTGTTAGAACTCAGTTCTACTTTTCGCAACGGATTGTGACAACTGACAACGCCATTGCACCGGGAACCATCCCTCTAACAACGTTTCTCGCAATTTTAGGACATATTTTTCAAGTCGCTGCAAGTTGTAGTGTAACACTTCACCTCGGCAACCTGCAACGCTACATTTTCAAGCATCGAAAGATAAGTTGCTAAGAATGTTGTACAGTGTAACATGGCCTTAAGGGAATATAAACAGCAGCCATACTGGTTGGTGTTAACTATTGATGGTTTTTCATAGTAATCATTCCTAAGGGAATAAAAGTGGCAACCATGTTGGATGATGTTCACTATAGGTGGTTTGGGATCATTCCTATTCTAAGGGAATAAAAGTGGCAACCATGTTGGATGATGTTCACTATAGGTGGTTTGGGATTATTCCTATTCTATAAGGGAATAAAAGTGGCAACCATGTTGGATGATGTTCACTATAGGTGGTTTGGGATCATTCCTATTCTAAGGGAATAAAAGTGTCAGCCATGCTGGATGATGTTCACTATAGGTAATTCAATTTCTGCTAGTGGTATAATGGCCACTACACTGTAGTCTGTTCTTATTTCAAAAATCTCGAAGAATGCTTATAAATATTTTTTTTTTAAATTTCCACCAAACTTCAAGAGCTAATAAATTATATATTTTTACGACTTTACTAGCTGTTTCATTTTCTAGTTTAGTTTAGTTGTCTGTATTTTCATTATTCAGTATTTCATATTTTTCGCGGTTTGACAGTGCGGTAACATAGTGAATAAAATAATGCTGTCAAAAAAGTGATAGATTGAAGTCATAAAAACGTTGCATTGGTCGCTATGTTAAATTAACTTTTGAACATCACCGCGACAAAAACGAGAAAGGAATATCACATCTCATATTGATAACATATAGTATGTATAACTCGTGATTAGTTCTATACATTTGTAATTATTTTACTCGTGAAACTTAAAAAAATAGAACTTCATTTCAGTTACATTATTCATAAATGAGATTAACTTTAAATGAGCATCAGATGATAGGGAAAGGATTAATAGTTTTATCTATTAAGATATAATTAAATAGCAATAACAAAAGTAATTACGATTACAAAGTTATCTTTTTTTCTAGTAATGAAGAATAATTCTAATTCTAATAATTCTGAGCTTTCTTTCCCCCAGAATTTTCCGAGCTCCCGATCGTTTTTTTAATAATTCTCATCTTTATTATATATATTTATAAAGAGCAATAATAACATGATGCAATATTAAAATAACGTTCTAAGTACTATGTAAGTGTTTTACAATATTTTTTTAGAAGAAAATATCCGAGCTCTTGACGGGATAGGAAAAATGTTTACGCTTACGTTACTTTCATTAACTTTATGTATCATTTTTCACTGAGATGTTTGAATTAATAAAAAAAATATTAAAATGTTCAAAAACAACAGTACTGATATCTAAGAAATAATCATATTACAATTATCGTTTTATTTATTGGTTACATTACGACAAAATTTTCATTTCTGTTAAAATTAATGCCTTGAGAAATACATCATATTTTTCAATGGGGAAATATATTGTAATTTTTTCTTCTTATGAAATTTGTCCAATATTTTGTTTATCCTTCGCTTCAAGATGCTCTATATTCTCTATTATCAACAACAGTAGAATTATAAATAAACTTTCTTCTTGTACAAAAATAAGAATAATAAGGTAGTAAGAAGATAACTTTATCTTTTTAAAATCCAAATTTTAAAAACACTTTTTCTCAGAAACTATGACAAATAATGTGACAACCAACGATGTTTCTACGACAGCTTGTGTCCTTTCATAATTAGTGCCATTTTAATTATTTTTAAAAGTAGAAATTTTAAAGTACTTTTTTTCTGCAAAAACATTTTTGGTTTTTGTACCAAATCTTGTGTAATTTAACAGTGATTTCAATTTAAAAATTCAATGTTTTTAAGGCATATTTCTTAAGCGTTTTTTTTTAATCAAAAGCATCATTTTGGCGTGTCTCTGATCATGATAACACAAATGAAGACGTTTGTCAAATCTTGCGTCTGTTAATAGTGATTTCAATGCAAAAATTCAATTTCTAAAGCAGAATTTTCAAAACACTTTTTTTCTTTAAAAATTACACTTCTTTGGCCTGTCTCTAATGTGACAAATGATGTTGTTTGTACGAAAGTTCGTGTTCCTTTAGTGATTTTAAAAAGTAATTATCAATTTATCTTTCCAAAAGTAGAATTTTAAGATATTCTTTCCTCAAAAAATATTTACTGATTTGTCTTCTTGATGTGGCAAATCACGATGTTTCTAGTCCTACGAAAGATTGTGTTCCTGATTTCAAGAAAATATTGTTATTTCGACATCTGCTTAGCTATTCATCTTTTAACCTTTAAACTTCAGAATCTTAGTTTGTTGTGAAAATAGTTTACTTGATTTATGGGAAATGGCAACTGAAACAGTTAATACAACTGACTAGAATAGTTAGCTTTACAATTACAATTGTTTCTCTTTTTCTTTGTCTTTTTCTTGATAAAAACAGCACTTACAAATGACGAACTAGAATGTTTACAATTTTGTTAAAGAAAACCGACCCTGAAATATGAAAGGAAAAAAAGCTCAAATTTTAGATTTACAATTTGCCAGTGAAAATTATGAGATTTCACTAAAATAATCATGTGAAAATATAAGTAATTTTTTGAATAACTTTTCAATCATCTGCTTACGAAATTCGAAAAACGAGAACTGAGGTGTAGAAAATAACAATGAAAATAACAATGATTCTAATGATTTTAAACAAACAAACAAACACTCTCTTTAAAATGCGGTTAAAAATCTATGGTTCTCTATTAATTTGCGCCATTAAAAATCATCATTTAGTTGGGGGTTTTTAGCTCTTAATTAACACCATTTTTCCTTATTAATTTAAAGATATTCTTTTGTCAAACCTTCAGCTTATCAATGGGAGTGTTAAATGAATCTTTGAACCAGTGGGACAATTTTCATCCAGATTAAACGTCCTCAGTACTTTTTTTCCAGAACCATCTATATCCTGATCTGAACAGTCTTTCGACTTATCGGCCACTTAACCTTGGTCAAAACGTTAATAATAGTAAAATCGAGAGACAGTGATGCGTTTGAATTTAATGTTATAAATGGAAGCCCATTTTGAAATTTCTGTCAATTGAATGTCGTGCGGAATGAATAATGATGTCGAAAATTGTTCGCTATTTGATATCATTTGACTTACTCCCAAACAAATTAGGAGATAAGTTGTGTTCATTTATCATTGCTAGTTTGTATCTGATTAATAATTGTGAGCATGAAAAGATAAAGTTTCACAGAATGTAACAATGATTATTTATCTCTTCAGAGTTGGGCAATAATGAAATGATTTTATGATTCAAAAAACCTTGGATTTTTTTCACTGATATTTGGAGTAAAAGGAAGGTAAAATGATTGGAACATGCAAATAGTTATAATCGCAGATGATAAGTGAAAAAATCAAATCCACCACAACAAAAGTATACGCCATGGGTAAAAAATAACATTAATAATAACAAAGAAAGAAAGAAAGAAAATGAGGGAAAGAAAAGGAAAAAGAAAAGAGAAAGAGAGAGGACAAAATAAAGGACAAAACAAAAAAAGGGGGGAAGAATGAATAATTAAACCATGAATAAGTGGGGAAAAAAGAAAGAAAGAAAAAGAAAGAAAATGCTTGTAAAAGGTGGGAAATGGAACGACTAAATATCTGATGTTGGTAGAACAGTTTGCTTTCATATGCCAGCTATAAATGCTAACGTACTGTAAAGACCCCTTGCAGCTCAATTTGGAGGGCAAAACAATAGGTTTCAATTCTCAGGAGATTAAAATTCTTTTGTTTTGCCCTCCAAATTGAGCTGCTCGACGTCACGTGGAAGTGGTCTATATGTAATTTCAAATTTATTTGTGCCATAGTAAAATAACTCAAATGTTAGTGAATTGATGGCGAAAAATCCTTATTTAAGGATTAAAAAGCTTAAGAATAGAAAAATATAAATATAAAAAATTTAATATAAACGTGCATAAAAAAGAAAGCTACCGATAGGTTTGTCTTGATTGGCTATGAGTACGAAACGATTAGTGACGTCATTGTCCTTAACATTATGAATGAAATACTCGCCAGAACTGTGTACAAATTTCGTAAAAAATCTAGACTATATAAAAGGTACATTATCTAATAGAAAAAAAATAAGATAATATTTAGATATACTCCTGTATTCTCTATTAATGGTGATAGCTTGAAGTAATGAATCACTAGAACCTGGCTTTAATTTTGTAAGCAATGAATACAAACAAACGAACAAGCTGCTAAGTTTGCCAGTAACTAGCTGTAACTGCGATTATTTCTTGTTTTCCAGGTTGGAATTCAAAGATTATTTTAAATTCTTTGGCACAAAAGACATTAGGCATATTTGCCTTTGAGTTCAGTTGAAGCAGTAAAACTTGAAGTTAACCGAGTTCATAAGGTTTCAACAATGTGAGAAAATTCATTCAAATTGACTTACTTTAAAAATCTTTTCCAAGACATTTGAAGTTTTGAGTCTCCCATGTTGGTTATATCTGTTACTGGAGGTTCAAAGGAATCCATTTTCTCCGAAATCACAATCTTAATCTTGATGTTCAAGTGTTCTGAAGTTTGAGATGTTCGTTTGAAGTTTGCAAACTCGTCGATGAATGAAATTCTGATTTACATAAATTTATTCACGCCAGTGATGTTGGGAGAATTGATTTACGGTAACTTAATTCGAACTCCTTACAGTGTGAAACCCTTGAATCGATATTATTAACTATGAATTTAAAATTCTGAATCATTTAAAAATGGGTTTTCAAAACTATTAAGCTGCGTGGCTTCATCAGTAAATGGTAGAAAGAAAACTAAAGCCGGTGGAACTTTGTGAATGATATTTAATTCTCCTTACTATGTATTATTCGTTTCGTCACTTCCTGTTTCCTTGACTTTGTTTGTTTGTTTGTTGTATTTTTTAATGGTGGAAGAGTGGATGGATTTGACGATTGGAGGCTTTGCAGAAATTCTTTAGGCCTTATTTAAAGTACTACTTTTTCCCCAATGAAGTCTATAAACCCCTTCCTAGCAGCACGTCAGAATGCAGCTCAATTTGGAGGACAAAACTATAGGTTTCCAATTTTAAGAGATTGAAATTCTTTTCAGTGTTTTGCCCTCCAAATTGAGCTGCTTTGACGTCACATAAAAGGGATCTATAACCAAAGTGCCTCAGTCAATAAACCAAAGGCTGTTAATCTGCGCAATTTAAACAATCAAGGAACGCTCAGTTCATATCTCAATACTTTCTAGTAACGTTTTTGTTTCTCGCCTCAATATAGCTTTTATTTACTCAAGGTTAAACCCATCCGAGGAACAATCCACTAAATACCTTTAGTAAGCACCCTTTGCCGAGAAATTTCAAGAAAATGTCGAGAAACGTTTTTGGTGACTTCATTTAGCAGGATTTTTATCCAGCTGCTGTAGAAACCTCAAAAGTTGCCGCACGATACAGGACTCTAGTTTGTAAATTACCAAGAGACACGAGACATTTAGTCCAGGAGCTTCGTGATGGATTATAGTGGACTTGCTTTGGTCCATATCATCAGTTTATTTATAGAGCAGTTTTCGTGCGAAAGTACAATTTTTTGAAGTGGTTTGTTTTTATGTTTGACGCGTTTTGCATGATGTGGACAAAACATCTCTGGTTATACGTTAGGAATGAGAAATATGTTTTTTTTTACATTCATGTATTCAATCATCCATTCATCCATCAACTTATTCTAGTCAACGGCATTCATTGATCCATTCATCTACCAATCCATCCATCCAACCATTTCTCCATCCATCCATTAATTAAATTCATTTGTACATTAATATCTTCTTTCTTTCTTTCTTTCTTTCTTTCTTTCTTTCTTTCTTTCTTTCCTTTTTTCTTTCTTTCTTTCTTCTTTCATTAATTCATTCACCTCATTATTTCAATTGTTTATTCATTCATTCATTCATTCATTCATTCTTTCTTTCTTTCTTTCTTATTTTCATTTATTCTTTCTTTCATTCATTCATTCATTCATTCTTTCTTTCTTTCTTTTATTCATTACTTATTTCCTTCCTAATTCTTGCTTATTGCCTCCTTTATGGCTGGTAAATAACCTCATATTGGATGAGCTAGCTGACTCCTATAGACTTTTCTAGCAATAATCCTGCACACGTGTTTCTTCAATATGTGTACACGTTGTCGTGCCTTATTTTCCCGAGTTCAGCCCAGAATAGTCTTTTCGTGACTGTAGAATTCCGTGATAAGCTTATTGAGAGGCACTAGGCTTTTAAAGTAAACGGTTATTTGAGAAAACAGCCACTAAAAACAGGAAAATTCTAGCAATACATAATTATGGAACTAAATTGCAGAGTAGGAGCAAACCATTTTAGACAGCAGAGTATAGTTAAACATAGTAGAATAAACAAGTATAGCGAATGATGGTAATACACATGATACGAGATGTGCCAAAATTAAAGACATAAGTATATATAGATATATAGATACTTATTTGATTTTTTTTTTTACTTTTTATAATTATTGATTTTTTTATTTTTTTTTTTATTTTTTTTTTATTTTTTTAATTTAGATAATAAGAAAATGTTCTTATTACACTTTAACAGATTGTTATTACTTTGGTAAATTAGAACATTCATAATTCATTCAGTTTGAGTGAAACAGATTAACATTCCAGCATGCTGGTTTGCGATAAATCTCGAATCTGAAACCAATTAGAAATTACTAAAAATAATTTGTTTGTGAAATGGATAATCTTAGTGTACATCCTCATATTTCCGTTTTAAGGATATAAGGATATAAATGGTGATACCAGAATCTCTTAAAGCTGTTTTGTTTTTTTAAATCTCCGGTAGAGATGAGTTGAGCTGTTAAGATATATGACTCTTCCAGACTAATGTTAGAAGAATGGTCAATGGATAATGACTTATATGATTGAAACTGATTTCCAGCAGTATTCATTAGTGTGTCTGATCAACGACAATTTCAAAGCCATTTACTATTACTCTGAACGACAGTTGAGATAAATCATTATTCATCTTAACTAAACGGAGTTGTAAACATTTCAATTACGGCTACGAAGAGATAATATAATCGTTTACAAAGATTTGTGAGAAGGTTCTTTTTGGTATCGAATCTAAAAATAATATTCAAAGGCATACAATTGGGATTTTCAATGCCAAGGTTTCAACTCATATTTTTTCTTGATTTTAGGCAAAATTTTGTGAATTGAAAAACAAGAGAAAATAACAGTATTCGCAATAATGGTGATTGGGATAAAGTCGTTGGTTCTGTTGATGATGCCGATGATGCCGATACTGCTGCTGATATCATGATGCATGATAGGTGCTGATAATGATGGTGCATGATGATGATGATGATGATAATCATAATGATGATGACAGTTCAAGAAAGCTTTCCTATTAAAAAAGAATTTCAATCTAAAAATCGCCCGAAAAGCTCATTTTCCCCACTGATATCATTAATAAAAAATACCCACACACTCCCAAATTGTAAATATGGATAAAGCTCAAACAGAGTAGTGATAGAAATTTGCAGCCTGAGTAAAACATGTTCTTTTACAAAACCACCGAAATGAGGACATTTTCAATTAACTCGTAAAAACCTATTAGATAAAGGATTTTTCAATACCTCCCTTTTTGTTATTTATTAATTGCTCACTAACATAAGCTGCACAAATGAAATTAGTTACTCTTGGCTATAAAAAATTCTTGCGTTATCAAAAAAAATTTTTTTAGCAAAAGCATCGTTAGTTAATTTATTCTTCGATAAAACGATGTTTTCTTTCTAGTTTACCCTTTCATTTTAACGATACATCGGTATCTCACTAATCAAACGCGAGGTTTCATGGTTTATGACTTGCAGAAGTGAAATTCCTTACTTCATTGGCTATAAAAACTGAAATCTTGAGATCTAGTTATTGAGGAATTAGAACACGATGACAGATCTAAAACATTGTTGGAATGAATATTAGACGTTGTCCGAAATAAAAAATAAGAATCTACTTACAAACAAATCCTCTTAGCTTTTCCAATATTACTCGTTAAGATAAGTGACACAAAAAGGTTAAACCAAGTAAAATAACTTAAGACAGAGCCAGTTTGACCGGAATTAAACTCGTATCTAAACAACAGTCTATGAGAATGTCATACATATAGTAACTACTTACGATGCTCGAGAGTAGCCTCTTCGTTCTAGAATACGAGACTAGCTAGGACAAGCAGCTTTGCGGAATGGCTAAAGTGTGTCAAGACTATATCAAAAGCAATAAGCAACATTTATAATATCGATCTAGCTCCTGATATGTTTGTAAAATATAGTAGACGTCATAGCCAATCAAAACAAAGATGGAAATAGTTAAAATATTCAATTTGTTTTGTTGTAAAACATGAGGATATAGTCTCTTTTCTGTCATGTTCTGTGGTCTAGTGGTTAGGGCGTCCGCAGGGGCCTTGATAAGGTCGCGTTGTTTATTGCAAGGGGTTGGTCGTGTGTAGATGGGGAAAAGATTGATGGAGATAAGGATGAATAGTTTTATATAACCCATGCTGTATTTTCTTCCTTTTGTTTTCTTTCTCTCTTCCTTTCTTTCTTCCTTTCTTTCTTTCTTTCTTTCTTCCTTTCTTCCTTTCTTTCTTTCTTTCTTTCTTTCTTCCTTTCTTCCTTCCTCTCTTCCTTCCTTTCTTTCTTTCTTTCTTTCTTTCTTCCTTTCTTCCTTCCTCTCTTCCTTCCTTTCTTCCTTTCTTTCTTTCTTTCTTTCTTTCTTTCTTCCTTTCTTCCTTCCTCTCTTCCTTCCTTTCTTCCTTTCTTTCTTTCTTTCTTTCTTCCTTTCTTTCTTTCTTCCTTCCTCTCTTCCTTCCTTCCTTCCTTTCTTCCTTTCTTTCTTTCTTTCTTTCTTCCTTCCTTTCTTCCTTTCTTTCTTCCTTTCTTTCTTTCTTTCTTTCTTTCTTTCTTTCTTTCTTTCTTTCTTTCTTTCTTTCTTTCTTTCTTTCTTTCTTTCTTTCTTTCTTTCTTCCTTTCTTCCTTCCTCTCTTCCTTCCTTTCTTCCTTTCTTTCTTTCTTTCTTTCTTTCTTTCTTCCTTTCTTTCTTCCTTTCTTTCTTTCTTTCTTTCTTTCTTCCTTTCTTCCTTCCTCTCTTCCTTCCTTTCTTCCTTTCTTTCTTTCTTTCTTTCTTCCTTTCTTTCTTTCTTCCTTCCTCTCTTCCTTCCTTCCTTCCTTTCTTTCTTTCTTTCTTTCTTCCTTTCTTTCTTCCTTCCTTCCTTCCTTCCTTTCTTTAAGTCTTCAGTTCTTTCTTTTTTCTTTCAGTATTCAGTTCTCTCAATTCTTTCTTCCTTTCTATCTTCCTTTTTTAATCCATCCCGCATCCATCAATTCACCATTCATTTTTATTTCTTTCCTCCCTATCTTCTTTTCTTCTCTGTTTTCCTTACTCTTTTTTCTCCTTAACATTATGCTGTTTTAGTACTACGGTTTTGACCCAAAATATCTATATACTGAACACCACTCAAAAGTAAAATCAATGAAATTATGCATTATTTGTCAACATACTTAGAAGGAAAACAATCAGTTCTATTCTTATGATTTGAAAATTTCCAAACCTCAATGCCGGGTGCTTTTCGTCACCCTGTTTCGACATCCATAGAAATTTCCCAAAGTTTACCAGATTTGAAAACCAGACCGGTAGATAGACTAGCACCAAAGCGAAAAACACACATTTAAAATGCATGTACGAACAAAAGCTTTTCCACAAAATCTTGATCTCTTAAATGGTTTTCTGATTTCTAATGATGCTAACGATATTCTTGTAAAATACCTGAATAACTTGATGAGAGTAAGTAGAAAAAAAGGAGGTTAAATGATAAATAATTAAATCATAATATCGGAGAAATTACTTAAGTTGATGAGAACAGTTTTCGGGAAGTCAAAACTACTCTATAAAGTGAATGAAAAACGTGCTTGTTTAAAGAAAAATTGCATTTTCTGTTTTAAAATTTTAAAATCTTCAGCGTCTACGTGGCTGGTGTTGATAAACAAGGTTAATGTTTCAGCTTTTCCATTTGGAACTCGTTGCATTTGTCTGAGCAACTTTTTAAACATTGATCAGTTTGATGGCTTTACTGTTTTTGTTTTTATTATTTTATTATAGATCCCTTTCACGTGACGTCAAAGCAGCTCAATTTGGAGGACAAAACAAAAGAATTTCACTCTCCTCAGAATGGCGAGAATTGGAATCTATTGTTTTGCCCTCCAAATTGGGCTGCATTCCGACGTGCTGCAAGGGGTCTATATTGCTGATGGAGTTGTGAATCAAAGGTGGATTTGCGGAAGTGCACTTGCCTCTCACCCCTGTGGTCTCGGGTTGGATTCCTGGACTCTCTATCACATGTGAGTAGAGTTTGCCAAGTGTCCTCCGGGTTCTCCGGTTTTTCTCCCTTCGCAGAACCCGACATGCTTGGTCTGTGAGTTAGTCGTGCCCTGAATTAGATCAGCTCAGACGTCGTTTCAAGATTCGATTAAAATTGGTTTTAACCGTCTCAGCTACAGTTCATACCTGGGTAGCGATGATGTAAATTGCTTTGTCACGTGGTATGGAACTTAACTACGATCATATTCAAAGTTCATTAGGCAAAAGCAGAAAGACAAGAAAAAAATAACGTCTTTGCAATTATATTTTGCTCACAAAAATATACTTAGGTCTCCCAGTTTTTTAGGTCGTTCTTCGTCAATCTGTACAAACTTGGTTGAATCGTTGACAGCAGATTCGAATCATCAAAAACATTTCCAAGACTACCATAGCAAATATAATATTGCTAGACCCTGATTAGCAACTACGAAATCAAATAGGAATACGAATTAAAAAAAAAACATATCGAAAAAAAATTCAAAATCAGAAAGCTAAAAACAAAGTAATTTGATTGGCTAACGATAAGCTAGCCTTTTAAGACGTCACCGAGGTGTATTGTTATCATCAGGAACGAAAAACAAGACGAGTAAAGCAATAGATAATAACGAAAGAATCTGCCTTATCTAAAAATCTTTGGTTATTATTGACAAGCGAGTAGCTACGAACTTATTTGGTGTAACAAAGATAAACTTAAAAATTGAAATTAAAAATTAAAGAAAGCTGTCAATTTGCGGAAGTCGATATTCTTTATTTAAAGCTTTCGATTTATTTTCTAAGCTTAATGATCGGTTCTCTACTAATGCTTTATACGTACAGCTTTCGATTGATTCTGAAACTTCATTCTTTCATTCTTTCTTTCTATCATTAAGTTTGTATGTTTCTTTCTTTCTTTCTATTTTCTTTCTTTCTTTCTCTCTTTCTTCCTTCCTTCCTTCCTTTCTTTCTATCTATTTTCTTTTCTTTCTTTTTTTTTTCTTTCTTTCTTCCTTCCTTTCTTTCTTTCTCTCTTTCTTCCTTCCTTTCTTTCTTTCTATCTATTTTCTTTCTTTCTTTCTTTCTTCCTTTCTTTCTTTTCTTCGCATCCTTATCGTTGAATTCTTTCTGGTTCCCAACATCAAACATATCACCTTATCTCCCTTCTTTATCGTCAATGATTAAACTGCGGTATTCTAAGCATTCAAACGATTCCTTTCCCCTTGTCAATAAATCTCTTTCCTACAAACATTAATGTCACTAACCTAACACGCACTCAATTACACTGATTTCATCTCCAAAACAGATTTTTACATCCTACAACCTCATGATCAGAGTGACTGGGGAAAAAATCTTCAAACAATGTATAACAATAGATGAGATAATACGATCTATTTTTTTTCGGTTGCGGTTCAACAAAAGCTGAATTTCACAAATGAATGCAGTTTGTAGACTTTTGGTCTGATGTAAAGCAAGCCGGCTAGCGTAGACATTTTTATCTTAAAGAATAATCTATTATCTTTGAATCGAGTAGAATCTGTGGGTTACATATATTTTCACTTATTTATTCTTATCAAAACGGTTATTCCTTAAGACAGAATTCAACTGCTTAAAAGAGGTATATGTACAGAAAATCTGATTGTAGGATTATTTTGATAGAATTAGTTTTAAAGGGTAGGCTGTTCACAGCTTAGCTGTTGAAAGCCGGATCAGAGTGTAATCAAAGGATAGACATGGTCACTAGCGCTGATCACTTTAAAATTTCCCGAATCAATAAGACAAAAAAATACGTTTACGAAGCCAGAGTTATTGTCGGTAGAATAATAATTAGTTGCTCGCTTTCTGTGGTATAAAATAGAGCAGGAAATAGATCGAAAATTGAGAGAGAGAGAGAGAGAGAGAGAGAGAGAGAGAGAGAGAGAGAGAGAGAGAGAGAGAGAGAGAGAGAGAGAGAGAGCGTAGCAAGCAGCTAAAAAGAGTCTTCCTCTACAAGATATCCAAAGTTATTAAGTACTTACCATTTTATTCTTAGAACGAAAACAAGCTTATGCCAAAAACTTTGTGAAAGCCAGTATATATAAGATTAAAGTAAAACAATATCGCTAACAGCTTTACCCATTCTATTCGTAACTTAATCTATTGTTTTTTTGCATTTCTAAACACGCCACATGATCACATGCTCTAAAATCGATTTTTCCAGAACCAAACTTGACAATTTTTGGGGGATTAAAAATAACCTACAAAACATCCCACTGTTTCTATTTTCTTTACTTAATTTTTTTTCTTTTTGATTTTCCGCGTTTTTACAGTCATTTCTTTTTTTTCTTTTTGACGTTTTCTAAAGTTAAATTCTCTACCGGCTTTGGCTTTTATTAATCGCTTCCCGCATTCTTCCTAAGAAAGAACTTCCAAAATACCTATATATTGTCTGTTTCGCGACATTAAGCCATAATAATCAGAATTAAGGGAAATATGTTCAAAAACTTCCTGTTGAAAGCTTATGTTAGGAAATAAAAGCAAAGGTGGGCGAAATGAAGGGAGTTTGACAAATAACAGGTCGTTTTGTAAAATAGAGTAGCGCCGCCAAGACCCAGCATGATTTTGCGCGTGCTTTAATGAATCAATCATAATAAAACTTTAAGTCAGAATAAACTGAAGAAAAAGGAAAAGCGTAAAACCTTAT
The DNA here is from genome assembly GCA_023349425.1 of Anthopleura sola. Classification (NCBI taxonomy): domain Eukaryota; kingdom Metazoa; phylum Cnidaria; class Anthozoa; order Actiniaria; family Actiniidae; genus Anthopleura; species Anthopleura sola. Next base: position 11,296,534 of record JALHLI010000004.1, on the reverse strand, counting down.
ATATTTTTAGCCGGAATCAGCTGGTAAATTACCTTAAAAATTAGAGGTTCGTGAAGAAATGTTCAGCATTAAAGCGGTTTTTGTAGGAGCGTTTTACCGTAACTATGCGTTGTGATTGGATGAATTAGCGTGAGACAATTGGAAGCCATTTCAATGTTACGGCATGTCGTACCGTGCATGTACTGTAAGTCAGTACCGTATGTTTCCCATGCACTCATACGAAAACCATTCTTATGGGAAGCCATTTCAATGTTACGGTATGTCGTACCGTGCATGTGCTGTAAGTCAGTATCGTATGTTTCCCATGCACTCATACGAAAACCATTCTTATTGGAAGCCATTTCAATGTCACAGCATGTCGTACCGTGCATGTGCTGTAAATTAGTACCGTGTGTTTCCCATGCACTCATACGAAAACCATTCTTATGGAAAGCCATTTCAATGTTACGGTATGTTGTTTATGTACGTGCTGTAATTCAAGTCAGTACCGTATGTTTCCCACTCATATGAAAACCGCTCTAGTTAATTACTATTGAGAGAATGCTTGACTGCGCCTAAAGTTCGACTTCCTTAAGGAAACTAATGCAAGAATAAGCACTGCTTTGCGTCTTTGCATTCATGATCATGACCATATATTACGTAAAGCAGAAAATAAAGAGGTTTGAGTGAGATTGAGAGGAGAAGAAAAACAGGAAGTTGTAAAAACAAAACCGATATAACAGCGGACGTGAAAGTCATAGAATCGGTAAGAAAATGTGCGTAACTTCATTTCCTTTCCTTTCCTTTCCTTTCCTTTCCTTTCCTTTCCTTTCCTTTCCTTTCCTTTCCTTTCCTTTCCTTTCCTTTCCTTTCCTTTCCTTTCCTTTCCTTTCCCTTCCTTTCCTTTCCTTTCTTTAATTTCCTTCCTTCCTTTCCTTTACTTTCCATTCATTTTCTTTCCAATCATATATCCTTCTCTTCCCTATTCCTTCCATTCCTTTCCTACCGTCTATTTTTCTTTTTATTCCTTTCCTCTTCTTCCATTACTTTACGGTCCAAAACTAGCATTAATATTTGATATTGCTAAAAACTGAGTGTTGAAAGTATATAAGTTTTAGTTTTTATGGTGATACTAAGACCTTATCAATCGAAAGAATGAAAAAACTGTTGTGAATTTTGCGAAAATGTTTTTAAAAATTCAGGAGTTTCATAAAAACTTGCTTACATTGCTATACTTGTTTACACTGCTATACTTCTTTACACAAAAATCAGTAAAAAAAAAACAACTAATAAATGCATCCATTCTTACCGGGATATTTTCCAGTTCTTCCTAGTCCACTGAGAATAAATGCTTGAGAAATCCAGATGTTAGAAGCTCTTTTTCATGAAAAGGAAGAGAACGAATGAAACATTTGCCGTCTTTCTTACTACACAACGACCACGGTTCGAGATCTAGAAAGAGAGGTCTTCTACATACGTGTATAAAAAAAATTACTCGACAGAATAAATAATTGATTTGTTTGATTCAATTCGCTAAAAATACCCTCCTTAAATAAAACGTCAATTAACAAAGCATATTAATAAAAAAAAAATTAAGGAAAAAAAACAAAAAAGTGGCAAAAATTAACTGACATTTTCTAAGAGTTGCCAAAGTACTTAGCTATGTTGGAGTGTCACTTTTAATCTTGGATAAAATGCTAGAAAAATCTCTAAAAAAATGTTTAAAGTTGTCTGATTTCTAATAAAGCATGACAAAGTCTTCATATCAGACTAAGATCTTTCGGTAAATCAGAAGTCTAAACATCTTACTAAGGAATTATAATTGTTTTTTTAGGCTTCATGTGATCGGAGTTTTTGACTCAATTACGATTTTGACACACGGCTAAAGTAATCGTTTAAATCCTATATTTCATATGAAGATTTTTTCCAGAATATAAAGAATTGAAGACGTCTGCTTGCAATCCTTGTACATTAAACTCTTGAGTTTGTTCCGACAATGTCATGAAATAACTCAAAGTAATCCTGATAGATTTACTGACGGTACAGACAAGTGGGTGAAAAAGGATACGCAGGCTTGAATGTGATTGGCTCAACTGACTTTTTTCATGACCATATTTTTTGGCCTAGACACAGAAAAAGTGGTTGTTTCTGACTATATTTCCTGGGGACTTTTGCTCAAGGCGACCTGGATTAGTGCATGGATGTTGTTGATGTACCAAGATTCTCCAAGATTTTGAGCGCCCACTGGTACATCCTATCACTTTATAAATCTATAAACGGATACTTATTTCACTAAAATAAAAATATGGTAACCCATATTTATTAAGCTTTTATCGAAATCGCGATACAACCTCTGGGCTGATCAAAGTCTGGACACGACAAACTCACGGATATAACTGGAATTCAGTATGATAGGTTTCTCGGAGGGAGGAAAACCGGAGAACCCCGAGAAAAAAACCCCCTCAAGTCAAGGGAGAGAGCTAACAAACTCTTCTCCATATGATGCAAAGTCCAGGAATCAAACACGAGACCCCAGAGGGGATCATGAGAGGCACATCCACTGCCGCTATTCCACCCTTGATTCATGATCATGATATTCATAGAATGACATATAACTGTGCATCCCATTGATGCAGATTTATTTAATTATGGTCTTATCTTCTAGTTTTCTTGGTGACTATTAAATTAAGTGCGTTTCTATGGTAACAGATGTCTCGTCATGCTGTAGTTATACAGTGTGATGACTTCCAGCCGATCTGAGAATTAATATTAACCAATCAGAATCGAGAAAATTTTCAAAAGTGAGGTGTCATCCTTAGTAGCCTGGCGACTCGGGAAACGGTTATTTCTTTATTGTATTTCCACACTCAATGATGAATACTAGTAAATGTATACAAAATATCAAAACCCTCTCTTGAAAAAATCTAGATTTAGTCTAGATTTAATCTAGTCAATTTTGGAGACTTCATATGACACTTCAGTTTTGCAGTGACGTCCTTTCTACGTCACTATTTCAGAACAACTAGTTATTGCTAGTTAAAGAGAAAACCAGAAAATGTTGAAATCTTGACTCCTGGCATTGAAAGAATCATGATGACCCAGTATTTGCATCTTATTCATTTTTTTTTTTTATTTTGACTTTTTTTAAAAAGCTCGTATTAATTATGGATTGCTGCTTGGTTTTGTGCGAACACCTATCGCTAGTCTAGCTGTTCAGTTTACAATAACAACATCATCACCATCTAACCAGTACTAAAGCAATGATAATAATTAAGAAGATGATGGTGATGTCGACGACGAGATAATGATGATGATGATGATGATGATGATGATGATGATGATGATGATGATGATGATGATGATGATGATGATGATGATGATGATGATGATGATGATGATGATGATGGTGATGATGATGATGATTTTGTTGATGATGATGAAATAACAACAACAGAATAAATATTAGATACCTATAAAATTATTTTATTTTGTGGAGAAAAAATACGTGGGCGAGTAGATGAGTTGGTGGAAAAGGGAAGAGGGACAGTGAATAATCTCCATATTCTCGATTATGATTTCGCTCCATAAATTTGTATAGCCAAAAAAATCAAATTAAAAATCAGTCTACTCATTATCACTTAGGATAATGCACCATACATCTACCTCTAGGCACCTCACAACTTTCATTACGTGCACCAATTAGAATATAAATTAACTGACTTTAGTCATTTTTGGATCAGTTAGCTTAAAGCCTGGAGGGTTAACAGAAACCTTAACAAAATTAATTGAACTGAATAACTGACTTTGAAGGGGCGACTGAAAATTGTCCTAAAAAGCACTAGACTGACGCCAGTTTGTTCTAGTAATCACGAAAAGATAATTACAATCTAGCTTCTCATTTTATCAAGTAAAAAACATTCAATGACATTTGAATAGAGGGACAGCGCAGTAGTATAGTAAGTGCTAGTGATTTTACTTGACACGAAACAAGGTTGTATAATTAGCGACTTAAAGTCAAAGGAAAACAAAAGAAAACAAAGGAATTAGCGTCTACTGATATGTATTATGATTACTAGCTATTTTGTCACCGGTAAACAGTAAAACCACTATAATATACAGTAAGTTTACTTATGAGATATTACTATAAGAAGAAGCTCAGTTATTTTTAATCCGCTTAACAGAATATAACGGCAGTTATCTTCTATTTATTTTAACGGTTTTTAAGCTTTAATCCTGCTAATCCTTCTAATAACTTTCTTATACACAACAAACTGAATATCAGTGTTTTTTAATTAACTATAAGCTTCTCTAACAATTCTTTTTTACACCAATATATCAAAATCAGATAAAATATCATTATTTTAATTAAAATAACCATTAGAAAAATTGGTTAATAAATTTAATAGTCTTACCCGAAAATAACTATAAAAATCTAGAAAAAAAAGTATTTGTTAGATAGGAATTCGAAAGTATGAAAATAATTTATCATTTTATTAAAATCTAGTTACAATAACTATAAAAATTAGTTAAAATAAACGTGATATCTTTCGAGACTTTTTTGATGCATAAAATCACATTAAAATATGTGAGACTAAAAATGTTGATGAGCAAAACAAACTGTATCAGTCAATGAAAGCTAACGAGTAAGTGAAATAATCATACCTTTAATTTTAGCCGTTTTCTCGAATAAAAACCAAGGCTTTGGTCTGACAAGGTAGATGTTTCCAAGCGCAGTTGGTATTGAATGCAGAGAATCGAATAGAAGAGAAGAGAAAAACAAGGTGTTTGGGGCAAACCAAACATGCCAGAATATAAAGCAGTCTTAGATGACGAATGAGGAGATATTAATGCTGAACTAAATATTTCATTTGCTGAGGGTCCAATATTCTATAAGTAGTCAAATATTAAGATAAGACAAAGGAAATAGAGCTACTTGAATCAAAACATACTTGAAGCCTGAAGAATGGTCCTTAGTGAGAGGGGAAAGATTAGAGACGAAACTGAGAGAAGAGCACGCACCAACATCAGCTTGTTCGATCTTCCGGCACATTTGGTGAACTTTATCTTCTTCTTACGGGGGGAGGGGAGGGTTCGGTGAACAGATCTACGGATCGGTACCCGAATTACGGATTCAGAGTAGAATTTTAACACATTGACAAATCCTGCAAATGCAGTGGATTGCGAATTTATCCATTTTTGGTCCGGATTTCGGTTTTTGCTCGTTACAGGGTTCGGATCACGGTCCAAACCACAATATTGCTTAAAACATAATCCCATGCAAGGCAACTGTCACATTATTTGCGGATTCCAATTTGAGCAAATGTCTTTGCGGATCAACAGATTCTGGAATTAATTTTAACGGATCGATGGACTTATATCCCCCTATTCACCCCTCCCCCCTTAAAGTTAAAATTCAATGCCCTTGTATAAAGCATTCGAGGTAGCATCTCTTTCAATCGACCGCCCTGATGTCTCGACCACTGATTATCGGCTGTGAATCTGGTATTTTTCAATTAACAATACCTTTAGAAGGTACAGTGGCTATCGATCTTCAACTAGTTATTTATTGTCTTATAGATAAGCAAGAAGCCGCGTCTGGAAGCGCGCCTCACTAATCAACACACTTCCCTAGTTTCCTGACTAGCCGGTTCCACTGGAAGGAGTATGATTAAATATCTTTAGGCGAATCAAAAAATTCATCAGCAAATTTCGTTTTCTCTTTTTTTTTTTCATTATCTTTCCTCCAATGCCTTTCTCTTCCTTGTTTTCTTTCGTTTTTTTCCTCTCTTTCTCTTCCATTCCTTTCCCTTGCGTCAGAAGAATGAAAGGAAGAAGAATGAAAAGAAACAGAGAGCGAAAGAAAGAAATGTCTAAATTTCTAAATCTCAACGTGTCGTACTCCCACGTTCTTTTAGCTTAGTGCTACGTTCTTTCCTTCTTTTTTCCCCTCTGCTTCTTCTTCTCTTTCTCTCCTTCCCCCCTCTCTCTATCTCTTTCTCTCAAACTCAGTTCCTGTGTTTTTCTTTTTTTGTGTGTGTCTACCTGAAGAATCTAGTGTATATTTAAACCAAACTATGACCCTCTGCAACATCAAGCACAAACATACACACCAAGGCTGTCTAACACGATGATTTCTCAACACATATGCCTTAATAAAATTCGGAAACACTTCTTTTGTCTAAGTACAGAAGATGTTCTAGAAAAAAAATACAAAGCTTTGCGCTACCGGCAGGAACTACCGGAGGAAAAAGAAAGAAACCTGGAACAATTATAAGCCTTAAAAATTGAAAGATCGATGTGGAAATACGTACGATTAAAACAGAAGAGAACGGAAGAAAAATAGCACTAATGAAAGTATAAATGCATTAAGTTATCTTGACTTTAAGCGAAATTTTACAACTAAATGCGTCAGTACAATCCGCAAAACAGAAGGCGAAAGAGAAATAAAGTAAAATGAAAAGATGATTTATTTTAGCGTTTTCAAAATGAAAGAGTGACAAATACGCACGAGGTATTGTGTCTACGGTATTACCAGTTGCCTTTGGGTATGACCGGGAAGGTTATGTTGATACTAACGCACGCCTGTTTTGCTACGAGTCGAACTATTAAGTGATCATCACGGCGTATTTGGAAAATTAAATACAGATAAAAAACAAATTTGAAGTCTCGAGAGGACAAAAACAACAAAATTCGCTGGAAGCAAAACACTAAATGTAAAAAAGAAATGGTGATATTTAACTGAAATCGTACAGTAAACTACCGCAGTCGTAAGACAATTAATTTACTAAATACATATATTTCAATATAGTTAGTCACCAGAAAAGCTCAAAGCTGAGAATAGCAAGGTTTATGGATAGATACACTTTACATGTTTTAACCGCTTGATAACTATTCATGGACTTGAAATCTTTGACCAGTTACACTTTCATCTCATGTAAGCATCCTCAAGATGTATTTTGTATCAAAAAACTTTACTTGTTGGATATGAAATGTTTCCCATAATCCTCAAAGGTCTCAGTTTTGGTGACTAACTTTATTGCAATAAGTACATAAATAAATTAAGTATTTTGAGGAAGGATTTGGTTTTAGAATTTAGAAAAAAGCTGTATTTTTTTTATCTTACATGACGAGTGAGTTTCAGTACAAAAAAAGGTGAAATACTCGAATAATTTGCATTATCTTGAACCAATCAAATTGTACAACGCACGCATGGCCAGTCAACAAGTTAATATATAGCCAAAGATGAAATTAGATCTGAAGCAATATTTGTTAGATCTTCCTGTGGAAATGATTGTCTGTATGACCTTGGAGAGTAAATTAAAAAAAAAAAAATCCCTATTATCATTCACGTACTGTACCAGGTGATTTCACTATGGTTCAATGTCCAATAAGAAGTTTAAGAATCGTTTTCAGTGCGCATGCCATTTTATCCCGAATTTCTCACCTTCTTTTATTTAATCCTTCTTTTGTTTTTAATTAAACAAAAGAAGGTGAGAAATTCGGGATAAAATCGCATGCACACGGAAAACGATTCTTTGAAATCTCAGAAACTTTGAACTGGCTTATAACATCAGGCTAATGATTGTTTGAATTGACATGCGCAGTACGATGTGGAAAAAAGCTTCAGAAAAGAAAGAAAAAGAAATCAGATGACAGAACGAAAGTAAAGAAAAAAGAATAGAAAAATATAGAAAAGGAAAGGAAACCGAAGAAAACAAAGAATATGGCCCTATCTATAAATATATATATATATATATATATATATATATATATATATATATATATATATATATATATATATATATATATATATATATATATATCACTATTTTGACATTTTACTCGACTAAACTCTCTATGTAAAATCTCAATTTTTTTTCATCAGGTGTTAAATCCTGGTTTCTTCATTCAGCTCTTCTCTGTCTGATCCTTGACATATTATAATAATGATAAGAATATATGTTTCCTAACTGCTCTTCAAATCTAAAGGTTTCTCTTTCTATAATTACATATAAAGTTATTGATCCAAAGGTGGATCTTATGGGGAACATTCAAATATTCGCTTCAGCGGGAGTGAATAGATAGATTAGCTATCACACTGCTTTTCACTTTGATGGTACAAAGACACTAGACGAACGGACGATAAGTAAACAGTGCTAAGTGGATAGTATTAATAGAGATGATGATGCGATAATGATATAGCTCTTGAAACATAGATGCAATATCAGATAAACTTGAGTTTATGGGGCTGTACTTAGATATGATTCCTGTCTCCCTGGTCTAATAGCCCTAGGGAACTTGGTAACATTACATACGTCATAGGGATGGTGACTTGACTTTTTTATGACGCCCTGGTCATTAATTTGAAATTTTAATTCGGGAAAATAAACAAACAAACAGACTTTATACAAGAGAGCTCGAGAATTTTGAATCAACTTTTCCCACCTAAAATTCGACTTTAACCTACCTATTTTTGTTTAAATTCGTTTGTATACAATGGACCCCTTTCTAAACTTATCCTGGATGCGAGGGTAGCAGAAAATCATGAGGAATAATTTGAAATCATTTTGTTCCCCAAAAACCCGGCTTTAACCTATAGTGCTTGCTTAGTACTAGCTTTAGCCATATACATTTTAATCTTTCGTCTATAGACGGCCCTTTCGTGGCAAGGAAGAAATTCCAAAAGAAGGCATTTTCCTATTCGTAAGATAGTTTTGTAAGAAGCCTTTGCGAGGTTCATAGGTAGGAGACACGATATAGTAACCAAGCATTCTCTTAAAAGGTAGTATACTTATCCTCGAGTGCTCTTATTATAACAGTACCCATGTATTCATTATCATCATCATTATCAAGCGATGTGGTCTTTTAAAAAGACTTTAAAAAGTCTGCCAGCTTTTTTTTTCCTTTTTTGGATTGGTTTGTATTATGTTCTTGACATTGCGTGAAAATAGTAAAAAGTTTTCTCTTTTAAGGTACTTATCCTCGAGTGCTGTTGTTATACAATACGAATAATGTGGCCATTATTGTTATCATTATTATCAAGCGATAAAGTCTGATCTTCCAGTCTGCCATCCTTTTTTTTTCTTTTTTCTTTTTGGATTGGTTTGTATATTTTTCTTGCGTGGAAAGTAGTAAACTGTATTCTCTTTTAACGTACTTAACCTCGAGTGCTCTTGTTATATAATACTAATGTGATCATTATCATCGTCATTTCCAAGCGATGTGGTATTTTAAAGAGTCTGCCATACACCACTTTCATAGAGGCATATTCTTGCTTTCGTATTCTAGACAAGTGTTTTAATAAAATCATTACTCTTATACATAAAACAAGTAATCGGACCAAATTGTAGATAAAAATCACCAAAGTTTGCAGAGTTATTGTAATTATTATTATTATTTTTTTTAAAGCACTTTAAGTTTAAAATATTAATAACTCCTTAATAATTAATATTAGTACTTTTGTGGGGGTGTTCGATTATTCGTAGACATTAATTTCTAGTTTATGCTAATTAGATGTCGGCAATCACAAAAGAAGTCAATACTTCTGTTTACTTGTTTGCATTCTGTCCTTGACATTGCACAGAAGCATTTGACGATTGATTGTTTGTTTTGTTCAGTGTTTTGTTTGTTGTTTACTTGTTTGTTATTTAATGATGATAATAATAATAATAATTTAATAATAATTTAATAATAATTTAATAATAATTTGATAATAATTTAATAATAATCTAATAATAATTTAATAATAATCTAATAATAATTTAATTTAATTTAATATTTGCCAGTTTTCGTTTGTTTCTCTATGCGTTATACTCTCTTTCAAGGCAAATATTAAACAATTATTGGATGAGGTTGAACATGATATCGTAAATTCTTTACTTATTTAGCATAAAATTTGCCAAACTTTCGCTTTGATTTTCTCCTAGAATTATCCATGGTTGACAAGTAATAGATCAAACTCGGCAGCGCCGCTTTTTTCAAGCAGTTTCTCGGGTTTTTTGATATCAGATGAAACACTCTTCCCGCGTTTGATCTATTACATCTAAAATCAATTAAATTAAAATTTTCATTAAACCAAAGAGTTGTTTATAAAACCGTTGTCATGGTGACGTGATCAGACGGTTAGCGATTTAACTAGAGTTTTCTCCCAGGTTCTCTTTCAAAAACAACCAAGTTTTTTATTTTTTTCTTACTCTAACTTACTTCTTTTTGTAAAAGTAAAATGGTTATGAAATGTACCTCTTTCTAACAAATCTGAGAATATGTACAAAGCCCTTTATATTTGTGATCTGAATATTATAGTCTCTACTTAGTGTGCGGTATTTTCGATTTAGATCAATGCAAGTCATAATTCCCATTTGTATTTTTTCTTCCTTTAACTACAATTTATATTTCAGTAGACTCGTTACAGTTATTATTTTTTTTCCAATGATAGTAGCTGTTCTGTGAATTGGTTTGATATAAGTGATGATTATTATGATTTCATTTCAGATACAGCTGGAACCCCCTTCATTATAATATCACAAGACACCGTCTTACTTCAGCGAAGATAGACTAAAAAACTATAGTTATTTTTGCTAACGTTATCAATGGTAGTTCTGCAACTATAACCCCTTAGCCCTAAGCTAATATAATGAAAGAAACAAAGGTACAAAGCTGGCGGGCACTAAGTCAGCCGAGGGCATTTCCCGGAAAGTCGTCCAAAGAATCAGTCATAAAAAAAATCGAAAAAATGTTTAAAACAAAAAGGATGTTTTAAGGGAAAAATATATCTATATTTATAGTTATATATATATATTTTAAATACATATATATATATATATATATATATATATATAAGACCGTTTTTGGATCGAAGATCTTTTTTGGAAGGCCAAAAAACCTGTTTTTCTCGGTAATACTTCAGTAGTTTGGTCTTGATTTATTATAATTTTTCTGCTTGAAGGTTGTGATAAACAGTTTGTTATTGAAAAATAGTTATCATCCATAACGACGTGGTGCTTGAAATAGAAATGAGAATCTGTAGTGTCATGAATTAATAACGAAAGATGTTACAAGATAACGATGCTACAAGGGTGTTCTTGACATTGTTGTATGCAGTAGCCATCTTGCTAATAAGGCAGCGAAAGTTGAAATCCAACAGATGAGTATATTAACTGAAGCTGCTTAAAATAGACATGACAGTACTTAGTGTCATGAATAACGAAAGATGTTACAATATAACGATGCTACAAGGGTGTTCTTGACATTGTTTTTGCAGTAGCCATCTTGCTAATAAGGCAGCGAAAGTTGAATTCGAAATCCAACAGAGGAGTATATTAACTGAGGCTGCTTAAAATAGACATGAGAGTACGTAGTGTCATAAATAAATAAAGATGTTACAAGAAACAATGGTGCAAGTGTGCCATGGGCATTGTTACGCGCAGCAAGTTATCACAAAAAAGCAGTGAGATTTTTAAATCCAGTACATAAAAGGACCACACATTCCAAGTAACAAATAATTACAAACTATATGATTGATTTGGTACATGAAGTGGTTTAAAGAAATTGCACTTTTGGGGCAAAATGTGAAGGATTTCGTGCTCACTATTAATGAAAAGCTTAAAAGCTTTCCCAACTTAAAGTTCACAGAAGAAGAAGAAGAAGAAGAAGAAGAAGAAGACGCCATTGCTTTGCATGCATGAGGAGAGGATTGACTTCACAGAACAATATATCTCCAGCCTAAAACATTTCACGTTACCTAATTTTTGTCACATTTTTGCGTTTTTCAAAGTCTAAAACTTGCTGCAAAATAACATGGCAAATGACCTTGCAGTGCGACTTTGGCTCATAATCAACAGACGCATTATATCGATAAGATGATTTTACCAGCTACAAGCACCAATATCATACTTATAATTAGCTATTTAAAGAACGAATCACTGCAATAGTAATCGGTATAAATAGAACAAGATAACTATCTTCGTGTTTGACGACCGAGCAGTTGTTTTAAAGTCGTTTGTTTTGTGACTTACGAAAAGAAGGACTTCCACAAGTGGCTATCAAAAGTAATTTATCTTGAAAATGAAATTTCAGTGATTCAGTATCGACAGCTCTTTATTTCCATCAAAAACCACTCGAGAAAACACCAGTACAGGTCTATGTTAGCTTATGCTGCCATTTCATCGCTAGTAACAATTTTTTCAGGAAAGGATTAGAACTGAATTGCAAAGATTCTGACCGAATATCTTGCACCTTTTTGTCAGCTCATGTTACAAAACAAACCTTTTTTTATGTCGTGATCTAACTTTATGAGTTACATTTAACCGCAATATCGAAAGTGTATTCGCTGAGCGATGTTGCCTGTTATCAAACAACAATGCCGTAACAACCACTCTTACCAAAAACACCACTGACCAATATCATCTTCATGTCATTATCATTATTTTCATCATCTTTCTCAGCATTTTCATCTTCTTCACTATCACAACCACCACCACCACTATCATGATCCTCGTCAGTACGATTACTTTTATTAGTGTCATTCGTATTTAGTATTACTATCATTCTGCAGTTCTTATAGAGTGTTTTTGGTGCAAGCATGTCTAGGGAAAAACATCAGAATTTTTTTCCTGGCTAAATGAAATCTCACGCAAAAACATTGCAGTGTTCCTGCCGTAAGCGTGGCTGGAGTGAGACTAATGAATTAGAACAAGAAAGAAAATGTTAATAATAATGAACAATGACAATAAGTATGTCCTTACTTTTTTGGCTCATCACCACTGCTTATGGTGGCCTTTGGGTCGAGGGCGTTTTGGTTTTCCCGGCGCGTTTTGGATCTTCCCTTGTATATGTATATCATTTATTTATTATTTCATCATATATTGGTGTGTTGCAAATTAGCCTTACCAAGAAAAAAAAATGAAAGAACAAAACCTCTTAATCATCATCTGTTTGCTTTGCTTTTTATGATTTTTGCTCATTGCACTTGCTTCATTTCTATTCACCCATTTATTATCCGCTTCCTGTTCTTTTTATGACATATTTACTTAACCATCAACGTTATTTGCCCTCTTCTTTATGTTGTTGACCTTTCACCTTACAATCAAACTCCAGAAACAATATTCCTACTTGTTCAACAACCAAAGTTGAGTGGCACACTCTGCCAATAACCCAAAATTGAAAGGTAAATAAATAACTTCTTCAGAGAAGCCTTTATGTTCTTCGTAGTTTCTAAGAGCTTTTTTGTTTCAGGCATTGATTCGAAACGTACTGAAATTTTAGCTTCTGGATATTTACTTATTCGTAGAATAAATGACATGGCAACGGATGGTAAAAAGTCTCTCAGTTTTTGTCATTAAGAAGTAAACTTTTAAGCTTAGTATTTTCTAGCACTTTTTTCCTGAATGTTGAAGTTGCAGTCAGGTTTCATGATTTAAATATGCACTTTTGCCTCTGAATTTTCTTGATTTTTATTAAGACGTTTCGACTGTGAATCAACAGTCTTCATCAGTTATGTTAGTAAGAAGCTGCGAGCGGATATATTTAAAAAAAATACTATGAGAGCGCGTGCTCGTGCCAGTGTTTAGTTCTATCGCGCGTTTGTCTGTGTTGCAGGTATTTTTCAATTACCTTGCAATTGGTTGTCTGAAGTTTCTTTTTAAACAAAAAATCGGTTTTTTTAACACTGTTGTGCTAAATATAAGAGAGTTTTAGCTTACTCGATGAAAAGTAAACAATTATAGTACATGTTTTAAGAGAGTCTATGTAATTTAATTTACCTTAATAAACAAAGGTCACAAATAAAGCCATGAACCTGCAAATGTTTCCAACTGCAAAAACAATTGCTTTTCAATCTAAATTTTACTTTTTAACATTGGGATAGTTAATATAGTTACATTCAATCATATTTAAAGTTGTCAGAAAAAGGCTTATCTCGGCAGTTTTAGAAATTAACTGGGGTGATTTTTCAAAGTCGATGACAGACGGAATGAAAGCAATCGAACTAGTGCTGCAGGGTTGTTGTAAGCGGTATGCATGTGAACATCAAGCTGGGATGTTTTTGTAAAAGTACATGAAACAAAAGCGTAGTAAGAAGTCATTTGACATGTTCACTTGAGTGGTCAGTAAAATCTGGAACATGCTAGAGATATTTGTTTGACGATCCGTTGAAGAAAAGAACGGGTGAATAACTGAAAACAAAAACGAACGAAAAAAGGAAAGATGAATGAACTTACGAACTGATCAGAATGAAAAAATGGATGCAGAATAAAGAGAAAAAATTAAGGATCTAAAGAAAGAATGAAATGATGAAAGAATGAATGAAAAAATATATGGGATGGATGGAAGAAAGAAGGAAGGAAATAAAAAAATAAAGAAAGTACTAGTACGAAAGAATGAATGAATGTATATTGATGGATAAATGGATGGATAGATGGATGAATGAAAGCATGGAGTGAATGAACGATCTACCGAACATGGAATAAATAAAGCACATCTGTCCAGAGGCTAATCGCTCTCTTATTAGTTTATCATTATCGGAGCCCTGCTTCTAATTAATACCAATGTTGTCTCGTTTGGTCCTATTTTCCGGCTCTCCGGCAAAAAATCGACAGCAAAGTCAACAAAACAAAATATTTTCTAGAAAAAACCTTTTGGCAAGGTAACGATTGACTACATCATAACAAACAAAAATCAAATTGCCAAAAATTGTACAAACAGGCGAATATTCCTAACTAAAAGATTAAGAATAATGAACATAAAAAGATAACATTGTTTAAAGAGTTCTTTAAAAGATATCAAAGGCAAATTTAAATAATTGACTTTAAATTGGAAAATTTTCGTAATAATTAGTAATCTGCTTCTGTGAGAACGTCTAAGTAAGTTGTAGAAACTGTGTCGATAGAGCTTGTTAAGTGTATGGCGAAAGATGCTATTGTCGAACTAACGAGCAACTAAAACTATATATACTATAACTATATACTAGTGTGAGCTGTGTGGGTTCAACTTGAAATGCATAGAATATGATGGGTTATAGGTACACCGTGGAATAAAAAGAGAAACTAGCAAGTAAACTAGTCTGAGCTGCGTCGGTGTATAATGCATAGAATATAATGGGTTATAGGTAAACTGAACACCGTGGATTAAAAAGAGAACTAGCGAGTAAACTAGTCTGAGCTGCGTAGGTGTATAATGCATAGAATATAATGGGTTATATGTAATCTGAACACCGTGGATTAAAAAGAGACCTAGCAAGTAAACTTGTCTGAGCCGCTGAAATCTAAGAAGTCTGAACACCGTGGAATAGGATTAAAAACTCGAAATTTATGTTAAACACATTGGTTTAGCCTGGTTTTGGCTTCTTCGTATATATTAAGCAACGACTCAAGATCATGCAGTTAGTTTTCGCGAGTCAACCTTTTACGAAATAGCCCAGAACGCTTTAACAACAGTTGTCAAGTTTAGTAGACGGAGTTTCCTGAAATAATTTTGTCGCTAATTAAATCGTATTAAACCTTATTATTTAACCGACATAAATGCAATTGTATTGTTAATTTTATATATAAATTCAATTTCAACTGCCTCCAAAGAGGACTTGCAACTCAATTCAGACGATAATGCAAGTTGAAAACTCTGAAGACTATCTCGAGATTAAGTATCAAGTAGAAATTTACTTACCTTCAAAGTTGTCCAATCCTCGAGGAAATCTTTTTCTCGCTGGCTGTAGTTTTCCACGTCTTGTAATTGTTGAAAGTAGAGAAGTAGAACACAGTCAAGTATCTTCGGTCTTGCTGTTCCAATCACGCGGCCATCGCTGTCGGAGCCCTGTCTACACGTTGAAAGTATAACATATCATTTGAAAAAGTTGGTTTGATATTTTCTCATTAATTCCACTTTAGCCAAGGGAGGGTCGTTAAGGAAGAATGTAATGACACGTTTCTATGACAACAGATGGAAAATAACACTTGGACTAGTGGACTGGCGAGATTTTTTTGACATGATGGAGAAAAGAATTTTCGAGAGAGAATTACCGAAGGAAAATGGAAAATAAAAAAACAGGTGAATAATTTCGTGTCGATGACGACTTTTTCTTTTCCCGAGGGTATATTTCAATTAGATTCTTGTCAATTGGCTGAGATTAATATCCCCGCATTAGGGATGCCCCGGGGATCTGTTGTGGTTCCACTTGTGGAAAGAAAAAAGATTTCAAAGCCACCCTTAACTTTATCTTCCTCATTGATTTATGCGTGAAAGACCATTGAAGATCACTGTGGTTCATGTGGATTTTCTAAATGATTCTTTGAAGTGTGACTTGGGAAAGAGTTGAAATTGAAAGATTTGATTTAAATACCAAAAAGAGGGGGAAAGTACCTTCATGTTACAGCCTTTACGAAGGTGTATGGTTGTTTTTGTTCTTGTTTTTACTTTTTTTTTTTTTTTTTGCACTTTCCTTCGATGTTATTGCAGCAGTTTACCTGCTAATCGTCTGAGTTAGCGTTACGTTACGTTGAGTAAGACTGAGGAATTTTCGAAAGCAATTCAACATAAACATTTACCCAAGGAGAGAAAAAAATATAACAATTTCGCGGTTTAATTTATGATTAGGACTAGAATGACAAAACAATTAATCGAACTAAGGTTTATAACAATTGATTTTTATTCTTCTTTTTATAAAAAAAAAAAAGCTTTTGTTTGAAGTAGATTGCTCAATTACTTCCTTATTATTTGTCGGTGGAGGGGATGTCAGAAGCAGGTGAGAAGCAGGATTGAATACGAAATGTGGAGATGAAAATTTCAAAAATAAATAAACATTTAGTAAGATGTTTTGTCTGTGTGTGAAGAATATAGTGGGAAATTATGACTCATGGTTGATAACATTAACAATCTTTCCTATTTTAACATATATTTTTGACACGTCTTTTGACATTGGGCATAGTTAAAATAGAGTGACATTGTGTTTTCGATTCGTTTCTGGAGTAAAATTGATCTGTACCGCAGGTTTGATTCTAAAATCCCTCTGAACCACAAATTTGTCTCCGGAAATGGAGAATCTCCGGTAAGTTCGTTTTGACAGTCTCAGAATCGCTCCCACATTAGAAAGCTTATCTCTCACAATGTCAACCGTGTCTTCATCGTCAACTAAAGACTCTGGCAAGTCTGATATAAGGTCAAAAAGCTCGGGTGTTGTGCTAGTTGTGGCAACAGAAACCGTGGTGGCTGTCTCCATGGCAACATCATTGGAATCTAAGGACTCTGCTTCTGTTGCTGGAAATAATAATTCTGGTGTTTCTGTTGGTTTATGTTGAAGATCTTCTTCAGGAACAAGACCTTCACGTTGCCGAATGGGACTTGCGAGGGATTCAGATGAAAAACCAAGATTGACGTGAGAAGGAAATTCTTGAGTTAACAAGGAAGTATAGCCAAGGCAGTTGTCTTCCTCGTTCGATGCTCTTTCTTCTTCCTTTCGAGGGTCGTATTTTTTTGCTCGGTACCCAAACCTTCCCAGCTTGCGTTTCAGGATATCATGGGTTCCTTGGAATCGTTTACGATAATACTCTCTCATAAAAGTCCCAAGATCAGAATCGGGAAACTTCCCTCCAGAAATATGGCGAACACTTTCATATGAATCGTTCAAGATCGCTACAAACATGTTGACCAATATGAATGTCATGCTCGCCATGTAGAGGAATACGAACAGAGGCGCGATAATACGATTTGTGTTTAGAAGCTCGTAAAATACCATTTTTCCTCCAAGAAATTTCTGGAACAAAGACCTGAGGGACCCTACCAAGCTTGAGTATTCCTTGATGGTGTGACCAAACACTAAAACACCGAGGATTCCGAATGCAATCATGTCTATTAGGAAAATAAAAGAATATGTAGTAATGTGGCCCGAGGAATTACTTATCGAGGCAGTCATTTGGCAAATATGGCGATTGAACCTCAGAAGTCTCAAAAATTTGATCGTCACCACAAAAATGACAACAGAAATGATATAGATCTCTAAGTTGCACCACAAGAGAACGTAATCCATACTGGTCGTCTGGTATGGGTTAGCCTGGATTTGTTTGATAAATCTAGATACGTAATTTGATTTGAAGAAGAATAAGATGACCGCCGTTGAAGCAGAAAGGAGTTGCACAATGTTCAACCAGTTCCAAAACGAAGCGAAGTATTTACATCGCGATTGCATTATTTTTCCAATCTCAGAAATCAAGTAGATGAAAATGAATACGAGTAAGAGAACTTGTATGACTGACATCACAGACGTGAGGGACGAATTCGGACTTTCGTACAAAGACAGCGTCTCTATCTTAACTGACAAGAGTGGTTTTCCAGTCGAAGGAACGACTTCATAGATAAACTTTGCATGACTGAAAAGCGAACTAGTTGGCTCGAATACGGTGAATTCCAAGATGACAAGAGATGTTAGTCTATCTATCCAGTTGTCTGACTGGAGATCATTGATGACACCCAAAGCTGTTTCGCTGTTGTACCCCAAATCTGCCACATATCCACCCCCGTCGTAATCTCCATTTACTCCTTGGATGGAAAAAGTATTCAGTTCCTTGGAGGACTTGTATCTCCATGGTTTTGGGCAGAGTCTTTTCAAATCAAAAAGTGATCCATAAGTGCTAATGTTTTTCACCGGGATCCATCGTGGAAAGTTGTACGGAGTTCTGTATTCGTTTTCTGGTTCGTATGGCAGAATACAACGGTTGAAATGCAGCCCACTCCAGGGAAAATAGTTTTCCACTTCACAAGGGGACTCTATAAGAGGCAAGAACATAGCACTACATTAGTTCTGTGCATCATCATTAGATTAGTTCAACATTCCAACACAACCACCATTTTGGATTTTTTAAGGTGGCTCATTGTTATTGTTTTTGTTACTGGTTTTATTCCTGCTGTTGCTGTTGTTACGGTTAACGTTTGTGTTGTTGATTGCTTATTTGTATTTTTGCTGCTGCTGCTACTCTACATTTTTTAACATTTTAACCTAGCTATGCAAAATTTATTTAATACTCAGAAATTCTCACCTGTTTTAACCCGCAGTTGCCTAAACCTAGGCATACCAACAAGGAATGCTTCCTTACTCGATATGTACCCCTCAGGAAGCCTAGGTCCTCCTGGCCTGTACCACCTGGTATCATACAAACCTGGTACTAAATCCGTTCTTGCCCAATTCCAGAATGTTTGAGTGGTTGAAATCTTTGATAAAAGGCAAATTAGAGATTGTAAGTCTATGAGTATACATCTTTTAGTGTTGATAAAAGTTTCGTCTCCTTTCAAAATTATCTTAGATGCGAGACTAACAGCCAGCTGATCTGAGAAAAAATGTTAGCCAATCAGAATCGAGAAAAGTTTGCAAGATTGAGATGTCACCATTAGTAGGCTTATTACTACGATTAGATAAGAAATCACTGCATGCTTCTACGCTATTTTGTTTAGGTATTGTTGAGGTTTTGTGTTCCGGATATTTTCTGTATAAATTTAGCATGTCCGCATAATCGCTGAGGCTTAATTGATGGTACATCAGTTTTGCAGTCACGTAATTTCTACTATTTCAGATCAGCTGTAGGAAAATCCAAAGAAAATGGCACAACTTCCATCTAGAAAAGCATGGTTTCTTTACTTTGCATTTTCCTGTTAGCCTCAGTTTTAGAATAGTTTTGAGAAGAATTCTATGTGTCCTGCTTCTCGCCTTTTGCATTTCCTTGACTTTATTTCCCTTCCCTTTTTTCTATTCCCATAATTTCCTTTTCTCTCTATTTGCTTTCCACACCCAGCCCATACTTACTCCACCAAGTAAAACTATAATTAAAACAATAATGAAAAACCGAGCGACATATTGATGTTATGGTTTACCTCTTTGAAAGATGAGGTGAAAATATCGTCGATAGACTTTGTCAGTCGGTACCGATCATAACCACGATTACCATACACAAACACCATCAAACAGACCACGAACATCAGGTAGAACACAATCTCCCCAACAGCTCTAATAGACTCCACAATATTTTTTCTGTAGGTGCGAGCTTCTTCCAGTTTTTCTCCCTCAGGTGGAACAATAGTCACTTTAGTATTGACTTCTAAATCTGCTTTTTTGATTGAATGAGAAGTCTTTTCCTCGACAGGTTTTTTGATTATAAGGGCGAGAATAACCGCAAAAGAGACCACCTTGATGGGTTGAATGACACCTATATCTTGTACATACGCGATCAGAATCGAGGTCAGCCATTGGTTGGATGTTTCCCCGCCCCACGAGAGGCTGTACAAGATGGTGAAAGTTCCTGCAGCAATCACAGTCGCCATGCATAAAAACCACCCGATGTAAACGAAAAAGTGCGGGAAACAACCTGGAGTTTTCTGTTTCGTTTTTCCGTCCTTTTCGTGTTTTTCCGGCAAGTAAGAATTTCGTCGAAGTTTATTGGTATTATTAGAAAATTTGACGTTTCTAAAAATAGTAACAAGAATAAGATTGATTGGAACCACGATTAAAGCGCTCTGGATGCCAATCATCAACTGCTTGACGCTTAACCGCAAAGGTCCAAATTTAATACTGTCTTTATTCTTCTCTCCAAACTGATAGAACATGGCACTAGCAACCATTGCACAGTACAAGACAGATAAACAACAAGACACTCTCTGCGCACGCGTGAACGGGCTATGAGGAGGCCTGGTGACTACTGATAACCAAAGATGTCCATCACCCATATTTTTTGAAATTCGGGAATAAAATTGATATTTGAAGCTAGAAAGTTCTTCCTTTGAAGAGACGCCAAAAGTAGCATGAACTTCACCGTCTTCCTTGTCAACAGCCAACCAACGATTACATACAAAGTACGTTTTCTCGTCATTATCTAAGTCGCGGATGACAATCTGGTTGATGTACCAGGATGGACTGGTACCTTCATTGTCGTGCCATAACTTGATCGCTACCATGGGACCGAGCGAGTCTGGTAACGAGACTATGAAGACATTGACGCTTGCCCGGGCGAAAAGCTTTCTCTTGCTGTATCTGTCGTTGAGTGGAAGGACTTCACTTTGTCCATTCTGTCCGTAGACTAGTGCTGCTACGTTAGCAGTCGTGCCATTATTTCGCCACATACCTGTGTAAACTGATATCTCGAAGAGGTGTTCATTTGATGATAACAAACGAAGAGTTTCCGTTGCCTAAAAAAAAAGATGCATAAAACTTTGCATCATTGTTTCTCGAATCATGATAAACAAAAACAGGGCAGCCATGTTAGGAGAGGAAACAAAAGGTACTAACAAAAATTTCTCTTGTTCACTAATGCACTATATATAGAATTCGCGATCTGACGTCTATTGTCCCTTGACAACGCACGGTCACTGAACTTCTATGCCGTGCTTCTTAGTGAGATAAAATCTACTTCAGTGATTTAAAGTTAGTTCATAATAATTAGTCATATTGATTTATTACCTTGGCCTTATCTTTTCTGTCAGCTCGCCTTGCTATCACAAGAGCCACAAGGTACAGACCAAAAATACCAAATACCACAAAGAACACAACAAAGTTCTCGGGGTCAAAGTCAGTGAATCGCTGCAGGACTTTGTTGAAGTCGATTGGATTTGGAGCCACGAAGAAATTCCCGCCAAACGATGATAAGTGGTTGCAACGGCAGTGAAGAAGTCCTACTCTTGATCTCGGTCCAACCTGAGAAAAAAGTAAAGTAGGAAAAATATAGTGTTAAGCGAAATGATGTTGAAATGAAAGTGTCAAGACTGGACTAGTGTTGTGATTAGTTGGTTGCTGTGGTAATAAGACAATGATCAGTGAGCAATGCGTGATCATAGTAGTCGCCATAGCATTAGAACAGTCAAAAAATGTTTTGTAAG
Source organism: Anthopleura sola (assembly GCA_023349425.1). Lineage (NCBI taxonomy): Eukaryota > Metazoa > Cnidaria > Anthozoa > Actiniaria > Actiniidae > Anthopleura > Anthopleura sola. The sequence continues at coordinate 11,274,712 of JALHLI010000004.1, read as the reverse complement.
AAATTGAAGACGGTAGAGTTGCCACATAAAACAGTTTGATGTAATACAATATATACATGAGGGGATAGCGTGCATCCAAAAATACATCCACAACTACCTCAAACTCAATTTAAAAATATATATATAGCCAAGTACTTACTCTACATCCATATGATGTCCATTTCTGCTGGGTCGTGTTCCAAAATAAACATGTTGCTATAGTAACAGACATGGTGTAATTCACATCAGTTTTTGGGTCATATTTTGGCACGAGGTCGTCAATTGTGGATTCAGTTGGAGGAGGGTCCTTAACACCAACACATAACGATCTCTTCTGTCGACCACCACTTGAAAAACAATCCCTCCTCATACGCATGCGCACTTCTGTTCTATTCTCTGACGTCACAAATGGCCTTTTGTAGAAAATACCGATGTAATGAAGTCCAACATGGCCAGTTAAGGCGCTTGATATGGTTACAGTATAAGGACCAGAGGTGCAATTGCGAAAGCCTCCAAGTTTAGTTGAGTTACACGACTCAAAGTTAGGTATAACCGCGGTGTAGTTGTATTCATAAAATGTTGGTCTCGAGCCATAGCGCATGTACAATGTCAAGTTTACCGCTGACAAAGGTGTTATCTTGATCGACACCGCATAGTCGTGTCCAGGTATGTTAATGATGTGATACTGCATGCTTCCATTCAAAGAAGGTTTTACAAAGTAAGACTCTTCGTTATCAGGAGGGCCTTGGCCACTATTCTTTACTGGTATAAATAACTCAAAGTCCTTGTTGAGGTTTTTGACTTCCATATGAGTTCCATTGGTGTTCTTTAACTTGAAGTCGAGAAATGAAGATCTGACGTGTTGTGCACTGGTGTCCCAGGTGAATGGATTAGATGCTAGTGATACCATCTAGTAAAGTAAAAAACGAGTTCATACTTAATACAGTAGTTTCATCACGACAGCCATGTTTCGGTGCAAGAAAATGTGGTGCTTGTTACACGACAATATATTTTATTTTCCAAAGAAAACTTTGACTGCTTTGGCCTGCAAACGTGCATGAAACAACTCTGTTAATCATTTGAAAAAGCCATTTTTCATTTTCCATACATCAGTCCATTACTGGTTACCAGGTGTTTTGATCGCATTCCCCGAAAGGAATTATGGGTTAACCGCTATATTTGGTAAGCATTTTCCAAGCAATGCCGAATCCTTAATTCTGATTGGTTGACCTTGAGTTCGTTCTGAAAGTCACATTTAGCTGGTAAACACAGAGAATTAAATCGAGGCTGCAGGGTATTATAAAAATATTTTCAAATTTGAACCTTAAAATCTCGACTGAATGCTTTGTGTTTGACCAATGGACCGATGCATGGAATGTGCTCAATCGGGATGCTTGCCCATTCTCAACCCAATATCCCAGTTCTGGTAGTCCGTCCTGCATTTCTGATCTAGAAGTAGTCGAGTCGCGGATTCACTTTCCGACTGAAGTCGGTGAAGGAAAGGGATTCCAGTATATCCTGCATGCGCCTGACAGCATCGGATCCCGAGACTGGAACTAATCTAGTAAGTATATGTGGATCATGACGTCAAATGAACCCCCTATTACGTAACCTTACCTGAGTACTAAGGTAGTCCTCATTCCCCGCGTCCTCCCCCCTCAGTAATTCCTCTGCTCCTGGAAGTGATATCATCATGCCGTTTTCTTCGAGTGTTTTTCCGCCAATGAGGTCTGGTTTCTGCCTATCGATGACCATTGATATTGACTTTGTCGTAAAAACACTAGGTTTTTCGTACAATTCTTTTGTTTGTGCCAAGCTGCTCCCCACCTGATCGATCAGCTCGGCAGCTTGTTGTACCATTGATATGCTCTGTGAATACATAAAGGGAAAGTCATAAGTTATTTGTCAGTCCTGTACTAGACCTACATCCCTTCTACAATCAGGATCACTGACCTCTTTGTTGCCATATTCACTTTCTGTATTTCTAAGTTGTCTAGTTTTTCCAGTTTCCTTTTCTGTCAGAGAAGCATTTATGGCCGCTATTTCGATGAAGTTCCCAACACCGTGCAGTAAACTCGAACCAACACCTTGAATCGACTGCTCGTTGACATCATTTTTGGATTTGTTGGAGACTTCGGATTCCAAAATGGTTGTCATGTTTCCAAGGAGAGTGAGTATTGTTTTCTGTCGGAAAATAATTGAGGATCACTAAAAATAGAGGTTTTTCACGGCAGCCATGTTAGAGGGCAAAACAAAAGAAATTTCCTCCTTTGGGAAATAAATTATCTTGTCATGCAAAAAACAAATTGCATTGTTCCTGCCCTTAAACATGGCTGCCGTGGGAAACCTCTATATATGTCATGGAATAGTGGATAAACAATTTGCCAAGTAAGAATAAAATGATAATGACATGGAAGTCATGAAGTTGCTACTTGCGAAATTTAAGCAGCGAAGAAAATTTTACATAATGTTTAAAAAATGTTATCAGCAAAATTGCATTCAACCAATCTTACTCGGCAAGCCCAGTGCATCTGGTACCCTGACAGGGAGGCGGAGGAGAGGGAGAGTTAGGTTTTGGGGAGTGGTTAGAGATAGGGATAGCTTTACCTGGGATTCAAATGACACTTCATCGTTTTTGTCCGAGACTCCAGTAACAACAGCCGATACTTGTCCTATCTCCTCTAGATTAGTAACAGTAACATTTGACCAGGCCTTCACGATGGAATCTTTTATCTATGAAATGAGATATCAGACTGAGGTTAAAGAAAACGTTTTGTAGTATGCAAAACAATTGTAGGAATATTCCCCTTCACAGTTCCCTGCGCCATCTTGAAAGGTAACCATGCCTTTGTATCGAAGCGAGACGAACGGTGAGCTTGCAATGATAGAGACATGTGCATAGTTGTCCAAGGCGTAAAAAAAGGTCTCTACCATTGCAAGCTCACCGTTCGTCTCGGTTCGATGCAAAGGCATGGCTACCTTTCAACATGGCGCAGGGAACTGTGAAAGGGACTATTGCATGAGCGGAGCTCAAGTAGGATCCCACACAAAACAGTTCGCTTCCACTGATCACAAGGCAATTACTAGTCTTTTTGGCCGTGACGGAATGTTCCTTGGAAAAGTGAAATTACTTGGTTTCAATAGACGTCATTTGCTGTGTCGTGCGGAAGTTTCATTAACTGAATCGCAAATGTTTAATAGAACTCATTTTGGCTTACGTCACACAGGGATCAGGTTTGACCATTTGGAGCAGAAAATAAGATTCAAAGACTTTTTTCAGCTAAATTAGATAAAGCAATATAATTGATTCCTGCGAAATTTCTTCCAGGAGTATAGGCCGTAACCAGGCCTCACTAACATGCTAATTTTGAGGCCTAGCTACGTAGCCTAATTCCCACCAATAATCATACTATGATTTCTCCGGCACTTGACCTACCTCCATTTTCTTAAGCAGTGATATTTCTTGTGGAGAAGCATTATTTACAACTGACAGGACAGATGTAGCATGCTGGGCAGCCAATTCAATGTTGTTTTCTTGAAGATACTGATTCATCTCGCCCTGTTTACCAACGGCTTCCTCGATGGAAGCGCTTGACATTGCAGGGTCAGTGACCTAATATACAAGACAAAAATTAAAACTATTCTCGTATATTCTAGATTGTAGATTAGTAGGATTCAATAAAGAGTGGTACTCTATGATTTAGACTTTATCCTTCACTTGACTCTGAAGATGACTTCCGCTCAGGTTGTCGAAACGTCAGTCACATCAAACAGTCCTTCTCAGGACTACATCCACCCGGATGATCATAATACAAATATTGTTTCTTCGATAAATATCCATTCACCTGGGTTCAGACCTTTCTTTACAAGTTAGATAACATTAGCATGATATTTCAGTTTCGAATTGTCTGTTGCGAACTCTCTGTCTTAGTTTAGCAACGATTGTATGTAGAATATTCACATGTTCCCATGGAGTTTCAAAGTGTTTGTATTTTTTAAGTTGTGCATTCTTTACTTTACCATTGGTATTTGTGAATACTTTGACGCTGACCTACTGAAATGGGTCTGTAATCAAGGGGCATAGCAATCTTATGCTAACAATTCGAAAAAGGAATATTTAGAACTTCAATCTTCACCAAAAAGTGGTCTCTTGCCATGTCAGAAGCCACAGTGTATGCAAATATTTATTTCAACATCCCCACCCCTCCAGACCCTTTCCTGACCTCCAGCATGGTTGCCGTAACATGGCTATGCATTTACGGTATCATTACCACGTTCCCTCATCACCCTCCTCCCTCTATCATTGTGTTCCTTACCTTGACATGCAGCCAGAAGCTGGCAGCAGAACCAAGATAATCCAGCACAAGAATCTGGATGTGAAGCATCATGTTATTCATCTTGTCTCCAACAGGCAGCCTGGCTCGAGCTGAGCTGGACTTCCCAGAGAAAAACACCATTTCGATTCCATCACTCGTGTTATACCGAAACTTATAGGTCAGCGGTAAATCTACATCTTGCCAGCCGCTGCAGGCAAAACTGAAAAATGTCAACCACGCCTTTCCTTCTTGCAAGTCAACGTCACAAGTACCGCCAGTCGGAGGGCGATTCGTAACAAATCGATAACTTGTCGTATCTACGATGCCTCCTGGGGCCTCTGCTGTGAGGCGAAGAAGATATGTTGTGTTTCCTCTGAGAAGATTTTCTTTAGTGACAAGATTTGGGGAGTTCATGTAAGTAAGGATGTAGTCGGCAAAATTTGGTACGAGTAACCATATTTGTGTGTTGGAGTCAAGATACTGTAGGTACCATGCGTAGCTGTTTATCTTGTTGCAAAGAAGACCTTCGCAGGTGCTCTCGATGATGAGCCTTCCAGAGGGGATGACACTTTGACGACAGTTCTGAATGCATCTAAAAATGGTTCAGAAAATATGAAATAAAAGTATACTTAATGTTTTAATTATTTAATTGAAAAAGTTAGGTAAAATGTCTATTTTTGTCTCTCCTTTTTCACCATCATTCTTCTTTTCTTTCTTTCATTCTTTATCTATCTAACTTCCTTCCTTCCTTCCTTCCTTTACCTTATTCTTCATTCCTTTTTTCCTTCCTTTGATCCTTTCTCCCTTAACCCCTTTCTCCCTCCCTCCCCTCTTTTCTTCCTTCGTATTTCACTTTCTTTCTCCCTTCTCTCTTTGTCTTTCTTCTTTCTTTTCTTTCAAAATGTACTCACTTGAGTGAAATATCAATTTCCTCTTTAACAAAGATGGAGTGTTCTGACCACTTGCTTCGTTCTCCTTTTTTCACCAGCAGTGCTATAACATACTTTGCGTTTCCCTCCATTCTATCAATATCCAGTCCCAAAGAATACTTTTCCATTGGACTTGATTCCAGTCTCCCTACTCCAGTTCCATAACATCCTCCAAGATCTGCACTCTGATTGGACGACGGTGTCACAACAGGAAGTGACGTAGGGTCACCCAAAAAACTTTCATTGTCTCTTCTACAGAACCATGTAAACTCCATCCCATCATAGTTTCCCGGTCCTACATCAGGATCATAGGAATCCGAACCATTAAGATAGACAATTTCCTTGATTCCTTGGTACACTAAGCTTGAGCCTGTAATCCTCGATTCCAGCAGAGTCTCCCCACCAACAATGAACCCAAAATCACAACTCCATGTACCTCGTTTATTTTCGATGACTGACGTCACTTTCACGTAATATTTCCTATAACCCAACGTTTTGGCGGGAATTTTCCAAATCGTTTCATCCTGAGCCAAGTTGCCAAAAGTTCGGTATACATTTTGAAGAGAGCCAGTTATATTGTTTATAGAGTATATAGCACTATTGTACGACGCAATGTAATTAGCTGCTTGGCATGCTAATTCGGTTGGCATGGAGACAGTGAAGGTCATGTGTCGGCTGATATGAGTGGCCTGTGGTAGTGTCTTCAGGAATGGTAGCGTCACATTGGGTGGCTTACAATATGAATTTACTGTTGACGGAAAAACAATTTCGTTAAGTGGCTACATGAAATTTAAATCAATGTAGGACAGGTAGGTGTAGATAGCTTGGTCGGTCGGTAGGTGGATAGGTAGGCTGGTAAGTTGGTAGCATGGGTGTGTGCGTATTGTCTTTAGGGAAGCAGGCAAGTATGTCAGTAGGGAGAGAAGGAGGTTGGCAGGCAGGCAAGTAGGTAAGAAAGCAGTTAAATAGGTCAGTAGATATGTGAGTAGTTAAGACTGACCCTAACACTAATGCACAGTTTTAAGTGGCATGGCTGGGGTGGGGGGGGGGGGGGCTATTCTGAGGAGTCCTAGGGTTCTGAGGAGTCCTAGGGGAGTGTCCTCACCTCGAAAATTTTGAAATTGAGGCTCTCAGAAATGCAATTTCTGAGATGCAATCGCAACATATTTATTGCTATAAACTCGCGTTAAGCATCTTGAGCAGAAAATAATTTCTGGCTAAAAATATGAGGCGCTAAACCCCCCCCCCCCCCCCCCCGGTCCTTATTATGTATCGAGCTAAGGCGTTCATACCTGTGTCTCCAAATTTGATGTAATCATTCTTAAAGATTCTTGCTCCATTAACGATCTTCCTTTCCATTGTGTCCATGATACTACCAGTACTGTTCTTAAGACACTCAATCAAAACCTCTGCCACAAGAAAGCTGTCCGGACTAAAACAAAACACAAGATATATCATCACGAGAACAGCTGCTTTTTCAACACAAAATTGCAAAAAAAAAAAGGTTGGTTTTGCACAGTCTTTATTTACCTGAAGCGTTTTACGTCAGAGGACAGGAATCCTTGGTCTTGAGTTAACATCGAGGCGATTTCTTGATTAACCTCGAAGGCGTTTGTTTTGAAAGCAGCAGAATTTCTGTTCATGAAATCCATGGTGAACTGCTTGGCTTTTACTTGGAGCCAAACAATTAAGAAAAACCCGGTTTCTAAAAAAGAGAGAGGCGGATTAGTATTGTAATTTCATTTAACAACATGCAATATGCTACGTGACTCCTCTATTTCCGTCACATATGATGGAAGACAACACTACATAGCTTCAAGCAGATCCTGTGTCATTGGGTATTAAATTTATCCTTCCTTTAACTTCTCGATCGGTTAGACTTTTAATAAACATGAAAATGTATAGAGACTCTGCACCATCTCGTGATGGCAGCCATAACAGGAGGCACAACAATAGAGTATTTTTCCCCTGGGAAACTGAATTCTTTCTCATGTAAATCAGATTAGACCAGATTTAATTGTTCCTGCCTCCTGTCATGGCTGCTATCACGTGATGGTGCAAATCCATTTACAATTTTTAAAGTATCCGTTCCTTGACATGTTGCAACACTACGATCGAAGAATGAACTGCACACGTAAAATGGCGAAGCATAATGATAATAATAATAATAATAATAATAATAATAATAATAATAATAATAATAATAATAATAATAATAATAATAATAATAATAATATGTTTAATTCAACCACAATTGCAGACTGACGACTGAATAACAGTGGAGGTCAGCTAAATAATTACAATTAATATATATTAGGTTAAATAGATGTTATTGAATATTAAATAATTAAATAATTAAGGATTATAGTACCCAGTTGTGAGGGCCCTTTGTTTTTAAGTATATAGAATGCTAAGAAAATGCACTAGATAATTTACCTTCCTCGCATTTTTTTCCTCCGTAGCCTCGAATACACGTACATTCGTATCCATTGACAACATCTTTACATGATCCACCATGTTGACAGGGAGAACTAACACACTCATCGATGTCTTCAAAATAGAGATCGAAACGACAATTACATACAGACTGGCTTTAGCAGAACAATCAGTAAAATGGCAAAGCTTTGTGGTTTTCATTTGCAATACAAGTACCATCAGAAACACCCAGAGAAAGTTGTGCATTGCCTTTTTGGAGAAGAGCTGCACTGAGTCTGTGTATGTTGCTGATGCTTATACTTGTGTTGTACATTCAGTCGTGCATTACTCATTAACAGTAGTTGTCTTTCCTCACACCTGTTAGAGAAGAGCTGCACTGAGTCTGTGTATGTTGCTGATGCTTATACTTGTGTTGGAGACTCAGTTGTGCATTGCTCATTAACAGCAGTTGTCTTTCCTCACACATGTTAGAGAAGATCTGCACTGAGTCTGTGTATGTTGCTGATGCTTATACTTGTGTTGTATACTCAGTTGTGCAGTGCTTATTAACAGTAGTTGTCTTTCCTCACACCTGTTAGAGAAGAGCTGCACTGAGTCTGTGTATGTTGCTGATGCTTACAGAGCCCTTGCAGCATTGACATCAGAATGCAGCTCAATTTGGAGGACAAAACAATAGGTTCCAATTCTCAGGAGATTGCAATTCTTTTGTTTGTCCTCCAAATTGAACTGCTTTGGGGGTCTATACTTGAACGTGAACCGCAGTTGTCTTGTCTGACACTTTTAAGGTGTATAAGCATGTGGTTTCCATAGTTACCTATGTTACAGGTTTTGCCGGCGTAACCAGGAGGACAGTCACAAGAGAAGTTGTTGACAAGGTCGGTGCAGTTTCCGCCGTTGCAGGGAGAGTTGGCGCAGTCGTCAATATCTGGCAAACAAGTAGGATAGAGTTGAGTGATGGCTTTTTAGGGAAAGTGTTATTCCCACATGCTATTGTTGCGGTGATTTTGCTCACTTTATGTTATTTGCGTCTGCAATTATCTCGTTCCCTTTATCTTTCATTTTTTTGGTTTCGGCGATTTGCAATTTTTAGCAGCGGTAACCCCCTGATCCAAGGTCCTCTCTACGTCGCTACTTCCCTGATGGATGAGATTGATAGATGGATGGATGGGATGTGATGGGATGGAAGAATGAGATGGATCGATGAACCGGTTGGACGGACCGATGGACAGATGGAAGTATTTGATGGGAAAGGAAGTGTGGGCGGGAAGAGATTGGACGGGATGGAAGGATACATTGATACACTATTCATGACTAGCTCCACATCTACAAACTATATCATCTCTACTCACTATATTGGCAGTTAGTGCCATTGAATCCTGTCGTACAGTTACAGTGATAACTGGCAACCATGTCCACACATGTACCGTTGTTCTGGCATGGAGTGCTTAAACACTCGTATCCATCTGGAAAAAACAAAACAATACAATAATCATAATCAAATCAAATCATCAAATCATACAAATATCATGCAAGTCAGAGTACTTCAACACCAGGGAAATCTTAAAAACACATTCGTATCTTTATACGCTATTCGAAGTTTGGAAATCAGTTGCAATCACTCAAATTCAATCGTTTTCGTAATACTATGTTCTGAATAGGCCTCAAGCATGATGACGTTTTGTACCTATACTTCCAGAATCCCATCGGTAGCTTTTTTTGTTGTGCTAATGTTCACTATTGTCTTGGTATTCTCAAAGGAGTTTAAACATTTGAATATGAAAAGATTTTTTGAAAAGGATTGTGGTATTTTTGGTATGAAATGTCATGAGGCTAGGGGTCTATTCTATGACTTTTAATGAAAAAAATTCACATCAGCCTATTGTTCTCAATTATTGCAATTGTTTATAAATTTTGCAATGATAGAGACCTTTTTAAACACTATGGACAATTATTCTCTATCATTGCAAGGTCACCTCATTTATCGCTTCGATGCCAAGGCACGACTACCCTTCAAGATGGCACAGGGAACTGTGAAGGGGCCTATTGCTAAAGGTGACTATCCTAGCTTACCTGCTAAGCAGCCATACAGCTCAAAGCGAATAGCAAAGTTCTGATTCCATGCGATGGGCATGATGTTAATCCTCGTGACAGACTCGGGTACAGGCATGTTGTTACGAACAATGCTGTTGCTGTCTACATTGGCATCAAATTGCTGAAGAAAGAAATATACAAATGTATAAAGGTAATTTATAAACAGTCACGTGACTACACAACAAAAGCAGGGATCATCAGTACAGTCATGTGACCGATGTGAAAATCAGTTGTATGTTAATTGTCAACAGGACGCCATTTGCAGCATTTTCAAGTCCTGTTGAGCGCGCACGAAAAAAAATGCGCTAGGGCGGTAGGTAGTATTTGACGTTAGCGTCCTGATGCTAAATCAGTCTAGTGATGTCATGGAATCTTATTCTCTAGTAACCAAAGAAAGGTGTAAAAACAAAGCCGTATTCCACTGACCTTCGCTTGTTTTCCTCCTTTAACATCTTTAAAGAACGAATTCCCCCCTCCATTCGTATACCCAAGATAAAACTTCTTGACCCATTCTTGGATGCTCACATTACCAAACCCTTGGGTCGCTATGCCAGTAATAATGGTGGGCTTGTTAAAACTGACCATGATATAAGCCTGATTAGCTTTAGGATCCGCCCTGTACCCGCCACCAGGGAAACCAAGTCTGGCAAATGATGGACCGTAGGTCGTCTCTTTGTTATATACCGAAGCTGCACGGATTTGATTGTCTTGGATGTCCCCACTGGCCATACCAAGTGGCTTGCGACAATCTGGATAATAATAGATATATACAATGATAAATGGATATTGCCTCAGTAGCTGACGGACGGACGGACGGACGGACGGATGGATGGATGGATGGATGGATGGATGGATGGATGGATGGATAAGTGGGTGTTTGAGTGGAATGATATATTGATTGATAAATGAATGAAAAATGAGATATATTAATGAACAAAAAATTAAAATAGGAAATTAACGAACGAACGAACGAACGAACGAACGAACGAACGAACGAACGAACGAACGAACGAACGAACGAACGAACGAACGAACGAACGAACGAACGAACGAACGAACGAACGAACGAACGAACGAACGAACGAACGAACGAACGAACGAACGAAAACTAAAACTGTCATTTCTCCCCTAAAATCTTTAAGCAACCAAAATTTCGAATATCTAAATCCACTCCAGACTTTACTCAATCCACTTACTGTCTATATTGAATTTAACAATATTTAATTCAAACACCTTCAGAATACCAGACTGAAATTTTCAAGGACCCAGAAAGAACCAGAACTTTTATTTGGATATATACGAAGGTATCCATAGCAACTGTTCCAAGATCCGGCAGAATGTTCAGACTCTGAACAAAAAGTAGAATTGTTTGCTATTTGAAGGCAGTTAAGGACTCAAGGATAAATATGACAAAATATAAAGGAAATGAAAAAATAGTTGGTAAGGAATGAGTTTACACTGTTCATGACATGAGACTGATTTATTGTAGTTCTCTTTGCTCTTGTATCCTGTTACTCACTCGAAATTATGAACGGTATTAATTAATTTTAGCTTTATATTTGATTAAAAATGGTCATAAAACTGAGCACTTTCTTTTTTGCTTTTGTTTCTCTGTTTTATTTCTATTTTCCTTCGCTCCCCTTCATTTTTCTTTCAGTTCACTCTCCTTTCCTTTCCTATTTTTTTCACTACTTCACTTATTTTTTCCCCTTCCCATTTCGCCAATATCTATTTTTTAACAGAACTAAAGGAACAGTAAACGCCTTCTACTTGTTTGCTACACAGAATGACTCTTCCATAGCCACCCTTGCTGTAGCATTCATACGCCAGTATTCCTTTGTATCAAAATAACATTAAATTAGAGGACGTAAAAAAGTATTCTATCAGTAGTGAGGGACGAGAATACCTTCTTCCTCAAACGAACAACCAGCACGTCAAATCTTAAACAACGTAATCGGATTATAAGATAAAAAACGAAGAAAATTTCAACATTTCTTTTGCCTCAGCAAACTCCCCTTTTTCGTCTTACAACATACGATGATGATAGGGCTTATAAACAACATATTGTTACAACAATAAGTACTTTAGGAAACAATTCGCCAAAAGAACTATTTCAGGATCAAAATCTCGACAGGGCAGAACACTTCAAAATAACAAAGTACCATTCCCTTCAGCCATTGTCTTATCTTATGTACTTTATAAACAATTTACGATTCAGTTTCACTTGCTCCGAAGAAAGTTGACAAGAAATGTCTGTCATTTTTGCTTCAAATTCATCTTAAACTCAAAACTTGGAAATTTGATATTTCTTTCTTATTTTCCTTTTACAGTTTTCTTCAGAAATAATATGCTATTTTATGAGTTCTACTTCTTTTAGACTTCTTAACTTAGGTAATACATCGAGCTTATATTTGTGAAATAAATAAAATTTTGAACTCTTCTTCACTTCTTTTCGTCGCTTCCAAAGTTTTCTAATTCCAACTTGATTAGTTTTAGAGCGATTTTTACGGTTATAAAAAGGGCTTAATATTGCTAGAACCCGGCGTCAAAATCAATGCCTAAAATCGAAGATTACCTACCAACCCAATTATTTAATGGAAAATTAACTGAATTCAACTGTTAAAGAGATAATGGAATTCAACTAGTGAACTAATAAGAGAATGTTACAACTCACCATGCCAGCCTTGAGTAGCCACTCTTGCAAGATATGAAAATGCTAGGACTATTGCGAAGAGAGTTCGAGAGATTTTAGGATGCATTCTGTCTTCACCTGATTGTAGCAGCACAGAATCCAAGCGAAAAGTTAACGTTTTTTACCAAGTTGCAGAAAGCCGTTGCAAAGGATACGATCCTTTATTGGAAACTCACTCCAGGTCGGACAAAGCTACAACGTCAAGATATCAGTGGAACTAAGTTATTTGGAAAATAATTCAACTCTCTTTGCTCAGAAAACAGCCGAGAAACTTCTAGAAATAACTCAGAGGAAAGTAGTTTTATCTACTTCAAATCAGTGGAAAAATTAAGAAGTTCAAAAATATTCAAGTCAGTCAAACTGAAAACGAAGATTTTTTTGAACCTTAACTCATTTCTGTGTAGAGTTGAGAGAGTTTGCTCACAGACAAAGCTTTACATGAACAGAACAATCTTCTTGAAGAAAGTTGGAATCTTTTTTGATTGTTTGTCAAGAGATTTGACACAACGACCCGGCAGTAAACACAGGCTACGACAAGAGCCTATTGCAACACGAGATTTAGTTTGTGTCTAGCGCTGTAATTAAACCTGTCAATAAAGATCTCACTAAAGGCCAACAATAGGTTCTCCATTCATTGAGTTAACAAGTAAAAAGGGTGAGGGGTGAAGCTTGAAAGCAAAGACATAGAGGAGAAGAGAAGGACAAGAACTTTGAAGTTACGAATCGGAAACTGGGAGAAAAAGTTAATAAAATATAACGGTAAGGTTAGAATTACAGAAAAAAGATGCTTTTGGTCCTTAATTGAGACTTAAACAAAAACTTACGTGCAGTTTTGTTGACAAAATCTAAGAGGTTTATTTAAAAAAACTCGTGTGTAGAAATCTTAATGTATGTACTCAGATGTGTTACTTGGTGCAAGAGGGCAGTGGCTTACTGATCAACACAGACTAATGGGTACCTCTAAATTGTATCGAACCCTGAAACGACCGACCTCTGATCTAATGAAAGTCAGGGCATGGCTAACTCACAGATTGAACCCTGAAACAACATCTGGGCTGATCTAATTCAGGGCATGGTTAACTCACAGATTGAACCCTGAAACAACCTCTGGGCTGATCTAAGTCAGGGGACGGCTAACTCACAGATTGAACCCTGAAACAACCTCTGGGCTGATCTAAGTCAGGACATGGCTAACTCACAGATTGAACCCTGAAACAACCTCTGGGCTGATCTAAGTCAGGGCATGGCTAACTCACAGATTGAACCCTGAAACAACCTCTGGGCTGATCTAAGTCAGGGGACGGCTAACTCACAGATTGAACCCTGAAACAACCTCTGGGCTGATCTAAGTCAGGACATGGCTAACTCACAGATTGAACCCTGAAACAACCTCTGGGCTGATCTAAGTCAGGGCATGGCTAAGTCACAGATTGAACCCTGAAACAACCTCTGGGCTGATCAAAGTCAGGGCACGGCTAACTCATAGATCGAATTGGAATTTAGCGTGTTTTGCGACTGAACAGTGAAGGGAGGAAATCCAGAGAACCCAGAGAAATCCTTGCATCGAGGGGGAGCCCTGACAAACTCTACCTACATGTGATAACAAGTCCAGGAATCGAACCCGAGACCCCAGAGGTAAGAGGCGAGTTCACTACGCCACCCTTGATTTCTAAATCAGACGAGTTGCTTACTTCCATTGATAGTGTAACTACGATAGCTTCTTCGTAGACGTTTTCAATGTTACGGCATGTTGCACCGTATACGATGTAAGTCAGTACCGTATGTTTCCCACGCATACCGAAAAAAAAAAACATTCTAAGATTATATTAGAAGTAACACCGCAGCTTTTAGGAAACACGTTGGCTTATCTCAACAACCCGGGTTTGATTAATCCCGAACTCAGTATCGCATGAGTAGAATTGCTTGGTTCTCTCCTTTGCTTCGAGGGGTTTTTCTCAAGTTTCTTAATTTTTCCTCTCTACGCAAAAAAAATACTCATCTAAATTGAAATTGGAATTTCAGAGGAAGAAGAGCCACTCTAGGGAACCTCTTTAAAATCCCATTAGTTATCTCTTTATCATAACATTTTAAGCAACAAACTTCAAAACATATAGTACAGTACAGTAGACAACAACAAACACTCAAACAACGGAAACCCGCCCAAGCTATTTACGGATTTCAAGTCCAAAATATGCAAGATTTGAATTCAACTTTTCCTAATGATTTCTAAACAAATCCGATAATTGATAAACCATCTTCAGTTAATCCGCAATAAGAGGTTTAAACTTGAATTCTTCATAAAGAAATGCTATTATCAAGACTTGTAGCGAGACGGGGGTTGTTTATAGTAGAATAAATCGAAAAAGCCGATGTTTCAAGGACATTTTTTCTTTTTTTCTTTCTTTCTCTCTCTCTCTCTCTCTCTCTCTCTCTCTCTTCTTTCTTTCTTTCTTTCTTTCTTTCTTTCTTTCTTTCTTTCTTTCTTTCTTTCTTTCTTTCTTTCTTTCTTTCTTTCTTTCTTTCTTTCTTTCTTTCTTTCTTTCTCTTTCTTTCTAAAAAGGCCCAAATATCCTTACCTCATTAGTATTAAATAAACCACGATTGGAATGTACACCAAAATCTATCACAATTTGACAAGACATTTTCAAGATCTAAACTTATCTCATTCTCATTTGTTTTGTCAGTCAGCACTGGGTTTTCCTTTCCGTTATCAAATCATCACAGACAAATGTGTCATGACGCGTTTTAATTATACTACATGTTTTTCACAATTTAAATTAATTTTCTACCTTATTTTAAAGTTGAAGATCATTTTCCTTAGCTGTTTTCTATATTTTCTTTTCCCAGATTTCAATCTGTAGTAATTTAGATCCATGTTTTATGCGGCTTATTTTTCGTCTTTTGATCATTATCAAGCAATATTTGTTGCCGGTTTTTCAAGCTACAGTTTTAGGCACCATATTTGACTTCACACCGCTAGCAGTCTTTCAAGAAGATTAATAAAATTAGCAATAATATTGAATCTCGATTTCCTATTTAAGACAATGAACTCAAGAGCGCTAGAAATACTCCAAAAACCAACTACAGTGAAACCGGAAGATTCGTGACTTACTGAAGTACCTCGTGAGAGTCATGATTATAAGGATATGGAGTATCAGTTTAGGAAGATTATCGTACATTGTTTTAGAGCTTCTTACCTCTTGGTTTGGTGTCGTTTGCCACTCCAAAGGCAAACAGAAAAGTGAAGAATAAAATCCAGCTCATATTCGAGGTAACAGGACTACGAAGAGCAAGAACCACATCGTATGGATTATTCGTCTCGTTTGCTTCAATGTGTCTGTAGAACGGGAGGCAAAGAAGAGGTCATTTGTCAATCATTTTATTGATAAGCTGATTATTGGGTTCCATTGAACTCATCGTCGGCTCGTTAAAGTTGAATCGTTTGCAATGACGTGAGACAAAGTTACGCCAGTTTCTGGGGGGGGGGGGGGTGGGATTTAAGGCGTGAACACATTGCGCGCAATATTGCGGGCTATGTTTTGCAGAAGTAGGATCGTTTTCTACTTAAGAAACATTGCGTGCAACGAATTGCGTCGTGTAACATGACTCGCAACATCGATTGCCTGCAACATTGCGCGCATTGCGCGTCCTTAGATTTATTGGTCAGACTCCTACAGTCTCCAATAATCATATAATCTATGGAATATACTCTGGATGAAACAAACTTTGGGATTTTCTATTTAAGTCAGGGCATGTCTGACTTTAATAAAGCTCAATTTGGAAGTTTGAGTGTTGGATTCAAACGAATGAGAAAAACCGGAAAACTGGACAAAAGTTGTCGAACCCTGAAGCAACTTACTCAAAGATAAAAATAATTCACAAAAATAATTGCTTTTGCTTCCGTTATGATCAAGAAATGTGATATTTTTAGAAATAAACTTCACTATGGCGTCAAAAAAACAACCTATTTTTAACGCTAAGGATCATGGTCACCAGAGGGGGCAAAATAGCACCAACACAAATTTAATGATGATGGAGATGGTGGAAAGTGAGAACAGCTAAATGTTACGCTAGATATCCCGAAAGAAAGAAGATTTTAACTTTAAGGTTTGATAATATCTAACAAGTGAAGAAACTAGTTCCTTAAAAAAGTTTGACTTAGTGCGTTAAAAGAGTTTTCATAAAGGTTGAGAACCATGTAAAATAAAGAGAAGGAAGCGAAGGAAATATCAGCAGAAAGAAGATTCGACCTAAATTTCTATTATTCTTGCCCACGTAAACAAGCTATGGTGTCAATTTTTGGTCCATGGGCCAAGTTAGAGCCCCCCCCCCCCCCTCCCCCCCCGCCCCCGTTCTCACCTTCGGCCTCACTTAGTGATTCAAAATGGGCGATAACCATCCCTTAAAAAATCTTGAATATTTCTGTTCTCGCGTTACCGTTACACATATCGCTGTCATAATACTATTAGTGCGTAAGAAATCTAGGCTAGCCATCAAGGTATTTCAAAAATCTGGACTGATTCTTGTAAAAATAAGAAAAATAAAAAATATATATATATGATGCATTGACTGTGTCACAGCTTTGAACAATCACAACAGGCTAGGCTCCAAACTAGGTGAAAGCCTAAAGATCGATCGAATTAGAATTTAGAAGTTAAGAATTCAGACATGAGGGAGGAAAGCCGGATCGGGAACACGGAGAAAAACCCTCGAAACACAGGAAAGAACCAACAAACAACTCTACTCACATACGACATTGAGCCCTTGTGTCGCAGAATTCGAAACAAATACGAGAAAGAATAGCGTATAGTCGAGAATTCTTTTTTAAGCGAAGGGATAGGAACTCAAAACATAACCATCGTATATGAAGAAGTTTGGAACTGTAATGACGTTTCAGATGCTAGTCCTTCGTCGGTGGAAAAGAGAGACGGTTAGAAGAGGAGTAAACGTCACAACAAAGACCTATTACCGGTTTTATCATACTGGAACCTTCTGCGAAAACTTCGTTTGGCTCATTTATTTAATTTTGTTTATATACAATATTCATATCGTTTTCTGTTTTATTCTTCCTTGTTTTGAATTGATAATGATATCAAGGTAACATTTTAACGTTTTCTTAATAGTATCGCAGATTTTTGAATTCAAATGCTTCCTTTTAACTTTAGTCATTCTTTTAATCCTTGTACCCAAGCAGTTCAAGATATTTAACCAACAGCCATTATCATTTTTTTCCACAATATTTTTGTGTTGTTTTCGGCAAGGTGGGGGGTAGAACATGTAGCCGCCAAACCAATATTCATCTTGTGTGACGTTATCGCAGTTCTCGTTTCTAAAACAAAATCCTGATGCAGGGACAAAATTCTAGACCTTTACAACTACCGTTCTCAATTCACGCGAATTCTAAAAGTTCTGAATTTGTGCATCATAGAACGGTGATAAAGTCGCTGAAATTTTGATGACCGCTGTTTCCATGATGGCTTACTGGTCAACTCAGTTCTCCCTTGGTGATCTTCTAAAACTCATTCATGGGTGGTCACTTTAAGCAAATTAAACAAAGGACACCTTCGGCAAATGTTATCGCCAGGGCTCTACCAACTAGTGTCTGGTACAACTCAACCATTAATCACGAAATGTAACCTTATGACTGTAGTGACATTTCAGCAGATAAACCAAATTTAATGAAAAAACAAATGACGAACAACTTGATGTGATACTGTTGATCTGTGCTTAATTATACCTTTAGGGGACCGGAAGTTCTACGACACACATTGAATTAATACTGTTTTGAGAGTTTTTTGTTAAACTTTGGTCAACCTAAAAATCGCGTGAAAAATTTCGGTTTGTAAACATCTCGGACTTAAAAAGTGTCTTTCAGCGATGTACTTGGATTAGTTTATACTTTAGGTAATCTATTTTTTTAGTGATGTACATATGAGCAAAAAATCTGCGTAGACAAGACCGGCCAGGTCACGTCATCTGAGGCTCGCTTACTTCAGTTGACAAGTGAGTTTGGTGTAGTCGACTATTTTTTGTGTGGTAAGAACTGAGAACTTGAAACTGGGGCCAGTGCCAAAAATACCATAGATTAAGCAAAAATACTTGGGGGAAAAGAATTCAGTAAAAAAATTATGTACCGACCATTCACGTGCAGCCGGTGGTGAGTTGACGAGAACCGACTATATAAATATCTTAGTGTTCTAGTCTCTAGTCTTAGA
Source organism: Anthopleura sola (assembly GCA_023349425.1). Lineage (NCBI taxonomy): Eukaryota > Metazoa > Cnidaria > Anthozoa > Actiniaria > Actiniidae > Anthopleura > Anthopleura sola. Next base: position 11,256,054 of record JALHLI010000004.1, on the reverse strand, counting down.
TTTTATAGTAGGGAGAAAAGTTAGCAGAAAAGTGAAAAAAAAAATATTCGTAAAAAAACTTACTGACCACGCAAGGGCAATGGTGAGTTGACTAGAATTCTATCGGCTTGTCCTCAAACATATTGCTTTTCAAGCTCAGTGTGCACCTGAAGATCAATGATCTTGATCCTTTAGTTATCTAAACAAAAGCCGATTCTGAGGGCTTTACATAGATGGTATCACTCGTAATGTGAATTTTGCGGTATGCCTATTGATATTATTATCTAAATGTAACTATATCTTCTTGCCTTGACTGACGGCAATGGAAATAGAAACTACGCATATGAAGTAAATATCCCATTCTGTCAGCACAACACAGAACTGATTGCTTGCCCTAACTTAACTCGATCCAACTTGTTTGCAGAAGCCAACGAATTGCCTGATTCTCAAACGATTACCACCAGTAATTTTGTATTTTACGCTTAAGAAGTAGCTGAAACAGATGGTAGACATATCGAGGTGGATCTTTATCGACTTTATCTCGATTTAATAAGCTATTATAAGTGTTCACAATGTGTTATTGGAAGGCGTATTCATCACTTATTGTTTACATAAGATTGAAATAGGTGTCTGAATCCACAACACAACGATTGAACAGTTCTATTAGTTTGCTTTTTGGTCTTTAAAAACTACATTGAATGAGTCATTTATAAACAATTCGTGGTTCTAAACTAATAATCGATATCGTTATTAAATTCATTGGATTTTACCGATTCTGAACATCTGTTCTGATTATGCTCATGCAAAGCGTCTCGATTAACCGTCCAATTTTATTCATAATTTATCTAAGCAAAACGAAAACCCGGACATAATATCCTACATGGATCAAGAAAACTATGGGACAATTTCTCCTTTCGATCGATACCTTCCCGTGCTTAAGTTTTACAAAATGTTCACTCATGGATTATGTATGCTGAAGAAATAAAACACCATAATGAAACTACTTAAAAATCCATTAGCTCAAATAAATTTTTAGAATTAGAATATATACAGTTTGTTTTTTTCTGCTTGGAAGCAGTCGATAACCTTAATACAGTTAAAGAGTTTCGAGCATTTTTTTGACAAATTCAAAATACATTTTAGCTATTCTGAAATCATTTGGTTTAGAAACTTTTCTGTTTTTTTTTTATTATCATGTTTAAGCCGTAGTTTTAAGTTCACCAATTGTTTGAAAAATAATGGAAAATCCTTGTAAAGTGTTTCAACTCACCTTTTTTATAACCATTAAATGACGAGGGTCGTTTTGGTGAATTGAATCCATGAGTTGCCAAGTTTACGCAAGAAGGTTCAAAGAAATGTGCTCCATAGGTCTCTACTGATGTCAGACGATTTGTTTACATAAACAACCAATGTTGAAAACTCTGTCACAAGAATATATTTCTTATTCAAATAAAATTGGACTGGGTAAGTTATGCAAGTCCATCTAGCTTGCATTAAAGATTAATGAAGTAAAAAAAAAGCTGAAGTAGAAATAACAAACTAAGAAAATTAAAAAACGAAATGATTGTTACGTAGTCTTTTCAGTGTCAACCTAATGTTCGGTCGTGGGCGCGGGTGTTCGACACTTTGGACCTATTAGAGGAACTTTGGACCTATCATATTAGAGAACTTCTAAGCAATATGAAACCGAAGTCTTTTTGAAGACGTAATTTACAAATAAGAAATGAAAGAATCTTGTTCAAACAAGTGTATATAACAGAAATTGCAAGCAAACTTTTTTCTTTTCTTTTGTTTTCTTTTGTCTTTCTTTCTGTTTTTTTTTTTTTTTTTTTTTTTTCTTTTTTGGTTTTGTCAGTTTGCATCGATTGTAACCGTAAAATCTTCCTCAAGGTTGTCATTGGGCCAGACAAAATTTAACATAAAGGGCTTTGCAGAACTCAATTCTCAACCGATGGCTGTTGTTTTTGAACATTTTCGGTCTTGGACAAAAACAAAATGGAGATAAATGCCCTAATCGTTCAACTGTTCCATCAATCAGCTGGCTACAGTTTTACTCTGTCCTTTCTTAACAATTGACGTCATTACATACACCATGTAGCCATGGCTGTCATCATCTTTTGTGAGGTGACCTTAGGGCGGCTCTGAATTGCGTACGTTTTGGGATGAGATTAGTTAGATTGTTTAAACAAACGTCAGCGCTATGCGAACAATGTTTTCGTTTAGTTTTAGTGTCTAAGCTCCTTGTAGATATAAGCTCTTTGCTGGAGTAGAGAGTTTGCGTCGCATTAGTGACTGTAAGACAAGATTGGACCTTATTAGTTAAGTTACGAAAAAACTTGTAGGGGATGTCACACGTAGCAACTTTCTCTGCAGTGCTTGTACATGTGCAACCATTGTATAGAAGGTTGCTACAATGCAATATGGTGTAGTCAACAAGCATTGCAGGGAAGGTTGCTACATGTGACATCCCTCTAGGAACCCCCTTGTCTGCAATATGAGGTGCAAGCATTGCTGCAGGGAAGGATGCTACGTGTGATATCCCCGTAGAAACCATGTTGTTTACCATATGGACAATAATATTGCAGACAGCAGGTTTTCTAGAGGGAAACATTTATCATCATGTTATTGTGAATGTTTCGCGTCATTTTTATAAGTAGATCAAGATTCTAGTATACAACATTTATCCATGATACGACAAACAAAATATATTAAATATTTTACATTAAAAAGGTACTGCATAAGGAACATGTTCTCGATTAAAATACATTCAAAAAATGGCTGAAAATCCTTAATTCACTTTTCAAAGACATCTGGTTGTTGCTTTTATTTCTTTTATGGTTTAACATTGTGATTTCTGAAAGAGAAGAAATAATGTATTAAATGGACTGATAATGTTTAATGTATGACGTGACGTAACGGTATCGTGCCTGAGCATTTTTATTGGCTGATCAGTGATATCGCGCTCTGTGATTGGTTCAAAGAATGTCGTAAATTCCTTACCGAGACAGCGCCACGTGCCGTAATTGGGCGTGCCTGAGCATTTTTATTGGCTCATCCTGAGTAATGTGATTTGCCCAAAGTATGACGTGAATCCCGTATCGTGAACGTGTCACGCCCCATGCCTGTAAGAATGTTCCAAATCTGGAATACAGAGTCAAATATCAATGGATAACTATACCTTTTCTTCCATTCGTCGCTGAGTTCCAGGAGGTTTTTATCACGGTCTCGCTTAGTCTTTGATTTCTGGTCTTGTTTCAGGCTGATTTGAAAAAAACGTCCAGAAGAAAACATTAATACTGATAAGAAATAATATCATCAAGTGTTCTTTCCCTTTTGCAGTAAGCAGTCATACTTATAAAGACCCGTTTTCTCTAGCAATTTTGTCGTTCAACTTGAGCGTCGATTTCAACAGAATGAGAATGGAACGTGGTCTGAAATGGGAAAACATTACACCAAAGCCGACGAGGTCTATATAGACCCCTTGCAGCACGTCAGAATGCAGCTCAATTTGGAGAACAAAACAATACATTCCAATTCTCTGGAGATTAAAATTCTTTAATTTTGTTTTGTCCTCCAAATTGAGCTGCTTTGACGTCACGTGCAAGGGGTCTATAGAACTCTTTAACTTGGGTGTAATTGTTTTTTGAATTTCAGACCACATGTCATTCATACTCTTGAGAAAAAGATCCTTTGTTTGAGTTGTATCCATATTCATGTGTCTTCTCATGTCAAACAAATTGATGATACTCTAGGGAATGAAACATGGTCTGAAATGAGAAAACATTATGCCCAAACCTCTATCAGCATCATAAAAAATACGGGTTATAAACCTCAAATGAGGTCAATATGTACCTTGTTTTATCGCTTGACTGTCCAGTTGCACCACTGCTCTTGAATTTTATCTTACTGTGATCTTTTCTTTTTTGCTTGCCCAATGCCTTCTTGCTTTCATCTTCATGATTTTCGCTAGTTACTTTTTCTTTGCTCTCATTTTTGGGGACATTTTTTTGCTGTGTTGCACCTTCATGTCCTTGACGAGCATCAGCTATATTCCTCCTGCATCTAGCAACATCGCTGGATTCTTCCAACCCATTATAAACATTCTGCAAAAATTCCTTCGTGCTACCAATGTTTTGGAAAAGTCTTTCAAGCAAGTCAACTGCATTCAAAGCATTACGGAAAAACACAATGCTACTGTCTAACTGTTCCTCAGAAGAAGAACCATCGACAACCACTGGAACAGTTGGTTTTCGACAGGCCAACTTTTTAGTGTCTTCCTGCTTGTTGACATTCCTGACAGGCCTTGCACTTCTCGCACGGGCCTCCAGACACTCTCGACAGCATCTTGAATGCTTTTGCTTGAGTTTTTCGATATCAATGAGTGAGTATGTTCCAGGAATTCTTCCAGGTAGACGTCCCGTGAACGCAGCACTAACATGGTTCTCGGATTTACTCTTGAGCTCATCTTTGTCCATATTTGAAGAAGAAGTTTTAGCAACTTTCTTCCCGACTGGGTCTTTAGCAGTTCCTCTGACCTTCGCTGATTTGCGATTTTCTTCGTTAGCTTGGAGGCTTCTTTCAGAATCTTTACATTCCTTTTCTTTAGAACCTGAAATATTTTTCTTCTTAGATTCAGCAACATTAAATCTTTCCTTTCTCGAAGCAGTTGTTGCTTTAAAATGAACTTTTTCTGGATTCTCGTCTTGGTTGCATTTCCAGTCCTCAGTGCTTGTAGCTTTAAAATCGTTCGTTCGCTTCTTTTCCACGGATGAAATATCTTCTCGTTCACTTTTCATCCTCGGAATAGCCACTCTATCTGAGCATGAAAAATTTGTACTGTATTTTTCATCCTTGCTCGTTGAAGCATCAAAAGTCTCAAAACATCTTTGATGAGAAATTGTTTTTTTCCTCTCCACGACGTATTCCTCTCTACTGCTTGGATCCGTGTAATTTGCTTCGCTTGATTGTTGCAAAGTTGAACGCTGATTTTTGGTTCTATAGACAAAACCCCCATCATTTTTAGCTGTCGTAAGATCATTTCTAGATCTTCTTACCACCATATCTGAATAAAATGCCTTGTTTTGAGAACTCTGAGATTTTCCATCGCGAGATTTATACTTGCCTCTCGTCCACATAATCGGCCTGCTTGGATGGAAGGCTTCTTTGTTGTGGTGTTTAGAATCGTCTTCTTTATTTGTAAAATCCGCAGATACGAGAAAAGAAGCTACACGTTCACCACAAGTTGTATCTTCGTTGGGATTAAAATCGTTCAGTATTGTTTTTTTCGCAGCTTGTTTTCGACGATGGTAATCGTTCTGGGAGGAATAGGCCTGTCCTTCATGATACTCTTTTTCGCCAGATTTTCTCTCGTCCATTTTTTTAACTGTACAATTATTTTTTTTACTGAAATTCTGAGTCTTTTTCTTGAACTGTTCTCACTTTTATACGCTGCCTCTTGTTGTGATGTTAGTCGACAATCAGATCTCTAGTTTCGATAAGTAAAACATATTGTCGTTGAGTAAAATTTCAAACAACTTACGAAAATGAATCAGTCGTACATCAAAGATCATTCATGACGTCAGTCACTAAGTACGCAGGCGCGCGCAATTCGAACTTACGACAAATAGTGGAACGACCTGATTCGATTACTGGTGGTTTTTGGTTGGCTTTTGTTTGTTGCTGTTTTAGGTAAATATTTTAAACTTTGCTTGCTGTTACCTGTTGAATCGCCGCGGGTGTGGAGCAAGTTTCACTTCCTCTAGGTAGATCACACTTTAAGGGCGGTTTGTTTACAAGTTTATGATAAATAGTCGAAATCTTATCGCGAGTACGTCATAATCTGATAATTACCGTCAATTAAATCTTTGTAGATTTTTTTTCTTGGCTTTAAAGTAAACTAGGATGATCACTCGAAGAAAGAAAGTACCAGAGTCATTTCTTGGGTCTTTACCAGAAATGGTGGACGCCATTTTACACCTTCTACCGGCTAAAACCCTTCGAACAACGTCATGCGTGAACAAAATGTGGTTTGACATTTCGAAACGCTTACTCAACGAGCGCAGTCGGTGTGTGATAAAATTCTACGATAAAAGTTTTATATCAACAAACGAGGTGGAAGAACTGATGGACAATAGTTGGGTGAACCCTAGCGTTGTTATCCTATTCAATCAGCGAGAGAGCTGGCAGTTACGTCGAGACAGAGATGCTAGGAGAACCGAAGAGCGACATTTGGCGAGAACTTTAAATATTCTAAGTCGTAGGATTCCAAAACAATGCCTTCTCCTTGGATGCACTACGGAGAGGATTTTACTCGATCAGCAACTTCCAATTGCCGGGAATCGTGCCATCGTGCACAAGCGTCAAGGCAACGGATTGATTATTTTACCAGAATTAGATGGAGTTCACTACCACAACGTTTACTTAAGACAGCCCAAGCCAGCTCGAGGACAGAGTTGGGCTGAGTATTTTGGACTGGATGCATCAACACCTGTAAAGCTGGTGATTGTTACTGCTCTATCGCACAGTAGAGACTTTATTCCCCATATTGCTGCAGGTAATGGAAAGATCTTTAACACTTTAGATATTTTACTCTTTCTGACTTTCATCTTGTTACATGCGGCATTCCCCAAGGGTCCATTCTTGGTCCCCCTTTGTTCTTATTGTATATAATTGATCAAATTTATTGTCTAGTATTTAGTTCCAAGATCAATTTTACAATCATTCCAGTGCAACCAGAAAATGCTTTCTAAACTAGCGTTTTTCTCATATCAGTAGTGTTTGAAAATCACCTGTTTTTTAAAAGTATAATTGGGGATCATTGATTCCACGAGCAAATGTTAAAAGTGTCCAAGGCGCAATGTCCTCTGATGGAGAATTTTTCATATGTTAAGACGGTGCTACACTAAAGGCAATGTTCCTTGTAAGACAAGTTCCAAGAAAATTGCTTAGTGTAGCATAACGTGTCTAGCAATCTGGTTGCAGCGTTGCTGCAATCGTTATGAGAGATAGAGTGGAGTTCTATTTTTCGCAACGAAAGCCGTGGCAACACGTTCGAGACATTGCCCCTCCTGTATAGCTTGTCTCGCGCCGATTTGTTATGATACGTTTTTGCGACGTCTGTCTAGCACTGCATGAAAAATCTCATTGTTTTTACACACTTTTACAGTCTAACACGACACAAGTTGCGTTAAACATTCCCTCGTGTTATGTCACCTGTCGCTGTTTTGAGTTATAGCGCAAGGCAAAAAAGAAACAAGTTTCAAGGAAATTGTCTAGTATAACATCATTTTTACGTTCCGTATAGAAGCTATTTTCAGTTTAGGTATTCCTTTGCGTTAAGAAATCTTCCCAACACCCTCTCCCTCGGGTAATATATGTTATAGAGACGCATATAATTATCTGACACACCAGGTCTAAAGATGTTGCATTTTTTTCCAGGTATTCGTCAAACGTATGGACCACGTGTCGTAGTGCTTGGAGCGGTGGCTCACGATCGCATCTTTTTCAACGGATTGGTCAAAAGAACTCGCGTGACAGCCTTGTTTGTCAGCGGAAACGCATTCCGAGCATGCGCCAAGTTTGTCAACAATAACCGCGACTCGCGTTTTTACGAAAGAATTGAAATTCTGACGGCAGAAGCAATCGAAGATGGTTACGAATCGTTTTTCAATATGATCATAACTTCTCGCTTCATAAGCAGGGGAAATGCGTTCTTCATCAATTCTATAACCGCTTTCAGTCGACCAATCACAGAAGCGCCGACCTTCGGACTTCATTCCTACGGAGAGTTCTGCCTAAGTTCTAAAGACGTCGGCAAAACAAGACCAAACCCTTGTAAAAGATTCATGAAGTATAACACTGCTATATTCTGCGCATGCTCGGTCAAAAAGGAACGATCCTCGGGATACTCAAGGGCAGAAAGCTAGTCCCGAAAGATTTAAAGCGAATTTGAACTCAGAACATGTTGTCAGTACATCAAACGTATTAACAAGATCTCGCTATACGCAAATGAATTATTCTCTTTCTAAAATGGCTTGAATCTTTCTCGATAATTTCTCAATCCATATATATTTTATAAAAATTGTTTTTTTCTAGATCAATACATACGTACAACACTCAACGTTTTTAAAAATACTTTTTAATGTATTCTGATTATAGGATTTAGTCAAGAATTATATTAGAATTAGATTTATACTTGTAAATAGTTTTAATATAATGTTATCATTTTATTGGAAGAAATTAAAGACTTTAACCATCACTTGTTTTTTATTTAAAAAGCATATTATCATTACTTATTTGCGATTTTAAACCGCCAACACGGGTTTATATTGGCGGCTAGTTGGGAGAAAATATGTTCCGTATCGGTCTAAGCGAAGCAATGAAAGCCAATACGGAATCATATTTTCTTCCAACGCCGTCAACATAACCCGTATTGGCGGCTCAAAATCGCAATAAGTTTTGTATCGCGATTTTTCCTATCGCCCAGCAATTCTGAGCCGACAATACGGTTTTATATTGGCGGCTCTCTCCCGGTAAAACGTAAAGGAGAATCGAGATACATGATGATATTGATGTTGATGCTGATAGTGGTGATGGGCGTGCTGATAATAATGATAATAATAATAATAATAATAATAATAATAATAATAATAATAATAATAATAATAATAATAATAATAATAATAATAATAATAATAATAATAAATCTTTATTTAATGTGGGTAACAAATACAGCAGAATATACTGAGCTGGTTTCCAATTTGGCCCACAGATAATGTTGGTGCTGGTGACTTTAAATAAATAGACGCTTGTAGTTTTTTAGTATGGAATATAAAACAGAAACTTAGTTGAGTTTTATTTTTTAAATGGTCACTTGGATCAAAACGCCCCATTTTTGAAATTCCAAATAATTCAAGTATACGAGGATAATATGACTCAGTTCATGTTTATGAAAACCAGATTGGCGAAAATTTCAGCCTGGGAGCCACTTGCAGTTGAGAAATGTGTGGCTCCCAAGCTAAAACTTTTTCCAATCTGGTTTTCATAATCATAATTGAGACGTTTTCATCCAAAATTGTACCCCTTTAGAATAAATCAATGTTAAAATAATTAAATTAAAAAATTAATGTTATTAATAAATTGCAATAAATACCAAAAAATATGTTGATAATAACGATGATGGTTATGATATTAATGATGATAATGATGGTGGTGGTGATGATGGTGGTGATAATAAAAGATTCCATCACACTGTACGATATAAATAGCTCCTTTTCACAGAATATATGACAAAAAGCGTTTGCCGTCATGAAAATGTGCACATTTTTGGCATTTAAAACTCAATTATGAAAATTATTTAAAATTGGAAAATCGCTATGAGCACTACAGGATCCCTGTGTACTCATAAGAATTTCAATATTGGGATCCCTGTGTCTCCATTCACCACAGGAATACCAGTTATTGACACCAAGAAGAGTCCTGTAGACATTTTTGTTTGAACCATAGGTCCATCAGTTGATTTGACGAACTAAGATGGTCCGACGTTTGGCTACGAGCTTCTTCTTTGTTCTGACAACCAATTAAAATCGATTTTTGAAATTAATAAAAAAAGTTTATTCTTACGAACAAGGGTTTATTGTAGGTTGGTCTACCTGTGTTAGAAGACAGCTAGGCACGACCTGCGGGTTTTTTAAAACTGAAATGCATTGTGGGTACACTTTTGTCCCAGCAATCATTGCAGTTTGTACGTATTGTCTTTCAACGATGACCAACAACTGCCAACAGTGTTGAAGTTTGTTGGGACCGTTTGCAGAATTTAAAAAACGTTATCACTGAGGATCGACCACAGATCTCTCAATTCTAAAGCAGTACGTCTAACCAACCAAGTCAAACTTGTTTCTACAAGTTTGACCAAAGGATAAAAATTCGTTGAGACAAAAATTCTTTTTCAGCCCAAACTTTCAGTCTTATAAGTGCTAGTCCACTATATTTTTTAATTCTAAGCCCCCCTCCCCCTTCTTTCAACAATGTTACGAGGTACTGAAGTAAGGTTTTTACAGAAAAATCGCAATAATGTAAACATTACTTGGCGTTTCGGCTATGCTGATGAAAGCCTTCCGAGGTCATTGTATAAAAAATTATATAAAACGAAATCAGACTTACCGTTGGTGGCGGGAACACGCGTCGATAGCCTCCTCTGTTGACGTGTTCATAATAAGCTGCTTTGAGGAAAGACCGCTGTTCTACGGTCAGACACTGATGACAAGTTTGGCATGACTGGAAATACAATCAAGAATTCATAGTAGCATTAATCTAACAAATAAATAAAGCAAAAGCTGCAAATCAAATGAAACAACCTCTGCGCTGATCTAAGTCAGGGCACAGCTAACTCACAGATTGAACCCTAAAACAACCTCTGGGCTGATCTAAGTCAGGGCACAGCTAACTCACAGATTGAACCCTGAAACAACCTCTGGGCTGATTTAAGTCAGGGCACAGCTAACTCACAGATTGAACCCTGAAACAACCTCTGGGCTGATCTAAGTCAGGGCACAGCTAACTCACAGATTGAACCCTGAAACAACCTCTGGGCTGATCTAAGTCAGGGCACAGCTAACTCACAGATTGAACCCTGAAACAACCTCTGGGCTGATTTAAGTCAGGGCATGTCTAACTCACAGATTGAACCCTGAAACAACCTCTGGGCTGATCTAAGTCAGGGCACAGCTAACTCACAGATTGAACCCTGAAACAACCTCTGGGCTGATCTAAGTCAGGGCACAGCTAACTCACAGATTGAACCCTGAAACAACCTCTGGGCTGATCTAAGTCAGGGCACAGCTAACTCACAGATTGAACCCTGAAACAACCTCTGGGCTGATCTAAGTCAGGGCATGTCTAACTCACAGATTGAACCCTGAAACAACCTCTGGGCTGATCTAAGTCAGGGCATGTCTAACTCACAGATTGAACCCTGAAACAACCTCTGGGCTGATCTAAGTCAGGGCACAGCTAACTAACAGATTGAACCCTGAAACAACCTCTGGGCTGTTCTAAGTCAGGGCATGTCTAACTCACAGATTGAACCCTGAAACAACCTCTGGGCTGATCTAAGTCAGGGCACGGCTAACTCACAGATCAAACCCTGAAACAACCTCTGGGCTGATCTAAGTCAGGGCACGGCTAACTCACAGATTGAACCCTGAAACAACCTCTGGGCTGATCAAAGTCAGGGCACAGCTAACTAACAGATTGAACCCTGAAACAACCTCTGGGCTGATCTAAGTCAGGGCACGGCTAACTCACAGATTGAACCCTGAAACAACCTCTCGGCTGATCTAAGTCAGGGCACGGCTAACTCACAGATTGAACCCTGAAACAACCTCTGGGCTGTTCTAAGTCAGGGCACGGCCAACTCACAGATTGAACCCTGAAACAACCTCTGGGCCGATCTAACTGTGTCAGGGCATGGCTAACTCACAGATCGAAATCCGAAACAACCTCTGGGCTGATCTAAGTCAGGGCATGTCTAACTCACAGATCAAACCCTGAAACAACCTCTGGGCTGATCTAAGTCAGGGCATGTCTAACTCACAGATCAAACCCTGAAACAACCTCTGGGCTGATCTAAGTCAGGGCATGGCTAACTCACAGATGGAGCTGAAATTTATGTTTGGTTTTGAAACCGGAGAATCCCAAGAAAAACTTTCCAATCAAGGGAAAGATCCAACAAATTCTGCTCACACATGATACCTAGTCAACTCTTCCCCCGTTAGCGTATGATAACTATAAGATCATTTTATAACGCATGCACACCCCTGCACCCCTCTCCTAGATCCGCCCCTGCGCCCCTGGCCCATGTGAGCGATCATATCATGTATCATATGGTTTTTACCTTGTGTATGCAAGACATTTTACATTCTTTGCTGGCGCACGTATCATGAGAGGTAGCGATGTTATGATCAGCTACTATCATATCCTTCTCACTCTCTGGACTGAAAAAGGTTAATATTTGATTTGCTAGTGAGAACAAGTTATATAAGTGAATACTGCATTAACCGATAGCATTAACCCTACAAAAATGATTCAGCATACATAAAGAAAATGTACGCTGGTATATATTCATGTGCAGCATATATGTGGTATATATATATATAGTATATAGTATATAGTCTGGGGCTCAGAAATTTTTTTCTGAGCACATTTCACAGTATAGTACGATCATATACACATTTCACAGTATGGCACGATCATATACACATTTCACAGTATAGTACAATCATATACACATTTCACAGTATAGTACGATCATATACACATTTCACAGTATAGTACAATCATATACACATTTCACAGTATAGTACAATCATATACACATTTCACAGTATAGTACGATCATATACACATTTCACAGTATAGTACGATCATATACACATTTCACAGTATAGTACGATCATATACACATTTCACAGTATAGTACGATCATATACACATTTCACAGTATGGTACGATCATATACACATTTCACAGTATAGTACGATCATATACACATTTCACAGTATAGTACAATCATATACACATTTCACAGTATAGTACGATCATATACACATTTCACAGTATGGTACGATCATATACACATTTCACAGTATAGTACGATCATATACACATTTCACAGTATGGTACGATCATATACACATTTCACAGTATGGTACGATCATATACACATTTCACAGTATAGTACGATCATATACACATTTCACAGTATAGTACGATCATATACACATTTCACAGTATGGTACGATCATATACACATTTCACAGTATAGTACGATCATATACACATTTCACAGTATGGTACGATCATATACACATTTCACAGTATAGTACGATCATATACACATTTCACAGTATGGTACGATCATATACACATTTCACAGTATGGTACGATCATATACACATTTCATTCCAACATCATACGCATATACCATGTTTGTTATATATATAGTATATTACCTGGATCTGGTGGTGTGTGCTAATCTATTGCTGACTCCAACCAACGCAAAAAGATTAAATAGGACCTGGTAAAAAAGATAAATCAAGGATTAAAAACAGCATCATCATATTGTAGTCATAATCAATCATCATCATATCATCATCATGAATCACCATCATGAACCCCCATCATCATCATCAAGCACCACCCCCTTACCATCATCACCTATCATCATCATCATCAATAGCCACCATCATGTTCATCACCATCATCATCATTAATCACCATGAATCACCACCATCATCAATCAGCACTACCATGTTCAACATCCTCAACAATCTTCAAGCATCATCATCTGCATCATCCTCATTCATCATCAATCAACCTTATTTTTTCAGTATTCATCGTTATCAATGGACACTATCATTGGTGTTCAATTTCATAACGTGTACAGTGTTCAACATACATGCACACACACAACACCACACACATGCACACACAAACACACACACACACCTGTTCATACATAAGTGCGTTGTCACTATGACTACCAGATGACAGATTGGGAGACATGTTAACCTGATGACAAATACATACAAAACTATTATTTACAATGTTTTGTGGGATGGGTAGTGTAACGGACACATGGTAGGTAACAGGGGAGGTAATCCAGAACTGGACCCACTTTCCTCAGTAACTGATTAATTCATATCGCAAAATAAAAAATAAAAAACAGCGCGCGCACGAAACACAGAATATCTTTACGATTCTTACCAGTCTCCTTCCACTACTCCGTTCGTTCTTGCCGCGCGCGCATCGATAAAAGTGGGTCCAGCTCTGGACTATAGGGGAGGTTCTTTCATTAGAGGAAGGGAGATCCTGGGGCGCCGGATCCAGGATTTTACAAAGGGGAGTGGATAATCTTATTCAAAGCTCGTTCAAGGTATATATTCTTCATCAGAGTTCAGAAGTGGTAATCATCTAAGCCCGGTGTTTATTAACGCCTTAGGATATATGCACAATATAAATTAGATACGAGATGCAATCAGATTTTATGTTTTATTTTCTTTAAAATACTTATATTTTTTATTGTTAACACCTCTAAAGAGGGGGTGGGTATCCACCCAATATACCCCCTGTATCCGCCCCTGGGGTATCAGTAACAACCTCCGAGATTAGCTAAGTCAGGCCATGGCTAAACGAACGAAACTTAGCGTGTTTGGTTTTTGGGGAGTATGCACCATGTTCGCCATCCCAGACTGAAAGGCCTAAATCATGGCTCATTCATAAGAAAAAATAGTGGATTTCGAAGGCAAGCAAACTTACCTCCATCAACCAGACATTCATATTTTCATCCAGAATAAAGTCAAAACGAACCAATTCAAAGAAGTTCCTAGAACAAAAAAGAGTAAAGATTGAGCAAAACTGTCACATCATTGACGTGAAAACTGCAGTGAAACTAATCCAGTTTGTTGTGTAGACAAGAGGTCCTATAGGCCTAGGCTGCTTGTGGCCCCCTTTTGAAAGTCCCCTTCACAGTTCCCTGTACCATCTTCGAAGGTAGCTGTGCCTTTACATCGAAGCGAGACCAACGGTGCCCTTTCAATGCCGGATATAGAGACCATTTTTTAACACCTTGGACAATTATCCACATGTCTCTATCATTGCAAGGTCACCGTTCGTCTCGCTTCGATGCAAAGACACGTCTACCTTTCAAGATGGCACAGGGAACTGTGAGAGTGACTATTGACAATTTTATGTGTTTTGGGGAGAAGGAAAGGAGGGGTGATTTGTTGAGGTTATTGGGGAGTGAGCCCCCTCATTGGAATCCTGGCTACGCCCTTGTGATACATACCTAGATCCACCATAAGCCGAAGAGGAGGATATAAGATCAACTTCCTTCTTGACGTAAACCTAAAAAATGATGATGAATTAACATGTACGGGCCCTTATAACTTGGGTGTATTTTCCCATTTCAGACCCAAGTGTCACCCACATGTCATTCCCAAGAGTATTATTTCGTTGTTTAACGGTTGTGCATGAGGAGACACATGAATATGGATATCACTCAAACAAAGAATTTTATTCCTAAGGGTAGTGGCATATGGTTTGAAATTGGAGAATATTACACCAAGGGTCAAGACGGAGGTGGAAGCTGCTAGGAACAATTCACCCTTCGATTATTCCAATTGCTGAACTTCTACATGATCCACTAGGAGGTTAGTACTTGTGTGTCTGCAAGCTGACGGTTTAATAATAAAGTAAAAAGTGTTCCGTACTGTACTTTACCTCTTTGATAGCATTAAGCATATCCCGCCATACTTTATCTGCATCTTTACCTGGAACGAGTTCAAACACACGGTTAGACTCGCCATATAGTGGTGAAAAAAGAGGATGATGATGATGGATGATGATGATGAATGATGATGATGATGATGAAGGATGATGTTTGATGATGATGATGAATGATGATGATGAATGATGATGATGATTGATGTTGATGATAATATACTTTATTTAAGGATGGGGTAAAAAACCATATACCAATATACAATATACCTTTTTTCTTCAAATGTGTGAGTAACGTATGCTTACGAGAAAATTTGCCATGTTTCCAAAGAGATGCAAGGGATGGCAGCTGCAAACAAGAAACACAACTTCATTACCTTTTGATTGATTAGCTACCGGTAAACATTGTACAGACTATATCGCTATAGTCAATGTGCATCAAAGCTCACAAAGCACTCTGGGAAAGTGAGTTCTTTAAAAATGTAACAGGGAAATCAAGGAACTATCAGAACAAAATTACTCTGCTACTTTTGTCTGCTGAAATGCTTTCATTTCCATAGAAAATGTCGAAGGAAAAATTGTCAGACGAATTTTTAGAGGAGCCAAAAAAGCGTGAGAACTCACTTCCCCATCATGCTTCGTGCTATAATTTCGTGCTCATGCACATTGGCTATTGCGCCTCGGCAATGCATTCTGACTTGTTAACTCAATCAAATATATAACACCAAACAAAAGACTGTTGATTCTTGCTGATTGTTCTTTTGGTTCAGAATGCAATGATGCTGGAGACTCGTGATATTATCTATGACTGGACATTGTATATACAAAAGAACTGCGCTGGGCTATATGTCTATCAGAAGCTGATATGCTAAAAAATAGACCATTTTCGAGATGCGCGAGCGCTATCAAAAATATCGCAGGCGCGTACATGATCTCGAGGCATTTGCGGGCAGAATCAATAGCGCGCGTGATCTTGCCCGAAAATGCCTCTTTTTCGTGTCTGCGCCTGCGATATTTTTGAAAGCGCTCGCGCATCTCAAAAATGATCTATTGCGTACGTGTGAGTGTCGTTTTTGGTTTTAAATAGTATTGATGTTTCTATTAGCCGTATCAAGAGAGCATTCATGCCGTATTCAAAAGCTACGGCTTGGCCTCGTGCTTTTAAACCTGATAAAAAACCTGCTCGTTTATTAAACAGTACTTATAACCGATGATTCATGAACCAATACTCACTTCCCAGGGTTGTGTGTACTCATCACCAACCACATACTGCTTCTCATCTTTCACATCGAGAGGTTGATAATTTTTGACACAAAACCTGCAACCATATCAATAACAAAACATAAAAATAGAAAACTACCAATAAAATGAGAAGATAGAGAAGGAAAAAAAACAGTCAGATCCTTGTATAATATTTAGACAATTTCCGTGAAGATGACTTACAGGCAGCCCAGGAAATGACTTTGAGAAGTCACTGCAGTAGATTACGCGCTTCCAAGACAACAGCACTAGAATCGAGCAGCGTCGTCTTCAAAACTAAATTGGCATTTCCCATAATAGATTGAAATAAACCTACAAATTTTCTCCAACACGCTTACTCCATTGTTCTGAGACCGCGGCGTCCTCGGTAGCGTCACGTGATGGTCACGCGTTGTACATATACCGTATTTACTCGTTTAAGCGCCGCCTCCGATTACAAGCCGCAACCGATACACTAAAAAACACCAGCGCGCTGTGCGCAGTTATAGAGCACGCGGGTATTGGCAGACGAAAAATGTGGTAGGAGAAGCAAGACGCGTAGCGGAGCGCTTCTCAACACTTCTCAAGTGTTCTGACAATCCCCAAGTGCTTTATAGCTGTACACAGCGCGCGCGTTTTCTATTTCTTTCATGAAATACAAATTAGAGTAGCCGTTATTTTTGACATCAATGAAGAAATAGAAAGTGCGCACGCGCGCTGTAGACTCTCATAATGCATGCTTCAGCCATGGCTAATCAT
This sequence comes from Anthopleura sola, assembly GCA_023349425.1. NCBI lineage: Eukaryota > Metazoa > Cnidaria > Anthozoa > Actiniaria > Actiniidae > Anthopleura > Anthopleura sola. The sequence continues at coordinate 11,238,798 of JALHLI010000004.1, read as the reverse complement.
AATGAAAATTTTTAAAAGTTATTCTATAATAACGGTATAGTCATCGGCACGGCACGCCTACACCTTGAAATCTTCACAATCATAGAAAACTGCTCTACGACGACCATTAACTATTATTACCTAATTAAAACTTCATCTTCGAAGATGTAGACCCGGAGTGGCTTGATGGAAGTTAAGACAACATAGATCCCAATGTCAAACTTCCTAAAAATAAACAGAAAAATTAAAGGTTGAATGAGATAATCAACATGGGTTGTTCAATTCAGCAAGGTTTGAGGTTAATGGTTATGACTGATGTTACTAATAACTTATAAAGATTACCTTCCATCAATAAGATATGGATTAGAGATGAACTCTTCAACAAATGCATCACTGGATGTACCGTCCACTTTAATTTCTGAAGATCAAAAAAAAAAAAAACCAGAAGTTGTAACTCGGATGTGCTAGCACAGAAATTTTACATTTTTATGCAAACAAAATCCTAATGCTTGGCTTCAGAAGGTTTTTTGAATATATATTGTAATAATATACTAATAATAATATACACTATACAACACTATACACTATAGAACACTATAATAACAGTGCTCTATCCCACACCATAGAAAATACAGCCAATCAGAAAGCAGGAAAGCTGTTGTATATTCGTCGGTATTTCACTCTTCCTTCCCATCATGCACTGCGCATTGAATCTACGCATTTGTATTTTCTATGGGGTGGGATAAAATGGTTATACAATGGTTTCTCGTGGCATACCATGGATATCCCACTTGTCTCACCTAAAGGCTCGTGTGTATAGTAGAAACTGCAAGTGACTTGTGGGATATTCCATGGTACCGGTATGCCACTTGAAACCATTGTATAACTAGTTATATATATATATATACCTGATGGCGACTTAATCCTGATTCCCCTGTGGCTGTTACTCTTCTCTACCCACATCTTATGAGGGAACTTACTCACCTGCAAAGACAATTAAATGATTATGTTGTTAAGATTGGTCTGCCTTGGGTACATTTTTTTCCCAAGGGTAAATGTTTCTTAAAAGATTTAGGATTTTGTCGTAGGGGGTCAAAATGTTATTAGTAATATTATAATAACATCATCCCCATAGCTCCCCTACAACCACCATCAACAACTTTAATTGATGAAAGACCCTCCCCACCCCTTAGAAATTCCAATCCCCATCCATGGGAAAGGAATGGATGTTTTCTGGCACTACACAATATACCCTCCTCAGACCGTCCCCACCCCTTGGACATTCCTATCCCTCTCCATGGTAGAGGTATGAATATTTTTTGAAGAAATACAAGGTGCTTAAAATAAAACTTTTAAATAAACTTCTAAAATATCAATTCAAGGATATCATTGAAAATGCAAAAAAACATTACTCCCAAATTAAAAGATCTGTGTATATTAACTTTCTAGAGCTTATATAGATTGTTTTAAGGCACAGTACCATGATAATCTTTTTTATTATTATTTAACGGCTTAACACAGGCTGGGAACAGGATCAAAGTCCAAAACATTTACATTACAGTAAATAATTCCATTACTGGCCATGAAATGCCGCCAGATATATGCTTAATACACTACCCATTACTTTATCTACTGTTCTAGTGCCAATCAAACTACATTAGGGTAATAAACCATAAGCTATAGTATTAAGATACATGCAAATATATGCTCCCAGTCAGAAGTACTATGAAAGGGCCATTTTTTCAATAACAAATTTATCTCATTTTATAAGATGAGATCGTAAACGGCCTATTGTTGTAAAAAAGCTTTTTTTCCCCCTCAGGTGAATGGAAACTTTTAATTAGATATTTAATTTGCTATCTTTGTTAGCTTATGGCCCTTAGACCTCGTTTCCTTTCCGGCTTAGAGTGAAAGTGTGTAATCTGTCAAGGGGTGTGTGAGAAATGGTGAATTAATTAGAAAACTCAGGGCCTCCCAAAAAATCATACATGATTGTTAAGTCATTTCTACAGTATTTCTTATCTCCTCCCTATTTTTTCAGCTGTTTCTCCCTCCTCAAACACACTTAATAAAATATTGATTAAAGTGGATAAATAATGATTTCCTCACTTCCCTCTTTTCATGTGGGCTCTGGTGTCGACCCTTCTCCCTCCCTGCCTCCACCCCCCTCCCCCAGGATCAATTCCTCTCTGCTCAAACCAGATTAAAAATGCAAGATTCACAAGCCCCACCCCATATAAAATATACCATTTCATAGTTTATTTTCTAATCCAATGTTGAAGTTATACAAAAAAATATATACATAACTTACCTCCTCTAGAAACTTATCTTTGCTCTTGGGAATTTCAAAAGCCACGGGATGAAATGGAAAATGAGAGACAGCAAGACTAGCCTTGTTACAGATGAAACCAGATCCTGGGAAATGATTCACCTAGTACAGGAATTTATAGAATAAATTGTTATTACAGACTTTTTTAGCTTGGGAGAAATGTTTTCCCATTTCAGACCACGTGTAATTATTCTTTTGAGAATAACAAAGCTATTACAAGTATATTCTTTGTTTGAGTTGTATCCATATTCATGTGTCTTCTCATGCGCAACCATTAAACATTAAGAAATGATACTCTTAGGAATGACATATGGTCTGAAATGGAGAAGCATTATACACTACGCCCAAGCTAAAAAGGTCTATCAGACACATGTCAACATATGGTTGACATGTTATTCTATGGCTATCATAAATCAGATAATCATGATTGATATTTAGGACATTTTGATATCAGCTTATCTCTGGAATGTGTAATATATGGTTCCAAAAAATATTCATTCCTCAACATAGAGGAAGTCAGAAATACATCAGGGGTGGGGGAGGGGGGAGGGAGTCAGAAAAAAATTAAAATGACAAGGAATGTATGGAAGAAAATTGGAAATTCCAGAAATTCCAATATTTTTTTCAAAAACATCCTCATTCATGGATAGTTTTTAAGAATGCACAAAATTTATCAAATCCAAGACATCCTTGTTATGTTATTAAAATATATATGAGAAAATATTTTTAAAAAAAGGTAAAAATTAAAATATGAAAATTAAAACATAAAAATATAAAAAGGTAAAATTAAGATTAAGATTAAAGGTAAAATTGAAAGTAATAAATTAAAATATAACCATGATTAATAAATACTTCATGATTAATTCTTCCCCAATGAGTTGAAATTTCTTAAAGTAATTTTCAAGTTTACCTGACATTTATTTTCCCATTTCCATTATTTTCTTTCACTTCCACTTTACACACATCAAATACCATTTTTTTCCAATTTCAGTTCCCACTTTATCTTTCATTTACTTTTTAATAATTCGTATTTCCCACTTTTCATTTATCCAGTGATATAGCATGAAGTACAGTCTGATTGAAAAGGAATAAAAAATGAAACAAGAAGAGTGAAGTAAATAAAATTGAGTATCAACCTTTTGGTAGGCCCGCAGCTCATGAAGTTGCTCCTTTAATTCATCTAATGCAAAGGGATATTCATGAGACCACAACACATCCCATTGGTTGTTGGTTGTCTCCGTGGTTACATAACCAACTCGTCGGAATACATTAAATACATGGATAAGGTATCCTGTGTGAATCTGTAAGACAGAAAAAGAAACATGTTACTGAATGTTATTAAAGAAGAAGAATGGCAAATAACTTATAGCCTTTTTCCAAGATATACTTCGCTTGTCACACAAAATGGTTTCAGAAATATAGGCTCTGTGCTAAATTCAATTTTAATTATTCTTTTCTCCTGTTATGACTCACTGAGCATTAGGCACAAAGCCTCACTTTGAAACCTTAATGTAGAGGTAGTACAAACATACCAATAACCTTCTATTATATTTTAAGATATTTCTTTTACAAATCCAGCGATAAAGGGAAAATACCCACTTTATCTCTCTTCAAAAATATTTTGATGCACAACAAACAAAATGGAGTATAAAATGGCCAAATCAAAAAAATTTTATTACAAAGAATTATTATGATAAATGGAGTAAATAATATCCGGCCAGCATTATCATAATTATTACTGAATGGCAGGGTGCAACACAACACGACAGTTATCGTTTTACATTATTACATAGATATATGATATTTATCTTTATATCCTCTTTGTGTAACCTAGTTGTCTTACTTTCATTGTTTTTGTACAGTAATTGTTGTACTAGGATATATAGATAGAAGATATGTAATAAATAAAGTTAATATGTATTATTTCAAAAAATAAAAAAATAAAAAAATATACTTACATTTTTGCCACAAATAAAGGCCAAAGGTTTTTGAGCCACAGACCCATCACCAAAACTTCTATTATTTAGATTATTAAGCTGTAGAAAATTAACAAACAGCAGCAAAACACCCAAGACAAGACACCCAACTACTACTTGTAGAAGACGGTTGGAGATATGTACCCCTCCTCCATGTGGTGGAGGATGCCTGTACTTCATATCATCATGATCCTAGAATTAGAGAAGATACGTTAAACTTATTTCTTTAGTAACATATTACCAATAATCCCCTTCACAGTTCCCTGCGCCAAATTGAAACATTAAGCTGTGCCTTGGTATCGAAGTGAGGCATGAGGTACATGACCTTGCAATGATAGAGAAATTTGGACAAACTTGGACAAACACCTTGGACAATTATTCACATCTCTATCATTGAAAAGTCATCTCATAAATGCCTTGCTTTGTAGCACAGCTACCTTTCAAGATGTGCAGGAAATTGATGAAGGGGTGGTTTTGAGATCTGGATAACTTTGATTAGACTTTTAGTGATTAGGCCATTTAACTGGATGTCATACCTACCCCTTCCCCGCCCATAGGATTTTTATAACCATTACGTTAGTCCATACACACTCCCTAACCCCAAAAAAATTGTCACATGATTTTTTTCAAAATTTTTAAATTATTAAGTACCTAACCTAAGTTTATGAGTGAAAAAGCATTCCCCAGCCACCCCACCCATATAGAGATATTAGATTTGTAGATTTAGTGTGTTTTTACTAATAAATGGATTTAGTTTGGCCATGATTGATGTGTTATGATTCCGCATTTAAAACCACATAATGATTTCCTTGGGATTTTATTAGATTCTTTTTTTGAGTAAAGCATGTCTGAAATGAATGTATCTTATCAATTATTACAAGCAAACAAAGAAATAGTACCTAGGAAGATTACGCAGTATAGAAATTATGTGAAAATATTTAAATATAGCCAAACTAAAATGGTCTAAAACAATTTCTACACATGAAATGATCACCATCTGTTATCATATCACTCTCATTTTCAAGAGGCTTGTTATTCTTATTCATTGAGTTTCGTAATCTAACTCAAGAAACTGAAATCCAGAATACGGCAAGAGGCACCATGTTGTCTGATAAACCCATCAATACACTCAGTGTTAATCAAGAAATTAGACATTTTGGCTCCTGACTTGAATTCTTGCAGTCTTTGGACTTGGTTTTTTTAAATGACTTTTTAAAACTACCTTTCGAATTATTTTTTATGAATGATTTTCTAGAAGGAGTTCATTTATTTCTTAGGAAAGGGCTTTCAACTTATCAACAAAAGCCGGGGCATTTTTTTTTTTTTTGTAAGTATGTTGTAAAAAATAAATTATAAATTGGATATAGAAGTGGTATTTCTACTAACCAGCGTTGTTCTTAATTTTTACACTAAATCTAATTGGAATTTAAAGCAATTTTTGAAGTTGATTTTTTTGAAGGGAAGAAAGTTATATCTTTAGAAAAAAACCTTGAGTCAAGAGCTCAAAGATATTGATAACTTATGACTACAAATTTGAGATATGCAATTCATTAGAAAAATCTATTTGAAATTGTTTTGTCACAGTATGTATTTCCATAACATTTCCACTAGTATTAATTGATAGAATCAGATTACTTGTGAAGTGGTTCTCCATCCAAAGGGTGGAGAGGGTCTCAGGAGGGTATATTGTGTAGTTCCAAAAAACAGCCATACCTTAACTGCCTAAGGACCCGGGGGGGGGGGGGGTACTACCACCCCAACTTGGGTGGGGGTGTACCGCCAGGTCCTCAAAACCCTGACCCTATCCCAGACCTAGAATTTTGATTTCATATACCCTACCCCAGACTAAACCTAAGAATTGTAAACCCTATCCCAGACTAAATTCAATAGATTTGGCAGTTGTTTAATTGAATTTAAATCGTTTCTTTTTTTTTTTTTTTTTTTTTTTTTTGTGCCGGCAGAAAATGTAGCCTACCAGGCTAAAACAACTAAAACATAACCCTATCCCAGAAAAAATGTCAAAAAGATACCCTATCCCAGACAAAAACCTTACCCTTCCCCAGACAAATTGTAAAAAAATGATACCCTACCCCAGACCTAAAAGCCAAAAAACCATACCCTATCGGGCGGCACATACCCGTATAGCAAATATAGGGGAGTACCCCCCCCCCCCCCCGGGCCTAAGGAGGGGGATTTGAATTTCCAAAGGGTGGAGAGGGTCTGAGGAGGGTATATTGTGTAGTTCCAAAAAACAGCCATGTACCTTAACTGCCCAAGGAGGGGGATTTCAAATCCCAAGGGGTGGGAATGGTCAGAGGAGGGTATATTGTGTAGTTCCAAAAAACAGCCATACCTTATAATTAACTGCCCAAGGAGGGGGATTTCAAATCCCAAGGGTGGGAATGGTCAGAGGAGGGTATATTGTGTAGTTCAAATGAGACTGGGATTTCCAGGGAGAGGATAGAGAGTTTGAATGAACTTTTATGTAAGAATTGCCGAGGACATCACTAATCAAACTATAGCAAGTTCATTACTGTACTGTACGGCCGTCAGTAACTACTTCTCGTTACTCTATTAACCCTCATGACATATATCCCCAGCCAAAAAGTACATGAATGATGTGACTCAGCACTTTAACAATTTTAAACAGGAAAAACATTAGAATAATTTGTCCTATAATTAACACATGAATATTCTACGACGTTGTCATTTCTATATAGTCGCTAGGCTACATCGAAGTATGGAAGTTATTCAGTAACGACAACTGAGCTTATCTGAAGGTTATCAAGTGGATTTAAGAACTTAAAAAAAGATTAAAAGAAATCTTAATTCCAAATAAAAAGAGATTGAACCTCGCTTTATTATTGTAAAACGATGAACGAAAATCAAATTGGCATTAACAATTCAAAGAAGAGTTTAACAAAAGCCAAGTCAAGCTCATTTTCGAAGCTCTGTCAATTCGCCTAAATATATATAATTTATAAATCTTATCGTAAGAATATTCACTAACCTTGTAGTTTTTTGAAGAAGATAAACCCGTAGAACGCCACATATTTAATAAAACGAGTCAATGAATGAGTTAAAGCGGGCAAAAGTACAGCTGCATGAGGCAGGAACGGGTTTCAGTTGTTTTGCTTTTCATCAATAAAGCACCAAAAAAAAAAAGAGCCACAAGAATTGCGTCTTTTAGGTGGAATTTTTTTTAACTTGGAAATATAAACATTGCATATGGAATACGAGATTAACTACTACGTGTATAAGGAACGAAAATTGAATAAAGCAATAAAATATATTGAGCGTTTTGCGGATCGATGACTTTTTTGTTCAGAAGGTGAGATTTGACAAGGCGTTCTTGGCGGTAACGGCGGTAACTGTTTCAAGGGAAACGTGTACTGGGATCCCTGTGTTTTATTTGTATTGATGAGTCTTTCTTTCTTTCTTTCTTTCTTTCTTTCTTTCTTTCTTTCTTTCTTTCTTTCTTTCTTTCTTTCTTTCTTTCTTTCTTTCTTTCTTTCTTTCTTTCTTTCTTTCTTTCTTTCTTTCTTTCTTTCTTTCTTTCTTTCTTTCTTTCTTTCTTTCTTTCTTTCTTTCTTTCTTTCTTTCTTTCCCATTGATATCAGCAATGCTGAAGGGGCAAACTCCTGGCTAAATATTGGTAAATAAATAAATATTTCTTTCTTTCTTTCTTTCTGCATATCCTTCTTTTTTTTTCTTCTTTTTTTCCCTGTTTTTTTAAATCACCAAGGCGAACTTCTTGCAGTTCAGCAGATTGCTCAACGAACGATGATTCTGAAATATTCCTGGGTGTCCACGGTTTTTCGATTCGCACTGTAAAAACTGAGATTTTATTTATTTCATAAGTATTAAATATTATAATCATCACCGTTATGATTATTTATTTCATCATTAACACCATTTTCACAGTCAACTATCATTATCAGCCAAGTCAAAGCAAGTTATAAATCAATCAAAAGTTTATTTAACCAATTAGCAACTGACATATATTTGTGTCAGGGAAAATAAGCAGCAACATCATCACCATTATTATGACCATCATCATCATCACTTCATTATCAAAACAAGCATCTTCCATGTTGAACAAGTGATCCCATCATCACATGTTACATCTCGATAATTTAACTGTAACGTCAGTGACTCACAGATATCTGCGCATGTACAGATATGATTTCAATTTTAATATTAATAATACCATAACAGCTTATTAATTGTACTTGCTTTTTCTTTCTAGTACACAAATGTAAAAAAAACCTGTTCATTATTCATGATACTAAATACCGACCACCAGTGACCACCAGTCAAGTTTTTGCAGCTGGACTTGTAAGAAAAACAAGGCTTCTATTACTACTGCCTACGCTTCGAGATTCTATTTTTGACTGGTACAGATTCCTTCTCGCAAGATAACAGACGAGGAACATGCCATATAAGAGCAAATCTTGAAAGACTGCTCTATTAATCCTAAGTTAGTGATCATGGACTCGACAACTCCCTTGTGATATTGTACTTAATAAAGTCGATGTGATTAGAAAAGCGAAGATAAAAAGACAAAGCTCTCAATGGTCTAAGAGAGACCACTCTTAGCTTCAATGCTGTTCTCATTTTGACCTTTTTGGTGCATTCAATTCTTTTGAAAACCTTTTCAAGGCATACCGGAGTAAAGCCGATATGCCTTATATCAGTTATATGCAATATCTGTAGCTACGAGGAAGAATTCTAGCATTCATGAGGTCGATAAGCGAACGTTGTCAAGTAGAATAGAAATACAGATCAAAGCTCTTTTCGCATCCATGATGCCGAAAGAGATAATAAAAAAGATGATAAACTCTGACTCTAAGAGTTTTAGGTTGTGCGTTTTATAAACAACATGAATTTTTTTATAAAAAAAAAACTTTCTTTCAAGACCGCTCATTTTACAGTCTGTTTAGAGAGTTTTTCCTATATATTAAATTAAGTGATAATTACAAATATCCTGAGCTGTTACGTTATTTTTACTTAAGAACAAATGATTACAAATCTCTAGATTATTTTATAACTCGTAGATTGAAGTTGAGTGATTGACTTGTTAATACCCAGAGTAAACGTCAGTTGAAAAGCAAACTATGGCCCTCTCTGTTTGCCATTTTGATCGTAACGAGAACAAATTGGAAGAATCCCGTTTTTTTACCAAATACAAATCAAGAATTTGACAGCAAAACTTCGACTTCTGCTTTGGTTGCTACGATACATCAAACAGTAATAAATTATAACATTTTCTATGTAAATTCGTGTAGAATTCCGCCTCTAGTAATACGAACAATCAGCGAGGAGAGCGTTTTATGATGTAATTATCCCCGTAGCTAGCACCCAGTGATTTGACTCTTTGTTTTCTAGTCAAAACAATTTTGTTTTTGTGCAAATTTTTCATGTAAAATTTTAGATGTTCCCATTATGATCTTCGCGGGTTGATCTAGCTCTTGAGAAAACAAACGCGTTCCACAAATTATATTGGATTGCTAAAATTCGATAGCTCCCTCAACACTTCATAAATTATCTTGTGCATATGTTAAGGCTGATAATAGTGAGGTCCAGTGAATGAAAATCATCTGATGACTCAAAAATGAATGAGCAAGCGAAACTATCCGTAAAGATGTGATTTATCCTTTGAAGTTTGTTTGTTTTACGCCTCTAAAGTTGAATTGAAACCCGCTTTTTGGAAATACCAAGATCACTTAAGACTGTGGAAGGTGCGCACTAGCGGAAAACACGAAATCTTTTTGGCTTGACGGTGTTCGCCAGATCCATTGTTTTCAGGTAGAAGGTGATAATCAAAGCAGTGACCAGATCACGCGTGCATTGAACATCACATCATTACTGAATTTTAAAAGAGTAATTACTTAGCTGTAATTTCTAAGTGAATAACTCACTAGAACAGTGAGCATTCAAGCGTATTTCGTTTGAAAAATGTCTCGCTCGCGTTCAAAACTTTTCGATGCTGACACCAACCCTGGCGAGTTACGGATAACCTTAAATGTTGGTGGCCAGAAACACGAGACGTATGTGAGCACCCTTGCGAGCGTTCCAGATACAAGACTTACATGGATCGCAGAACGATGCTTGAAGGAACCGCGAACCTTAGGTCAGAGGAGGGAATATTTCTTTGATAGAAACCCGATCGTCTTTACGCATATTTTGAATTACTACAGAACTGGGAAGCTGCACTGTCCTCGTGAAGTCTGTGGACCACTTTTTGAAGAAGAATTAGTATTTTGGGGAATCGATGAAAAACAAATTGAGACATGCTGTTGGGCTAAATATGACGAGCACAGAGACGCAGAAGAGAAGCTTCGTGGGTTTACGAAAATTAAAATTGAAGAAGAAGAAGAAAGCTCGGATGATGAGGATGACACAGTTGATCGTGAAATACTCAGCAGCGGGGAGTTTTACCATAATACGCGAAGTATCTCTTCAAAATCGAAAACAAAGTTAAAAATTCTTAAGAAGCGAATATGGAGGACATTAGATGACCCTTACTCCTCGAAGCTTGCAAGGGTAAGTCATAGCTATGTTATATTTAGACATTTTAACATTGTGGGGATGTTAGAAGTATTTAAGGTCTGAGTGTACACAAGACGTCGATTATGGTATAGTAATATTAGACGGGGAATTTTCAGTAGAAAATAGAGAATTCTGCTAAATAATTTGTTTTTTTTTTATTGGAGAAATGACTTGAAGGACAAAATTATCTTTATCCGACCCAAATAATTCTTAATAAAACAAAAAATGATAACAAGTCCTTGAAACTTAGAATAGAAGAATGAAGAAAATATTGTGATCCTGACCACGTTTGTGTTATAATTTCCTTGTATCTTAAAACCACACGCATTAGCTCTTCTAGTGGTAAGTGAGAGTTTTCTAACTGGTGTATTTTGGTTAAATTTATGCGTTTAAATCACCCAAATCGGCTATATTTTTTCAATCCATTACCGTACAAGAATTATCTTCAGGTTCTTAGCTTTTTCTCGGGTAAAAAATTATTTAATAATACCGTACACAGAGTAAATTTTTATCTGGATTTGTGTCATTAAAACTCGATAAGTAAAAGAGTGTATGGCTAACGAATATTACATTTTGTTACACATTTTAAACAAGTTTTTTTTTTTTTTTTTTTTGCATTTTACGCCATAGTGCTTTTTCCGTTTCACTGTTCAATCAAACGTGTAGAAGAACACGACCATACATGAAAACCCACTTTGTATCTATCTTATTCAAGTAACATTTTTACCCTTAAGTAACTCAACTCGCAGACTATTTATTTAAGTAAATACAGTTCCAAGGTATGAAATACTTTGGATTTAGCACATTGTGTTTTAGAATTAAAAAACACAAGACCAAAGCAGTCCATTGATATCAAACATTTCGCTGACATGACCGTCGCTTCGTTTGTTTAGTAGCTATTAAATTTACTGATAGCTTGTTTTCATTGGCAAAGACCAAAATCATCATCTAATTTTTCGCGCGTTTTTCCGTTTACGGTAGATTGAAAAAAAATATTCGTGATATTTATTGACTTAAAGGATTGGCGCTTTAACAATGGCTGGGGGAAAAAGAAAGAAAAAACCTAAGAACAAGAATGTTTTTAAAAAAAGTAATTTATAACTCTTAGGACCTTCCATAGAAACCGCCAAAGTAGAACAGAATGTCGCTATCAATATCTTCAAGCGTCTATTGTTGAACTTCGACATTTCTAAATTATTTTAAGCGTGAATTTTTACAGCGAGTTGAAATTCTTCCTTAGCCTGTGGGTTTTTCAAACAGCTGTTTCATCATTGCATTACAGTGAGACTGTATGAGTCGAGTAAATGTTTTTGTTTTTTTCTTCGCGAATTTGAATGCAAGCGAAACCCATTTGGTTGTCAAAAACACAAAACTCTACACACGCTTAACTTAGCACTATTAAAAAAAAATTCAATTTTTAATTTTTCTTTTTGTTTAAAAAATTCCAGAATTTAAACGTGAAACTTTTGACGCTGAGAAAATTTAGTACTAACTTTAATTTTGTAACGCGAGCTTCTCAGATGAAATATTTAGTATCAACACTTCATGTATGCGATATCCATCGAATAAAAACACGTAGAAATATCGGAAATATAACTTCATCAGTATGTAACTAGAAAAATGATTGAATTTATACAATGAAATTATATTTTTTGTATTTTAGTACAAACGTTTTTGTTAGCTTTAAATGTAAGCTTAATAAATGTAAGCTTAATAAATTCAAGCAAATGAGCAATGCTCAGTTCACAGATGACTGTGTTTTCAAAAACTGTTTGAACGCCGTTTTTACCTCGTCTATATAAACAACTGGGTTTGGGTAATTGTTCTAGATGAAAATTAATATACTTAAAGATCATTAAAAGCTATTTTCTGCTCTCTTATAGCTTTCTTATAGCTTAGTTCTTTAGAAGGTAATTCAGTTTTGTCGGTTCAAGGGAATTTTCATTCAAGAAAACCGAGAAATCGTCGACAATTCGCATGTTTTCTGAATGAAAAGCTGTTGAAATAAAATCGAGCTACTAGACCAGAAATTAAAGGAAGTTCGACATAAGAATTGCTTCGAGCCTTCGCTTTTTTTAATATTATCTTTGTGCGACGGTCAACCCAATCAAAAATCCAAAAGAACTCCGTATATTACGTTTTCATGCCTCAAGATAAAATACATATCAGATGTTTTGATTATTTTGAGGCAGGAAAAGATTTTTACTATAATGGCAGTCAGTTCAGCGAAGCAAACGGAGCTACGTATGACTAGAGGAAGGAATATTTGCAGTGAATTGTCCATTAGGAATCAATCTGTCAATTAACTGTTGATTATTCTTTCGCGTTGACGAGAGATCCCAACATGAATAAAGATAAGTCTTCTTTCTGCTTTATTAAATATATATGCAAAGCGGAAGTTTATAGTACGGTGAAATTCACCGCTTCCGTTAGATCGGGTCGCCTCAAACCAGCAACTCTTTCATGCAAATATATTCTCATATCTGATCGAAAATATGTCGCCAAAGAAGCTTTCTTAAATGGTTAAATTTGTCAATCCCTTCTCTCCGTCTGTCGCTTAGCATCGCTATAGGCGTGGTGTCACGTGGCGAAGCGCCAGGAGGATTATGGGTAGTCCTGTATTTTGCATCACAAATTAATTAGCAAATCTTGTATTTTTTGAGAGAAAAGTCATTTTTCTTATAATCCTTTTTACTTTCTTTTCAATATATATCTCCTCAAATCTTTTTACTTTGAATTCTTGGATATTATTTTCTTAGTTTATTTCCCTTTTGTTCTTTTCTTCTTCCTTCCGCACATTCTCTCTTTCATTTTATTATTTTCCTCGCATTATCCTAACCATGGGCACTACATTTTCATTTCACCCGCTTGTCCCTCCTTCCGCCATGAGGTTATCTGGTTCGCAAAATGACTGATGAGCAGCGTGCTTATAATTATAATGAGTTTTATATCATTAAACATAGTGAGCCAGACTGAATTAAGTGTCCAAATGTTTCTTCCAACTTTGGCTGTTATTTCACAGCGTGGGACAATCACAAACGGAGCCGATCTTAAGGGCCATGTTAGATGAAAGCCCAAAGATCGAATTTGGATTTAGTAGTTGATTCTTAAGCATAGGGAGGAAAATTGGAGAACCTGGAGAAATTAAAAACCCTCGAAGCAAACGGGAGAGGAACAACAAGCAGCTCTACTCATGATCATATACGACACCGAGCCAGACGGGAATTTAACCCGGGTCGTATTGGTAAGAGGCACACCAGCCGTGCTCTCTCAGTTACATTCAGTGGTATATAAGCGTGACTTTAACAGAGAAAACATTCCGAGGTTAAAGAAAATACATAAACAAACCCTGCCACAGAAGTTACGGCGACATCTCGATGAAAAAGGAAATGAGTTTCTTCATATTCACCAAACTATCCAAAATAAGCATGACTGAATTAATTAGTCTTCAGTATCTGATGAAAGTTGAACAGCTTGCACACTGAGATCATGGGAAGTGGTGATTACCATAAAAACGCGACATGCTTGGTGTTATGCTCTGTAAACAAAACCACAATTATTGAAACAAAACTCAAATACAAATACTTATAAGTCATGTCTTTAGGTGTATTTGTGACGTCACGCACGAGACGGCCGCCATATTGGATTTTAACCCTCGAGATACCGGTAGCTTTGTTATTAGTAAAGGTGTGACTTGATCTTCGGAGACGGAGACGCTCCCATTTTTATGTTTAGGAGGAAACCAATCAAGAAACGTTATTTCTGAGCCTAATGGTTTTCGTAGCCAGCCATATTGGTTGAGCCTAACCTAACTTTTCTAAGAAACCCATGCAGCTGACGCGTTGATCTTCACTCAAAAGTTCCTAGACACAAAGTAAATAATCAGGGACTAGACGAACCAGTAATCATCTCATATCTTATCGGTAATCGGAGTAATTGCTAATTGTATATGGCACATTTTCAAACGAGACTTTTTCAATCAAAGCTACTCACGTTCTTCCAAACAACATCATTAATCTGATAAATTCTTACCATTTTTGGAAATAATATATGTCGGAAGCTGTTCCAACTTTTCGTTCTATCTAATGAAACAGCCTGCGAAAAAAGTTTTTAGCGCGGTTCGACCAAAGGAATTCGTTGAATGGTAAGATCTTAATGAGCCCGAATTCGTTGAATTCATTTAAGAAATTTGATTGGATGGTATGTTTTTTTATCTTGCACTCTCGGATTGGTTTGTAGTCAGTGGAGGAAGCCATTTGACAGTCGCGGTAGACAAAGGCGCTATTACACGATGGAATTTAATTGGCACTTGCTTCTCTTCTCATGTCCATAAGTAGAAAGTTACAGCTTACAACGAAATAATAATAAATTTAACTTTAGGGGAAAGCAGAAAGGAGCTAGTTCGAACACGTGGAGGAAGGATCAGGGGAGCAGAAAAGGGTCTAACCCATTGGCGCCAGCTTAGTTATCACAAAAATTTATTCAATCCAAGCAGAATTTACTCCACGTTTCCGCATGCTTTTCAACGACAATTGTAATAAATTAATATATTAGATGTACTTCAATCATTCCATAAAAAAAATATTTGTCTGTTTCTTTAAGAATCGGATATCACCCGGGGTATCATTGTTTATTAAATAAGATAGAGGCGTTCCTCATCTCGATGTTTTATCAGGTATGATTGAGGAAGTCTCCGCATATACGCGCCTGTGGTTCGATAACGTCTAATGGTCCTCATGTTCTGTCAGTGTGCAGTGGACGGAACGTCGATGAGGCCGTTATTTCACCTTTTAAACAAGTTAAACTGGTTTATCTTGGTGGAAGATCTTTTTTTTTTTTTTTTTTTTTTTTGATAAATTAAGGTAAACTATTATTGTGTGAGTTGTGATAAAAATACTTTTTTCGAACAGAGCGGTTTGCTTTTTTTTTTTTTTTTTTTCATTCGATTGTATGCAAAGTACTTGATAGAAAAAGACAGTAATAAAAAGGATTGCATAACTTGGCTAGTTGGCAAAGCATATCGCACGGCACAAATTCTATAGACCTTATGCAAAACCAATACATGAGGATTATTATAATAGTATTGTTTTCCACTCAGGAGCTGATCAGCTCCTAAAGTCATAACAGCCAGCATTCGAAAGCTAGCATATGCTAAAATTAGTATTTAAGCAAAATTTGAGTGCTCTAGCTTAGGTACTAGGGAAGTTACAGCAATTTGAAATTAGACGGATTTGTAAGTGAAACACAGGCATGGCCCGACCAGACTCGTTTTTAATTTTTTGGCACATTAAAATGCTTATAACTCCGTAAAAAAAATCATTATTCTTTGAAACTGTGCGCAGTTTCTAATTCACTGATGATATTTCATGTGAAGACAAAATATTTTTTCAATTCAAAATATTTCAAAAATATTTCATTAAGCTTTTCCTGTATGCAATTTAGGAACGACCGATATTGCATAATGTCTTTAGGCGACATTTGTTCTTATCTTTTACTCTCTTTCAATTCTTTTTCTTTTCCCATCTCAGGGGCGGCGGAAGTGCCCCCCCCCCCCCCCCCCCCCAAATTGTGGTTTGGATAAATCATAAACTATAAATCATATATATTTGTAAAGGCATTTGTATTTTGTATTTTGTATAAAAAAAATTGTAGTGCCCCTTCCAATGATTTTCAGCTTCCGCCGCCGCTGCAACCTATCTCATTCACTTCTCCTCCCACTCTATTCTCTTCCAGCATCCCCACTAATCTCCACGACAAATGGCACTCGGTTTTCCATCAGCTAACACGACTATCTTTATCTTCAAAACACCTTTTTGATGCCAAATTTGGTTTTCAAAATCCTATAAAATTCAATTAAGTTTTAATATTATAATACTAATTCATAATCTTTTGAGATTTCCTTAAAACTGATTTGCGATATTCACAGCTATAATAACATATAAGTATTATCTAGTTCCTTTTGAATCCAGTACGGTCGAACAAGTATTCCTAGTAATCCTTTGAGTGGCATAGAAATATTCTTCAAACGTGAGAGTACTCAAGGACAGAAGTGATAAAAAAATGCTCTCAGACGGAAATCAATTCATTTGTCTTTGGTTGGCGTTGATTTCTTCCTATACCACTAAGCCTTTCATTCGTGGCTGAATAATGAGTGTGTTCGCTGGCTCGAAAGAGGCTTAAAAACCAAGAAGTTTGAAAGACGTTTCTAAATCAGTTGAGGATCTTACTCACCAAATAATGGCCAAGACCGTATTGTAAATCTGTATTGTTACTTCGAATATAGTTTTTTTTTCCTTCTTGACATATTGGACCATTATGAATGATCCTAGAATATACTGTGCCATAAGGATTCTCCGTGTAAAAGTAAGATATAACTGAGTGTAGCTGATGGTATCTGAGTTCTAGAGAGAATATTGTGAAGCACCAGAAGAAAGCGGATATAGCACCAAAATGATCCTGAGATATCGCTATACACCTCTATAGCTTCGTATGCAAATTGCCCATTACAGAACACATGACATTCCCTTGAGAAATGTTCTTTTATTAAAATATATATTTACACATGAAAGAATCAACTCCCAAGAATGACATCATGTGGTCTGAAATGGGCACAAGAAACAACGAAGCTAACGAGTCTATTATTTTGTATCCCTTAATAAGCTATTAATGATAAATAATGATAATAATGATGATGATAATAATAATAATGGTGATGGTGATGCCCGTCTTGTGCTAGTGATAATAATAATAATAATAATAATAATAATAATAATAATAATAATAATAATAATAATAATAATAATAATAATAATAATAATGATAATAATGATGATAAAAGCTAGAGCAATAAATGGGGTCGGTTCAGGATTCACCTGTACTCACATATGTGCGACTGACAGGCATTTGGACCGTTTGAATCATATTTCATTCATTGAAGTCACTTTGAAGTACTATGAAGTACCTATTGAATTGAAGATCTTGAGCCTCATAAATTCATAAATGTAATATAAAAATCATTAAAAACAGACATTGTCTCACGTGTTTAAGAAATGTGAAATCGCCGCAAGTTTTTGCAGTGTGATTAAGAAATTGTTACTAGTTGCAAATCAAAAAGGGAGGCGCTGAGTAATTGATTTATATTCCTTTCATGAAATGTATACTCATATAAATATTCGAAAGGCACAGCTCGAGCGCATGCTCAATATTGACCTTTCCTCTGATTAAGACTCCCTTTTTCAAACAAGGATTGGCTTCGTAATTTATAACGACCAGAGAAAATGTATGAATCAAATTATAACTGTTGTTAGTATCATTTCCCAGGTGATTATAGAAAATTGCGCGCGCTGATTGGTCGAGAACTTCGGAATATTTTTCTATAATTACCTACAAATGAATATAGGATTGCGCGACCTTCGTTGGTTGATACGAGCCTGTTTCAAAATACGCAAAATATCTACGTTTTAGAAATAATAATAATAATAATAATAATGATAATAATAATGGTTTATTATCAGGATCCATTAGGATGGCTTCACTATTACGAAAACCACCATAAAACTAAAACAAACTACAAATGCGTCTAGTTAATGGCATTAATGTTATTATTATTTTCTTCATCGTTTCTAGATCATTGGTTTCATTTCACTGCTCTTCAGTGTAGCTGTGGTGGCCAAGTTTTGTCTCTCTACACTGGAGTTCTTCAAGGATCAATCCTCGGCCCACTACGCCGGCCTGTTTATAATCGAAGCGGTGGCTGTAACATGGTTTACAGTCGATCTTATTCTACGCTTCATCTGCTGCCCGAATAAAATTGACTTTATTAAGGATTTGCACAATTGGGTTGACCTAATGGCGATCATTCCGTTTTATCTGACAGTACTTCTACCGCACAATCGGACGATAAGGAATTTCAACGTCTTTTATGTTCTGCGTTTGACAAGGACTTTCCGTCCACTGAAATTTTCTTACGTAATGCAGGTGTTTACGCAGACTTTGAAAGCGAGCTCGCGAGAGCTGTACTTCTTAATGTTCATCCTCGGAATCCTCGTCATTACCTACGGGAGTGTTGCGTACTTTGCGGAGCGAGACGAAAAAGATACTTTATTCACCAGTATTCCTGCCTCATTTTGGTGGGCTGTGGTTACTATGACAACGGTAGGATATGGCGACATGCATCCAAGGACGATGTCAGGGAAGCTTATTGGAAGCGTGTGTGCAATCAGTGGAGTCTTGATGATTGCGCTTCCGGTTTCCGTCGTTGCAAGTAATTTTTCGTTGTACAATTCCTACGCTAAGGTGAAATTAAAACTCCCGGCTCGACAAAAACGGAACGTCGTTGATACTGCTCTGAAAGCACTGCAGCTCAGTACTCCGCATCAGAGCATGTGCGCAGGAAACCCAACACCGGAAAATTACACCAGGTCGCGATACGGCACTTCTTTGCCTGGTCTTACGGAGATGACAGTTCTAAATCACTCAAATAAAAGAGGCTCAGTAGGAGAAGATGGGAACAATATGAATCACTTGAGCGAGGAGCCGCGTCCTCGATACGCGCGGCGTTCGGCGCATTTTTCGCTTCATCTCGGCTCGATTGCAGCAACTCCTGAACTACCGGAGAACGAAAGCGAAGCGGAGGAGAATGACAAACTGATGAACTCGGAGAATAATTCGTTAGATCAATTTGAAATGCAAGAGACAGCAACATGAAATAAACGTGAAAATATCCCGTGCAAAACAGCTCCTGTTTTCCAGGAATGACACAACTCCTCCTGTCGCAAAACTATGAATTAAATACAACAGCCACATGTGGCCTGGCCTGACCGAATTCGAGACAGTGATACATGTGGAATGCTAAATGCTACGTTGCTTGGTTGCATGATGAAATGTGAGGCATGTAAGGGTTCTTTGTTTTGTCCTCCAAATTGAGCTCCTTTGACGTCACGTGAAATGGGTCTATATAAATCGTCACGTGATCACTTGCTGCCATATTGGATAAAAAAATTGGACAAATTCTAAGGAGAATGTCTGGCCCCAGGAATCACGTGATGTCGTGTTAGTGCGTATTACCGCTGGACAGAAATTTTAAGATGTCTCGAAAAATTCAATTTGATCTCAATCGATATGTGAATAACACAGCAATATTTAGATAGAGAAATAAAACATTATATTATATATATATATTAACATACAACATCATAAACGAAGAATAAATATGCGAAATGAATTTTACTTGTATTGTAAACAATTCATACCCGGTCAGTATTTTGTTTGATTTAGTCCTTTCCGATGGCTAGTCTTGAACGAGATACAATTTCTCTACACAAAGCCCAAAGGTTATCAGCACCGTAAAACCTGAAGGAAAAAATAACATTTGGCCCAGTTCAAACGTCGATCTCAGTAGCGTAGCGAGAGGGGGCACAGGAGGGCACGTGCCCCCCCCCCCCCCCCTCCCAATTTTTTTGAAATTAATTCTCCGGCAAAAAAATATTAATGTTTGAATATATAAAAACGTTTGGTTTCTGTTTTTTGGTTTGCTTTTTTATACTGGGTGCCCCCCCCCCCTCCCCCCACTTTCAAGGTCCTCGCTACGCCCCTGGTCGATCTTCACATGAGCCGAACCTGATGACATCAAAGAAGACCGCCTTATTATCCATTGTTTTCATACGTTCGGCTGTCCAACGATCCTTCCATCAGAAATATCAGCATGAACGTAACAGTGACCCACCCCTCCCCCAGGAAAACATTTCCTACTCTTGTAAAATAAGTACATATTTTTCACGACACTTCAATTGTTTCAGTAGAGTCAACCAAAATATAAAGCAATACGTGATACGTGCTAAGACAAAAAGGTCGGCTGAGTCAAGTTTGTCTTGAATACCGAGCCCTTCATCGAAGAAGCTGATTCTATCACGAACAGCCATGGCGAAGACAAGCACAACAGAGACCGTTCAAGTCGTTGATTTTCAAGCGTTGAGCATTACTCGTAAAGAAACACCTCCAGTCACCGATAATACTGTACAAGAGTTAGCTAAAAATCTATACTCTGCCTGTAGTACGATGGGGTTTGTGTATCTAACAAACCATGGCATATCGCAAGACGAGGTCAGTTAAGTAAAATATAATTATTTCTGTTTCTAGTTATTCTCAATTCTGCATGCGAAGTCAAGAAACGTTTTAAAAAGGCCTTGAAGAGGAAGTTTCTTTCTTTGGTCAAAATCGTTGTTATTGCAATTTCACAGGCTTTGGGGGATCGGAAATATTTTCAAAATAGATACGACATAATAGGAATGAAATATAATCCCCTTCCAAGAGGCACTATCTTTTAAAAATTTAAAATATCGCAACAAATTAAATGACTCTCCCCCTTTAGTGGTTGCTTCTTAGTGATTCTTCCTTTGATGCCTGTAAATCTAAAGGTGGTTCCATAATCCAGTTCTCCGTGTCATCCCCCTAAATCCTCCGACTCTCTCCCCCATCTCCAGGTTATGAAAAATAACCAATATTTACAATACCCTAAACTAACCTCTGGGCTGATCATACTCAAGGCAAGGATTGAATTGGAATTTAGTGTGTTAAGTTTTTCAAAGAAGGAAAACCGAAGAACCCGGCGGGAATGTACCCTCAAACGAAGACAACTTTCCAACAACCTTTGGTCACATGCGAACTCTTGATTCCATAGCAAGCCTAAGTGAAAGGTAAAAGCGAACCTTGCTAAAGTGTGACAAAATCCTATCCATGATTTTTAATGCAGGTAGACAATGTTCAGCGAATCATGGCTACTTTCTTCGGTCTCACAACGGAAGTCAAAGCGAACTATCAAAAGAAAACGGGTGTGTCGCTCACTGGATGGGACGAGCTGGAGAGAGAATCGTACGTCTTACATTGTGCTCCTCAAAGTATGCATGACAAGGTTGTATTCCTTGGTGTTGCAGGATGTATTGTATTCTTGGTCAGGTTTCTTGGTGTTGCAGGATGTATTGTATCCATGGTCAGGTTTCTTGGCGTTGCAGGATGCTTTTCTTGGCTGGGTTT
This sequence comes from Anthopleura sola, assembly GCA_023349425.1. NCBI lineage: Eukaryota > Metazoa > Cnidaria > Anthozoa > Actiniaria > Actiniidae > Anthopleura > Anthopleura sola. The sequence continues at coordinate 11,216,931 of JALHLI010000004.1, read as the reverse complement.
CTTGGTGTTGCAGGATGTATTGTATTCTTGGTCAGGTTTCTTGGTGTTGTATGATGTATTGTATTCTTGGTCAGGTTTCCTGGTGTTGCAGGGTGTATTGTATCCTTGGTCAGGTTTCTTGGTGTTGTAGGATGTATTGTATTCTTAGTCAGGTTTCTTGGTGTTGCAGGGTGTATTGTATCCTTGGTCAGGTTTCTTGGTGTTGTAGGATGTATTGTATCCTTGGTCAGGTATCTTGGTGTTGTAGGATGTATTGTATCCTTGGTCAGGTCTCTTGGTGTTGCAGGATGTATTGTATCCTTGGTCAGGTTTCTTGGTGTTGCAGGATGTATTGTATTCTTGGTCAGGTTTCTTGGCGTTGCAGGATGCTTTTCTTGGCTGGGTGTCTTGGTGTTGCAGGATGAATTACATGTATTCTTGGTCACGTGTCTTGGTTTTGCAGGGTGTAATGTATTCTTGGTCAGGTTTCTTGGTGTCACAGGATGTAACGTATTCTTGGTCAGGTCTCTAGGTGTTTCAGGATGTATTGTATTCTTGATCAGGTTTCTTGGTGTTGCAGGATGTATTGTATTCTTGGTCAGGTTTCTTGGTGTTGCAGGATGTATTGTATTCTTTATCAGGTTTCTTGGTGTTGCAGGATGTATTGTATTCTTAGTCAGGTTTCTTGGTGTTGCAGGATCATGTATTGTATTCTTGATCAGGTTTCTTGGTGTTGCAGGATGTAATGTATTCTTGGTCAGGTTTCTTGGTGTTGCAGGATGTAATGTATTCTTGGTCAGGTTTCTTTGTGTTGCAGGATGTAATGTATTCTTGGTCAGGTTTCTTGGTGTTGCAGGATGTAATGTATTCTTGGTCAGGTTTCTTTGTGTTGCAGGATGTATTTAATCTAATAATCATCTCTCATGCTAGACCAAACACAACCAGACCAGGTGATTTGAAAGAATCGTTTGACATAGGAACCTTTGAGACCACTAAGTTTGTAAGTATCGAAAGTGCCATATGATATGGCTCTCATGCAATACAATATTTGTATGTTGCACTCCAACTGTCACTCAATTTTCCAGAACTTTCCAAGTGATGATTTAATACCAACCTTCAAATCAACCATCCAGACTTTCTACAATCACCTCAACGAGCTTGGGCTGCGAGTTCTGACAGCTTTAGCCATTGGTCTTAATGTGGTAAGAACGAAAACGATAAATTTTTCAACCGTTTTTATGATTAAGTTCTTCACCTTCTTTCAACATTACGCCACCCTTACAAGCCAAAACATATGGTTTTTTGACTAAGACCCAAATTCTCTTGGTCGCGTACGTAATTGGATATAAACCCCTTCTCAATAACACGAGGTGAGTTTGGTAGACTCAATCAAAGTGTTTCCATGACATTTCATAGCCATGTGCCCTCGAAAACTTTGTGTTTTTAAATAATCCCATGAAGAATAATTTGAATGACATCATCAAGATTAACTTTTTCGAGACGAAGATCCCACATGTATGTGCCGACCTTAGCGAAAAACGTCTGCGCATGCTTTTATTTCAGCACGTTGTCTAAGAATTCAAGAGCTTTTCATACCCAAAAAAATTCGTGGGTACACTTTTTGAGACCAAGATATTCTATCAATAAAAACAATATAACAGAATTAGCCTTAAGTTTTTAAGAACTGACACTAAGTTTTGGCATTTTGTAATTTGCATATTTTTAAAATAGCATGAAGACGTTTTCACTCGAGTTACGGGTGTCACGTGGAGAACAACTATGATATTTGTAACATATATACTTGCTGACTTCTACGCCACTTTTACATTTCGTTTATTAGGATCCAGACGTGTTTCTTTCTGCACATTCAAGCATTGAGACACAAGGTAGCTGTACAATGCTTCGTTTTAACTTTTATCCCAAGATAACCAGTGAAGTTGACGTGAAACCGGGACAAATTCGCTGTGGGGAACATTCTGATTATGGAAGCATAACTTTGCTGTTACAAGATGACGCGGGTGGACTCGAGGTAAGTAATCGCAATATTTGTAAGAATGTTGTTGATTCATTAGGTAGGTGGGTGGGTGGGTTGGTTGGTTGGTGGGTTGGTGGGTTGGTGGGTTGGTGGGTTGGTGGGTTGGTGGGTTGGTGGGTTGGTGGGTTGGTGGGTTGGTGGGTTGGTGGGTTGGTGGGTTGGTGGGTTGGTGGGTTGGTGGGTTGGTGGGTTGGTGGGTTGGTTGGTGGGTTGGTTGGTTGGTTGGTTGGTTGGTGGGTTGGTGGGTTGGTGGGTTGGTTGGTTGGTGGGTTGGTGGGTTGGTGGGTTGGTGGGTTGGTGGGTTGGTGGGTTGGTTGGTTGGTTGGTTGGTTGGTTGGTTGGTTGGTTGGTTGGTTGGTTGGTTGGTTGGTTGGTTGGTGGGTTGGTGGGTTGGTGGGTTGGTGGGTTGGTAGGTCGGTCGGTTGGTTGGTTGGTTGGTTGGTGGATTGGTAGGATAGCTGCTGCGATGTTCTGTTGCCTTGTTAGTCGTTGGGTTGATATTTTGATGAGTTCTGCCGCATATAGAATAGTTTTCTCTCATATTCCAGATAGTTGGACCCAATGGAACATTCATTCCAGCCACGCCCATCCCAGGGGCAATACTGGTGAATATCGCAGACCAAATGCAGCGATGGACTGCAGACAAACTCAAGTCTGCTGTAAGTCATAAAATTATAATAAAGTTAAAGTTATACATTTGATTATGGAGCTAGCGAGGATCACGGATTTTCAATCATTGTTTCTCTCACGAAACAAGGACAGTTCTTTAATTGGATTATTGTTGTCTCGATTCAGGTTCATCGGGTCGTCATCCCGGAAAACGAGGCCAAAAAACAGACCATTCGCCAGTCTATCGCTTTCTTCATGATTCCAGACGACGATGCTGTCATTCGATGCTTGGATGGTTCGGATAAATATCCCCCTATTAAATCTGGTCAATACCTTGAAGAATGCCTTCGAAATACATACAAATACTAAATGCATCCATCTTAACTACATTTATCCGTAATTTTTATACTACTTTATTTTATGTCAATATATATTCACTTTTTTTAATATTTCTTGAGTGTGTCCCCAATTAGTTGTATAAACTAAATACCTAGACACGTAAATAAAGTTACCATCATCATCCTCCTCCTCCTCCTCCTCCTCCTCCTCCTCCTCCTCCTCCTCATCATCATCATCATCATCATCATCATCAGATTATTTTATGATTTGAATTAAAGCGTAAGGTCAAGTTGCAATCATGCATAGTGGAAATGTCGACAGTACCGGGAATACTTCATTTCCAAATTATCTGTTGCTTAGGATCTAGCCAATGACAGAACTCTTGCTCAGTCCCTTCTAGTAAGCACAATACATACTGCCTCTGTCGCTTCGGAATCGCAGTCGGAAGCAGCTTATGACGAAGTGGCAATCAGAAAAAGGAGGTGCTTACGCTTACGACGAGCGATTTTCACTTGGAATTTAACGCATCAACTCAGTGCTTCTGACTCCGATTCCGTCTCGTGAAACAAATCAGGCTTTAGTACCACTGAAATAAAGATATGAATTGAGTTTGATTGATGTGCTGTTTTCTACCTTACAACGTGGGTTTTTCTCCGAGTTCTCGGGTTTTCCTTCCTCCGCTTAAAATCAACATGTGACTTGAGAGTTGTGCGAATAAAATATTGAATGTAGCGGTAGTGTGTGTGGGTGAAAGCGGACAAATTGAAATTAGAAACTAGTGTAGTCATATACTGAATTTGTTCGCCCACTCTATAAAACGCGTCATCCGCACGATCAATTGCTTCCACAGGCGACAGAAACAGGAGCGTATTAACGGAAATTAAGACGCTGTTCTGAGCAGAGCAAGCCTAATGACATGGTTTTCACTAAATGATTTAATGTAATCTAGATCAAAAAATTTTTTGAGATAAAAAATTTAACATCGCCTGAAGGTCGTTATCTAGTGGGCGTTATTTCGTTCAAAGTAAAACTGACTTCTTGCGAGCAGAAAACTTTTAGGTATGATGACACTGAAATGGCTTCGAAATCTAAGCACGGTGATTGGATAGTGAGTTTTTTCTCGTTTTCTCATTGGTTAACAACGGAAGCCATTTTAGAGTCACGATACGTTATCAGTTTACCATCACTCCTCCCAAAAGATGTTTTCCGCTCTTATTCAGAAATTTTCAACAATATTAGATTAAAAACAATTACCTGAGAAACGGCTAGCAGAGCTAAGCAATGAATAAATTAATAAGCAATTGGTATTGTGGGCTGACATAGCGGGAATATGAAAGAGCGAACTTGTACTGTGTTTACCACACTTTTGCTCAAGGCGGTTTGTCTTTCCGTTAAGGATACGAGTAAAGGAATGTCAAATGCTCTTTAAATTGGTTTAATTTCCAATGGGTATTTAGTCTAGTTTCAAAATTCGATGTCTTTATCTGTAAGATATATCTAGCTTCCTTAAGCAAAATAACGGATTCATATCTACTAAATGTTCGTTGGTCATCACAGCAGGATTCGCACATCCTCACCGACTCATGGATTGAGCAGAGCTATGAGTAAGAATACGTAGGATGGCATTAAATGATTCAAATTGCTCTTACTTTTAAAAAACAAGTATTCTCTGTCTCTTCTTCGGTTGAGTCAAAACCTGGTAAGTATATAACTAAGAAATCTTAGTGTAAATAATACCATTTTCATAAGTGGAAAAAGAGAGACTTCAAGCGAAAACATCAGCTGTTAGTGTGTTGGTTTGAAAGCGATACTGAGGGGGAATTTGACATAAAAATCCTGATAAATTGCTGTTTTTCCCCCCGCAAAACGAGTTAAAGGTGTAAACAATGGTGTCTTTTTGGTCATAACAACTCATTTTTGATGTTTTCTTTTGCGAACTTAGCAATAAAAGGACACACAAATGACCGTCGTACGTTTGGTGAAAAAACTCATAATATTCAAATCATATCTAACCTTTAGAGATAATAACAGTCAAGTTAACGTTATGATTTTTACAAAGCCATTTTGATATCTTTTTTTTTTTTTTTTTTTTGACACATTCAAAGTTTTAAATAAAATGGAATTGGAAGCGAATTCTGAAAAATTCAATCTAAGCTTTGGTAAAAAAATTATCATCAATGCTTATATATCCTGCAGAGCAATATTGAGTAACCCTATATAACTAGTAAAATGAAGCTTTCTCATGGTTTTTGCTAAATTAAATATATACATCTAAGAGAAATTAAATATTAAGTTTTAGTATAGAAATGTTATACATCTGCCACTTATTAGATGAGGCATTTCTGAATCTTATATATTTAATCTAGAGTTTTCGTTCTCACTGACTTTTCTAAATTAATATTACAAGACATATCTATTCATACAGATTCTCTTATAATCTAACATTTTCTTATCAATATATTAAAATATTGCTACAAACTTATTGAAGATAAAGTTGAATGATTCATTTTCGGATACAATCTTGATAAACGTACCATCAATCTGATACCATGGAATTATTTCTCCTTCGTGCTCACGACTTTTCTGACTCTAATATTGCACTTTTCAAGTCGTCCTTTTTTTCTAAAACGGTTGAAAATCTGAAAATGGTATTTATAAATCTATTATAACGGACTTGGCGAGTAAAAATTTGTAGATAACTTTGACCTTGACGGCATTTTTTGCCTAGAGAAGATGATTGTAATCAATCAATTTTAAACTTTTTCTCTTTATTTTTAAATATAAAATCCCCTTAAATCTAACTATACCGTCTTCTAAAGCCTAGAATACCGAAAGAAAATATATTAATTGTGAAATACTAGACATTTATTTCCGCAGTGGTATTGGGAAGTTTTAATTATTTCCAAAACAGATCTCACGTTTTTACCTATTACACTAAACTACGCCTCGAGACAAATACGCACACGAATCAGACAACTGAAGGAAGTAATTTCTTCAATATCAGGGTTAAGTTTTAAGAATAATCGAACTAAAGCCTCAGGGAACTGGTAGATTATAGCCGGGAATGTCTTTAATGTTGATCATACGATAAATTTTATTTTGTCATTTACTTTATTTGACACAGAATTCACTTCAATAGATTTTTTTGGGGAATCCTTTTTTTCCTAATTTCTTGAAATCTAGCACAAACCTTGTAACAACTACCAAAAAAACCGGCGAAAAAATTCAATATTTTTCAAAAATATATGTATACTTTTCAGTCTTGGAATATGGATCATTTTCCTTTGGTTGGAGCGTTTTATATGTCATACAGTTTGGAATTACGATTGTGTTTTTGAGATTATGCCTCTAGGAGGTTGCTATAGGCAGACGTCATCATTTCTTGTGTTGAAAACATTTTTTGCCAGCTGAATGGGAAGTTGAAGTTTGAAATGTATATGGATTTTTGAGAATGGAGGGTGGTGGTTTGCCATCCACTGAAGGCTGGTAATGAGATACATGAGATTTACTTAGTTCATTGATACCAAGCAATAGAATACACACCGATTGATCGATAGTTGGCTGTCTTTGTAGGCTGGTAATGAGATACATGAGATTTACTTAGCTCATTGATACCAAGCAATAGAATACACGGACTGAGTGTCTAGTTGTCTGTAATTGTAGGCTGGTAATGAGATTCATGAGATTTACTTAGCTCATTGATACCAAGCAATAGAATGCTAGGACAGTGTCTAGTTGGCTGTAATCGTAGGCTGGTAATGAGACACATGAGATTTACTTAGCTCATTGATAGCAAGCAATAGAATACACACTGATTGATCGATAGTTGGCTGTCATTGATAGCACAAAAAAATATTCCACTCTAACAAAGTCTGATTAAGTGGTTAGACTCGGTTTTATGTCTCTGATATACATATCAAAAATCAAACAGTCAAAGTTGTGTCTGGATGTATCTAGAACGGACGGAGAAGATTTCAGTGAAGCTGTATTCTTGGCTTGAGGTCAGTCCCAAGGGAATAGAAAAACAAAAGCCATGGTGCCATGTTTGAATATACAACAAAAGAATTCATTGAAAAATCTTTTGCCAAATTCTTCCAACATGGCGGCTATGACGTCATGTGCAAACGAAATATAGATTTTGATCTTGGCAGCCCAAGCTTCATGCGGGACAACTTCAATACTCTTACAATTGATAATGATAGGCGGAAACGCGCGATTTCAGGACTTTGAAAAACATATTTGTAGTTCTTTGCACTTAGCTTCGATAAACTGAAAGCGATCTGCCTGATTTTTTTGAACTAAGTCATCAACGGCAGCTCGTATGTTACTAGTGTCATTCTTTTGGACTGTCTCAGCAATCGTGGTGTCGTCCACGTATTTCCAAAGATCAACGTTTCCAAAATGAAGGTTATTGATCATTACCACAAACAGCCAGGGACCTAATTTGGTCCCCTGGGGTACACCGGTTGGGACACACCCCCAATCCGAGAAGCAGTCTTGAGATAACTGCACTCTTTGCTCCCTGTCCGTATGAAAGTCGACGATTCACTGGATGGTCCAGCCAGGCAAATCGTACTCCTTTAATATATTTAGGAGAATACAGTGAACAATTAAATCAAAAACTTTCTTGAAATAGAATAGAAAGATGCGAACTGTTACTACATGTGGTTCTGTACCAGGATTGCAACATGCTGATGAGCGCATGCGCAGTACAAGAATTGGGGACTGTCCCGAATTGATTGAACAGCAGGCTTAACGTATCCCTCAACGACATATTCTTCAGCCACCTTCACCAGATTTATATCCTCTCGATTAAATTAAACTCACTGTTAAAGAGATCTTGTTTGTAGTTATAGCACCCAGTTTAGAAGACCTTTCCAAATTTATAAATTACCTAGGAATTATTTAAAGCTCCACTCTAATCTCTATGCACTGTGACGAGAGAGATTTAAGAAGGGAATTATGAGTGGAAGAGTTGATTTTTTTTACATATCTCTAATCATTTATAACCCCCAAACATCTGCTGAAAAAAGTGCGCGAAAAAAAATATTTCTGATATCGACACGTTTTTCAACCTCTCAACGAATCATATCGCGAGAATCGTATCTCATAGGTTTTAATAAAAAAATTATCCATTTACCTTCGTTTTAATGCTCCGAGATCAATTTCATTCGAATTCAAAAAGTTCTAAGACCAAGATTCAGCATTTTTCGATCAATGGACCGGAAATCTTTCACAAACGGAACAACGAAAACTGACTCAAAAAAAAACACTCAATTTTGTTTAAGAAATTACTTTCTTCTATAAAACTTTTATGAAATATTTTTTCCCCTGATTATTTTAGGAAATTCAAAGAAAATATATTGACTTGAAGTTTTTTTAGGGTTTTGTCTGCGCGCGTACAGTTCCCTAAATCAATGTAATTCAGCGGTTTTCGAGCGTACGCGTGCTCGTGGGCTCAAATCGGCGAACACTCAAAAGTAGAGAGCCAAATTTCACCATGTCGCCATTAGAATGTCATACACTTAAATAAACTTCTAGTACTGGAGTTTTTCCTTTTTATCCATTCTAGTTTTTACCATTATTTATAACAAAACGCACAGTACTTTTGATAATTGGAATCATGAGTAAATACGACACATAGCAAACTTGCAGGATATTTGGCGCCAAAAAACAGGTTTTTGTCAAAATATTATAATTTGATCTATCTTGTTAGGATGAAAATAAGAGCTTGTTTGTCTCCAAAATGTGAGCATCGTCATGCGTGAAAATAAGATATTTGTGAGGGGAGGGGAGGGGTAGATTGCATTTGACTAAGTTATCCAAGTATTTCGCAATATATGTGGTGTCCTTCAACAAGTTATCAGTTCAATTTATCGGAATCTTGCCTTCTAAATGACGTCTAGATTGAAAGGAAAATCAGAGAAAACCAGAAGTAAGAAAAGTCTAGGGGAAAGTTTTGGATTAATTCCAACCTAAGCTAGTCAAACTGAGGTCCAAAAACCGATTACTTTATTATGGATTCAATCGCGTCTATTTTTTTGCAACAGCCTATATTGACGTGGTCGGCAAATCCATATCGATCAATTCTCGCTGGATATCAGTAATTTTAATCTCTAACGAATATTACTGGTCGGTTTAACTAGCTTATTGACTCCTTTTATGATAACACTTGCGTATATTTACATGGTTTGTTTGCGTGCATGCAGGACAGAATAAATTAATTCACGGAACAGATAGCGAACATCTTGATCATCACGATCAATATCACTGGAACAGTACTTGGCAAAGTCAAGGCTTTTATAAGCTTCCCGCGAAATGAGATTGGAGATCAAACCACAAAACATCGAAGTTTATTTTATCTCTTGAAATTTATGAAAAGGTAAGCCAGGATAGGTTAGCAATGCTGATTATGAATGACCTACTTTACTGTTATTTCGAAAATCACCACTGAATTTCACTTCTATTGAATTTTTGTTCTCGAAAAAAAATCTCAATTTTTGGTCAAAATATACATATTTCATTTTAAAATATTTTCTTCGCGATAAGAAATCTTAATTTCCCCCAAAATATAAACATTGCAATTCTAAAACTTATCATATTTATTTTTAGCTTGGATTAGTATTAAAGGTTTTGAAAAAAACGGGGTTTTCAACAAGTGTTTTATAGATATACTGTAAGTCGTTCTAAAAGAAATGAAATAGTCCAAACGAATCCACACTTGCAAGAAATTTTCATTTCACAAAAACATGCTCTTAGATTCAGAATTTTTAGAAAAAACTTAACCAGATGTGGAATAAAATAGAAATAAAGTTAAAAAAAATAGAACTGACGATGATGAAGTTTTAGATGTATTTTACATAAATCGTTAGTAAGCTAGGAATTTAACTTGATTTACAAATCAATCTAAAAATTTGTTTTGGCGAAAAGTTGGAAGATGCCTTAAGAAGAGAAGAAGACAAATTCGTTTTGATATCTTATATCAAGTTACCTTTCTTAAAATTATCACAATTTAATGACATGCAAGGAAAACGCATCCTTTGCAGGTTATGTTTTTGAGTATACACAAAGTATTTGACGATAAATTTTGCGGTGCTAATCTATCTTTTGCATATCGTTGTTGGGAAGATTTTGAAGCGAGCGATGGAAAAGGATATATGGATATGTGAGGAGAGAGAGAGAGAGAGAGAGAGAGAGAGAGAGAGAGAGAGAGAGAGAGAGAGAGAGAGAGAGAGAGAGAATTTTCATTACGGGCGGCAATAATATCGATTCAAAGTATTATATTTTTGCATTTGTTGTTTTGAGGTGACTTTGAAATATTGGAAGTTTTGCTCGGAACAGGCTCTGATTGGCTCTCAAAAAGACATTTTGTCAATCATTGAAGCCATTTAGCTGTTAAAAAGACAAAAGAAACCATCTTTTCGCTCAAGAGATAATAATCTTTGATGTAGTAATATTTTTTTTCAAAATTAAATCTTTTTTTCGGAAATTGGACTAAGGTTTTCAAAATATGATATCTTTGTTTTCACATACTGAGAGGCATTTTGCAAAACAAAAAACATTGCTCAATTGGTATTCGAACGAAAGTGACCTTGAAACCATATATTTCTCAAAAAAAAAAATCATTTTTAACTCAGCCATGAATAACACATTCACTCGTATAAGAGGCAAGATATCATTTTCCAACAACATTATTATTGATCTCGTTGAAGGTATCATATCTAGAATCCATATTTCAAGTATTTCTTATTTTTCTTTTAACTGGTTTGTTTTCTGTCATGTTCTATAGATAGTCGCGGAGTCTAATGGAAATGGCCTTTCAAATTTCCTTTTAAAAAACTGTTTAAATTGTTTCAGATTGAGGTATCATATGGTTGAAAACGACAATGACATTGGAAATATTTCAATGATATTAATGCACCTGTTGTCGATTTCCACGGGGGGAGGGGTGGGGGAGAGGGGGGCTGGCGCTAAGGGGCAGGTGGAAAAGTGGTACAGAAAGAGATTTAACGAGTTTTGCCATTGGAAATTCTTCACCTCTAAAATTGTTTTGCACAATTGCACAACACTTATTTGGCCTCACGTTGGTACCTGGACCAGTTTTAGAACGTTGTGAGCAAAGTTCCCACATCCCCTCCCCCTCTGGAAAGCCGATGACAGCTGCATTAAAAAACTACACAATCTTGGATTGGGCTCAAAAACTAAATTAACACACAACTTGCATTACTTCATTTAGATATTATTCTACTTTTTTTAGATGTAATTCCTGTTTGTAGCGAATAAAGTGTTATTATAGTAAAGTGTGATTTCTGGTCGATAAAGATAGTTCCAATATCTAAAATAGCTCATACAAAAATGGCGCGTGATCCAAGCCGTCGGATATTGGTCATCCACACAAGTACTTTGTCGCTAACAAGCCTTTTCTTGAAATTTCTTGAAGTTCTAAGATACACCGCAATGAAATAGCATCTATAATTCGGAAGTCGTGATTCTAAGAGGCCACATTTAGACAGAAATTAGAGTTCATCGCGAGGAATAATCCACTTAGCTTGTTGTCCTTTCGGCCTGAAACAAGCACTCGTTCCGACAAAAATAAATCCGATTTTTGATTCTAAATAGCGAAATCTTTATTAGATCATTCCGCGAACCAAGGTCACGTGGTCTTTTCCCGCCAAAAAGGATATAAATAAAAATTCTAATCAACAGCTAGTGTCAGCTAAATATGTCAAGTATTCATATTACAAAATGAATCGTTTGCTCTATTCAATCGATTTTAATGTGTTTGCACAATAATATATAAATATATTTTCTAAATTCATCTATTTAGTTGCCACGTGTCTCGTGTCTTTAAAACCTTTTAGCGGTATTACTTGAGCCTTTAAAGAAAAAGGAAAAAACTCACGGATGGATTAATTAGCTGGTCAGAAAACGCTTAGATTTAACAACGAGTTGTTAACTCGACAACGGCAGTCATCAGATGGTGCTAAGTGATGGGAATTAGCAAAGCAACCATCTTCAAGAGAGATCTGAATTCTGACTTCAACTTGGTGTAAAGTAAACTGAGGAAATCAATTACAACATTGTCAAACGGAGTTGATTGATATTTCAGAACGAAAACTGTTCAACTGTTCACATTTCATCGATTCAGTAATACATTCTACCCTGATCAAAATCAGAACAGATCGACACGTCCAGTCAAACGTACACTGGGTTCCAAAGTTTACCAATCAAATTCTACACTGATTTCATTGTAATATTATATCTCATTATTACTCAGTACGGCATAAGCATATTGCTATATTTCTTTATACTTATCTACAGACAATCACTATCAGAATATCTTTGTTTAAATTCTAGCAGACATTTACTGTACAAAAGGACGTTCGCGGGAAATGTGTTTCACAGGTTTTTCTTCAATTTTTTTCAAGTTCCATGAGCTAATAAAAATGGGGGTCACCGTTCTCGTTGAGGAGTGATATGATATCAAAGTGAAGCCTTTTTCTTTTCGAAAATTACTTGCGCGCAATACATACAAGTCGAGCGTTTCAGCGGTCATTTGTTTTGAGAAGAAATTCTAAATGGATTGCTAAACGTTTTTCTGAAGCAACCGTCTAATAACCGATAGATAAACACTATGCATAAATATTTATGAATGCATACAAATAACTTTTTTTTATTATGATTTTCTCATAATTCTTCCATCAAATTTGGAACATTGACAGCTGATATAATTATTTATAGAATATTTTAAAAGATGGGGTTCATCGTTGTTGTTTTCGAGAGAAAGCCGATCGAAATCGTTTTCGCAACGAGCGCCGGTGACGGAGTTTTGATCTTGAAAAACAAAGGTCACGCGCGCGTCACTACATGCGCAGAACAGATGCGCACAAACAATGTCCGCGAACATCCTTAAGATCAATATACAAGCTTTTGGCACAAATGATGAAACTATTAACAATGTCAGAAGCCGAAAAGAAGATAAAAAGTAGCGCTCAAGGAGTTTTACGTTGATAACATTTGCAGGTGGAAGATAGAGTGAGCGATAAAGCTTAAAGATGTGTACAAAACAGCCGTTTGAGCAATAATCGACTTATAAATAACAGCAGAAGAGATAGTAGTCCTGTAGAACTAAAAGAACTCAGAAAGTTCTGAGTGAGATCTACTGGAACCTCTGGTTCATAAATATAAAACCGACAAGGGTTAGAGGGTCCTTCCAAACATAAAAAAGCATTCCCACCAGCGTCCTTTTCCGAAATCCGCGGATACGGCTATGGGTTCTTTTACGTTTTGAAGAATCTTACATTTTCAGGCAAAGAGGAAATCAGGCTTAGATAAAAACGTCAAAATGTTATTAATTATAACCATGAAATTACTGGAAGTGCTGAATAAAAATAAACGATAAAAAACTAAGAAGTGCAGTCATAGCGGATATATTGTTCATATTGACGACTGAGACACAAATGTAGACAAAAAGACAAAATTAAACATTACGTCAGCGGAACTGACAGACGACGTCATTACATGTTTTTCTTACTCAGTTTTCTTGACTTGTTTTGCCTTTTATAGATCCGTAAGACAACTGACTAACGATCAACTTGTTTGGATGGTGTTTCAGATTGCTGAGACGTTAATCATTAAGGTAAGTACTGAAGCTGATTTAATTTTTTCATCTCACGAATATTCAGTTTTCGTACAACATTGATTATTATTTTGGTAAATTTCTAAGCGAGAAAGTTGACTGTGCATTTTGAGTCTTAGAAAGCCCTCTACGTATTTTTCTCAGCTAGCTAGTGCTCTGGTTTGAAGTAATTAAGATTAACGGACCTTAATCGTTTGTGTCTGATGTGTACTCGTTCCGAATCGTGAACTATTTTCCGTTTGGAAAAGAATTCTTGTTTCGTTTGTATCTGTCCATATTCTTCTAATGTGTAACCGTCAAAAAGTATACACTGGGGAATGATAAGTGGTCTGAAATTGGAAAACATAGCACCATGGCCAAGACGAATCCTAGCTGGACCTCTTTGCAGAACACTAACCAACCAAGCCACGCTATAACGTGTATTTTGTTGTTGTTGAAATGAGTGTGAGATCACTAGTCAGGATCAAATTATGGTCCTCTTGCTTAGCAGACCGCACACCGCTATCTATTAACCATGCTCCTTTAAAAAAAGTGTGTGAGGTTAATGAGGATCAAACTATGAACCTCTTGCTTAGCAGGCAGCACACTAACGAAACAAGCTGCACTTTCTCCTTCAAAAGGTGTGTGAGGTCACTGAGGATCAAACTGTAAATCTCTTACGTAGCAGGCAACACGCTATATGCAAGATACTCTTGCAAATGACTCTTCATTCAACTTTAATGGCATCGAGCGATTTTGAGTTAGAAAACTGAGAGAGAGAGAGAGAGAGAGAGAGAGAGAGAGAGAGAGAGAGAGAGAGAATTACTTACAACCTCAACTTACATGTAACAGAATTAGAGAACACACAAGAATTCGAAAAAAAAGAAAGACGCTACTGATAAAGAAAACTTCGGCTTTCTATGACTTCTGGTTGTAAAGCTAATAATTCTATAAACAACAATATGCGTACTATATTACTAGGTATAATGATAATCAAAGATCAGTTGAAGCCGTGTCTGATCCACCATCATTATTAATATCTTATCATGCTGGTTCAAAGAGTCAAAATGACTACAATATGTTGTATTTATTATCGAACGGCGACGGATTTCCCCAGTTATTTCCAGTAATTTCGAAAACAGGCACTTTTGAATTTTTGCCTAGAGCCAAACTCCATTTCCTGTCGCATCACGTGACGATTTCCCGCCATTTCAAGTGCCAAACGCGACTGAGTTTTCTTTAGAAAACAGCCCATTAATGATTTAATCTTTAAGCTGCTTTAAGAATTATACGGATTTATTTCAGTATAATTTTGACTAAAGAATTTAGTTCACAAGAGGTGGGAATTATTGATTATGTAGTTCAATGTCATTTCATTTTTTCCGCTAATAATCATAATTTGTTTATGCGTTTTACGTCCGTTCAGACGGTGAGATAACAAAAAGTTTGTCTGTGAACGAAAATCTCGTGACATTGAGGAAACAGTCGAACAGGAAGTACAAAATATTGCGCATAAAAAACACCCTAAGGAAAAGAGTTTTGTTTACACACGACGGAAGAGATATGTCCCCTTGAGCGACGGGAAGAAACACCATTCACGCTAACTCAATTTCATGTTAGTTGATTTGAAACTAAACAAAGAATAACAAAGAGCTTGTCTGAGAGACATGAGCCTCACTAATCAAATAAAAAAGGAAGAAGATGAAAAGTAAACAAGGAATGTATTAGGAACAACATAGTTGACCATCTGTTAAATTCAGGCTGATATTAATTAAGAATTGCAAGCAAAAGTTTTCACGGAATAATTGAAACGGTTTACCAGTGCAATATTTTTTTTTCTTTTCGGCTTCAATTTTCCTATTTTTATCATAATTTTCAAAACGAGACTTCGAAATTTCGTGTCTTTGAGAGCGATCAAGATATTGTTATAGTGAAAAAACTCACGATACGCTTTTCATGTAAGGTTTTTTTTCTTATTTTCTTATATTTTTATTCTTCCGAATTATTTATAAAACGAATATATGTCAACAACTCAATACTGTAAATGTTGGATATACGATCTTAAACCCCCTCAAAATTTCTAAATATTGCGGCTGTACAAAAATTATTTTAAGAGTACAGCACTTAGACACTCTATATAATACTACTTGTAGGATTATAGCTTTTATTACTAATTTTACCACCTTAATGCCACAATATATAATACATACATATTAATATTACCACGACTTAACTGATATCCAGAGATTGTTATCCAGAAAAATTGTGCATTAACGTGTCATTAAGATTTTTTTTTTTTCATTACTAAGTCTTTTTTTCCGGAAAAATAAAATTAGGGGTAAAATTGCGCCGCATTACTATAATTACCGTGGCAGTTAAGTGTTTTATACAATAAATAATGCAGAAAAAAGTAGTTTTATTAGCCGATATTGCATTGTGGATGTTTACACTTTCAGAAAAAAATCAAAATTTAGTTCGTTTTATGGACTTATTTGTGCCTTATTATACGTCTTCCTATGCCAGAAGTTTACTGGGGGGTTCTTGGATATTCGCTCCTCAAAAGAACTTCGTATTTTGAAGATAGTTTTATGACATTAGTAATAAACATTTGAATAAACACGAAGACGTTTTCGACTAATTTGCATACATAATTAGAACATGCGCAGACGTCTTTCACTCGTGACACGTGACACTGGAAAAGAACATCTGCGCATGCGCGCATTCATTTCACATTTAATACATTTTCGAAAAATTCAAGAGAGTTATATTATGAAAAGAAATAACCATTTTGCTTGAAACAATTTGCACGTTTTTTCAAAAAAATGTTTAAAGAAAGTTAAAAGTATGAGGTTTCAAGTACTGACTTTTTGGAAACATTGTCAACTATTTTTAGACATTTGAGTATCGATGTATGACAAGACCGACTGATGAAACTCCTAGGTACGTATTGAACATCAAATTATGACAGAAAATTAAAAATTGAAGGGCTTTTGATACACTTCTTTATCTTGGGTGTAATATTTTCCCATTTCAGACCATGTGTCATTCCCTTGAGTATAGTTTCTTTGTTTAACGGTTGAGAACGAGAAAACACGTGATTCCCATTTCACTTTAATCCCACGACGGCCATATTGGTTGAAAAAATAGACTTTGAATCCCTTGAGTCCCCCTGCCCTCGATTTGAGGCATTTCAGAATGTTTCAAACAAAGGTTTTTGCTCTTATGGGAATACACATGGTCGATCGCCGTGTGATTACGGTCCATTAGATGTATGACGTTTCAAACCTAAACAAACACAATCCATTTCAAAATCTCTTTTCATATTCAAATGTTAAAACTCCTTTAAGAATACGCAAGAAAATAATGAAAATTAGCACGAAAAAAAATCAAGACAGCAGCAACAACAAAAAGAGCTACCGAAAGGGATAAGCCAGTTCACAGTTTAAGAATCGTTTTCATTGCGCATGCGATTTTATCCCGAATTTCTCACCTTCTTTTGTTTAAACCTTCTTTTGTCTTTAATTAAACAAAAGGTGAGAAATTCGGGATGAAATCGTATGCGCACTGAAAACGATCCTCAAACTGTGAACTGGCTTATTCTAGAAGTTTAGGTACGAAACGTCATTATGCTAAGGCCTATTCTCGTTAGGGTAAACCTACATGTGGGAAATTAAAGTGTACTAACTTTATGACTTTTGTTCACCTGTTGAGGACTGTCGTCATGCATACGTACAAGTGTAGTAGTGCCAAGGCCAAGATCAATATTTTCATGATATTAAGATTACCAGGCCAGTGGCTATAAGTTGATTAATATGTTTGTTTTTTTAAATCTGAAGTTATTGGAAAAATAAAACAATTTAACGATGACGCCCATGCAATGTGATCGTTCTTTCTTTTCTTTCTCTCATCCGTCCATTCCATGCATCCATCCATTCCATCTCATCCATTCATTTACCCATCCATCCACTCATCTATCTACCCACCCACCCATCCATTCGCTCATTCATTCGTTTGTTCATTCATTCATTCTTCTTTTTTTTCTTTCTTTCTTTCTTTCTTTCTTTCTTTCTTTCTTTCTTTCTTTCTTTCTTTCTTTCTTTCTTTCTTTCTTTCTTTCTTTCTTTCTTTCTTTCTTTCTTTCTTTCTTTCTTTCTTTCTTTCTTTCTTTCTTTCTTTCTTTCTTTCTTTCTTTCTTTCTTTCTTTCTTTGTATTTCATGTACAGACTAAGGACTTTCATAGAGAAAACCAGACTTAGAAAAACGCAATTAAGCCATTATACACAGAGTTTATTAAAATGGCGGGGAAAATTGTTCAATATCTTAAGGAAATAAGCGTTTCTTCCAACAACTTTAAATGAAGCCGAGTGCTGGCAATATTTGGGCGCCATTTCTCAGTTGAAAATAGACAAGCTTACATGTATACGTGCTTAGAAAACTACGTTTTAGCAAAACTAAAAACGTCGAGAAAAGCGTGTTCAATTTTACCTAGTCTTGGCATCACTTGTTCGTGTGGGTAGCACTTGAGACGATTTTAATTGCTTAAAGAGCGGATTTTCAAATAACTTGATGCGTGAATGTGAATGCATGGTAAAAAGTCATTAATACACTTATTAAGGCATTTTTATTTGAACGTCGTTTCTCCTTTCATCATAATCTCTTGAGTCTGTCTTATTTAAGTATAAAAATACAAAAAAAAAAACCTCGCCATTTGAACGCACATTTTGATTAAATAGTTGTCTTTGTTATGATTGGCTAGGAGCTTGGTTTAACACAGGTATCCCAATCTCAGAGAAACTGCAATACTCCATCTATAATTTTTCTTTTCTTCTGTTTCCTAATTCATCGAGAGAGGGAAAAAAAGAGAAAAAGAAGGAGAAGAAGAAGAAGAGTGAAAGAGAAAGAAAAGAGAGACAGAAAGACAGAGCAGAGAGATCAAAACTAACTTTGAATTCTTATCCGTGATGCCACGGCGCCATCTTGGCGAGTTTGACAGCCAAAATAGCTGCGATATTATATGCTTTTTTCTTACATAACAATCCACTCTCACAAATCAGTTTTCAAGAAAGGAAACGAAAAAGCATCGCCACAAGTGATGTTAACTAATTTCCTCGAGTTCAAAAAACATTTGCAAGAAAAAAATTAAAGACGAACTGTGAGTCCAGAATTCGCACAAATAGATCTCCATTTGCCATCAATTTAGCGGATTGGAATACAGGAAGCAATATTTCCATTAACTTCACAAATTCACAAACAAAACAGTTCTTCCCCCGCGTTTTCTTGCCAATTTACAACCCAAACAAACCTCGGGAATCTTGATTGTTTATTAAAATTCACACAAAAAAAACCCCCGACATTTATAGTTTATGCTTCTTGTATTTAATTTGATTCAGTCGTATTTTAAAGCAGAACTTTCTGGAACTAAAGTTACATCAATCTGACGCTTTGTTGTGTGCTGGGAGTTTATGTTTCAACGCGAAACTACAAAGGAAAATTCCCCGCCTGCTTAAAAAAAGCTTACTGTGAGTTCGATTTTTCTCGAATTTTAGAATATAATAAGCTGGCTGGTGAAAAAAACTTCATTTTATAATACGAAAAAATAAGCAGTTTGAAGTAGAGTCGTGCTTGCCAGAGACTGCCAAAACTTCCACAGATTCAGCTTGAAAGAAAACATATTTTGGAGGAAATTATAAATTGCTTTTCCTTGACTGACCAATTATCTACTTTTGAGAAGCCACTAAAAATTCCACGAAAATTTGAATTTCAGCTAGAAGAAAAACATTCTGGAGGAAATATTAAATTGTTTTTCCTTCACCAAACAATTATCTACTCAGTTTTAAGTTTCTTATTCAAAATACAACAAGGACAAAAACAGTATTGTAGCAGAGAAAAATGTCCTTTATTTCAGAGGAAGCTCATTTATGATATACAAATATTGCGAACTAGAATCTTAGAGTAACTTGAATTGCATAATAATACAATGTTTAATACAATTTTTTATGTTTATCAAGACTTATCAATATACCTTCGGGTTTTAAATGAGCATGCGACAAGAATACTGGAAAAAGTTAGACGGAATGTCTGTCTGTAGTTAGAAAGATTCTCTCTTAAAACGAGAATTTAGAAATATAAGAAAATCTAATTCAAAAACTAAAAAAAGCGGTAAAAAGAAGCTTAAAAATCCTTTAAGCAAAAATGACTGAAAAAAATATGAAGAAAACCTAGAAAAAGTTGTTTGTTTTCTTCGCTCGCGTCTTCACTATATCACTTAATAGTTTAATTTGGAATTGTTTATTCGTTCACAAATTAGCTCGCAATTAGCTTATATTTCGAGATGTTAAAATGATGTAAGTTCGTGAATGGTTACTTGACTTGTACACAAGACAGCGCAAATCGACTCAAATTTATCAAATTTCAAAATAATGCAGCTCATTTGACACTTTCTGCCATCTTTCTGCTGTGTCTGTTTCCTACGGCTACTTTCGGGACACCTAATCTTTCATAATCGCCTCTTACTAAGTTTATTCCAATGTCGAATATTTGTCATTTTATTTGTTTGTCGTATTTCATAATGTACACTTTTAAGTTGTGTAATTTGTCCCATTTCCATTGAAGTTTTGGAGTTTCCGTTGTTAATAATTTTTTTACACTTGTGTGTTTTTCTTAATGATCTTGAAAATGAATGTCAATTATTGCACATCGTTAAAGGCGTTAAACTGTATTTTCTTTTAAATTATACCTTTTTGGAAGTTTCTTGAGTGTTTATTTTCCAAATTGTGGAACGACTTCCGGCTTCATCTTTGTAAGACAGTGTGACGTAGTTTGGATTGAGGTGAAGTCTTAGGAAAATTTCAAATTGAAATTCAATAAATCTTAGTAAGCTTGATTTGGTTCTATCAATGTCACCGTCTTAATTCTCAGCCATTGTTGCTGTTACTTGAAGTGCTCTTATGGTCACTGCGTTTCGGCTGGTTTCGTCGACTGACGTTGTCTTATATCATATGTCGTTGTTGTTGTTGTTGTTGTTGTTGTTTTTATCTAAATCGCACATTTTATTTTACTATAATTACTGCCGCTCCTGTGGTTGTTGTTGTTGTTATTGTTGTTGCTACATACACTGTTGCTGTCAGTGTAGCTTCTGCTCGGCATAGTTCCCGATATTGTTATTGTTGCTGTTATTCCTTCTACTGCTGTTATTGTAGTAGTCGTTGTTGTAATTGTAGTTTTTGATGTCGTTTTATGGTTGATTCTTGTTGCCGGCTTTGTCTGTTGTTTTTTGTTTTTGATTTTACTGCTGCAATCGTAGTTATTGCTGTATAAGTCGTTAGTAGTAGATAGTGCAGTTGATATTTACTATTGCTGTTAATAATATCGAATGTTTTCTCGTTTAACCTATGCATGATTTATTATATTCTCCCTAAGTTTTCAATAAACTAGTTTCTGAGTCCTTGACTAAATATTTAATGGCTTCTGTCATTTATCTTATGGTAAACCATGCTATTAAACGTCGCACAGCCCTCCAACTGTCTCAGGATTCAAAACAAACTCCGGGGTACGTTATTTGCATATATAAGACGAAACAGCCATTAGATAACAGGTGGTGTCGGTCCAATCCTTACACCTAGGAAGACATCCTACTTTGACGTGATTGGCCGTATCTAAGACACCAAAGGTTCACTCACAAATTTAACCGGGTTTCACCTCCATCGGATAATTATACAAAAAACTCCTTCAAACTAGATAACAAGGTCTTTTATCACACCTTTTGACTGAACAACCAGGCGGAAATTTTCGCTTTCGCAAGAACAAGGCAAAGTAAATAGGAGCTTTAGATACTGTTCAGATAAGGTTGGAAGCTGTGTTTGGACCTAGGAGACTAGGGTTTGTCATAGACAACGTGTCCTGCGAAAAGCAGGAAAAATCTATTGACATCTCTTTTTTTCCATTTTGGTTTAATCTGAAGGACCAAGTAAAAAGAGATGCCGAACTCCCGCAACAAGAAACACAAATCTTCGAGCAAGATTATTCTAAACGTTGGGGGAACTCGCCATGAAACTTTTATCAGCACGCTAAGGAATATCCCTGACACAAGACTTTACAACCTGTGCGAACACCACAAAGGAATAAGCAAAGCAGCCGAATTCGACTCATCCAACAACGAGTACTTCTTTGACAGACATCCTGGGGTGTTCGCTCATATCTTGAACTATTATAGAACTGGGAAACTTCACTGTCCTTATGATATTTGTGGGCCGATGTTTGAGGAAGAACTTGAGTTCTGGGGAATCGATGAGCAACAAGTAAGTCCTAAATTCGTAATTAATTGTTTATTTTTGCAATTAATTTGTGGATTTGTGGTGTTCTGTGGTGTTTAGTAGTTTGTGTTGGAAGGTCAGACAGTCACTCAGATATTTAGTTATTCTTCGCCCATCGTCTTGAAGCAATATATATATACTTTCCCCTCACACGTACGTATAGAATATATTTTTGATTAATGAGGAATTGGAACTCTCAAGAAAACCTTTCTATGAAATTCATGCATGCTTTGTGCGAAATTATGCTTGCTGTTGAGCTGTCGAGTTAGATCAAGCTTTAAAATAATTTTTTTGATTAAAAATGCACTGAAAGTAAAAATAAAATACATAGGTAATTAGAAATTCAGACAATTCAGAAATGGCAGTTTAAGCTCATTTTAAAATCGTATTCTATAAGTTTTTCCTCTTTTTTCCTTATTATTTTTGCATCAAAAGCATATTTAAGTAGTTTGAAGACATAGGTATTATAAATGAGCGTTTTAGTCCATACATTAGTCTTTGGAAGAAGAAAATATCATATGCTATTAAAGAATGGTTTTAATATATTTCAAGATTCAAATTATTTAAATGGAATCGAATAACAAGCTTAGACATGCATTAAAAAGCATCTGTACCCTTCAATATACCCTTCATACATCATTTTTATTACTTTCCATAACCTTATTTTCGTATAAAAGTCTTAGTTTGTGTGTATGTCTTCTCATATATAAATTTTGTAGCACGAGATTAGATGAATTAGGCTAGCTAGGCTAGCCACATTTATATGCTATTTTCATTGACTAGAATTTGAGTCTTCAATAATTTATCGGGTAAGCAGCTAGGAGCTTTCCGAGCGTGCTATTCGTAGTCGCAACAGGGTTTTCTAACCAAAAAGGCAGGTGAAAAAAAAGTTGGAATATTTATCAGGCTAATTCTTTTTCAAAAAAAGGCCGCTTGTCCAAAACCATCAGAGAAAAATAAAGCAACTTTTGATACAAAAGAACGATAAATGAGATTTCGTTTTCATTGTTGATATAAAGGAAATAGGTTTCTTTGCATTTGTAGAAGAACCGGCTTAAAATAGCGAAAAGAGAATCGAAAAAATTAAGTAAATAAAGACTTAGAAAGAAAACTTTTCTAATTTGTTGAAAATTCTGTGCTTTTTGTCTTGCGTTTTCGTGAAGATAAACATGTGCAGACAAAAAAAAAACAACTTCATTTCAAAAGAACTCTTCATATTATTTATTTCTCTTCAGTTTTATCCTGTTTTTTTTTTTTTCTTCTTGTGTTCTGGAAATACGAGTGAAAACATGTTTCGTCTAAAAAACATGCATTTCAAGTTATAACCCTTATGGCCGTTTCTATGAATTATTTTTATCATTTCTAAACAATACAAGAATTGATCACGTTATTGGATTCAATAATTAATGTAATATTTTGACGAAAACTGTACTCGAAAAATTACAGACTTTATGGTTATTGCCGTAAGATAATAATATGTTTACCAATTTCGAAAAATTTAAATTATTCTGACAAAAGTGGTTTCTTTAAAAATAATGCTGGTATAAAGGCGATACGCAATTAAAAAAACGTTACCCAGATATAAAGACATATATTCCGCGAATTTTTTATTCTTTGGGATACCTGTATGTGGCAGGACGTTTTCCCGCCTTTTTTGGGTTCTCTTTTCGCGCCATTTTCACCATTAGCAGCTGTGATAAACAACGGTAATCGCGTCTGCAATCCACCATCTCTGATATTCCTGACAACTTACTTGACAATTAACTGAGAGACTAATGCTAAAATGTAGATTAACTCACTTGATAAAAGTATTAAACCCAATCGGTTATTTCTGTGAGAGCATACGTCAAAACTTCACATCGTGTTGCTATCAGTGGCAGAACAGCATGGAATAATAAATTGACTCGATTTTAATGATTTTTAGAAAAAGTGTTTGAATTGGCCCTTCATTCTCTCTGAAAGGCGAAATTTTTCGAGTATGCACGATAATTTTGAGTCTAACCCCACATCAAATGGAAAAAAAACCCAAACTCTGCTCACCAAACTCAAGTGTTTAACAGGTGGCATAAATATACTTAAACCTCTTGGAGAGCGATAAGAGAATATTCATGTTTTAATCCTTGTCGCACTATAAAGTTGTTTAATATTTCATTCAGTATCGGTAACAATCAACTAACCAATTATGCAGAGGGTCAACCGAGTTCCCTTAATTGCAAACCAATTTGAATAGAAAAAGAAGGGAGTGTTTAGTTTCCAAGGGATTGTGATTATCTTTATGTCGTATTCAGAAATTGAGGTGGGATTGACCTGTGAATAATGTGGGAAGTTGATTGTATTTCCTGATAACGAAACAGATGTACGATACTCCGGTAGTTGGAGACATCAAAAGCGGAAATTTTAACTTTCGTACAAGAAGTTTGTTATTAGAATTGTTGCTAGTTATAGTGCCAAACAATCTGATTCACTTTCTTTTTGTTGTTAAGCAGAGAAAGGATAAGGGAAATGAAAGAAATAAAAGAAAGAAAGAATGAATGAATTGCGAATGTACCAAAGACGGAAATGGAAAAAGAAAGAAAGACAAAAGAGAAAATTCGAATAGAAAAAAAAGGAAAAAAGCAGAGCAAGGATAAAGGATAAGGGAAATGAAAGAAATAAAAGAAAGAAAGAATGAATGAATTGCGAATGTACCAAAGACGGAAATTGAAAAAGAAAGAAAGACAAGAGAGAAAATTCGAATAGAAAAAAAAAGGAAAAAAAAAATTGAGAGAGAGAGAGAGAGCGAAAAGATGAGAGAAAGGCGGGAATAACCTCAATTCTGAAAGTGTGGAATTTGATCCAAAGAAACCACTTAATTAAAAAATAAAAAAGAATAAGATACTAATTGCAACATCCTCATTTTCTATTAATAGTAAAAGAACTGAAAAGCCGAAAAACAAACATCGAGCCAAATTTGTAGCTGAAGTTTTTCAGTGACACTTTTTGAAATTTATAGTCTTGATTAGTTTATGAATAGAAATAAAATTGACTTTTATATTTTTTCCTTTTAATTGCTTTTCCAGGTGGAGACATGTTGTTGGGAAGTTTATAAGCAACACAAAGATAAACAAGAAAAACTCAAGTATTTCAAGCTTCCTGGCTTCGATGAAAAGCTTGAAAATAACGTCGCCATTACGAAGGATTGTGAAGAGCCTGACGAAGGGGGTTTCGTCTCATGGTGGTCAAGACTACAGCCAAAAGTTTGGAAAATTTTAGAAGAGCCCCACTCGTCACAAACTGCTAAGGTAAATTAACTTTATATTTATAGATTTATCCATTAAGTTCTGTGTTTTACGGGACGGATGAAATCCATCCTGTCGTCAACTGCGTCATAGCGTTTTTAAACTGTAGGTGCTACCGGCGTGCAGAGAGTAGAATCCATCAGTGTCGACCAATTTGCTTTCGCTTCAGTGCTAATGGATTCTAACAAACTAACTCGCGCAGTTGGACTTTAAAAATATGACTTTCTCGAATATAAACATATCTCATCGTGCGTAAGTAGACCTAACGACATCGTTAATCTAATTTGCAGTGAGTTAGAATTGATGGGAAATTGTTTATAACACAAAGGCATGTTTTGTGATGCCCCCTAGAGTGGTCGAAGAGAAACTCGCCTCACTACTTAGATAGGTCCAAATAAGGCACTGACATATGAAAGTGCTATATGTTTTATCTACCCCTTAAAGTCAGGGATCGACTAACTCACAGATAGAATCCTGAAACAACCTCTGAGCTGATCTAAGTCAGGGCACGGCTAACTCACAGATAGAATCCTGAAACAACCTCTGAGCTGATCTAAGTCAGGGCACGGCTAACTCACAGATAGAATCCTGAAACAACCTCTGGGCTGATCTAAGTCAGGGCACGGCTAACTCACAGATAGAATCCTGAAACAACCTCTGGGCTGATCTAAGTCAGGGCACGGCTAACTCACAGATAGAATCCTGAAACAACCTCTGGGCTGATCTAAGTCAGGGTACGGCTAACTCACAGATAGAACCCTGAAACAACCTCTGGGCTGATCTAAGTCAGGGATCGACTAACTCACAGATAGAATCCTGAAACAACCTCTCTGGGCTGAGCTAAGTCAGGGCACGGCTAACTCACAGATAGAACCCTAAAACAACCTCTGAGCTGATCTAAGTCAGGGCACGGCTACCTCACAGATAGGATCCTGAAACAACCTCTTGGCTGATCTAAGTCAGGGCAGGGCTAACTCACAGATAGGATCCTGAAACAACCTCTGGGCTGATCTAAGCCAGGGCACAACTACCTCACAGATAGAATCCTGAAACAACTTCTGGGCTGATCTAAGTCAGGGCACAACTATCTCACAGATAGAATCCTGAAACAACCTCTGGGCTAATCTAAGTCAGGGCACTCATAGGTTGAACTTTAATTTAATTTATAAGGATTTGAGTGAGGAAAAATCGGAGAACCAACTAGAAACTCTACTCCATACGACATCGAACCCGGAGGTGGGACTCGAACCCGGATCGCATTGTTGAAAAGCGAGCGCTACCGCTCGAATGATAAATAAGTTTTAATGTTATAAGAACCACAGGTTTTTCTCGAACAGTAGCAACATCCACATCAAAGACATCAAGCTCTACTATTCTATAGAAATTAAAGCTACAAGCCAACTTGTTTACGAAAACAAGCTAAAAATATGTATATATCGTAATAAAGATATCAAATTCTAAACTAATGAAATATTAATTAATTTCGGCAAATTTGTCAAAAAAAACTTCAAAAGAATTCCGAACGCAGCAATATTCACCTCCACCGCATGTTTTCGAAGACTCAAGCCGGGCATTTCTTAAGCTGTCAAGAAAGAATCGCTGGTAGGAATACACCATCAATACAAAAGTTGAAGTATTTTTCCTTTCTACATAAAAGCCGCTAAGCAAAACACGTCAGTTTGGTCATATGCTTTCCGCTCTCTCCGAGCTAAAGTTAACGCATCCATTATTTTTTCTACGAAGCTGACACCCTCTAGGAGAGGCGGTGGGATT
This sequence comes from Anthopleura sola, assembly GCA_023349425.1. Lineage (NCBI taxonomy): Eukaryota > Metazoa > Cnidaria > Anthozoa > Actiniaria > Actiniidae > Anthopleura > Anthopleura sola. The sequence continues at coordinate 11,189,988 of JALHLI010000004.1, read as the reverse complement.
CCCAGATTCATAACTTTTTAGCGCTACTGTGGCCCAGATGTATAATCGTAAATGGATTCCATTTGGCCTGTGTTTTATAAATAGGTACCAAAGTGTGTTTATACTCCCCGTTTTTTAATTAAAAGCGATTCAAGTGTTAAACAGAGCAGTTTGATCATAACCTGTCCACTTACGACAACCAGCAGTTGTCACGGTAATGGAAACCGATAGGCCATCAGCAAACAATTAACCATTTGAGGCTTTTAAGGAAATAACGAGTCAACAAGTTAAGCTTTTCTAAGGCCAAGGTCGGGGGGAGGGGAATAATTTTCTAGTATTCGTAGCCATTTCTATCAGATAACGAATTTGTTAAGTGAAGTGAGTTTACAATGACAGAATTAATAACAAGCAAAACTCTGATAAGGAGAATAAACATGTTTTTCTGCAAAGCTCTTGGGTTGGGTATCTTCCAACATGGCTGCTACTCTCATTCCCTTAGGAATGATTCCAAACCACCTATAGTGAACATCATCCAACATGGCTACCACTTTTATTCCCTTAGGAATGATTACAAACCACCTATAGTGAACATCATCCAACATGGCTGCCACTTTTATTCCCTTAGGAATGATTACAAACCACCTATAGTGAACATCATCCAACATGACTGCCACTTTTATTCCCCTAAGAATGATTACAAACCACCTATAGTGAACATCATCCAACATGGCTACCACTTTTATTCCCTTAGGAATGATTACAAACCACCTATAGTGAACATCATTCAACATGGCTACCACTTTCAATCCCTTAGGAATGATTACAAACCACCTATAGTGAACATCATCCAACATGACTGCCACTTTTATTCCCCTAAGAATGATTACAAACCACCTATAGTGAACATCATCCAACATGACTGCCACTTTTATTCCCCTAAGAATGATTACAAACCACCTATTGTGAACATCATCCAACATGACTGCCACTTTTATTCCCTTAGGAATGATTACAAACCACCTATAGTGAACATCATCCAACATGACTGCCACTTTTATTCCCTTAGGAATGATTACAAACCACCTATAATCAATGAACATCATCCAACATGGCTACCACTTTTATTCCCTTAGGAATGATTACAAACCACCTATAATCAATGAACATCATCCAACATGGCTACCACTTTTATTCCCTTAGGAATGATTACAAACCACCTATAATCAGTGAACATCATCCAACATGGCTACCACTTTTATTCCCTTAGGAATGATTACAAACCACCTATAGTGAACATCATCCAACATGGCTACCACTTTTATTCCCTTAGGAATGATTACAAACCACCTATAGTGAACATCATCCAACATGGCTACCACTTTTATTCCCTTAGGAATGATTACAAACCACCTATAGTGAACTTCATTCAATTTCATTTTCCTGATTTTTTTCTTTTCGAACAGGCCGATAATGAAATACAAACACAAATTTAGAAATCATATTTTCTTGCCTTTCATCCTTCGTTTTACAATCCAACATATAGGACATATAAATAGATCCTTCTCGTTGGTTCGGTTTCTCATTTTCAGGGTAAACTGACGCTTCTCTAATCTGTGAAACAATTAAGACGTTAAATATAACTGTGATAAATTACCCAGAGTTATGCTTCGGGTTCAATTTCTTAATTTTATTGCAATCGCTTCTCTAAGGCCCGGTTTAGAAGTCAATTTCCACATGTGCCGGAGCTAATGCAATTGAATTCAAATAATAGGTTTTGCTCATTTGCATTAGATTCGGCACATGTGAACTTCGACGTCTAAATCAGGCCTTATCCATGAAACAATTAGAGGTTGAACAAAACTACGATAAATTACTTAAAATTATGCTTCAGGCGTCGGGCCAAAGACCATTATTGGTCAAATTAATTGATTTTGAGATTATATTGCTTTTTAGCCTTTTGGGTTAATTGCAGATAACTTCCTCGATTTCCGTGGATTTCTTCCCCAATTTTCGCACCTTTTATAAATTAGCACTCCATATAAATAATGTCTATTCTGAAAGCTAACAACACTAACGTGCATGGCCGTTGTAATTAGTTTTAAACAGCAGCAAATTCGTGAAGAATGATCATGCTTATTGACCCTATGTTGAGGCACGGTCACAATATTCTGCTCAGAATCCCTCTTTGAATAGATAGTATCATTATAAATCCGAGATGCCCCAATTTTAAGCCAGTACAGAATACGTCCAGACGTTCATTTACAGACCTTGCTAAGGTTCTTTCGTTCTCTAATTGAAGGAACTAAAATAGCTCCATAAAGGATGCCGCGTTCATTTGCCTTAAGCTAAGTGCGGATCGTTTTGTCATTATCATTCCACTTGCCCAAAATTTTGTTTGGTTTGCCGCCTATTTCCTTCAGCATTAGAGAATCAAATAACTGATTCCTCGTCTGGCACAAATTATGTTGCTACTATATATCATTATATCTTGATGGTTTTAAGAACTTATAGCTTAAATTACAAGACCGATGGAACTGGATTTCAAGACTTCACCTACGAAACCGCCATTTTGTCTGGCAGACAAAATGGCGGATTACATTGTTTTCGGCGCGCAGTGCATTGTAGTTGACTAGGATTCTTTACTGCTATTTTCATAAACATACCTTTTATATTTTTGACTGGCGGCAGTGAAAAACCAAATTCCAACGGGCAACTCGCGACTACAGAGTTCGTGTGTTTATGAAAATAGCAGTAAAGAATTCGTATTTTTTTCAATTTTTCTAGATTGTTGGAATCGTATCATTCGTCCTGTTTGCTCTCTACATTATCAAATTTTCCCTTTCGACGCTCAAGAGATTTGAAGACACCGATTCTCCATCGTACTTGGCACTTTACATCATCCATGTCATTTGCCTGGCTTGGTTCACGGTTGATCTTCTTCTTCGCATCATCTTCACGCCAAAGAAACTGTCATTCTTCGCCAGCATCTGTACTTGGATCGACATTATCTCGCTAGTTCCCCTCTATATTTCCATGTTTGCAGCGAGAAAAGAATGGCTCTTGCGACTGGAAATGCTGGTCATGATGAAGGTGGTGAGGATTTTCCAGCTGTTTAAGCTGTCTTACGTCATGCAGGTCTTGGTGAACACGCTGAAAGCAAGTTTGCGTGAGTTGTGCGTGCTGCTTGTCATCATGGCCTTCCAGACTGCTGTGTTCTCAAGCATTTTATACTTCATTGAAAAAAACGAAAAAAGGACGGATTTTGGCAGCGTTCCAGAAACAATGTGGTGGGCGATCATCACCATGACAACGGTGCGTAAGTAAACAGAACGCGGAATAGCTGGGGTGGTAACTTTATCTTGTCTTTATAAATAACTTTGTTGTTTGGGTTTTGAATGATTGAATGAATTTTTGAAGGGGGTGCTTTAGTTGGATGTCAAAAGAGCCACTCAAATATTGAACCATGGGATAAAATGAGTTGGGGGAGCTTCTATTCCAAATATCTTCAATAATCAAATTGAGCAATGTCCACAAGTAAAATGGCAGCCATGTTGGATGACAGTCATCCAATATGACGTCACGTTCCCAAAAAAACACCCTCGTCTGGACGAATTTGTTTTATCGATTACCATTTTTCACAGGTAGGCTACGGTGACGTATCTCCACAGACATGGATGGGCAAGATCGTGGGCAGCGCATGCGCAATCTTTGGAGTCCTTGTCATTGCACTTCCGGTATCGGTTGTTGCCAGCAACTTTTCGATCTTCTATACGTACGCTAAAGCGAGGCTCAATGTTCCACAGAAGACCCGCAGGGTGGCCTTGTCGCATGCCATAACGTCCATGCAGATTCCGCGTGGCGCCAACACCAGCATCAACAATGCTTCCTTTTCCAGTGAAAGAAGAAACACACAAAGAACACTTAATGCCTCAGAGATGTCCTTCAATTTTAACTCGAATCATGGCAGCTTAGCTAACTCGTACAGGTCTCACTCCAATTCTCTTCAATCGTTGTCTCTGCGCGAGCCACAAAGTAAATCACTGAACTCGCTACCACCTGACTTTAGTTGTGGATCCAATTTCCATGCCTCAGACAATGATGACAAAAGCCAGCATCTGGGAGCCCCGGGGTTTAGAAAAGCTACCTCGGAGCAGTTTCTATCCACAACATCAAATGATAGGGGTAATTCGCAGAGCCCGCTCTTGGATTTATCCCATCATGAAAAAGACAATGACAACGACCACAGAAGAAGGACGAACGTTATATTCAGCCAAATATCACTGAACATATGTCCAACGTATCCACTATATCACAGACGAGGGGCCGTAACTCCTATGTCTATGAGTATAAAAAGTAACTCGTCCAACTCAAGTTACAGCAACATATTCAAAGGAACTCATCTTGGAGTCAGTCGACCAATCATTTTTCTTTCAGGAAATAGCCTGAGTGTACAAAATCTTCGGTCTGTTCAGAATTTGATACCTGACACAGCATGTTCGTGTGCATCGATGAGCTCACATACCCACGTGCACAGTGCTGATGACACTACTCCGATCACTCCGTTGCTATGCAACGTGGATCCGTGCTTTGTAAGTAGCCCTGCGTTGAGCAGAAACAGCATGCCTAAACTTGCTAAATCTGATGGAAATTTTTACTCCAATGGACCAATCATCGCAATTTCTTCTCCTTCGGATGAGAAGATCAATAAAATTGGAATTACTAAAGTTGACAAATATAGTCAGACGGATTTAGTTTGCGAACCCCCTTCTTTTAAGGATGTAGCTTGCGACCCGCACCTGAAACCCTGTACGTCAAATGGCCGGAGCAGCCAAAATAACGATCATGTAGTTCCAAACGAACAATTACATCTTGTACCAAATCCTCTTCACACAGTTACCTTTCCGCGAAAGTCCAAAACAGTGGATGAGGTACGACATTTGAGAAGATCCACGACGTTATAACAAAAAGAAAACTGCACGTGGCAGACGAGCAACAAAGGTGTTATAGACACCTTGCTGTTCAGAAGATGAACAACACTGATGACACGCAAGTGACAGAAAAGTAACAGTGTTTTTCATAGCGGTTCAGATTTAAGGCAATCAATGAAAAGATCATGAAGAGACCTGCACGTTGCAGACGAGCGACAAAAATGTTCCTCCTGCTCCTAGCTGTCTAGTTTTGAGTGAAGAACAGCCTTAAGGAAATGAAAACTGTGACAGACAAAGCAACATTTTTTTTTAGACTCCTAGCTGTCTCACTTATCATGAAAAGAACTGCTCGTGACATACGAGCGACAAGAGTGTCCTTCGTACCCCCAGCTGACTAGTTTTGAGATGAACAGCCTTATGGAAAAGAAAACTGCGTTCTGATAGAGGAAGCAACAATAGTCAGAGTTCTTCAGGCTCCTAGCTGCCCAGATCTGAAATGGCAACGCCCTTCCATCAAGAAGGAAAACGAACTGCTCTATGGTCGTTTAGCTTCTAGTTGTTCAGATTTACCTGAAGCAGCAAGTTTCTCTAGTAAAGCGAAAGCAGCAGGACATCAGGAGCGCGATATCAACTATGTTTCCAGAATAATCTCGCTTTTAAATGCCGAACCCCGACTTTGATCAGCCAAGAAGTTTCAGGGGTCGATCTGTTAGTCATCTATGCCGAGACTAAGATCAGCCCAGAGGTTGTTTCAGGGTTCGATCTGTGAGCTAGCCATGCCCTGACTTAGATCAGCCCAGAAATTGTTTCAGGGTTCGATCTGTGAGCTAGCCGTGCCTTGGCTTAGATCAGCCCAGAGATTGTTTCAGTGTCATTCACATAGTCAGAAAACTTTGCATCGTAGTATTGCATTACGTTTGTCTTGATGTATATATGTTTTGCCTGGATTCTCATATATTGCCTGCGTCTTCTAGCATGGCACGCACGGATGTTGAATTGAATAAGAAAGTAAAATAATAAATTTAAAAAAATATCATTCTGTCTAATATAGTTTCTTAAACTTGGGCGTAATTTTCTCCCAACTATCCGCCAATATAAACCCATATTGGCGGCTCAAAATCGCAATAAGCTATAAGTAGTATCCATATTCATGTGTCTTCTCGTGCGCAACCGCTAAACAAAGAAATGATACTCTAGGGAATAACTTAACTGTGGGGAACCCATTACGCCTAATGCGAAGAGGTATATTCGCTTGAACATTGTTACTTTCTTTATCGATAAGGCTGAAAAAAAGTAAAAATATAGATTCCTGGCTTGCAGCACGTCGGAATGCAGCTCAATTTTGAGGGCAAAACAATAGGTTCTGATTTTCAGGAGATTGAAATTCTTTTGTTTTGTCCTCCAAATTGAACTGCTTTGCTGTAATGTGCAAAGGGGTCTATATTCACTTAAACATCGTTCCTTTTTCTATCAATAATGCTGGACATAAGTAACAATATACGGGATATATTACCATCTGAGAACAACTCAAACATGATAGCGAAAACCGCAGATGTACATACCTAACTATTGCGGCTTATCAATCCTAGAACAACAGCTTCACAAACTACAGTTCATCACGCAAGGTTATCTAAGATTCATGCTTCTTGTCGCCTTTGCAAAGCACATCCGTGTACCGCTTGTCCAATCGAGAATTAATTTCTCGCAACTGTTTCGTGATTCCTTCCACGTCCTCAACAAATCGAGCCCTATCAATTGCTGACTGAACCTCGTCATCTGCAGGTGATGGCGACGTATAAAGGTTTTTAGTAACTCGTCCTTGCTTTCGTTTTCTTAGTCTTTCCCTCGCGCTTTCTGCCATTTTTCGATGAATTTCTCTCATCCTGATGGCCTGAACATGGCTTTCGATTGCAGGTTTATCGCTATATTCGTGTTTCTTCACTCTGGTTTGCGTTTTGCTTCCTTTTTGAGCTGTTCTGCTGTCGCTTGCTTCAGGTGAACCGTATGTATCCTTGGCTGTACTCTTCCGAGGTAAAAATGTGGTACAATTTTTATCTTCGTTATTTGCCTCGTTGATGTCTTCTTCCCAAAACGATTGTTCCTCAAAGTTGTCAGAATTTAGCAAAAGTTCGGATTTCCTTTCTCCATCGCGAGGAAGACCTGTACCATCAATTTCCACGGTACAATTCATTTTATCTTAAGCGTTTTTACCAAGCAACTCGGAATTTAGAGATTTGGAATCTGTGGAAACCGTTTCGACCGCAGTCTATCTGCTTGTGAACTTTCTCCGCCTTCGTGACCACTTGTAATTTCAAACTCAACAAAATCGAACTTCCTTCCTCAGGATAAACAATGAATACGTTTAGGGATTTTATCGTTTGTTTTCATTGAGTAGGTCTAAAGCAATTTTCTAGCAAAGGATGTTTCTTCTGCTGTATTCGGGCGATCGTTTTTGATAATTCAGCTTGCTACACTGTCAACATTTTGCCATTGCTAAGGGAAACGACTTTGTGCAAAAATCTGCTTCAACCACGAAACAGAAACTTCATTATCAATAGAAAAACCACCCCGAGTTTTTTTTACGACTTAATTGGCTCAATTACCAGCATCCTTTTCAATTAAAACAAACCATTGCTAACTCGTGGTATTTTGTCTAGAATTATAATAAATTTCCTCTCGCTATCGACAAATTGACCGCAAATCTTAAATCTTAGGAAAAGATTGACGATATCCAATTATTTCTAAGAGTGTTTCCTCTTCGTTTTTTAAACAACGGTTTTTTTTCGCAATAGACACATCTAATTTTGAGAGTATTTCCTTTTCTTTTGACTAACTTTTTTTAACACTTATAGATTGAATAAGGTGTCGAAAATGTAGATTAAGACGTTTATAATTACTGGCGTCGTGATGGCTTGATGTTATAGTTGTCTTAGAAGTGCTTGTTGAAGTAATAAAAGAATTTAGATTTTTGGAGTTTTTTGATGATTGAAGATGGTAGGAAAGAGGAAAAAAGAATAGATTGAAGTTTAAGTCTTAAACAATTGTAGGGAAGGAAAGACTGATTATATGTCTGGCTGAATTCAGGTAAGGATGTTCCGGACATTGTTCATGCGCATCTGTTCTGCGCATAGGACGTGACACTGCGCGCGTGATCGATGTTTTTCAAGAGCAAACTCTATCACGCTCGTTGCGAAAACGATTTCGATCGGCTTTCTCTCGAAAACAACAACGGTGACCCCCATTTTATATTTTAGTATTTTATAAAGAATTACATAAGCTGTCAGTGATCCAAATTTGAATGTATATTGCGCAAGCAATTTTCGACAAGAAAAAGGCCGCAATTTGATATCATCTCACTCCTAAATGAGAACTGTGACTCCCATTTTTTATTTGCTTATGGAACTTCTATGATGGTCTTATTTCACCATGCGAAGTTTGAAAAAAGAAAATATGGAAAACATTTTTGCCTACGAAAGGCATCCTTAGTTAAATGGTTAAGAAATGGTTAAAGAAATGCTGAACGAAAAAAAAAGAATGAATGAAAAACAAGAGAAAGAAGAAACAAGGGAAAAATAAAGAGAGAAAGAATGAATGGACGGAAGAAAGAAAAAAGAAAGAAAAAAGAATGAAGAAAAAAGAAAAGAGGACAGATACCTTGGTTAACAACATCTGATTTGCATTTTTAAATTTTGAACTTTTCTATCTCTAAAATGAAAAGTCCATAACCAGCAATAATGAACCATCACACTATACCTTTAATGTAGAGGTGATTTTTAAAATAAACAATTGGAGGTGATATACACCGATTCTAAAAATGGCGATTTTTTTGCTTTTCTGATTTGAACTTCGTCAATCAAAAAATTTATCAGTATATCACTTTACCTGAAAGATCATCCAGAAGTGAGTGAACAGGGAACGTTTCAATGCCGTGGATTTTTTTCTTTTAAGTTATTATGGAATGAATTTACAGATATAAGTATCTGATTTTGCTGATCAATACCGACTAGCCTTGCTTTGGTGTCATTTACACACTTTACACTGCAATATCTTCTAATATAATCACTTTTTTGTCCCGAATATTATTCAGAATCCTTATTTTATCTTCTTTTCATTGACATGTTTCATTTCTCTTGAGGCATTAAATTTAGAAAATATTTAAATTAGAAGCGGCCATTTTTCGAATAGGTTTATTTATAGGAGGCACTTTAACAACTTCAAGTATTCAAGTGAAAGGGTGGTCGTTTATGTACAGCGCACGTTATAATTGTATTGCATATATACGAGGTAATTAAAAAGCTGTCATTGTATCAGTAAAAGAAAATGTTATAACGACTGTTTATTACATTTATAACGAACATGTTTATAAATTTAAAATTTCTGGCGATGAAATAAATGTGGAATTTCGAAATTTTGCAACTTCTTTCGAAAATTCGAAAGTAAAGTATTTTATCTTTGGCTATAAATATGAATAGTTCCAACTTCTTTATGCGTTGTGATCAAAAGTTTAAATTCCTCAAAAATATGAATATTATTTTGATATGTAAATAGTGATGGTTGAAGATGGTTTCAAAACCAAAAACGTTTTGACATCTACTATAATATATTCATAATCTTACTTAGCCCAGTCATAATCTTTAAACAGTGATGGAGGAAAGGAATCATTATTATTTTGATATGTATTGCCGATTGTTGAAAATGTTTACGTTTTCCTATTGAATTCTTAGTAGAACGTAAAGAGGTGTCACAAAACCATAAAAATCACCTAATTTACCACAAAAATATTCTTACATCAATTATAAAATATTCATTTTCGTTATGTTTTGCACCATGTGTTGTAGCTAGACGAACGTCAGGAACAAGTAAGTTGAGTCTCGAGTTACAATGCATGCAGTAGCACTGAAATGGTTTTTCAAGTTCTCACGTGCGGTTCATCCAATCATGACGCAGTAAACTTGAATTTCCCCCCGCGGCTACGAATTTGGCAGTTTTTTCCCGCCAATACACCATAATTTGCACTAACATAGAAATAAAGAAATAAAATTTCCCCAGGCCTTTTAGAGGATGTTTTTGCTCTTGTTGGATAATAAATTGGATTTTTAATTTGCCTTGGCTTGGCAGAACATGATTTCCCAATCTTTCGTTCCCCACTACCGTAATAAGAGGAAGGGAGAATGAGATTTTTCAAATACTCTACATGGGCTATTGTCACACGGCGGCCATTTTTATTCCCTTGAGAGCAAAAACCTTTGTTTGGAACGTTTTGAAACGCCTCAAAGCGCGGGCAAGGCGACCCAAGGGAATCAAAACCTATGGCCGCCGCGTGATTAAAGCGAATTCTTGTGCACCTTGAGTCTTGTCGTGTTGTAGTCGTAGAGAATCACTTTCCTTCTGGAAAGAAGTGAGAGAGAAATGTTAAAAGAAATAAACGGCGAGGGTTTGATAATGAAACAAGTACACAGGAAGTACACGAACGAGCGAAATAACTGACAGAAAACCAAGCAGGGAAGAAAAAAGATCTGGAGGAAGGAAACGAAGGCGTAGTAAGGGAAAAGAGGTGAGGGTTGGAAGAAGCAGGCAAGGAAGGAACGAGGAAATAAGAAAGCAAGGAGAGGATAGGAGGGAAAGCGGGAAGGAAGGTCTGTGGGAGAAAGCAAGCAAGGAAGGTAGAACCTCAGGAAGAAAGCAAGGAAGCAAGGAAGCAAGGAAGCAAGGAAGCAAGGAAGCAAGGAAGCAAGGAAGCAAGGAAGCAAGGAAGCAAGGATGGAAGTAAGGAAGAAAGCAAGCGAGCAAGGAAGAGAGAAATAAAGGAAGGAAGGGAGGAAGAAAGAAAGGAAGGAAAGAAATTCTCATACCTGCAGCAATTTCTTTGACGCACGGCTGATTGTACGATTTCTTCACGTATTCCTTCATAGCATACTTACGATGAGGTCTGCAAAGAACAAAAAAAAAAACCTCACATAACTACGAGTCTCTTTACCATCATGTTCTTTACACCGACATCGCTGGCATACTTACATAACTGGTTTCCTAGGCTCGATCAAGTTTCTTTTCTGTAGGCTTTTAAATCTGTCTGCAAATAGATTTCCCTCTGGCTGAAATCATAAAAAGTTATATAATTATTGTCTGAAGATTCCAGCTATATTATGGATGATTGCAATCATTTTTGTCACATTTTTATTACTGCCTTGTACTGGTTGGCTGATCTATTAGACCTCTTTAGCTTGGGTATGATGTTTTCCTATTTTACACCTATATATATTAGTGATTTGCTCTCTCAATATATTCCAGCTAGACAATTAAGGTCATCATCTCAATATTTATTAGAAGTTCCGTCATCTAATCTTAAAACATACGGAGATAGGGCGTTTTCCAATTGTGCTCCTAAATTATGGAATAATCTTCCACTTAACATTAAACTTTGCTCTACTATCAGCTCTTTTAAATCTAACCTTAAGACGTATCTTTTTAAACAAGCTTTCTAAGTCATTTAATTCTTTTTGTTTATTCGTATATTTATAAATTTTTATATTTTTAATTTAGGTTTATTTTTTAAATATCGTTTTTTTATTAGTATAAATTTGTATATATTATACTATATTTTATTATTATTGTAAGGCGCCTTAGAACTTTAGGATAATGTGCGCAGTATAAGTAAAGTATTATTATATTATTATTATATTTCAGACCACGCGCCATTCTCTTGCGAATAAGTTGTATCCAGAGAAGTATATTGAGGGCAATGGGCATGATCTAGTGTTGGTGGCATGATCTAGTGTTGGTGGCATGATCTAGTGTTGGTGGCATGATCTAGTGTTGGTGGCATGATCTAGTGTTGGTGGCATGATCTAGTGTTGGTGGCATGATCTAGTGTTGGTGGCATGATCTAGTGTTGGTGGCATGATCTAGTGTTGGTGGCATGATCTAGTGTTGGTGGCATGATCTAGTGTTGGTGGCATGATCTAGTGTTGGTGGCATGATCTAGTGTTGGTGGCATGATCTAGTGTTGGTGGCATGATCTAGTGTTGGTGGCATGATCTAGTGTTGGTGGCATGATCTAGTGTTGGTGGCATGATCTAGTGTTGGTGGCATGATCTAGTGTTGGTGGCATGATCTAGTGTTGGTGGCATGATCTAGTGTTGATGGCATGATCTAGTGTTGATGGCATGATCTAGTGTTGGTGGCATGATCTAGTGTTGGTGGCATGATCTAGTGTTGGTGGCATGATCTAGTGTTGATGGCATGATCTAGTGTTGGTGGCATGTCCACCACAGAACTAGCTGTGTTACAAACATATCTGGTTTAAAAACACTTCTTACTTTGATGGATCGTAGGTTGCCTGTAATTTCGTCACTTAGCTGGATCTCTACGCTCGGTTCTTCAAATCTTTTTGAAGTCAAGGCAAACAACACTCAAGGGTTACATTTCGAACTTTAAAAATACACTGCTTTTGTTCTTTAGCATGGAATAAGATGAAGTGAACGAATATATAAATCATGGATGGATGGACGGACGGACAGATGGGTAAGTGGATGGGTGGGCAAGGTGGACAGATGGATGGATAGATGGATGGGTGTATGGGTGGGTCGGTGGGCGAGCAGGTGGGCGGATGGATAGGTGAGTGAGTGGAAGGGTGGGCAGGTGGATAGATGGATGGGTGTATGGGTGGGTCGGTGGGCAGGCAGGTGGGCGGACAGATGGGTGAGTGGATGGGTGGGCAGGCGGACAGATGGATGGATAGATGGATGGGTGTATTGGTGGGTCGGTGGGCAGGCAGGTGGGTGGACGGATGGGTGAGTGGACGGGAGGACAAGTGTACAAGTGGACAGATGGATGGGTGTATGGGTGGGTCGGTGGGCAGGCAGGTGGGTGGACGGATTGGTGGGTGGGTGGGTTCAACAAAGGATACCCATGTCGTCCAAGTCGTTTGGGTCTCTTTAGTTCATCCTTCTTCATTTCTTCTTTCTTTTTTAACTTTTGCTTGATTTTCTTTTCCTTAACTTCGATTTCCTTTTTCAATGATTTAATTCTGCGAATAAAGTTGGAAGCATTCATAACTACAACCCAAAACATAAAATGGACAAGAATCCCTTGTGATCAGCCCAGAGGTTGTTTCAGGGTTTGATACATAAGTTAGCTTAGCCCTGACTTGGATCTACCCAGAAAATGTTTCAGGGTTCAATCTGTGAGTTAGCCATGCCTTGAATTAGATGAAACCAGAGGTTATTCTAGGGTTTGATCTATAAGTTAGCTGTATCCTGACTTAGATCAGCCAAGAGGTTGTTTCAGGGGGGAGGGAGGTACAGGGTTTGATTCTTACCTGAAAACCTCATTCTCTCCAAGTTTTAACTTCTTTTCAGCTTCTTGTTCTATTTGCTATTAAATATAAAAAGAAAAATGTATTTTCTTTTGTTCCCATAAAATTAATAATACATTGTCAGTAAACTTTGAAAAGTTGTTGGACTGACTGACTGACTGACTGACTGACTGACTGACTGACTGACTGACTGATTGACTGAACGACTGACTGACTGACTGACTGACTGATTGACTGAACGACTGACTGACTGACTGACTGACTGACTGACTGACTGACTGACTGACTGACTGACTGACTGACTGACTGACTGACTGACTGACTGACTGACTGACTGACCGACTGACTGACTGACTGACCGACTGACTGACAAAATGACAGATTAAATAAATAAATGATAATAAATAATTTTTATTCATAACAGTTCAAAACCTGTTTCTTTTCTTCCTTTTCTTTTCTTCTTTGTTGCCTTGTTTTTCTTTGACTTGATATGATTGGTTTGATGTCATCATCCTCCTCCTCCTCCTCTTCATCATCATCATCATCATCATCATCACTCTTTTCTTCATCAAACAGACCTTGACTCATCTCCTCCTCCCAGCTTGGCTAGTGTAAAAGATATAACATTTTAAAAACAATCTACTCTTGCCTAATATACTTAAAATTAAATTCACAATTTTGGCTTGGGATGTAATGTTTTTCCCATTTCAGACCACATGTCATTCCCTAGAGTATCATTACTTTGTTGAATGGTTGTGTATGAGAAAGGTAAAGGTTAAGTTCTAATATTTAACATCAGTAGTTCCTTCAGTTAAAATTGAACTGCTATCAATGGAAGCTGATGCTGCGCACTTTACACCCTCTCTCCATCAGCGCTTTGAAGGTACACAGATTAGAAAGAAGTTGAAACCGACCTGGAGATCCTAAGGATCAAACCATGGAACTCGACCTAGCTCTGAAAGCCAAGCACTAACAAACACCTGCTCCTATGCTGTGTATGAGAAGAACATGAATATGGATACAACTCAAGAATTTTATTCTCAAGAGAATGACATGGTCTGAAATGGGAAAACATTGCGCCCTAGGTAAAGAAGTTTATTGAAGGTCTTCATGGGGTGCAAACCCCTGTCAGGAGGTACTTGGTAGATATATTTCTTACCAGATCAGCGGCTTCCTCTTTACTGAGCCACTTGTGCTGCCTGTTAAGTTTGTCTATTTTTTTGTTCTTCTTGACTTCAACTTCATGTGCTTTTTGAAGAAGTTCCTAGAAAAGGAAAGCAAAAGATGTTTTTTCATTATCAATCATTATCTGGACCATAGCCTACGTAGCAGTGATTTGGGTCCCCCACCCACCCCCCCCTCCCCCCCGCTGCTTGGCAATGTTAAAAAAGCAAAACATGGGACCTTCCTTCCCTTCCCCCTCCCCTAGTTTGACTTTTTGCTCTTGCACCAGCTTTTACGTGGCCATAACCACAACCTACAAACAAGCCATACCAAATGAACTACCATCATGATCATGATCATAAACATCTTTCATCATCATCATTCATCATCAACAGTAATCATCATTGACATCAGGGTATGGCTTACTCTCAGATAAAATTGGAATGTCATGCTTTTTGAGGGAGGAAACTGTCCAGAGAACCTCAAGAAAAACTCTCCAATCAAGGGAGTTAACCAACAAACACTAAGTACTCACATGCAATGCCCAGTTCAGGAAATGAGTCTTAATTAGACCCTTGAGGTGAAAAGCAAGTTCACCACCCTTGGTTCACTCACCTGGTGTTCTTCAAATGTTGGGTTGTACGAGGCTCCTGGTGCAGCTACTTCTACAGCTGGCAGCTCTGTCACTTTTCTTTTGGCTGTTTTAGGAGCCTTAAAAAGACAATAAATACATCATAAAGGTGTAGAAGTTATCAATACTTTAGCAAAACAATAAGTACTGACTGTGTAATAATACTTAATCCTGGTCATAGACAGAATAATATTCTTTTATATGATTCAATACCTTTATTTTTGTTTTGTTTGTGACCTTCAAGTAATGATCATCACCTTCTGGGTTATCTAGAAGTGAAAACAGTATTAATACATTAATACATGACTTATATTAGGGAGGTGGGAAGAAGATCCTACATGTACCTCTCTGCTTATTTAACTTACTGTATATTTTACAACCATCAATCCCCATAAGGGGCTCTTCTGTGAGGTTCGCTCCAAATGCACTACCACTACTGACATTCTATATTTACAACATACAACACTCAACTCAAACAATACTCATGATCAAACTGCTCCTACTGTATCTTCTCCTTGAAAAGGGAGTGAAATTTCCAAGGGGTGGGAGATTTAAGTGTACAGTATATTGTCTGTATATTACATAGTTCCAGAAAACATCCATACCAACCCCAAAGAAGGAGTGAGATTGGAAATTCCAAGGGATGGGGAGAGTCTGAGGAGGGTATATTGTGTAGTTCCAGAAAATATTCATTCCTCCCCCATGGAGGGGGATTGAATTCCCAAAGGGGCGTGGGGAGGATCTGAGGGGGGTATACATGTATCCTACTTTTAGGTTTTGAGGTAGGGGAGTTCTCTGGAACTTCACTATATTCACTTCACAGAGACATCACAGGAAGTCAACGTAATCCAGATTTCTATATATTTTGCCGGGTTTGTCCCAATTCAAAATGGACACTGAAAAACGTGTATTGGTCTATACTTACCCTCTGTACCCCACAGGTCAAAATAAGCCCTACTTTCCTTCTGTTCATTCTTTCCTTTTGGCTTCACTTGATTTCTATTCTTATCTGTTTGTAACTCTTCATCAGATGATTCACTGTCAATTTGTTTTTCATTTTTAGTTTTCTTTTTGTTGGTTTTAGGTTTTTTGCTACCAACTGGTTTTATTCTCGTATCGGGAAGAAGAAGTTCATCTTGTTTAAGAATTTTTCTCTTTCGAGATCTCTTGGGCAATGATTCATCTGTAATTTTATAATATTGAGAATATTAGTTGATATTATAAATCTCACACACAATATTAGAATATAAGATGTCTACTACTATACTAATGATAAAATACCTTTACTAGCATTTGAGGGGGTTACAATGTAGGTCATGTACTTTTAGTGCTAATGCACAAATTGGAGACACCATCTCACACAATACCACTACACTCTTACTGTAACTCTCAGCTTAAATTCATAAACTTTAAGGGAGAAAAAAACAGAGAACCCAAAGAAAAAAATATGTGGCAAGCTAAGGCCCAGTTCAAACGTCGATCTTTTCATGAGCCGAACGCATTTGAAACAATGGATAATAAGGCGGTCTTCTTTGATGTCATTAGGTTCGGTTCATGAGAAGATCGACGTTTGAACTGGGTCTTAGGGAGTAAACAGACATCAAACAAGCTCTGCTCCTGGTTCTTGACTGTGGAGTTCCACAAGGATTGAACCATGGGCCCAACTCTTTGGAACCAAAGGTGAACATAATAATCATCATTTTACTACCTACTATTGCTATAGATTAAGTGGTCTTTAATTCATTACCTTTATCGATATCTGGTGATTTGAGTTTTATTGTGTCCACAAAGAAAAGGCTGCTGTCAGCTTTATCCGCTGCCGAACCCCTGAGAATAAGAAAAATGTTTTTTTTTTTTATTAAAAGATATGTAAGCTTATAAACTTACGTACAGTATATTGAAAACAAGAGATACTCCATGACATGATATGGAGAACGGACTCTAAAAAACAATCAATTTTCTTGTGTTATCATTAAATTTTGCTTCCTTTTTGCCTCAATACAGCTTTAGGCAAGACATAGAAACAACAATATTCATTCATCATTTAAATATCGCCAAGAAGGCAAAGGAACAGAGCAAAAATGTTCACCCACGTGGAGTATTGCAACACATTCAAAAATATTATTATGCTTATTATAAACGAATTTTACTAACCCAGTTCGCTCATCTCGCCTAACTTCTTCTAGATATTCCTCTACGTCCTTGATATCGGTTTGTTTTCGCCAGTTACGTTTAGTTTTTTTACTGTATTTCTTCTTCTTCTTCGAAACGTTTACTTCGGACGCCATCTTATTTTTAATCGGTGATACACAGGAACCCCAAAACCCAAAACAGCTGTTTTCATTTTCACTAATATGAGCCAATTTATTTTACGATTAATGATCTTAAAATCAATTAAGTTTTAGCATTTAAAAAAATTACCTAGGTACTTAGAATATCCCACCTTAAGATATTGTTTTTAAGCTTTTCTGTGCATGAAAGGAAAAAAAGTTTTGCTAAATTGGGTTTCCTGGGTCCTATCCCATGATTCCTTGTAAATACTCTGTAAATACTAAACTCACCCCAGTCTTCATCATTATTAATTTTCAAAATGGCCGGCTTTCTTGAATTTTTTATGACATTTTCTCTCAAAACAAACCCATTTTCTATAAGAATTCTTCTCTAGATTCCTCTGTTTTTCACTCCTTTCTCATTTTGAGGTAATTTCTTTGATACCTGTTGAGCATGTCGCGAAGAAGTACAAAGACAGCGTTGGAGAATGAGATCGAACGAGGTCGTGTGGAAGGAAGATGGGAAAGTGTCCAGAAATTGGTCGAACAAGTTTCGAGTCGAACAACAAATGAATCAAACATTGGTAAGCTGAATATATATACTTTATTGAATATGTTTTTTTAGCTTATAGGTAGACTGTTATAATTCCTAAAGAAATTATTTCATTCCATACAAAAGTTTGTGAGGTGAATTTTGTCATTATTTAATAAAAGAACAAACATTATTTTGACATCTGGAGATTTTGATTCATAATCAAATGTGTTGCAGAAAATTCGGTGCAGAATCGAATAGAAATATCTTTTTGTCAGTGTGAAAATTGTTTGACAGCTCCCTATCTTATTATGATTTTAGATGGATGGGCATATTTGTATACTGAGAGCTCAATTTGTGACTCTGACTCTCTGACTATCAGAACATCTGTTATTTTTCTTAAGTCAATAAAATAAATCTAACATTCTCTATATCTTTACTAGACTCCTTCAAAACACTTCTTCTCTGTGAAGCTGATCTTGAGATCTATATTAGAGATAATCGATTATTAGAATCTACTGGTCATGATCTAGCCAGACAGTCACTTCAGCCTATTGCTGACAAACTGGTCAAAGTTTCTGAAGCAACAAAGAAAAAGGTTTGTGCAATAAAACATAAAACATTAACATTAAATCAATTTCCAAAAAATATTTATCCCTCCAATTGAGGGGGATTGGAATTTCCAGGGGGTGGGGAGGGCCGATGTCTGACTAGGGTATATTGTGCTCAGTAGTTCCAAAAAAAAATTCATACCTTTCCTTTGGAAGGGAGTGAGATTTCCAAGGGGTGGGGAGTATGAGAAGGGTATATATTGCGTAGTTCCAGAAAATATCCATAGCTCAATAGAAAGAGATTGGAATAGACCATTTTTGAGATGCACGAGCGCTTTCAAAAATATTGCAGGTTAGACATGGAAAAGAGGCATTTTCAGGCAAGATCACATGCGCTATTGACTCTGCCCGAAAATCATGCCTTGAGATCCTGTCTGCGCCTGTGATATTTTTGAAAGCGCTCGCACATCTCAAAAATGGTCTATTTCGAAGGTTTTGTGGATGTTATAGGGGAGCTTAACCGGCCCTTTTCAACGAGGAGTTTTCGCTGGCTAGCTAAGCAACATATATGAGCATACTATTGATTATTAATTTTCTTTGTATTTCTTAGGATGAAAAGAACCAAGAAGCAAACATTTTGCTTTGCAAAGCACACTTCATGATGGGGAATTTCCAGGCAAGCATCAAGTACATGAATGAAGCGAGTGATGAAGATCTGACGGTTGATATCCATTCAAGAAGAAGATCTAAACTTATTGCAGAAGGGTTTGCACTAAAAGGTGATTTGATAGTGGTTGATATACTGTTTATGGCATTGTATGAGCTATTAAAACACAAATGATGGGAATGGTGTTCAGTGTGTGTGCATTAATAATTGTAATTGTTTATGGATGATCTGATTAATTGATGGATTGAATTAATTGATTGAATTATATTGATGGATGAGCAGGATACAGATATAGAAAGATAAAAACTGACTGACTAAGGGCCCGGGACCATGCAAGCAACCAACTGTCTGACTATGCAGTTGGCTAAGTAAATGACTAACCAACTAACTGATTATTTATACAATTTATTGGCTGGCTGACAACCCGACTGAATCAGTGACTCAATAATCCCCTTCACAGTTGGGACCCTGCTCCATCTTGAAAGGTACCTGTGCCTTTGCATTGAAGCGAGACAAATGATGAGCTTGCAATGATAGAGACATATAAATAATTGCCCAAGGTGTTAAAAAAGATTATCATTATGTTTTTATGATTACTGATTTATTATTTGATTGACCAGCTATGGCCCTTGAAGAGCTCCAAGCAGAAAATGATACAAATCCAGAAGATCAAGAGATCATGTCATGTTATGAATGTGCTGGCGATATTGCAATGTGGTTGATGTCTGGACAAAGGGCATCTATCCTCCCACATATGGCTGGTGAAATGAGCATGCCGTTAGAAGTTGCTATTCAGAGGGTTCCAATACTCTTGATTAAGTCAGGGTAAGAAATAATCAACAACAATAGGCCATTTTTGCTTAGGTGGTTTGTTGTCCCATTTCAGACCACATGTCATTCCTTGAGAATAAGATTCTTTGTTTCAAATTGTTCAAAGTGAGAGCCAAGATTTCTGAAATATTTCTGGGTGCCCACAGTTTTTTGATTTGCACTGTACATGTAACTCATCACACCGGACTTTTGTTATTAAATTCTTAAATAAACTAGATTAATAAATTATTTCATCCTCATTTCAATCTGTCATTGGTCTTTTTTTCAGGAGGTTGTCCTCAGGCGTCAATAGATTCAGAAACATGCTCAAGGCATTAGAATCAAAAGCGACTCATGATTTGAGGAAGGTTAGTTTCAGGCTGGTGTAGTGTCAGAGAGTATAAGCATACCCCTACCCCACCCCTTGGAAATTCCAATCACCCTCCATGGGGGAGGTATGGATATTTTCTGGAACTACACAATATACCCTCCACAGACCCTCCCCACCCCTTGGAAATTCCAATCACCCTCCATGGGGGAGGTATGGATATTTTCTGGAACTACACAATATACCTTCCTCAGACCCTCCCCACCCCTTGGAAATTCCAATCACCCTCCATGGGGGAGGTATGGATATTTTCTGGAACTACACAATATACCTTCCTCAGACCCTCCCCACCCCTTGGAAATTCCAATCACCCTCCATGGGGGAGGTATGGATATTTTCTGGAACTACACAATATACCCTCCTCAGACCCTCCCCACCCATTAGAAATTTCATTTCTCCTCCAGGAGAAGGCATGAACACTTTCCGTAACTATAAAAAGTAATCAGAGTTTGTTTTTTAGGTTTTAGCCAGGCAGTTAGCAGAAGTTCTTTTGCGTGGCATCTGTGAAGATGTGTATGACAAGCCTGTCTATCAAAACACTAACATCCCAGGCTCAACGGCATCCCTGTCAAAGGGAAGCACTAAGAGTGAACAACAAAGGACTACAGTCAGTGCTCATAATGTCAGAAGAGCTAGCTTTTCCTTGAAACCTATTGTGTATTCTGGAGACAGGTATTTAGCAGTAAAGTAAAGCATTTGAATGATGAAATAGTATTTGAATTGTAGAGTCCTGTTAATATGTCAAACCCTAGATATCTTGAACTTCCCGTTATTTTTCAACTAGAGGCTGCATCTCATGGACTTAACTCTGGTAGTAGCATTTCTACCTCAGACCCCCATTAATTTGAACTTTATCCCTGTCGTCAGGAGGTTCAAGATAACGAGACTCCACTATTAAATAGTATATGATGTAATTTACCATTCACTGTCTACACTCATATGTCATTGAAGTACTCTGGAATTTGGTACCAGTATAATGCACAATATATCAAAGTGTCAGTCACCATCAGACTATGCACACCCAAATGATATCATTTGTGATATTATTTAATATTTATTTCAAGACACAACCCAGATGACTACATGTAGCTATGATTCGAGTCGTCTCGGTTTTTGGCTTCTGTCACTCAAATTTTCAATGATCTTGGCTAATAATTGTTTGATTGACAGCATCCAAAAACCCAGATGTCTGGGGCTGTGTTGGTCATGTAATTATGAAAATGGGTGTAAAGTGAGTTTTCATTCTTTTTAATGTTTTAGTTTGTTTGTCCCTCGGGATGAAATGGAGGAGGTTTTACTGCTGTTGTTACTTGAAGATGCCATGGTAACCAAACAGTATACTTTACTTTTAACTTTATATTATTAGTATTACTCCAGCCAATCTTTTAATAGTTGGCAGAAAAGGTGGTTGCATTGGTACCATTCCCACAAATAAAGACTTGTTTTTCAGGGTATACATGTAGATACCCAGGGTTCGTAATCCCCACAAGATAACTGGCTAAATGCGACTTATATCCTCATTGACCAGTAATAAGACAATTGGTGCTAGTTAAATGAACCAAAGAAAGTGTGCAAGGGATTCTGGCATTTGTAGCTAATGATGCCATAATGCAAGCATCCTATAGCCTAAAGGCACAGACACATGGTACAACATTGCACACAGTATTGCTGGTAATGCATGTTATGAATGAGAATCGTTTTTTAATTCAGCAACATTGTGCACAACAAATTGTGTCGTGACATCGCTCGCGACATCGATTAATGCCTGCAACAATGTGTGCATAGCTTAAACATGCACTCCACCTGTGCTTCTCAAAATTGATATATCATTAACTTAGGGAATTCATGACTTGTTTTTTCTCAGGTCCTAAGAGATGCTATACTTAGTCAAGCACCTGAAAAGTCAGAAGATCGTAAACGCACTGTTGAAGAAGCAAACATTGTTTATGATCTATTGGTCATTGCACTGTCAAGGAGAGGACAGTATGGGATGCTAGTGGAGGTGGGTCTACAGGAATTGTATAGAGGGAGAGGTTGGGTAGTGGCCTATAGACCCCAAAATTTTGCTAACATCTACTAATTTTTTAAGCCTCAGCCTGTAGCTTTTTTAATTTTATGTATACTCTGCATGGAATGCGCAGGTCCTTGAAAACTCCTTGAATTTTTTGTAGTCCTTGAAAAGTCCTTGAAAAAGTCTTCTATATTTTACTAGTTTTCTATACTTTGCAATCCAAGTCCCCACTTTAGGGTGCTCTGCAGTCCTTGGTACCAAATCTCACAAGTGTGCTGTTTTGTTTCAGTGCTTGGACAAGGGAATGAAGTTAGCTTTTGAAGAGTTCCATCTTTGGTTTGAGTTTGGACTCTCACTCATCAGTGCTGGCAAGGTATAGTAATTCTGCAAATGTCAACTTTATTTCCTGAAAAATAATTTCTAAAATTTAGGTCCACCCAAAGGCATAGAACATGGACTTGGAGAATCTTGTATAAGTCATGATTTTATTGTCTTTCAGTATCAGAGAGCTCTCCTTGTTTTACGGCAATGTGCAAGTTTGAATCCTCAAGATGCTCTGGTGCATCTGTATGCGGCAAAACTATGCTTCAATCACCTACATAAAGTAAGCATGTTGAAATAATTATACAATGTTATGAAATAACTGTCATAAATTAAATATCGTTTGCTGACGATGCTAGGATTTTCCATCAAAAATGTAGAAATTTTCATCTGACACCTTTAACTTATTATAATTTCTTTTCCATGTTTTCATAGTTTGAGGAAGGAGTTGAATTTGCAAAGAAGGTGGTTGCTATGGGTGATGGGAAACAATGGTCAGCTAAGGGATACCAAGCGTTGGGTATAGGTTACAGTTTACTGGCAGGAGGAGGTAAATTATGTATGATTTCTTTATTCTACTTTTATTAGCCATCACTTTTATTGACACATGAATTGATTATAATACAAGGCGAAGCAGGGGAAAAGCAGGGGCAGATCCAGGATTTTGTTCTGGGGGGGGTGCAACCCTCAGAATCAAAGAAAGAAACATTAATTTTCATATTTCATATTCAGTATCTTCAAAATAGGGGGACAAAGTTGCTCCGGGGGGGGGGGGGGGGGGGTGCACACCCCTGGATCTGTCCCTGAAAAGGGATAGAGTAAGCTGTTGGTTTTTTTTGGTTGGCCGGCATCCCAAGGCAAAATCCTGGTTACACCCTGTAATAATTATATTTCATGAGCATAATAAGAATATACATGTATGTCCATACTTTGCAGCTTCACTGAGTGCAGAGAGACAAAAACTTCAAAAGCTGGCTATCAATGCACTAGAAAAGTAAGTAGTAAAATCTTTATTGACCCCTAACCTAACAACAGCGAGCACAGAGGGGAAGGGGGTGTGGGAAAGGTTGAGGGTTGGTTAGATTAAGGAAAAAATGATAGATGGCCTATGTTCAGTAGACCTGTGCATTTAAGTGGTTCAAAGCATAAACAAGTAATGTTTAGCATTATTAAAGCATGAGTGAAGCACAGGTGGCTTAGGGGTGAGAGTGTTGCTTCTCACCAAGGCAACCCAGGTTCGATTTAACCAGACTTGGTATCTTATGTGAATAGAGTTGTTTGTTGGTAATCTCTCTGTGCTTCAAGCTGGATTTTTCTGTTTTTTCCTCCCTCTGCAAAAATCAACTTCTAAATTCCAATAGGAATGCAGTGGAAGAAGAGCCACTCTGTGGACGCCACTGTTAATTCTCATATATATTTTTTCTCTACTATCAGAGCTCTTGATCATGATCCCAATGACCCAGAAATCCTCTTCAACATGGCTTTAACAATGGCTCATGCAAGACAAGTAAGCAGAAATATGAATCTTATAGTAGCAATAATTTATTTGAATGCAATTAATAAAAAAGTTAAAATTTAATAATATGTGATGTGTAATTCATTAATTTCTTCATACACCATGTGCAAGTCTATGGCAATCATGTGACATGACATCATAAGTGGCAGTAGTAAAATTAAAAGTATACTGGAAGCTCTGCTTTTAGGCAATTTGCCTAATTATTGCTGTATTATTATTTGATTTTGAAGATCTCTCATGCCATCAAGAACTTGAGACGAGCAATAAAATTAGATGGTGATAATATCAACTTCCTTCATCTGATGGCACTTCTGCTATCTGCACAGAGTAAGGTGAGGCAAACGTTCATCCATCTAGCTTTTTTTCCTTCACTTTGACATCCATTAATAAATCTTACAGCCCTTTTCATATTCCTGCGACCTAACCAACCCAAGGCATCTGGCAAACTTACAGAGAACTGAGTTCATTCCGATCACGAGCAATAAGGAAATTCCCATGACTAAACACCCATTTTCACATGGGAATTTCTTATCGCTCGCTATTGGTCGTAGTTTGATTGACAGAAGCCTTAACGCCAGACGTCTGGAGTTGGTTAGGTCGCAGAATAATGAAAAGTGCTGTAATTTCAGTCATAATTTGCAATATTTTTGAAAAATGTCTGAAACCAATCAAATTTCCTCAATCATTATTTTGTAGTATGGTGAAGCACTAGAAGTATGTGAAGCTGCACTTTTGGAATTCCCAGATGACTTTGTGTAAGTTGACCAGACAATTCAAGCTATTCTCACCTTGTATTCCAAACATCCTCACGGCTCTAGTCAAAAAAATAATGAACTTAAAGGGCTTGAAATACAGTCAGTCAGTCAACAAACATTGTCCAGCCAGAATTGGAATTGTCCAGTCAAATCTTTGCCTTGCCAGTCATTTTGACCAGTAACATTGAGCAATAAATGGGGTATGGTCAAGCTAAAACTAATTTGGTTGGTCATAATGCCTGAACGGCAACTGACCAGCTGTTATTTCAAGACTTGAACTTTAGTTAGTCTTTCATAGATTAAATTAATTTGAACAATCCAGATTCATACAAGGATGACCTGGTTCTTACTCTTAGTAGTACTGTGAAACTGGTACTCTTATCCAAATGCTCTATTAAAATTTAAAAATGTTCTGAGAATTGTCACTTCTCCTACCAAATTTTTTCTCCAAGATTTCCATCTGCATGTTATGACAGAGAGATTGTTTTCTTTAGTTTGCTGTTAACAAAAGTGAAGTTAGAAGCAGTGTGTATGGGAGGTGATCAAGCTCTTATCACATGCAAACAGCTCTTGGAGACATGGAAACAGATGTTTGACTTGGAAGTGCTTATTTGGTGAGTTTACTACATGAAAGGATATAATAATAATTACGTATGCCGTATATATCCTCCTTGGAGACCCTCCCTACCCTTTGGAAATTCCAATTCTTTTTTTGGGGAGATTGTGATACCTTATAAACCCCTTGACTGTATGAGACTTCAAAGTAGCTCAATTTGGAGGACAAAACTGTCAAACGAATTTCAATCTCCTGAAAATTGGAAACTGTTTTGTCCTCCCTCCAAATTGGGCTACATTCTGAAGTGCTGCAAGGGGTCAATAAGCATAATTGAAGAAAAATTGAGTGGGACTAAACAGAACATTTCTCCCTTGGAAACACATGCCCTTATAACTGTCAATGGAAGAGAGGAATCACTTGTATCCTACAGTAGGACCCCCTACTGTATTGTTGCTGTTAGATCTACTGCTTATAGATTCTTTCTCTCCCATTCTCCTTTCAGTTCTACTGAGCTGACAAGAACTGGGTCTGGTTTGCTTGATAAAGTTGTTGCTGACTCCAGAAGTCTGAAACAGTTTCCTTTGACGGAGATCAGCAGTGAACATGGAGATGGTAGGAAAAAAAACTTTTGCTAACTTTGAACCCTGAAGCAACCTCTGGGCTGATCTAAGTCAGGGCACAGCAAACTCGCAGATCAAACCCTGAAACAACCTCTGAGCTGATCTAAGTCAGGGCACAGCAAACTTGCAGATCAAACCCTGAAACAACCCCTGGACCAATCTAAGTCAGGGCACAGCTAACTGACAAAGATCAAATCCTGAAACAACCTCTGGGCTGATCTAAGTCAGGACACGGCTAAGTCACAGATTGAACCCTGAAAAAACCTCTGGGCTGATCTAAGTCTGGACACGGCTAGCTCAGTCACAGATCGAACTCTGAAACAACTTCTGATTGTGGAAGTATGGCTACATGTTACTCATTGTGTACTACTGTATTTGTTTCTCTACTGACAGATACTGGTTCCATTGCTGCATCGGTACGCCTGGAGCGCACACTGTCAGATGAAGCAGCATCAACTACAACAGGAAAGCTAAGCATCCCAGCTGTACTGGCCCTGCAGGCCAAACTGTGGTTAGCTATTGGTAGGTTATAAACACCATCAGTGCAAAAACTCCAACTTAGGTCTGCCACCATTTCTCCAATATTTGTGCTGCAAATTATTGCAAGATAGCCGAACATTACTTTTTTCAGCCAATCACAGCAGTCCAAGTCTGTGCTTCAAGGCTTTTTATCCAGGTTTTAAATTTTTTTCTCCCTCCTTCAAAAATCCACTTCTATTGTAGTTGTCCAACAGTAGCTCTGTTGTGATTAATTGTCCCATGCTGTGATACAAAAGCCACTTATTAAAAAGCTTAATAGATTTTAGATTCTATAATGTTCAATTCTAACATTCTCAATGAGGCTGATTTGTTGAAATTTCTTTTTCAGCTGATGTGTTCATAGGAATGCACAAAGATACTGAGGCTAGTGCTTGTGTGCAAGAAGCAAACCTTATCTTCCCACTCTCTGCAGATGTTCTGTATCAGGTATTGAGATTAAAACTTAAATCAGAATGGTGCTTAGGGGGAAGGGCAATCAACAACAAATTCCCAAGGCTGCTCATTCATATCCTCTCTTCATCAAGCATATATCAAAAATACCTTCTTGTTTTTACGAGGATATCACTTAATAGCCAGTGGCTAACAAACTTGTGGCCTGTGGAGGGAGTAAAACAGAGAATCTGGAGAAAAACCCTCGAAGCACAGGAGAGAACCAAGTAGAAACTCTACTCACATACAACACTGAGGCCTGCGGGACTCAAACTCGGGTTGCTTTGGTGACAGGCAAGCGCTCTCTCTGCTACACCACCTGTGATTCCTGGAAGCAGTATTTAGTGGTTTAGCTATTACTGTACCTATAGAGTGATGGGCAATCACATGTTACTATCTCTTCTCTGAGCAATTACCATTATTCAGGGCCGGGGGAAGCTAGGAGGAATTGAAAATTCATGCATTCACCATTACATGGCTTGAGTTGCACAGATATAACTGCAGAGATATATTTACTGATCCACTATGTCAACAGCGTGGTCGCATCTATGAGATCAGAGGGAGTCCAAACCAGGCAAAAGCCTGCTACAACAATGCAATAGCAATCAACCCAAGTCATATCCCAAGCATGCAGAGAATGGTTAGTAATGCATTTGCATTGTTCTTTATCAGTTCATGGTGTACGTCAGTTGTTGGAATGGTGTACATTATTTATAAAAATGTGATGTAAGTTCGTTTTGATAATAATTATTCAGTTCTTTGTGTTTGCTGTACAGGGAGAAGTATATGAAAAACTGAACAACCTTGTGATGGCAGAGAAGGTGCTGCGAGAGGCTATCAACATAGATCCTACAGCTCGTGTTGCCTGGTAAGTTATCAATATAGAAGCACTTCCTGGTTACTATTGATATTGATATTGATATTGATGATGATGTTGATGTTGATGTTGATGTTGATGTTGATGTTGATGTTGATGTTGATGTTGATGAAGATGATGATGAAGATGATGATGTTGATGATGATGTTGATGTTGATGATGATGTTGATGTTGATGTTGATGATGATGATGATGATGATGATGATGATGTTGATATTGATATTGATGATGATGTTGATGTTGATGTTGATGTTGATGTTGATGTTGATATTGATATTGGTAACCAAGTGTTCCCTCTCTTTATGCTTTGCTCTATTGTGTCAGTTGCACTATCAGTAAACTGAGTGGTCCATATTATTAGTATCATTCAGTGATTGAAATAACAGCCAGTGAACGGAAAATGTCCTGCCAGAATTGGAACTTGTCCAGTTAAACCTATACATTGCCAGTAATGTTGAGCTAGAAATGTTAAGCGAGTCAACATCTGGCCAAAACTTGTCTCGTTAAGTCTTTTCCTCAATCATATAATGCTGTTCATTTTGACCAGTAACGTTGTGCCAGAAAGGTGTATGACCAAGCTAAGAATAATTTAGCCAGTCATTAAGACCGGCAACTGACTGGCCGTTATTTCAAGCCCTAGCTGGTAGTATGATCCCCAATCATCTTGCATAATATAGTACATTGCATTGGAATAAAAGAGTTATATTTCTGTATTTTCCAGGCACTATCTCGGTGTGGTGCTTGAAAGGCAAGGTGAACACGAAGCAGCCAGTGAATGTCTTTTTACTGCAGTGGACCTAGAGGCAACATCCCCTATTTGTAGTTTTTCAACTATTCCTAGACTGCTATAAACCAATGGCTATGCTTAAGTCACAATAAATTTAAAATTACTATAATTTTAAACTTTGTTTAAAAATTATATGAAAATTATACTGGCAAGAGTCTTAGAAAATATTTCCTCTACACCTCTCAAGTTATTGATGTCTGACCCTCTCCATCTCTTGAAAATTCCAATTACTTTTGAAGGTGGAGGTATGGATATTTTTTGGAACTACTGTACATAATAATACTGCCAGCCATAATTATAACCTACAGTTTCATGGGTTAGATAAAATGAATAATTAATGAGGAAAACACATTCAATAGGAATCATTGTCCGTGGAGGAGGTTGTATATCTGATACAAAATCGTCCTGATTTGCATAGACTTTAGCTCCGATTTTCTCAGCCAAATTCAATTTTATCTTTAAAATTTTAGTAGAACATGAATGTATACACCTAGACGTTTCATAAGTAATATACAATATGAGTGTCCATGTTGTATCAGATATACAATCACTCGCCTTCGGCTCATGGTATATATTACTTAAACACAACTAAACTACATATTAATAATTATACACTAGTTTAGTCTTAGTATAGAATTTTTATCAATCAATATTTATTAGAATATAGCCGCTGTAAAAATTTTAATTTATAAATAAAATTTGAATATATTATTACTGTGAGTCATGGAATGATTTGATTTATGATGCAGTTGTTGGTGTACGTGATGTGTGGAGGAAGAGGGAACAATAGACCATTTTCGAATATAGCGCATATGACATCAAACGAGGAGAATGAGAATGTCCTGGGTGTCAAAACCCAATGATTTCCACTAGCAGCATACAGGACTAGAATGTCCTGGATTTCAAAACACAATCATTATCACTCATAACATCCGGGACATTCTCGGACTCCTCGTTTGACGTCATAGATGCCATATTCGAAAAGGATTTATTATTGAAGCCCCCATCTACAGATCCCTTGCAGAAGTTTGCAATGCAGCTCAATTTGGAGGACAAAACAATAGTTTCCAATTTTCAGGAGATCGAAATTCTTTTGTTTTGTCCTCCAAATAGGGCTCTGCAACTGGGACCACTTCCAGACATCTACATTTTTGGGTTTTAATAACTACCCTATTTCATTATGACATCACATGAAAACAATATTTTATTTAAATGTTAAGAATATGTCCGTGGGAGGGGGGACAAAACAACAAATTAAAATGTATTTTTTGTACTTAATAGCCACCTGCAATAAAGGCCAACTCTTATTCTCTATAGATGTCCTGTGCATACACATCTACTGTTAACCTAATAGCTGGGTTTCAATCAGCTGATAAAAGTCTTTGAATCTCATTATCTGCTCCAAATGGTGGTCAAACACTGACCACCATGTGCTGTCAATCAGAAAGAATTCTATTGAAAACTTGTGATTCAGCTGAGGAACATTCCGCACGAGACAGGAAATGACGTCAAGTGAAACCCGGCTATATGGATATAACTGTTTGTACCACAAGGGTGTGGCAGTAAAGCTCCTTTGTTTTCGCTAAGCTTCTTGTCCATTCTTCACAAGCATGACCAGTAATAAAGAGAAGCAATACCTGAGCAGGAATATTACAGTCACTTGTGATACGATAGCTGGCATTGAGCTGTTACTACTGTATGTTGAATCTTGATAGCCTCACGTACACTATCAACTGGTATCCCCACTAGGACAGATATTCATTCATGTCCTATTGTCAAAGCATTTCCTTTAGGATTGCTTCTGAAAAGACAGGCAGGTCTTTATACTTTACAACAAGAGCACTGAAATTGAAAAGAATGTAGAGCATGATTGAGGTGATGAAATCATTATATTTTAGGTCTCGCCTTAAGGATTGCATTTTACAGTATGTAGCAATGGATTTTAGGACTATCCTGGTGTTGGGTGCATGCACAAACTGACCAATCACAGTGCACTTCTATGCTTAGACAGGCATCTCTAGCTGCAAGTCCCTTCCCAATACAAAAACATGCATTTCCAAGAATTTAGAGCAAAGAAGTTGAAATATATATGATTTATAAAAATGGAGGGAAACACCAGCTTTGATTGATGTCCACCAAAACCTTATTTTGCAGTGGTGGTGATTCACATGTGTGATTGGGAAGAAGTGCTGTAGCATTATCACCATCATCACCATCACCATCACCACCACCTTTATCAGCACACCAATATCATCACCAACACATCCATTATTTCTTTATCAAATTAGTCAACAGACACTTGAATCACATGATTATCTAGATAAAATATCTGGAAATCTAGAATCCCCCCCCCCCCCCCCCCCCCCAGAAAAAAAGAAAAATATACCAACTTCTCCCTCCTTACTTCTATCAGTAGAGTAAGAGATGTAAAGATATTTTCTGGCAAACTTATAAGCTTATTATATCATGCCAATTTTATCTTCTTATAGACTTACCTCTTTTGTTCGAGTTCGTTTTTGTGTTTTTCTAGCAAGGCTTTCTGTTCTTCACAGCTCATATCAAGTCCTTGTAGCGTGTTTAGAAGTTCCCGACAATGTTGTAGCTTAGCTCTAAAGTTATTCACCTATTTTTCAAGGAAGAAAACAACTGTTGAAAAGGTCAACTGACTTTGAAGCTCGAAAACTCAACACAAAATATCCGAAAATATTGAAGTGGTTATTATAATAACACAGTTTTTTACCTTCTTAACCATTTCTTGTGTGTCTCCAGTCTTTTGTACTGAGTTAATAATGTCGAAAATAGCGGGAAGAAGGTTAAATTCGCTGACAATGTCAACCTTGTCAGAACTCGTAGGGTCGTCCATCTTGAATTGAGAAGAGAACAATACCACAGGCAACCCATAACAGCCAATTATTCAGTTGAGGCTGCAGGGTTCAAATTTGAATAATCCTTTGAAACAACCTTGCAGACTCGATTGCATGCTTTGTCTGTGACCAGTGAACCGATGCATGATTCAGATTCCATTTTTCACTCCCATCACTTCCTGTTTTCAATGTCTTGTTTACTGCGATAATCTCCCAATATTAACTAACTCAGTAGTTGTGAGTTGCCCATTGGAATTTGGTAACTTTCACTGGCATCAGTCAAAAATAAATGGTACCGACTGATAAGTTTTGATTGACCGCAACGAAAAACCAATTTCACGACAAGGAGTTGAAATATCTGAGGTTGAATATTGAGAATGACAGTAACATATGGTAGATAGCTCAGGGTATCACATTTTTTGGAGAAACATAATAATTATAAGGTGCCAACACTGTATAATGGTCGAGGGGCATTTGTCTATCATGGACCTTTTTGCAAATGGTAACCATGTTAACTGGAACAATAGATTTTCCCTGCATAGCCTCACATTGAAGCACTTCAGAATGATGTTACATGGGTTTAAACAATGACACAATGTGATCAAGTTCCAGGTAGCAGAGGAAGGAATAAGTTCTCCCCCCCCCCCCCCCCCCCCCCAAACAGAACAACAGATTTGATAGGATCGATGAAAAGAGTTTTGAATCAAGTCTTTTAATAGGATTAAAGATTCATTTAATCTATAAAAAGTTTACAAATGCAGGTTTGATCCTTTTAAAAGACATTTATACATGTAAGACTATAATAATAATAATTAAAAATATAATCAAAAAAAGGGCCTTGCAAATGAATCCAGTTGTGAAAACCAGTAGACTACAGCAACTCTGGGATTTCTCTCTTGATCCAATCATGCTTGTCAACATGTCATGTAATAATTTGCTAATAAAATTATTTGAAAAACATATACCATTCTAATGCATTATCTGATCAGGATATATTATTGATCAATCTATATAGAACTCTTCCAGTTGCAGCAACTTCAAAGGCAAAAAAAACTTGTTATGATAATCACAATAGGGTGGGGTTTCATTAAGGGTCATTGTTCAGAGAATGCTGTGGTAACTAAGCAAAATGCTCCATCTAAAACTACCATTACAGGAACCATACAAGACCTACCACTTTTTAGGGTGTTCTGCATTCCCTGCATTAGCCTAGTAGTTTAGTTATTTGTACCTAAGACTCTACATCTAGTTTATGATCTTCTCCTATTACTTCAAAACTTTTAAGTTCAAAATGAAAATGAA
Organism: Anthopleura sola; assembly: GCA_023349425.1. Taxonomy (NCBI): domain Eukaryota; kingdom Metazoa; phylum Cnidaria; class Anthozoa; order Actiniaria; family Actiniidae; genus Anthopleura; species Anthopleura sola. The sequence continues at coordinate 11,157,176 of JALHLI010000004.1, read as the reverse complement.
ACCCTTAACTTCTATTGCAAATGTGTTATCTGGTTCACTTCCCTAGGGAAACGAACCACGTATTAAAACATCTGCAATGGGGGATAATGAAACCCATAGTGATCCTAAACCTGAAATATCCAGAGCTTTTAATGCTAAATACAGCTACAGTATTACAAAAAAGGTTGGTGAAATTTAATGTTGCATGTCATGTACATATTCAATCAGCAAAATGTCACAATATGGACTCTTGAAATTTTCCCAAACTTTGTCTGCACGTTTTTTCTCCATATTTTCTTTGTTTCTTTCACCAATCCTTTTTGAAATGGCTGTATACAGACTTGATTTTAAAATGTGGTATATTGCAACAGATTATAATGAATATAGCACAAAGAGAAAAGATTGCATCTGCCAATTGGTTCTCACAACATGATCCCATAATGAACCAGTAACGGATACATCATGTTCAGGATCCATGCCCTAAACTATCTAAAGTGATAAATAATATAATATAATTTTCAATAAATCTTTAATACAAATATATACATTACACTAATTTGATATGATAAGATCATAAATGTGCAGCTTTCTTAAACTTGGTTTCCATTAGCAACACAACTTGGGCATAAGCATAACAACATATGCAAGCACAGATATATACTGAAGTACCTTACAGTTAAACTAAGGAAGCCGTGAACATTTAAAATATGTCTGGAAAAGATCACTATCATCGAACTAGATGGACGTTTGTTTACATACAAAAAATATTTGCTTTTATGCACATATGCTCTAAACAAAGAAAAATAGTTTTGAGATTCAAATATTTTTCTTTATGAACAAATTGATACGTTTAGAAGCTGGTTTGGTGATAACGATCTTTAACGGCTAGTAGTTCTCGCATGTGATTGGTTAGAAAACAATAAACAACCCGGACATATTTTAGGTGTTTATGGTTTTCTTAGTTTCACTGTAAGGCTGAATTGTTCTAACCAAATAAAAGGGGGTTAACTGTGAAAGACTATCTGTGCTTATGCTTATCCTTGTGTTGTTAGTGAAAATTAATAAAGCCTCCATTAAAACCTCTACTGCTTACTATCAATCACTCGACTTTTCTGGATTTGACTGGGGGGCAAACAGTGGTTGACTGGCCTGGGGGGCAACTAGCGATTCTTAAATAAAATCACATCAAAATAACTCCTCAAAGTATTCTATCTAACTATTTGTACAACATGAAACCAGAAAACAAGATACACAGACAACCTCCAACATTCTCCAAGCCCGGTCAAAACAGAGATTCTACCAGAAGTGACATCTATTGATAGTAAGCAATTATTAAAGGACGCTTTTGTGGCCAAACACTTTACACTTTTTAGCAGCCAGTTGTCAAAATCCTGTTGAAGTTTTTGCACTAAAATTTGAGTTCTATTAAGCAGTCAAATTAGGATCTGTTCCTTAGTGTATAAAAAACAAGACTAGCTGCTAAAGGCCAACGTCATAAGAATGAAAGCATTGCAGGTAATCTTCACAAGCTACACATACTTTAACCAGTTTTAGAGAAGTTCTAAAATCATTAACAATGGAAAAATAGTTTTAAAAATGATAAGGCATTGAAAGTTCTTGAAAAAATTCCATTCTTATTGAAACATTGGTCAGGAAGAAACAAAGCATTGAAAAGCAAGATTTTTTTTTTACATAGTTTGTTTACCATTAGGGAAAAAAATGTCATCTTGACCTGTTTCTTTCCTTAGACTGTCGAAAAGAGTCATCCAAGAGGCCAGTTGCACAGCAAATCATTTTTTTGTATGCATCAGTTTTACATGCTCCATTAGACGATTACACAGAGCAAATGCTTGACCACATTCTTTGCAATTATGCCTCCTCACTCCTTGAACAAGTGTAATATGACTTATTAAACCATTCAAATCGTGGAACTCCTCTGGACACATATGACAATAAAAAGTATGATCTTGTGAGTGTTTTTCTACGAGGTGACGTTTCAAGCTACCTGACGATGACAAGAATCTGAGACACTTACAACATGGCTTTTCCTCTCCATGTTCCGAGCAATGACTGTAAAATTCACTAAACAGTGAGTAAGACTTGTGGCACTTCTGACAACTAAAGTCCTGGCTTTTTTTATCACTTTTGTTTTGGCTTACTTCTTCAACACTATCCTTCTTGCTTGCAATATCCACAGGACTGTCCTGAGGTTGGTAATTGTTGTTCTTCATGCATATATTCCTATGTCTCATGAGATTTCTTCTCCCTGCATAGAACTTCTCACAATTGTTACACTCATGAAGTTTCGCTTTCCATTGTTTCATATTCTTCAAAATGCTCACTTCATTTTTGTGATTTTTCATGTGTTTGTCCAACCTTTCAGCACTTGAAAATGCAATACGGCAACTCTTACAATCAAAATGTCCATCAATATGAGCTTTCACATGGTCCTTCAAACTTCTTAATTCTAAGAACCCTTTATCACAAGCTTTACAATTATAGAAACCATTCTTTCGAGGGGTATTCTTGCAGGACAGACATGTATGGTTAGATAACATACTGGCCTTAAAAACTTTTCCACAGGTTTTACATCCTTTTTCTCCTTTGTGAGCAGAACGATGCCTGTAGAACACATTATAGTACTTGAAAGACCTTTTGCACACATTACAATGATAGATTGTTCCAGGTCTGCTTTTTGGTTCTGCGTCAGTCTCGGCAACATGTGAGCTTCTTAAATGAAGCCTTTCTCCATGGTTGAGTAACTTCTTGTGCCTACTTAGACATTCTGAATTGAAGAACCTCTTATGGCATGTGCTGCACTTATATCGTCGAAAAGTGCCATTTCCTTTAGCATATATTTCTGCAGGTTTTTTCTGTTTAGTTTGAGGCTCTGGTGCTGTGTTTGTACTTGTATCTCGATCTGTTGCTTGCTGTACTTCATCTACTGGGAGTGAGTGTGTTTTCTTGTGACTTGAAAGAGTGGTTCTATGGCTAAAAACTTTATTGCAGATATCACAACAGAATTTCCCCATTGCTTTATCTGGTTTCTTCTTATTGTGGATACGATAGATGTGTCTTCTACAGTATTTTTTGTTACCAAAAGATTTTCCACATACTTCACAGGAATATGGCTTTAAACAACCATTGTTATTTGCCTCCTTGATTTTCTCTTCTAAATGAACAGCTAAGTGCTTCTCCAAAGATTCAAATGTGAGAAAAGTTTTTGTGCATTGGTCACAATCGATAGGTGCTGTGCTTTTCAAGAAATGCCTTATGTAGTGTTTTCCAAACTTTTTCTTGTCATCAAAGACTTTGTCGTCGTACCTGCAAATCAACAGTTGGCTGTTGCCATTGACTTGTACTACTGGCTTATCCATACAGCACTTTTTCTTTATCTTGTGCCTGACAAGATCATACTTCCATATGTATGAAACATTACATTTGTAACACCAAAAGCGCTGCTTCCCCTTTTCTTCACCATCTTGTGGAACAGAATCTGAGCAGTCAATCTTCTTGATATCACTCTCCTCATGTTGCAAAGGCTTTTCGTAGCTCTTGTTGGATAGACTGGAGCTTGTACTTTGAGTATCACGATTATGCTCTTGTGTTAGGTGTTGCTGGAGATCGCTTAGCACAGTATAATGTTTCTCACATTCATGACATTGGTATTCTGTCCCCTTGTGTTTCATCATTTCTTGGTGTTCCATTAGCTTGTCTGAGAGCTTGAATGAAGCCTTGCAAGAGCCACATTTATGTGAATAGCTACCTCTCTCATCTTTGTTGGTTATTTTATGGAAGTGTTTTAGATGTCCTGTAAGTGAGTTCTTGATTAAAAACTTACTCTTACAAAGATGGCATTTGTGTCTTTTGGTGACATGAAAACTGATAACATGCTTTACAAATTGTCTAGGAGTTTTGTAGACTTTTTGGCATGGGTTACAAAACTGTTCCTTCAAGTGTTCTTGTAGGTGTGTGTCAAATTCATCTAACGATGTAGAACTCTTTCCACATTGGAAGCAATCTTCAAAAGGGGGTATGCTGTCTGCCTCGGATGAGGGAGGGGAGTTGACCAACGTAGAAACACCAGAGTCTTGTTCTGTAAAATCTTTCGTCAGTTGGCAGTCCTCATATGTCTTCTTTTGTTCCCCTCCAGGGTCAGATGAAATGGAATCTTCAGATCTGGCCTTGTCAAAATCATCGCAGACCTTCTCTTGACTGTCATTTTCAACATGATACTTTTCATGTTTAACTAGAAAAGCATTTGAAGTGAATGCCTTTTCACAGTATGAGCATCCAAATAGCTTCACCTTGTAAGATTGCTTGGTTTCTGTGGGGTTTGGAAGCTTACAATTTTCTTTACCTTGGCATTTACCATTACTGTTACTTTCTTGTAGCAGAGATTTGTTACTGGATAGTATAGGCTTTGAATCCTCCCCTACAAAGACTTTCTGGTCATTGCTCTTGTTTAGTATGATGGTTGACAGAACATTTTCTGCTAATGTATCATCTGTACAGGAAATACCATCCAACCACTCAGTCTGGGTACCCTGTGTATTGAGTGTCTTTTGTGTGGCAGGTAGGTCTGTTTCCGTGGCGATGCTTCTGACATGAACACTTGTTGTGTTATCAGGTTTATCATGTTCTATTACCTCTGAGGTGATGGCTTTAAAGGCATTAACGTTATCAGGAACCCATGGCTCAAGATTTTTAGAACACTGTGAATCAAAACATCAATTTCTTAATCATTTTATTGAATATTAGGATGATAGCTAGTAAACACTAGCGTGGACTGTGTTGGTGTTTCTAATGAAACAGTTATTGTAGATTAATAAATTTTACGCCTTAGTGAAAATAGGAACTGACGTTTCGGACGTTAGTCCTTCGTCGGAGTCAATGAATCAATGTTTGACTCCGGTGTAAAATTTATTAATTTACAATAACTGTTTTATTGAATATTATCTGAGGATAGCAAAACTAGTACCATATAATAGACCTTTCTGAATTTGCTTGACTAACAATCTTGAAGCAGTAGTGCATTCCCCTATCAAGATCTCAGGTTTGATTCCTGGACTCAGCAACACAGAGGTTGTTTCAGGGTTTGATCTGTGAGTTAGCCATGCCTTGACCTAGATCAGCCCAGAGGTTGTTTCAGGGTTTGATCTGTGCGTTAGCCATGCCCTGACTTAGATCAGCCCAGAGGTTGTTTCAGGGTTTGATCTGTGTGTTAGTCATGCCCTGACCTAGATCAGCCCAGAGGTTGTTTCAGGGTTTAATCTGTGTGTTAGTCATGCCCTGACTTAGATCAGCCCAGAGGTTGTTTCAGGGTTTGATCTGTGTTAGTCATGCCCTGACTTAGATCAGCCCAGAGGTTGTTTTCAGACTTAACTATGTTTTGACTGCTCCCAGAGGTTGCTCAACCCTTTTCCACAACAATTTATCTTTTGTTTAGTGAAAAACCCAAACCTGTCATCGATTATGGGTAATCAATAATTACATACAAGTTATGTTAAAGGGTTAAAGGTTTAATAATATTTTGAAGGAAGAAGTGTCAATCAAACCCTTGTTATATCATCCCCATGGTAACTACTTACAGAACATGACAGCCATCTGTACTGTTCAGTTATTTTGTTGAAAAAGAAGAGAGTTTCGCCAGACTTTGATTGATACGCATACCAACCACATTCCATAATGTCAAGCGAGACAGTGGCATCCAAAACTGTAAAGAAACATAACCCATGAATGAACATTCAAAAACTCATGAACAATTCATAAGCCTTTGGTCCAATTGAAGCGCCAATACACATCACATGCATGCAGAACTTTATACCCGATAAAGCCCTCTTTTATAGTATTCAAATGATCTATATATAAACAATACTAATGAGAATGACTTTGTCAGAAAGATAAAGGTGCCTCCGAGTTTAGACGAAGACTTAAAGCCTCATCAAGGTCATCTCACATACGATCACTGATAACCCAAAAAATGTAGTCGACTTGCAATATTCCTGTCTTCCAGGTGTACAGAGCGCACACGAACGGTCCAATCACAGCGCGCTTCGATGCTTAGCCAAGTGGCCCTTGCTCCAAGTCTCTTCCCAATACAAAAACATGCGTTTCAAAGAATTTAGAGAAAAAAAGTTGAAGTATACGTGTTGTTTAAAAAATTAAAGTAAATCTTTGCGATCCATCTCCTCAAATTCTGTGAGATATATGACTTTTAAGACTCAGGCGAGGGCCGCTTGAATTACAACAACACGCTTAGTTTTTCGTACAGCTGGTTGAGACTGGCATGCGATCTTCAAAATGTGGGGGTTTTTTTGGGACTGACTGCACATGAAGGTGACGTATAAACCTTGACTGCACATGACAGTTATGTACAAATTTCTATCAATGTATAAAAGTCCATGTTCGTGACATGTATGGTTGCTCTAATTTGCCAGGCTTGTGAATTATTCATGAGTTTTTGAAGTAATTTGATAAACTAATAGTAGATCAGGTTTTATCAGGTCTAAAACCATGAGGTATCCTACTCATTTATTAAACAGTACATAAAAAAATAACTTTCTAGCATGCGCATGTTTCAACCCTTACGCATAAGATATTCTACCCCAATCCTTGGTCATGCTTGTGCAGCACGCCTCCCTCCCCACCCCTTCTCCAGTAGTTCATGCATCTTGGGGGGTGGGTGAGGGGTTTGTGCAGCTCTCAACTTTAGTGCACCTCCTCTCTTTTGCTTATCTGATCCTAGACTAGACCAATACAATCAGTGACATAATTGATCCACGAAAACAACTGAAGATAGATTATCTTAGCTTCTTCTAGAGCAGCTGCTGTCAATACGAGCAAGGCTTCGCACATGGTCGAAATATTCAACTAAAACATTAAAATCTAACCCAAAATGCGACTAAATTCGCTTCCCCTTTGAGCAAAGAGGTCGATTTTGACTCTGTTTTATCTTACCTCTCGTTATATTTGAATATTTGGCAAACATGAACAGCCCCAAAGAGAGCAGGGTTCATTTGTACGAACAACTTGAATGAACCCGGGAATGAATCACTATTTGAACAGCAAGAAATGATTCAAATTTCGTTAAATACTAAAACCATTTACACCACTTAATGGTAAAAAAATGAGTTCTTTCATGCCAGGCAGCTTTCAAAAAGGATAAAACATTGAAAAGAATAAGAACCGTAAAAAAAGTTAGTTCAAAATTACTGACCGGAAAAATGGCGCCAACTACAAATAACCAAATGTTCTTTTACCTTCACACTGATTTAAGAAAAGATCGAGAACAAACCTCGTTGTAATATTAGAATGTAAGGAAAAATGATCTATCTTACCTGGTATTTTAGTTCAATTTTTTGAAGAAAATAGAGAAATCCTTGGGAAAATCGGTTTCAGCCGATCTTCGTTACCGTCGCGTCGACCGCGTCACGGAAACAAAGTCTATTCTAATGACCCCACAGGGAGCCCATTACTCGATATTCAAAACAATTACGAAACCACTGGTGACGTTAGAAATGCAATTCAAAACTGGAAGAGTTTATTTGGGTATCATTAATTATAGACGACGAAGAAAATTGAACCAGGATTTATTAATATTGTTTGTGGTAGCTGAGAAGTGGTAGCCTGAGTATCAGGCCCCCGCTCCGAAGGCCTGATACTGAGAGAAGTGGGAAATGATTGAACGAATGGAAAAGAATGAGTGGTAAAAAAATGGGAAGTTTAAAAGACGAAAAAACTAATTCCATACTTATAGGTAATGGTTCTAAAGGAGAATTAAAAAGTGTGGATGGTAGAAAATGTGAAAATTATGAGACAAATTCAAAATCGATTTAAAGAAAAATGTGTAAAAATAACTCATGAAATTCATTTATAAAAGAGGTCTAGAAAGAAAAAAAAGAAAAAAACTAATTCCATACTTATAGGGAATGGTTCTAAGGGAGAATTAAAAAGTGTGGATGGTAGAAAATGTGAAAATTATGAGACAAATTATTCAAAATCGATTAAAGAAAAATGTGTAAAAATAACTCATGAAATTCATTTATAAAAGAGGTCTAGAAAGAAAAAAAACCAGATATCTGAAAATGAGGACTAGATTTGACAGAAAATTATTCTTGCTTTTAAGCTGAAGTGGTGTTGGTTTAACAGTGACAAACCATTTACATATCCCACACTAATTGGCCATTCACTGGTCTATTCACACCAATATCTTTATGCTCCAGACTAATGGAAGAAAATAATGAAATCAAACTGGTCATAATACCGACAAAAAACATTAAAGGATGTGGGTTATGGCATGCCTGTCAGACCAGACTTATCGGCAGAAAATTTGACCAACACTTAGCTTTAAGACAAACCTTTTTTCCAAGGAACAAACAACTCACTTTTAGACTTGTATTCTAGATTTACAAGAATGAAATTGAATATTTGATAAAGATAATTATTTCAGATGGTAAAACGATTAATTTTGAATGGTTTTAATTAACACCATAATTTTTCACCTTATTTAAATTTCTATATTTTTCAAAAATTGATGAGACAAATGTTGCAAAACTAAATAATTAAGTATTTTTTCCTCTTTATAATTATTCATGTTTTTTCTATATTTTTTTCATTTTTGGCAAGACAAATAATCTATGGACGCTAAAAGCAAACTTTTAACTTTTTAAGTAGAAAACAATCAGTAGTCAACCAAAATATCCTGGAAATAGTTTTTAAACCAAATGAATTTTGCTGATCAGTGATTTATATTGGTATAGCATGTTACAGTAAAATATAGAAAATCTACAAGCAATGTTTCCTATTTTTTACCCTGCAAGCAGAGGTTATTTTTTCTAAAGACCTCTTGCAAGCAGGGCTTATACCCTGGTATAAGATTTTAACCTCTTGAACATAAAAAAAAATAATTAAATAGTCTACAAATACATCCTGGAAATTTGAAATAGTAATTGAACTTATTTATCTCATTAGTGTTTCAACATTACACAGTAAATGGAAAATATATATAAAATTTGCAAGTGGTACTTTCTAAAAGAACATTTATTTAATTCCTTGTGGGAGACCAGGAACTTTGGGGCATCAAATAAAAACTTTGAACGGTACTGATAAATGGCTTTTAGTATTAATAAATTTGATTTATTGAATTTTTTGAATCATTTTATATGACTAAAATCACAACTGGAAATTAAGAAAACATAGAAGGAACACATGGAAAATAATTAAAAAATGAAGACTGTCTTCATAAACCCCACATTTAAAAGCAACAAAATGAATCTTATAAAGTATATTTATTTTATTATGATACAGGAAAAAACATATTTTATATTGTGAATTTGCAAACATCATGCAGCTAAGTACAGAGAATCTGTTGTTTACAAAATTCATTGATCAAATCACAAAATACAAGAACAGCAAACATGATTTCATATTGTTGATACAAATATATTTTTTAGCGCACAAATAATAAGATAACTTCTTTGCTCTGCCAACAATAACAATATGAAAACAAGAACTGAAGTCTGCAGTATTGTTCAGTGTCTCAGATCAGCTGTTCTTTGAGAATATTGCAATGATTCTTCGAGCGAAGATGATTGCACTGATTCCCCAAAACGCCATCTTGAATAATTCCTGGAGTTTGTACTGACATGAATTGTTTCAAGTCAACACAAAGTCAATAGCTAATCCAGAACATGAATACATTGATCTCTTACTTGAGATGAACAGTATTCAAATAAGTAAAAGTTCTTGCATCAAGACAGAACAAAATCAACAGTCATTTGAAGAATGTTTCTCAAGACAACAATGCGAAGTCTTGATTGAAGATACAACACACTCACAGTCGTGCCATGCGATCGAATGAAGGCCATTAAGACGAAATTATTTCACAGTTTTTCAATGTTTGTTTTCCAAGGATATCCAGTGAATCCAAAGCTCTAAAGTATCGCACAAACGTTCTTTTCTCTGAAAGGGTTTTCCGAGGCTGAAACACCGTTAACCAAAGGATCTCCATTGATGTTCTGTTCGCAGAATTTCATGATGTCGGCTGATGTTTGAGAGACTTTCATTCTGTTAACTTTGAGCTCTCCTCGAAGCTGTTCAACTACCTGACGCTGCATCGAAACTTGAGCTTGTGCCGTAGACATCTTTATAAGTTTAACGAGGTTTTTTGCTGGAAAAGACTGAAGCCTAAAGAAAGCCAACAAAATGTTCGTTCGATTTCTGATTGAAGGCGTTGTTTCGTTGGAATGCGTAGGGACTGGTTTTATCAGACGTCACGTGGTGTGAATCGTGGGTTGTGTTACCGTGGGAGGGGTGGGTTAGAGAATTAGATTAGTGGCCTATCGGGCTAATGAAAATGCAAAAAGAGCCAATCTAATTTGTCCTATTTCTTTGACATTTTAAAATATTTCCTGTATTTAGCCTCACATCCAAAATGCTACCTTTGATAACAAGCAGGATTGATCCAAGGGTGGTAAGTAGGGTGACTGATCAACCCTCCCCCCTGTCATACCAATTAAAAGATGTTTTTGTATTTGAAAACATCTGGATAAACTTTCACTCGGTTTACTTGAAGTGGTCAAATTATATTCCTGTGGATTTGAGAAGCCATTTTTTTTTTGCCATTTCAGTATCTCTTATGGGTTTCCTGTGGTATTGCCATGCACATATTTTCCCATATAAGGGTTAAAAAGCCAACAGTCACCCCCTTTCAAAAATCCTCGATCTGCCTCTGGATAAATACAATAAATTGTTATTTAAAGTTTACAAAATAAAGGAATTTTCATTCTTTAAACTTTTTAATATGATATATTTTTTAAACTATATAATTTAAATAAACTCTTTGTGCTGGATGATCGAGATGAACTTCATGGCCATAGCCAACAATATGGTTGGTCGTGTCTTAACCAGACTACTTTTTACCATTAGGACCATTTTCCACCTCGTAAACAAAATTTATGACCTGAAAAAACCGGACCATATGGTGGCTAAGGCCTGATATTCATTCTTTCACAGTATAACAGTAGATAAAATATAGCTTTTTAGAGTGGCTTTCATAAACCCATGAAAACAATGTGTTTCTATTAGTGTGTGATATTTAACAAATAGAAAAAGTTTGCCATGTTTACATAGCCTGATATAATCACTCGGGAAAGTTTGGGAGAAGTCAAGAGCTGTTGTGTAAAACCTTGTCTGCGGCTCGGTTTGCTTTCCCGAGTGTTTATATCAGGCTATGTAAACACGGCATAACGTTTTTTATTTGTTTTATAAAATATCAAAATATCGAAGTGTTTACATAGCCTCATGTAAACATGGCTATCAGCCAATCAGAGCATGCGTTATATCTGAACTATTTTATAAAGTCAGATATTTAGCAGGATAGGGAAAAAAAAGAAGTAGAATGAAATAGTGCTAAATATACTAACATCTATCTTATGGGTTTACGAAAATCACTCTACACAAATTTGGCCACAAGGAACCAGACTTTCTAATGTTTATTGTCTAATGCTTTTTATGGGTTCCCTGTGGTTGAGATAAGATGATCAGTTTATGGCTAAATCAAGCTGTAATCAGATCTGGGCTGTAAATTGATAGCTTCACATCAATAATCATTGGTAATTATAACACACTCTCTAGTAAACTGCTTACTAGAAAGTGTGATACATCTGATCCAAACACACAGGCAACCCATGAAGAGCAATACCACAAAGGGATCAGATCTGATTACAACTTATGTAAGGAGACCCATAAAAAGTTACCTCTCTAAAAGAAACTATAACTCTTTCAAATGATAGAAAGCCAGATTCCCTATGAATTGGTGCACATTTTTAAAGATATTTTTGAAAATAAATTTTATCTCCTAATCTATATTTTCTTATTTTATTTCTTTCTTTTTTTTTCATTAATTTGTTTGCATGAAAAAAAAAACATTAAATTAAAAATGGCTGAAAGAATTTTCAAGACAGAACTCTTTTTGTCCAAAAACACCATCCTGAAATAAAAATTCTTAGAAGATAATATTTAAATAATTAAATAGAAGGATTGTGTTTGGGACTTGAAACGTAAATAAATATAGTTTTTCCTGGTTTCGTTATGGCTATAATATATATAATATAATATATATGATATATAATATCAGGGCTCAAAACCATAACTGCTGGATGGCTGGAAAAATGACCAACCACATTGGACTGATCTATGATGGCCCTTAACTGTCACAGCAGAATAAAAAAACTCACAGCAAAACAAAAAATCATCCATGGCAAAACAGAGAGCGCATGGAATTGGGGGTTAAAAACCAGCGTTTGGCCTTAGTGATCATCTGTTCTGTAACTGTTTTTTCTTTTTTGGCATGAGTTTTCTTGCTTTGCAGTGACAGTTGTTGGCCACCATACTGATCAACCTGTGATCAGTCTATATGATCGGTCAAGAGGACAGAATTATTAAGAAGCATTTTGCCCAGAAAGTGACAGTTTTGACCAGACATTGTCAGTTGACTGGTCATTATTTGGAGCCCTGACATAACACTATTTGATGGCATAAATAAAATAATTATTCGTTAACATTTACTTTTTTAACATGGTTCATTATTTCTATAGCTGATACTTGGAGTGGCCACATTCCTCCAATGATTCCAGCCTGGATAGCAACACCAGTAGCGACAGCTAATTCAGGATCAATCGATACATTCGGAGGCTTCCCATTAAAGAACTCTTTAATCATCTGCCTCACTTTTGGTATCCTCGTTGATCCACCAACAAGAACCACCTCGTCGACTGCCGTTTTTGGAAGATCAACCTCCTTCAGAACTCTTTTAATCGGTTGAAGGACTTTTTGAAACAAGTCCTTAGTAATTTTCTCAAATGTATGCCGAGTCAATGGCTCCTCAAAAACTGCTAAATTTTTCCCACTGTTTAATGAACGAAGAGGAAGACGTATAACTACTTCTGATTGTGTTGTTAAATTAATTTTTGCAGCTTCAACTTCTTGGCGCAGTCTTTGTATATCTTCAGAATTTGTTAGTTCTTCGTTGAAGCGGTCTTTTATCAAAGAGAATAAATAACCCATGAGTCTTTCATTGAAATCTTGACCACCCAGTCTATTATTACCAGCCATGCCCATTGTCACAAACATTCCCCCCTGGATGTTTAAGAGAGAGACGTCAAGGGTGCCTCCGCCAAGGTCAACAACCATAACATTATTGACGCCAGTTTTCTTGTGCAGTCCATAAGCTAAAGCAGCCGCAGTAGGCTCATTTATGACCCTTAGAACTTTGATCCCAGCAAGTTCTGCTGCCTTTATAGTAGCATTTCTCTGATTAATATTAAATTCTGCAGGTACAGACATTACAGCTTTAGTCACAATTCCACTTAGATTTTTCTCAGCCATTCTTCGAAGTTCTTTTATAACATACCCTCCAATATCTACAGGACTCACATATGAGCGATTTGCCTCTTTTTCTATGACAAAAAATGGATTTCCTTTGTCATCTTCATCTATCTTGAACTGATATAACTTTTTTAAGTTTCTCAATTCTTCCTTGGTAAATTTTTTCCCTATGAATCTCTTCGCATCGTAGATCGTCGATTTTGGATTGATCTCGGCTTGTGCTAACGCTCTATGACCAACAAGGACTTCTTTATCGTTAAAGGCAACAATACTAGGAATAACTTTGGCATGATTTTCGTTCATCAAAATATCAACATGTCCAGAAATAGCTTGATAAACACCAACACAAGAATACGTAGTTCCCAAATCTATCCCAACGATTTTTGGCTTTGGAGGCGGGAGACGACTTTGTGCGATGTATCCAGCCACAACAAGAGCAAATACCCCTCCAAGAATTATTCCTAAACTCATTTTTCGAAGATCAGAGACAGAAGTCGATAAAATTGTGAAATTTTAAACTGGAACCGGAAGTAAATGCCCAAGTACACGTATATGCGTAGTAACGACTGCGCATAAGGGTCACATAGGGTCATAAATGGAGCTAAGACATGACGAATATAGCCCCTTTATTTTTTAAGACTTTTAGACAGATTTATTCACAACTAACTCTAAAATTGAATTTGCTATACAATCTTTAATGCTTTGGTTTCATTTTTCGTTATCAATGATAGAATTATTACGCTGAACATGATATATTTTGAAGGGCCCTTTTTGATGGATATGCAAAACTAGTTTACGAATTTTAGTCCCTTCTCAGTGATGAGCCCACTGTATCTTCCTGTCAGCGGATTGTATACAAAATCCAAGATGGCGAAGCAAACGAAAATGAAGAAGAAGAAAACGAAGAAAAAAACAAAATCTAAAGTCGCTAAACTCACTTCTATCAATGCAAAGGTACTGTCCAAGGCCCAGAAGAGACATATCAAAGATTTTGGTGAGCTTCATCCCTTGGACACGAGGTAATGAAGTTTATTATTGGATGTAAACGCGGTAGCACGTGGGAATTTGGACCGTGTTTTAATGTCAATTGCAAAGATATTTTGTTGTTTTAGTTTTTTAATGAGGGCGATTGATTAAAGTTTTGATTTAAAAATGCCTCATGTTACCCCAAGATAAAAGGAAAAATATAGTTTTCTCCATCGCCAACCATCATAAACCAGCATCAGCATGCAACAGCAGGAAGGGGAGTAAGGGTTCGCGGTGAGGTGGTATTGTCATATTTTTGGTGCGGTTATACAGTAATTTCTATTTTATCCTGTGGTATTGTGGTTTTACAAGGCTACACAGTTTGCGATTTTATTATAAATCTTAAGCCACGGTAATCACTGTTCTGTTTTAGTAAATGCAATACAAAGGCTAGTGTTGCTGTATTGCAGTTTTTTACTTTTTTCTGTGCAGTTTTGTGGTATTCAGACTCCCCTTAAGCCCCCCTCCAGCAGCATTACTGTTCCGCCACCATCATCCACCATTACCATCATCAGCATGCAGCAGCAGCAGCAGCAGCAGCAGCAAAAGCCACAAAGTTATCAACATTATAATACCACTACAATTGAACACCCATCCCTTTATCACATCCTTTATCGTTTATCACATCATTTCATCATTATTATTAGCAGTAGTGGTCCAGCACTATCTTCTTTCAGGGGGGTAGAGTCACATGACTTGTTAGTGCAAATGGCACCCTATTATCATGTGATATTCTCTCTATTTTTGTACCTTTAGTGATTTCCATGAAAATGGCAGTACAAAAGTAAAGAAAGTTTCATTCCTGGAGGTATGTACATAACAGTAAACATCAGAACTTAGTTAGTTTAGACAAAATTAGTTTTAACTTGGTCATACCACATTTCCGGCTAAAGGTTACTGGCGAAATAACCAGAAAGGCAGAAGATTTGACAGCACAAGTTCCAATAGACCATTTCCTAGATGGGCGAGTGCTTTCTAAAATATCGCAGGCGCAGACATGAAAAAGAGGCATTTTCGGGCAAGATCGTGCACACTATTGACTCTGCCCGAAAATGCCTCGAGATCATGTACGCGCCTGCGATATTTTTGAAAGCGCTCGCACATCTCGAAAATGGTCTATTCTGAAAGCCCTGAAATATGATTGTCACAAAAGTTGCTTTTCCCCAAGTTCTGCAACATCTTTTCTTCAAAATACTAAATAATTTTGCCTCTTCTTCAGAACAAGCAATCTCTCTCAGAAGACTCAAAAACTTTCCAAGTAAGAATGTATTATTTGCCTAAATCTAGTGTTTTCTTATGAGCAACTCTTAAACAAACAAATGATATTCTATGAAATGACACATGGTCGGCAACATGTAATGGCAAAACTAGAGAGTTCTATATTACTGTATATATAACGGCATGTTTTTTCAGGAGGAGTATGTTGACTCAGAGGAAGAAGAGGCTGTTGATCCGTATCAAAAGTTAGTTGGCTCTCTTGGTTCAAACGTTAAGCAAAAATATTTACAGATGATGAAGAATGATGAAGAAATGGATGAAGATGACGACAGCGATAATGATGAGAGTGATGATAATGATGATGAGGATGTTGAATCAGATATGGAAGTTAACAACAGGATTACTGAAGAATCCACTGTAAGTGTTTAATTCAACTTGAGAGTTCAATTTTTGGACTGTTGTTCAATTTCAAGTTTTCCAGTTTCCCTCTCTCCACAAAACCTACCGATCTAGATTTCAATTCCATCTGTGAGTTAGCGGTGTCCTGACTTAAATCAGCCCAGAGATTGTTTCAGGTTTCAATCTGTGAAATAGCCATGCTCTGACTTAGATCAGCCCAGAGGTTGTTTCAGGGTTCAATCTGTGAGTTAGCCATGTCCTGACTTAGATCAGCCCAGAGGTTGTTTCAGGGTTCAATCTGTGAGTTAGACATGCCCTGACTTAGATCAGCCCAGAGGTTGTTTCAGGGTTCAATCTGTGAGTTAGCCATGTCCTGACTT
Source organism: Anthopleura sola (assembly GCA_023349425.1). Classification (NCBI taxonomy): domain Eukaryota; kingdom Metazoa; phylum Cnidaria; class Anthozoa; order Actiniaria; family Actiniidae; genus Anthopleura; species Anthopleura sola. The sequence continues at coordinate 11,140,785 of JALHLI010000004.1, read as the reverse complement.
AGATCAGCCCAGAGATTGTTTCAGGGTTCAATCTGTGAGTTAGACATGCCCTGACTTAGATCAGCCCAGAGGTTGTTTCAGGGTTCAATCTGTGAGTTAGACATGCCCTGACTTAGATCAGCCCAGAGGTTGTTTCAGGGTTCAATCTGTGAGTTAGACATGCCCTGACTTAGATCAGCCCAGAGGTTGTTTCAGGGTTCCAATTACTAGTGTTTCATGTTCCATACAGTACTGTATATAATTTTCAAGAATGTAAAAAGGAAATGTAAACATGTCATTACAGGAAGCAAATGGAAGTGAAAAAGAGGAAATTAAACAAAAGAAGACTAGTGTGGAAAACCAAGAAATTGAAAGCCAGACAAGACAAGATGATGCCGAGGATGACTACAATGATGATGATGATGATGATGATGATGTTGAAGATTACAGACGAGAAAACTGTGATGATGAAAGTGATAATGAAGATGTGAATGATAATAAAATTGACCAAGGTACAGTGTACTTGAAAAACTACAAACAACTGTTCAATCAATGTATTGACAAAAATCATATACAGATTTTTAATAATTTTTTTGGACATCATTTTTGCTTGAATTTCACATCTTGTTATTTCTCCACAGATGAGCAAGATCCATTTACTGTCCATTTTGAACAAGACTTGGATGACGATTTTGAAACAAAAGTCCTAGATCCAAAAGCATTTCAGCAAAAGACTAACACAGTAAGACAGTGATGTTTGATAAAAGTGGTATATTGCACCCCCAATTCATTTCAGTTATAAGAAATGACACACAGTCAACATATGGTCTTTGCAGGCCAGGGCAACATTATTATTGTTGAGGCCAGAAAAGGATGTTGTGTCAATGACAGATAATCAGGAAGACCAGGAGCTCAGCTGAAGCTATAATGATCGGTTCAAACCCAAAATGTCGTTCTATTATAATTTCATCTTTTCCAGGTACCATCGCTGGGGACAGTCACAACTTTTGTCCCAACCTTCAAGGTTCCTGTGTTACATGGTTCATCCAATAAAACCCAAACTAGTGGCTTATTTAAGGTACAGTACTTAATAGTAAAAACACCTGTTGTATACCAGTATGATTTTAAGAGATGGGCAGGGCTGCCTCTCTCCAATGCAACCTGACTTAGAACCTCTCCAATCTTTGTGTCATGTGAGTAGAGTTGCTTGTTGGTTCTATCCTGTGCTTTGAGGGTTTTTCTCTGGGTTCTCCAGTTTTCCTCCATCCACAAAAAATCAACTTCTAAGTTCCAATTGGAATCCAGTGGAAGAAGAGGCACTCTGACATTAAATTATCCACTGTTAATTCCTTAATACATGTTTTTTATTTTATATATTTTATATTATTATTTTATCCTTTCATTTTTCACAGGTCAAAAAGAGACTGTGTGATTCTTGGAGTTCATTAAACACATCAACAGAAACTAATGGTAGATATCTTGTTAAATAAACTATATTTATTTTGTGACTTTCTTATCTTTCTTCTCCAGGCCACTTATTAACTATTTTCTTTTATTTCTCATTTCTAGAAGAATTTACCCCATTACAAAAGAAATTATTTCCGTACATCAATTCCTACCAGGTAATATAGCAATAGACCATTTTTGAGATGCGCGAGCGCTTTCAAAAACATCGCAGGCGCAGACATGATCTCGAGGCATTTTCGGGCAGAGTCAATAGCGCGCGTGATCTTGCCCGAAAATGCCTCTTTTTCATGTCTGCGCCTGTGATGTTTTTGAAAGCGCTCGCGCATCTCAAAAATGGTCTATTGCTCTCTTATTTGTCATGATTTAATATCCATGGGTATTGGGAGGGGTATAGGGACTCATTCCTGAACTCAGTTTTACTTGTGAGTAAAAATTGTTGGGTCTAACCCTTGATCAAGGGTTTTTTCTCTGTGTTCTCCAGTTTTCCTCCCTCAACAAAACCAACTTCAATTCGATTTGTGAGTCAGCCATGTCCTGATTTTGATCAGCCCAGAAGTTGTTTCAGGGACCTATTGATAAAGTTTGAAGATTTGAAGAAATAGAATGTCAATATTTTTTTCCCATCACTGCAGGATGTTCTTTACTCAAACCGGTCTTTTGATAATGGTGAAGAGATCTCCAAACTTTACTGTCTGCATGCTGTAAATCACATCTTAAAGTAAGTTGCCTTCATTCTAAGTAATGTGAAAAATTTGGAAATTAGCTTTGGGCATAATGTTTTCCCATTTCAGACCATGTGTCATTATCTAGGAGTATCATTTCTTTGTTTAACAGTTGCACATGACAAGACACATGAACATGGATACAACTCAAACAAAGAATCATCTTCTCAAGAGAATGACACGTCTGAAATGGGTAAAAATTATGCCCAAGCTAAAAAGATCTATTTACCATTAATTTTTACTTCGATTCTTTTGCAGAACTCGTTCTAGAGTGCTTAAAAACAATGCAAAAATTGTCCTGGCACAAAAGGAAAACAAGGAGATAGAGTAAGCTATTTTCAGGACAATGTATATACCTTTCAGACAAACTGTTTTCTATTTTCGAGGGGCTGGATGAATATTAAAAGGTATTTGTTTTGTTTGCAGTGATCTTCGTGATCAAGGACTAACAAGACCAAAAGTACTCATCCTTGTTCCGTTTAGAAATTCTGCACTCAAGATTATCAATATTATTATAGATTTATTATTACCTAATGGAGAGGTAAGTAAAATGGTATGCATGTATGGTATGGTCATGGGAACCAAGAATGGTGTAAGGGTAGTGAATGCGCTCGCCTCTCACATCCCCCCCCCCCCCCCCCCCACACACACACACACAAAACTTCCAAATGCCAATTCCGGTCGACCTGTCCGCATTGAGGGAGTTCACTGTATTGCTGACAACCTTACATGTTAGTTTTTTTTCCCGTATTTCCAGGGCCAAGTAATGAGCAAAAAGAGGTTTAATGAAGAGTATTCAGATTCTGGTTCCTCAGAGACAAAACGAAGCTTCCGACCAGACGATTTTGAGAAAATGTTTGAGGGAAATATAGACGATTGTTTTCGTATTGGACTGTCGATCATGAGAAAGGCTGTTAAGTTGTACAGCCATTTTTACGCTTCTGATATCTTGATTGCATCGCCACTGGGTCTAAGAACTATTCTTGGTTCTGACGGGTAAGCTTTGCATGAGTGTTTTTTTCGTTTTCCTCTCCTTTTCTTTATTTTCTTTCCTTTCCTCTCTCTCACCTCGTCTCATCTCGTCTCATCTCTTCTTGTCTTGTCCCCTATTGCCCTGCCTTCTCTTTTCTGCTCTGCTCTGTTCTTAGTAACAATCTAATAGTGGATTCTGCTTTTTTGTAGTGAAAAGTTTGGTGATTCTGACTTCTTATCGTCCATTGAACTTCTGATTCTTGACCAAGCTGACGTCTTCCTCATGCAAAACTGGGAACACATTCAGGTAAATCTACCAAGATGCATTCCAGCGGGAAGCCCTTTGTATGTCATTTTCGGATTAGGAAACTCGGGGTTAACCTCATTTAACCAAAATATGGAAAAGTAAAGAATACACTTCACTTCAAATATACAAGCATTTCTAAATTCCACGTACTTTCACTGGAACACATGATTATGTACTTTCGTACGTTTACTAGAACACATAAATGTTCTATACAAAATGAGGCTAACCCTGAGCAACAGGTAATTCAAAACTAGAGTATTGTACAAATGGTGACACTTATCATTGATTATTATTTCTTTATAGCATATCTTTGATAATCTACACAAACAGCCAAGGAAGGCACATGACGTGGATTTTTCTCGTGTCAGAAACTGGTGTCTTAATGGCTGGTGTGTATGAAGCTTTGTATACCTTTATTCTTTAACGACATCCTTTTTAGTTGCTTTTTTTTATCGTTTTCATTTTCTTTCTCAGGTCAAAGTATTATCGCCAGACGCTATTCTTCGGCAGTTTCTTTTTTCCAGAGCTGAATTCTCTTTTGAACAAGCAATGTCACAATATCCTTTACTGTAGAATACACACTAGTTATAAGTTTTGAGTGGCATATAGAATATCCCACGACTGAGGCACTGCCTTCCGGGTTGTATTTTCGAGTATAAACATGATCCTTAAGGGGAGTGTATAAGTTTTTGTTTGTCTATCTAATCAGTTGGTCGGGAAGTCTGTTGGTTTGTTTGTTACCTTGTTTTTCGTTTATCTGTTTGTTTGTTTTATACATGGGAGATTTCCTAAGACACGAAAGTGTTTTATAACGGTTTTCTTCATAGTTCTTGATCTGAAGCCTTAACTCTCATGCTTACATTTTGCCGGTAAAACAAAGATCCAGCTTACTGAACTCCCAGGAACGATTTGCCAAGTAGTGACACAAGTTCCTCAGGTACGTCCAATGCATGTAACCAATCAAAAAGCGAGAAAATACACGTCTCAACCAATCACAATGCTTCCACTAACAGCCAGTCAAAAAAGCGAGAAAATACACCTCAACCAATCACAATGCTAGATTTCAAAAGCCATTTAAGAGCTACAGCGCTAAACATTCTTCAAAAGTGCACCGAGATTATTTGCATGAATTTTGCTCCGTTTTTCGAATACAGGTTAACAGATTTTTTTAAGATTCTTTAATAGCCTTTTTAGGATTCTTATGAAGTATGATAAACAATTTTTTGGGGATTTTTTTTTCTTTTTTTCAGGTTTTTCATCGTATCGCGTGTTCTTCACACGCCGAGTCCCAAGAGAAGAGGTTTAATTTTTTCGTTGAAAAGGTCAGTAAATCCCATTTGGAGTTGTTTGATATGAAGAATTTCATTTCAAGAAAAAGTGGCAGATGATTCAAGTTGCACAAAAATTCCAATTCCCAAGAGTAAAATAGCAGTTTCAAAACTATTTATCTTACTCATATTTCTTTTTGTAGATATTGCCAGAGTTTCGGGGTCATCTCATGGGACACACCGCCATTTTTGTACCTTCCTACTTTGACTTTGTTCGTCTTCGGAATTTCTTCCGACAAGAAGAATTATCTTTCACTCATATCTCAGAGTAAGTCTACAAGATAGGAGATGTCTAGTTCTATTCTTGTATTATACCCTCTTCCATCCCATGGTACTTTGCAGGCTTGATAGGCCCTATGCTGCAAACGTCCCTTCACGCTAAGGGTATTTTTCAGCGTCCAAAATGAGTTCACTGAGGCTCAAACTATGGAGCTGTGGCTTAGCTGGCAGCACACTAACCAACCAAGCCAGACTTGCTCCTTAAAACAAATGTGTGAGGTCACTGAGGATCAAACTATGGACCTCTTGCTTAGCAAGCAGCACACTAACCACCCAAGCCACACTTGCTCATTAAAACAAATGTGTGAGGTCACTGAGGATCAAACTATGGACCTCTTGCTTAGCAGGCAGCACACTAACCACCCAAGCCACACTTGCTCATTAAAACAAATGTGTGAGGTCACTGAGGATCAAACGGACCTCTTGCTTAGCAGGCAGCACACTAACCAACAAAGCCAGACTTGCTCCTTAAAACAAATGTGAGGTCACCGAGGATCAAACTATGGACCTCTTGCTTAGCAGGCAGCACCATAACCACCCAAACCACACTTGTTATTGAAAACAAATGTGTGAAGGCTCAAACTATGAACTTCTCGCTTGGCAACTGATCTTAACTCGCTGACAAATGAACCAAGTCAAGCTTGATTCCCGGTAAAAGTAAATATGGTCCTAGTTTCAGTAGTTCCTTATCAAACTATTGTCCCATTTTCACAGATATTCCAAGAGGTCCGACATAACACGGGCCAGAAACTGGTTCTTAGAAGGATCCAAAACTTTCTTGCTTTACACTGAGCGATTCTACTTTTTTTACCGGTAAGTTTATCAAGTGCCATCACCCCCTCCCCCCTCCCTCTACGGCACGAAAAATTGCCCTAGTAGGGAGGGAGCGAATTTTAATGCTTACGTAAGGTTTTTGTCTTATTCAAGATATCGGATCAAGGGAATACGCAATATTATTTTCTACGGTCTTCCTCGTTATTCTCACTTCTACCCTGAAATCTTGAACTTTCTGGATGCTGGAAACACAGGGAGCCAATCAGGTGCAATGACGACACCAGTCACGTGCACAGTCTTGTATACCAAGTATGACAGCCATCGATTGGCCGAAACGGTGGGCAGTCGGCGATGCTGTCACATGATTTCTTCACAGAAACAGGTGCATATGTTTGTGACGGGAGATAAATCCACATCATAGAGGGAAGTGGGTGACATTGACTTCAAGAAATAGCAATTTAAAAAAATAAGCACCACTACAGCGAACAGAGCTGGGACGTGGCTAATGGACACGATTTGAGAATTGTTTACAGACCCTTTAAAAAAGCTATATTCCACAGTTTTTTGGAGGCATTTTTTAATTTCAAAGAAAGAGCCATGAATAAGTGTCTCATTAACTAATCACTACTAATTATTGAAGTAACAATATTTGTCGAAGAAACAATATTAGTATTATGATCATCCGGGTGGATGTAGTCCTGAGAAGGACTGTTTGATGTTTGTTTTACGTCCACCCGGATGATCATAATACAAATATTGTTTCTTCGACAAATATTGTTACTTCGATAAATATACATTCACCTGGGTTCAGACCTTTCTTTACAATAATCACTACTAGTTCTCCAGAACCCTCAATGGTCTTGGCTTTCAAAGCCAGATTTCCCTTTAAAAACTGATTGTAGTGTAATCTATGACCCAATTAAAAGATAACCCTCTCCGAGGCCTTGTTTTAACTTGGACATTTGCTTGAAGACCCCTTTAGGTTGGGTGTACTATTTCTCATTTGAGACCACGTCATTTCCTAGAGATCATTTTTTGATGAGAAGACACATGAATATGAATACAACTCCAACAAAGAATCCTATTTTCAAGGGAATGACTGGTGGTCTGAAATGGGAAAACAGTACGCCCAAAATGGTGTATTATACTACAAATGAATAACAAAACTAATTTCCAAAACTGAAATTATGTCCAAAAACTAACCCGTTATAGCATGCATCAGACCAATGAATTAACCTAAACATTTTTGAAAACTACAATGTATGTTTCTTACAATGAAATAAAACATTCAAAAAGCTTACCAAGTATTACAAGTATTGTAGATTTTTCGAGGCTTTGTTCAATATTACGGCACTCATGCTCAGTCGTTGCCGAAAGCACTCAAGAAGTTGGAGAAGCGATAGTTACTCGCGCTCCATTCATGCTTTATTACTAAACAGAGCACCAAAAACTATTCTAAATTCTAAAACTACTCTATTTCCTAAATATATGTATTAAATCTAATATAATCTTTTTTAAATTAAAGTGGCTGTTGGCTCTTTCCGTGGTTTCAGTGGACAAATTCCCCACCCTGACTTACAGCACACACTAAAAGCTACTGCAATTCGACGTTGCAATTACCATTATGATGGCTTCCCACTTTTGGTTAAGAGTGTGCAGGATTTAAACTAATTAACTACTATAAAACGAAATCGCGCTCAAATTTTGAAACGTTTTCCCACTGCTCCTGTTTCATCCATCCAGTTTTTAGGAAAACATTTCAAAATGTTTGTTACACTAACACTTGACTTTGCCTACAGATTTGTATCCATTATTTTATCTCCTGAGGAGGACTTGACTAACTGCGATTTCTTTTCTTGACCTACGAGAAAAATTTGACTTTAATATTTGATTTCGTTTATATAATGTACCAAGAGAATACTTTAAAAAATACTTAAGATAGTACGCGCGCTCTCATTGGTCGAGAGCTGTGTTTTCATCACGCTATGAAGGCACGGAAATGACGAGCAGGTGAAAACCCTCCACTTCATCTCGGGTTTCCACTGATCTGCTCTCGAATTCTCCCATACGCGTAGCCTCGGGTTTCACCAGGCTATGAAGACACGGAGAAAATGTTTTATTTCTTAACACTTAAACGTGACGTATTAGTAACTTTTCCTCCCTCTTTCTCTCATACACTCTTTTTCTCTCGTTTCTTGTCTCTCTTTTTCTTCTTCTTCTTCTTACCTTTAATTTAGAGATGAAGAATACCTATAAATTCCTCTAACGTTTTCAACACACTTTTGGCGATGTCATATGCCTCTTGTGCTTGCTGAAAGGTATAGACTTCCTTCGGAGGCTTAGCTGGGTCGTGCTTGTTTGGATAACGTGTAGCATCGTGGTAGCTCCATAGTTTCCCAACAGAATGAACGATATCCGGTGCTCTTGGCAGTCTTTTCAGATAATATGCCAGGCTTGTCAAGTCATGGCTGTCCAGTTGGGAATTAGAAATTCCACTCACAGAATACAAAGCCGCCTTCAAAGCTTTTTCTACGACTTGATTGCATTGGAAGCAGATCAGCCAGTAGAAACCACCTGGTGTTTTGGCGCTGAAAAGGTGTTTCACACTTTCTAGGTCACTGCGACTCTGGATTAGCCAAATTCTTGCCAATTTTGCGTCTGGCGCATGATAGCTGTTCCTTCTTTTTCCGAATGGCGTAGAACTGGCCGAGCTTCCAGAAGGACCAAACCCATAGTAAGATTGACCCGGGTCGGCATTTCTGTGACCTCCTGCCGACGAGAAGTTCCTCGTAAATCCTGGATTACTTCGCCGATAGTTGTCATAACTTGCACGTTGGCGTCTGGCTCGTTGGTCCCATTTTCTGAAAGACGACTCCCATTCTTCTGCATCATAATCTCTCTGGCTGGTATCACGAGCTCTTCCTTCAGAAAGACGCTGGAACTCGTTTTGTATATACTTCATTACCTCGGTGGCCAATTCCTCCATGTCGGGATTTTTGTCAGGATGCCATCGTAAAAACAGCCGCTTTACAGCTTTTTTTCGCTGCTCTTTTGGAAGTTTCATGATATCTGCCAGAGCCTTATCCACCTCCTTCTTGGCCTTTTCCAGAGTACGTGGTAAATCTGGGCGACTGTTTTTCGTCGTCGCATCTGCTCCTGTTGACTGCTCTTTGCCTTCATAAGGAACAACAGCTTGAGAATCTGACATTTCGTTGTCTGTCGTGTTATCGTTTGAATCAGTCAATTCCTCTGGGCGTTTGAGTTTGTACAAGTCAAGAGCATCTACTTCGATATTCTGTCCGGTACCTATGTCTATCAGATACTTTCGAAGGAGGGAGTTGTGGGTCTTTCGTCTTCCAGTGGTAGGATCTCTCTTTGGCTTTTTTGTTCTCCCCCCAAGGTTTGGTGCTGAGGTTTCACGAACTATCCTTGCGTAACAGTATTCTCCCTGTTCCTTTTCAGAGTTCTCGTCCTCCTCGGACTTCTCGTATCCAACTATTTCTTCTGGACGAAATAGGATATCTTCGAATTGAACCAGAAGGTAGTGCAACTCCTCAGGTATCAGGGATCCCAGGGATGACGTTTCTGAGTCATCGTTGGTTAATTCCTCTTTGTCTGGTTCAATGCCGCGATTATCCAATGTCGAGTGGATTTCTGTTGGACGACGTATTATTCCATATAGAATGATGGATTCAAGATGTGCAAAATGTTCTTGATTGACTGCATTGCCGATGTGCTTATTTACAGCTAAAGATAATTTGTAACTGACATTGGAATAAATACCCCTTGCTCCATGTTGTATGAAAATGCATGTCTTTGTTCCATCTTCTTTTGCGAAATACGACTTTGAAACCTTACTTCCTCGTGCTTCTTCATCTTTGTCGTTTTTCAAGACAGTTTCCAAACTCTCAAAACACACGACAATAAACACCGTTCTTAAGCTTTCAACCTTTTGTCGTAATTCATCGTCCACTTTCATTGAACGATTTTGGAATTTCAAGATCCTGATTATTCCATCAATCAGGTGGTGGGAATTTAGCAGTAACCTAAGTCGGTCGGCATTGGAGCACTTCCCACTTTCATCCATTTTACACTTTCTGTCAAAGCAATCAGCATGTAGCTCTTCAACTAGGATATTTGTCAACGGTGTCACCTGTAAATGAGGAGGAAGGTAGCCAAGAAGATCCTCGGCACGGTCGTTAAGCAATCCACAATCCATAAGGTCGTATAACAAATCATACGTGAACTCTTCTTTATCTATCCTTGATAGCAGATGAGGGCTTACGTAGTAGAGAAGATTGGAAGGTTTCAGATGTTTCTTGTCGGTAGGAAGGTAAAGGGTTTCAATATCCTGTAAAGAATTCAAACACTTTGTTGGTTTTGCACGCTCATCATCTTTGTGTAACCTCTTCAAAGTTCTGAACAGACTTCGCACAGCATTCTTCACGTGCCTCATTTCCTCAGGATGGAGTTCTTCTCCTTTGCTATCTTTCCAGAGAGTTTGAAGGATATACGCATACTGCGTAGGGCACGGCTTTTCGAAAGCTCCAAGATGCTTGAACAGAGAATCAAATTGGCCAAATTCTCTTGGTACCTTGTACAAATACGGTGGTTGTTCTTCATATTTTGCCATTTCAAAGGCAAGTTGCTCACATCGAATAAATACTCTTCCGTCTTCAACCAAAACCAGTGGCACACCATGAAAAAATTGGTGAACGTTCAAATCTTTCAGTGAGTTTTGTAGAAAGGAGTACGTTTCGGACATTATTTGCAATAGCAGTTTGCGGACAGATTTTTCCAAATCTATGTCCTTACTATCAAACTTACTGCAGAGTCTTTGCACATGATTCTTAACTTGTTGCAAAGTTGGCTTTTCGAGAATCCCTAGACTTCTTCGAATGTGCATCTCACTTGGCCAAGCCCATTCTGGCAATAGTGCTGCGCTTCCCCAAACGAGTATTTCATATGTTCTTGGCAGGGCATTCCGGAAGGAAATGAAAGGAGCAAATGACTTCTCAAAAAGATATTGTTTAACAAGAGAGTTAAACTTTTCTTCGGCTTCGTAAGCAGCAACAAATTTAATGGTAGAGACTTTAGCAAGAAAGTTGGCCTCTTCAAGACCGCTTTCCTCGAGTAGATATCGAGTGAGAACTTCCGATTTCTTCAAGAGAGCACTCGTCACATTCTGCTCTGCTTCTTTCTCGATTTCTCTAGCAAAAGCTAAAAATTGGTCTTTGGTGATCGTTGTCTGCAAGCCAATCCGACAAAGAAATTCAACCCACTTGGTTTCACAGAACGGCTTACAAGGAAACTTGCTTTTCGACAGCATGGCTTTAAATACTGGCTTCCTTGGATCATAGTAATAAGATGCCTTGTGCAATTCTCCTGAATCATTGGGGATAAACCTTAGCTTTTTAAGAGCTGATTCCAATCTTGCAACTTCTTCGCCATTAATCATGTGAAGGAGACAATCTCTTATGTACAAAAGATGTGTTAGGCGTGTAGATTCCTGAAGATGGCTGAACTTAGGGAAGATGAAATCGATGTAGCAGGAGACGTGTGACTTCAGCTCGACACCAAGCATTTTGTGAAGAACGTCGAGAGATTGACAAGGCTCAAGAAAAATATTCCTTGTACCTTCCATCCACAAACTCGATTCCACTAGTGGTATCCCAGGAGATACTTTGCAGACCGATGAAGCACCTTCCAGTTTGATCAACTGACCATCAATCGTCTTGTAAAACGGCAGTTTACGAAGCACTGGCACGTTTCTGGCGTTTGATTGTAATGTCTGAGGATCTTCTTTAAGGAAATGCAAGAGAAGGGATGCGGTATCAGCATCGATTCTTCCAGATATGTCATGTTCTCTTTCCATTAAGCTTTCAAGAACAGTAATGACATCATTTACTGAATTTGGATAGGCCAGGTACGTTTTAACTACGTCTGAAACACTTGCTCCCTTTAATTTCATGAGTTCCATGTCCACTTCGGGGCATAGGAGTTTCCTCAGTGCCTGAACAATGCTTCTTTGGTTGTTGGACCATGAGTCTAATTTAGTTAGATCTAGAACAGTTTTAGACAGCGAAACAGGAAGAAGGTATCCAGATGTGGTTGGAATCACTGGCCAAGGTCCTAGAGGTTCAAGAAACCGATCCGATGGATTCTCTTTGTGTTTCTTTGAGATGAAAAGCCACAAATTGGTCAGCCATTTCTTAATTTCCCGGTCTTTGCCGTCTGGGTTCCAGGAAACAGGGATACTTGACTGAGACCAAACTTCATGTTCTTTGAAGATGGAAGGGAAAAACTTTACTAAGTTAGACAGATTCAGTGGCAACGCAACTGGAGGACTTTGATGAAAAAGGTCTTCAAATACAAGTTGTAAGGCTGTCACAATATCTTTTGCAGCAAACCTTTCATGGTGTGCAGATGACTCAATCAGATATGAGAACTTGCTTAAGTAAACTGGATGCATTTTACTGAAGACTCTAAGAACCCCATCTCTTGTAAGTAAAAGAGGAACGCCGTGCAGGTTCTTGACAAAGCTTGGTGACTTCAAGCAATACTCTATTAGATGGATAACATCTGCAGCTGATTCCATACTGGAATCTCCTATTGGGCAAGGAAGCTGTTCCAAAATTGGCTCATGACTGGAAAGAAACTTTAAAACCGGTTCAGGGGCAACCTCTTTTACTGGGCTGTTTGCTTTCCTGAAATTCTCGCAAATCCTATATTGCAGGGACACCAGGTTGAATCCAATGTTTCGCAAAATGTCGGGAAGCATCCGGCCACAGTCTAGGTTAGGGAAAAAACCTTCTGAAGGAGAAAGCCAGCTGCAAATGTGTTTGAAACCTTCCTCGGCTTTTACCTTTCGGAGTAAAGGTAAAACATTCTCGTCGCTGTGAGTTATCTTGTTTAGGACAGCGATGACCAATTCTTGCCACTGGGATTCAGATTGTTCTTGCGATGGAAATAGACCTTGATACCACTGCAAGCCATAATTTCCTTCATAAGCATGATTGAAGTACAACTGTTCTTCACGTTTGAGATATGGAATATGTCCGCGAGCTTCAACGAGAAGGCTTGTATACGCATCAGCTATCACTTCAGTCTTCATAAACTGGTTCCATTTGCTTCGGAAACCGCCTTTGTCTTCGTCTTGCCAAAGGTGACGTCTCCCCGAGTCGAGAGCAAAATGGCCATTGACATGTAATGGAAGACCAGTGATAACAGGTAATGGAAGGAAACAAAATGCTTTTCTCCTTTCAGGGTAACTTGAAATGTTTATTAGTCTTAATTCTGTTTGAGATGCCACCTTTGCCGCAACACCTGCTCGTGGAAGGAGACCATTATGTTTTCCGTCAGGGATTTCAACATTACTTTCCTGACTGGAAACACCTATTGTTTGATGAACTAGCCACTTTTCCTCAGAGGAATTGTCCTTGAGAGTGATTGGATAAAAGATTCCAAATCTTTCTATCTCACTTGTTGGAAGATGTTTTGACTTCTTGACATGGGCAGCTAGCTCACTGCGCTTGGTTTCATCTTCTTCTTTAAGATCTGCTGAAACTTCGTACATCCGCTTCAATTTGTCTCCTTCTATTTCTGAAATGGAAATTTTCTTAACATAATTCAGAAAGAGTAGAGTTTCTTTTGCCTCCGTCATAAAGTTTCTCAAAAGGTACTTGATCTGCGAAAGGGCCTCTTTTTGAGAGATGTCAGATTTGCTGGCCATGTCTTCGTTTCGCAGTGGAAAACGGAACATCGTTGATCCCTTTAAGTCAAACATATCTCCAAGGTACCCTGGCAAAACATCTCGATAATTCTCTTGAAAATTAGCAGTTTTTTCAAAAGGACCAATTAATCTTCCAGGATTATCTTTTGTAGCTCCTGGTGCATAACGAGCGTGTGGATCCAAGATACAGAGAGTGTTCCCATCAGTAATGAAAGAAGGGCAGTCAGTCAGATGGTAAACAGCGTTGAAGCCAATCCCATACTGTCCTGTCTTTTCTGGACTATCAGCCTTGCTTCCTATGCCAAGCCTTTGAATTCCCTCGAGGTCCTTTTCAGAAAAAGGACGGTTATTGTACACACACAAGGCAGGTCCTTGCAACTCCTTCCACGAATCCTTGAATAGTCGTTCTTTACCGAGTTGACGAGGGTCGTAAACAAAATGGATTTCTGTTGCCTTTGCATCATCAGCATTTTGGAGAAGCTCTTTAAGAATTCCAAAGTCGCAAGGATAGGACTTCAGAATATTTGCTAGACGATCCGTGAGTAGCTCCTTCTGACCAAATGCGTGCCCAATTGATCTCGATATGTCCTCCAGGTTTTTCGATCTGATATCTCGTGTTCCTAGCGAATGAGCGAGATTGATGGAAATGTCGACGTGAACATACTTGACTTCTTGATCCATTAAAATCCATGGGGCATCGTTGATAACGAGGTCTTGTGTCGGACGTAGGATTCTATCTTGATCTGGCATTGGTGTGCATCCAAAAGCCTCCTCCGGTATTTTATCTAACAACTTATTTAACTCGTCTAGGAATTCTTTCGAAACTTTGAACTCAGCGTCGTTGAGCCTCTGGTCTACCTTTTCTGTACTCATTTCGTTTAAGGCCAAGAGGAAATCTTGTACGTGGAATGTCCTCTTAATTCCAATTTCTTCAAGAAGTTCACGGTAAGAAACGGCAAGAGATCTAGGAACACGATAAAGATAGGGCACGCCATATCCATCCCATTCAAATGCAACTTGGTTGCTCTTTACAAAACGATCCTCCATAAAAAGCCACGATGACTCTTGCAAAGTACATTTCATCAATTCCAGGTCGTCCTCATTACTGATATGGCTATGCAGAAACGCGTAAATTTCGTTGCAAATCCCAGTAGTCACATTTTGTAAAGGTGTGCAATTTCCCGTTTCCTGAAAGTGCTCACATACTGTCTGCAGTTGGGTTAATGCTTCTTCGACTTCCGGTTGGTGGTCGGATATCTGAAACAGCTTCTCTACCTTTGGTTTTAGTTTTCCGCAGCCAGTTTCTTCAGACTCGTCCAAAATCGGCTTCAATGAACCAATAATGTTACTGAATTCTTTACCAAACAGTTTGTTGGATGACAGCATTGCTTTTGGTCCATTCCGTTCTCCTTCCCACGGAAAAAATTGTGACTTCGGCTTTGGCATTACTGGAAAAATTGGCAAAGTAGTCAAGAACTGGTTCATGTCGTCATCTACAGATGACATATCAGTTATGTACTCGTTTAGGTACTTGATTAGATTGGACACCCTTTTGAGGCCACTGTCGTAGTTTAAACTCTGAACTGACAGTGCCCTATCGCATATTTGATCCCAGTTCAATATATTCTTTATCATGCCGAGATGTTCAAGCACCAGAAGACGTTTTTCCTCAAGAAAACAATCACCCACAGGCAGTTTGTTGTCACATGGTGAATACAGAGATGCTGCAGCCCCAAGTGGATGTATGAGGTCTCTGGGTCTGGCAAGTACTTGTTGGTCTGCTGAACATGGAATGCAAGCGTGGGTACTCAATAACTCTTGGAAGAGCGTTTTCTTGGGTTCATTACTGCCAGCCAAGCATCCATCAATAACATAGCAAACAACCTAAAATATAGATAGACGATTATAATCTTTAGATGATGGAACTCAGAACAAAAACAAGAACTGCACTAGATGGCACTTTTCGTGGTTATTTCACTTTTAGTCAGAAAGTTAGCAGCACTACCAAGCAGCTAGGGTTTTTCTTTTCTTTTCACAAAAACACTGGGGATAGAATTTATTTAACCTCCACCCATAGCTAATTGCACATCAGTAGATTCCCCGCTGCCGGACAATCACTCGGGGTTTTAAAATGGCTGAAGGCATTATCTTTGCTCTAAAGATATCTGGCTAGGCCATAGCCCTTGGTAGTCGTTCTGATAATCATATGTAAAAACCACTCCGTCTCATTTAGAGATTCTAAACAGGGAGCTACGAGGTACAGTTCTTATGTAGTCGCTACTTTTAAACTTCTACTCCTATAAATAACGCTTCAATATAATCGAGAAAAGGGCAACGTACTAAGAATAAGAATATAATAAAGTGAGTTGCAGAACAGACACACATACCTTGTCACGTAGTTCACCAGTTATGGCTTTAATGTTTGGAAAAAACACATCTTCTAGAAACTTTTTTTCCGACATCGTCTGGTTTTCGATCTGCTCTCCACATTCGGCCATACTGAAACCTCTCCGAGCGAAGTGTGGAAGATCCACAATCTTGTAGTCTAATTCTTGTAGAATTCGGAGACTTGCAGGAATTCTCTGCACATCATTGTCAGGAAAAAAACAATCTTCAATTGAGTACCATTTCCCCCCGCTCTTTAGTAACGGTAACGATGAACTTGCAATTAATGTGTAAACACCAACAATAAGTGAGTTCCACGCATGAGACTGGAGGGAATCTGGATTCGGCCATAAAGAACAAAAGTTGTACTCTTGAAGATCACCTTTTTGGGCCATTCGTTTTGTTTCTTTTAAGAGCTCTACGTACGCCTGTGCAATCCCATCCTTCATAAGTGCTTTGTTCCAGCGAGCTTCTATGGGTTGAAAATATTGGCTTTCTTCTGCTGTCTGTTCCCAGATTCCTCTTCGATTGGAGGTCACAGCGAAGTATCCGTTCACATGAACTGGAAGTCCAGTTGGAATGGAAAGCGGAAGAAAACAAAATGCTTCACCATCGGTGCATTTCACTTTCCAGCTGCCTTTTGACTTGTTGAGATTTACAGCAACTCCCGCGCAGGAAAGCAGTCCTTTTTGTCTCCCTTCTTCACTCGTGGCCATTTCTAGGGACTCCGCGTCCCCCAGCCGATCACACTGAAGCCAGTATTCTGTTCTTGCTTTCTGCTCGTCTTCTGTCATCGTCTGCGTTATTGAAATGATCTTTGTTCGCTGAGGAAGATGTAAATCCCTGTTAGAAGACCATGTTGCACATTCATGCAGAAATGTCGTCATGTTTGAGCCTCCTGAATCAGATAAGATCTTCCTCTCGACTTTTGTTAGCAATTTGACGTCAGATGCTTCCTTTGCACGATCTAGCTCCCAAACGCTTACGTGTTGAACATTTTGGGTATTCAAAAGAAGACTCGACGCTTTTCTGTTAAAGGATTCGAGTAACGCTTTTACATCGCGTTCATTGTACTGCTTGTCGCATATTTCACTTGGCCCGCGGCGGAAAGGAAAACGAAACAGCGTGCCATCAAAGTTGAAAGGCATGTTGCTTTTGACATCACACTCAAAGACGCCTTGGTAGGGCTGAAACTGGTCTGGACAGTAAAGAAAGGTGTTCTTGTTGACAGCCAAATTCAGTTTGATTCCAGGGTGCGAGGGATTTGTTATGAAATTGCCAAGGTGTTTTGTATCTGGGTCAAAAAATACTGCATAGTTCGAGCTTACAAAACTCGGAGTATCGGTAAAGTGATACACCGAGTTAAAACCCAAACCAAACCGGCCAATCTTATCCAGGTCTTCTTTTTTGGTTGCTCCAGCGAGCTTGTTGATATTTTCAAAGTCCTTCTTAGTGAAAACGGCGTTGTTATAGGCTAACAAAGCTGGACCTTGGCTATCCTTCATTCCTTCCGCCAGCAACTTTTTCGCCGGGTGCTGTCTCCAATCCACCAAAAACTTCACTTCAGTAGCTCCAGCATCATCTGCATTCTGTATCAGTTCCTTAAAGACACCAGCTCCCTCCTTATACTCGTCTAAAATATTCTTTAACCGCCTAGTTATAGGCTCGTAAGGGCCAGCTTGTTCAAAGACCAGTGCCTCAGGTGCAGTCACGCACCGACTCATTGGAGGAACTCCAAGATGAGAGGCTGTCGTGTTGGAAATACTTTCATCTATCATGCTCAGATCAGACAACTCCGGAAGCATCTGGAGTTCCTGGAAGTTCCCGCGTAACCAAGCAGCGTCACAAAAAGTGCACTTCGATAATGGAACAAGATTTAAAATGCCTGGACCCTTCATCACTGGAACATAGACTTTATCACGCAAGTCAGGGTTCAATGGGCCTTCACGAACAATCCAGTGAAGGATATCTAGGGCCAGTTGTTTATCTTTGTCTATGACGTCTCTATCCAACTTCGCATTCGCATTGTCGTGCTTGGCTTTGATGTCAAGGAGAACGTCTAAGAGATCTTCATCAGCGAAGCAGGCCATTACTCCGAACTTTGGGAAAAAGTCACAAAGTACTTCTTCTTGCATCTCTTTGGGAATAGTGTGAAGATAAGGTTCCAGGTCAAAATTCGTTTGTCTTCTGAATGCAATTTTGCTTGGTGATGAGAATCCTTGACCATTCCATATCCACGCAAAATCAGCTTGAAAAAGATTATAGCAGTAGTCATTTACCGCCAAGGTTTCGTAGATTGACTTGAGCATTCTCCAAAACTGTTCCCGTTCATTTCCTTGTAAAGATTTAACATCAATCTCATTACAAGCAATTCGAAGCTGTTCCAATACTTTGGAACCATCTGGACCCTTGTCCCATCCAAAGACACTCTTTATTGAAATGGTAGACTCGCTTTGTAAGACGGACATAACAGACCCCACGACGACACCATATTTCGAAGCTACGACCTGTTGTGGAGTTAACAGCCCATTTCCATCTGATTTCCATGGCATACATCTAGGGTACCCAAGAGGTGGATCCTTTGCACAAGGGACCCATGCAACGTTTCGAAAAACATCCTGGAGCATTTGGTATCCACCCCCAACGTTAACGTTTCTTGTCAGCAAAGAAAAGAACTTCTCTAAAAACTCTAGAAGCGCCATTGCTTTTCTGCGTCTCTGATTGATGTCGAACCTGTGAAGATTCATTGCAAGATTCGCCACGTCTACATGGTCAAGTGTTTCTTTTAGTCCCAGGTGATTCCGCAATGGCACCAAAATATCATCCTTAGCGAACTCTCCAACTGGAAATTTTGATTCCTCTCCTTCTAACAGACGTTTGTTGAGTTGGTTTCTTGGATCGAAAAGATCTTGAGGCTTTGCTAAACTTCCTTGACCAGCGTCTACAAAGTTCAAACTTGATAAATGTGTGCAAAAGTTAGGCTCACATCTGAACACATCAATTCTTCGGAGCACCCAACACATCAAAGAAGTAACCTCTTGTGTTGTGTAACATGATAGATGTGGGAAAACTTCTCTTGTAAGAAACTGTCCCATCGTCATCTCAGGAATGTTTAAGACCTTCAGTAACTGGTTGCTTGCGTCATCTTCCACAGACAAAATACAACTTGCGTTCTTGATCTTTAAGGTAATTTCTCTGGCAAATCCACGAGGAGCAGTGGAAGATTTATTCTGAGCATCGATGAAGGAAGTTTGATTAATAGCTTCAAAGATTGGCAATGATTTTAGGAACTGTCTTTCGTCATTTGACAAATTTGCTCTCAGTGAACTGAGAAATACTCGTAAACTTTGCCTTTCCTGGGCATTTGAAGCTGTCACGGCAGCTGTGCTGCTTTGAATGCCAATATTTCGAAGTACTTTAAGAACTCCTTCAGGTGAAGCGTCAGCGACGTACGTTGAGAAGCAAGCATGCTGCATCATGTAGTAAGGGACTTCAGGAAGAACCACAACGCCAGCTTTTTTTAGAATGCTAACGAGGTCTTGAGGTAGCGGCATACCGGTTTGGTAGCTTTTTTGCCTGATGGTCTTTGTGTTTGTTCTCAATTTTGTGAGGGCTGTGTGCTGACCTAAGGAGCACTTGATGATTGGCAATCCCTCTAACTGCGACAAATTATAAGGAAACTTCTGTTTCAGCCAATTCCACATATCAGCTAACCAGGCTTCTGAAGGATGATTTCCGCTCGAAGGTGTCCACACGACTGGGTCCGGAAGGTTAAGCATCTCGTTAGGAAGAATCTGCCAAAGTAGGGAAACGACGGTTTGAGGATTAAGTCGAACCAGCTGCAGCGGAGAACGACAATAGTTATTCTGCTCTACTGCCATTCTGCTTAAGGAATTAATGTTTGGATCAAGAAATCTTGACTCTGTTCCTGGCAAAAGCGTCCTCCTGTTGTCTGGGGT
Source organism: Anthopleura sola (assembly GCA_023349425.1). Classification (NCBI taxonomy): domain Eukaryota; kingdom Metazoa; phylum Cnidaria; class Anthozoa; order Actiniaria; family Actiniidae; genus Anthopleura; species Anthopleura sola. Next base: position 11,120,881 of record JALHLI010000004.1, on the reverse strand, counting down.
CTCGACGTAAACCACATCATTAGGACCACATCGTTTTCCTGCTTTAAAAGTGGTGAAAAGCCCATCGGCTAGTGGCAACAGGGCAATTCCTTCAAAGTCAGCGAAATTGTTGTCTGTGACAATATATTCAAGCATAGCAATTCTTTCCTCGCGGCTCATCTTCTCCATGTCCCACGATTTCTTTCGATTCTGTTTCAGGATAGCACGCAAGTACTTAGGAGTAACAAGACAAGTGCCTGACATTTTTTTCCGCACGTACTCGTCTACATGTAACGGCAAGGACACTACCGGTTCGTTAGCAAGATGCAAAACCTTCTTGACGACTGTTTTGGTACCAGCAGAAAGGTTTTCTCTACGAAACCTCTCTAATACTGCTTCGTTTAGACTCAACCATCGACCTCCAGAAGACGTTGTCCAGAATACCCTCTTGCTTAGCAAAAGCTTATAGACCTTATCGATGATGTCATTCCAATATTTATTCACATATTGCTTGTCAGGCCAGCACTGGTAGAAAATGCTTATCATATCAGAGGGTAAACAAGTTGTCATAGATTGGAGTAAGCTTGCGTAAGCTCGAGACCCGACGTACCTCATGAGGTCAACATTCCATTCTGCCATGTCATCGTTCTGACATTCTGGCCCAGGCCATTTGAGACCACGACGGTTGTCAGTAAGCCCAAAGTAGCCATGAATATGGACTGGGTACCCTGTTTTTGCATCTGCGTCGGGAGGGAGCGGCAGAAAGCAAAATATTCGCCCGCCATTACTCCCAATGCTACTTCCTCCAGCGACAGAGAGTGGCGCAGCAAAACCAACCCAGGGAAGCAAGTGCAAATTCAGGGCCCTTTCTCGCATTTTTGCTTGTTTGTCGCCTATGCGATTGTGGGTTATCCATTTTTCTTGTTTCGTCCCAGTAGTCGTGTCAAAAATCTCGATCACCATTTCAAGGTCAAGCTGTAAAACAGTTTGGCGTCCACTTTCCCAGTCAGGAACTTGAAGCAACAAGTTTTTCCTTTGTTCTCGAACCCTTTCGCGACAGCAATCGTGAAGTCGTACCCTAAAAACAAGCTTTTCTCTTTGATTCTCGTCTGTTTCATAAAGATTTATTTCTTCTATGTTTTTTAGGAAGAGTAGAATCAACGACGCCTCATCTTTTAGCGATTGGAAAAGGTGTCGCACTTTGTCTGTAGTATAAGGCTTTTGGGAAAGTTTAGAGGCTTCAGTCCTTAAAGGAAAGCGGAAAAGGGTGCCGTTCAGAAGCTGGGAGGATATTTTGCAACCAAGGACATCTTCAAACGGGGAAAACTGATCTTCATAATTTTGAATAAGTGGCTCTCGCAGATCGAACTGTTGGCCTGTTTCTTTCTTTCCAAAGTATTCCTCGTGCGGGTCCAAGAAAGCTAAAAGTTGACCGCTCACAACGCTTGGTAAATCTGAAAATTTGATTATACAAACAAACGTTCTCCATTTATTAACATATATTAACGAAAACGACTCAGTAAAATTTCATGATTTTAGGCTGGTTTCGAGCAAGTTTTGCTGTTCGATGAAAATATTTCAATCATCAAATTATTATTGTTGATTTTCTTAGGAAGATTTTGTAATATTACAACCCTCGTGTCCTTTGTTTTTCCTACTTTCATCAGGTTTCACTCAAGAGAGCGTTTACGTTTGGGCTTTAATAATTTCCCATTTCAGACCACTCAACTCCTTTGAGAAAAAGAATGTAATTTCTCTAGCGTTATTTGTACACAAAGTAATAATACCACTCAGGGAAGTGATACTTGTTTTGAAACGGGAAATCAACGAATTACGTAGTTCATAGAAACTTACAGGCTTTTATAATAATGTTGAATCTCTACTTTTCATACTTTCATGGGGCTTCAGGCCTTAGCTATTTTGTGGTGCTCTCTTTAACTGAAGGCCCGCTTAGCCTACCAATTTTGTCGCGTGACTTGATCGGCGATTTCAACTGCGATTTTATCGCAACACCAAATCTCGCGTGTAAATGGCCGTTGAAAAAAGGTACTGCTTTTTAGAAAATATCGCTGTAAGTTTGCGATAAAATCGCCCGTGGTTTACACTCACGATCGAGATTGCAATAAAATAAAGTCGCCGTTGAAATCGCGCGACCAAATTGCTAGTGCAAACGGGCCTTTAGAATTTCAAAATATAAACTGCATGCAGAAGATTTGATTATAAAGATTGCACATGCTCCTACGTCACTCACCTGTCACGTGATAGATGGAGTTAAACCCAATGCCAAAACGCCCGACCTTCAAAGGTTCCTCTTTCTTGTTGCTATCCATGAGGCTTTGTAGTCCGTCCCAGTCCTCCTGTTCGAATCGGGCGCTGTTGAACGAGTAAAGTGCAGGACCCTGGAACTTGGCAAGTTTGTCATTGTAAAGGGAGGATTTTCCGTAAGGACTGCCACGAGAATCCAAGAGGAAGGAGATGGTCGTTGCGGATGCGTCGTCTGCATTTTGAATTATCTCCTGTGAAGCGTGTTGAATAACATAATGAGATAAAATAACCTTCCCATCTATCCATCCATGTAAGTCCATTAATAATAATAATAATAATAATAATAATAATAATAATTGTTATTATCATTATCATTATCATTATCATTATCATTATCATTATCATTATCATTATCATTATCATTATCATTATCATTATCATTATCATTATCATTATCATTATCATTATCATTATCATTATCATTATCATTATCATTATCATTATCATTATCATTATCATTATCATTATCATTATCATTATCATTATCATTATTGTTATTATTGTTATTATTATTATAGCAGTTCTAAAACGTATATATGCTATTTAAGATCAGCTCTACATAGGGTGTACAGGCGTAATCTATGGGCTTTAAAAATCATGACTGTAAAAGAAAGAAAAATTTTTAAAACAAAAAGGCTAAACTTATTTAATTAAGCCAAAAAAGAAAAAACCTTAACCTATAAAACTTTAAAATATGAATATCTAACCATATAAATATGAAATAAAATTTAAAAAAAGAAAGGATAAACAAAACTTAGCATTAAACGACATAACTCATAACATAACTCATAACATAACTCATAACATAACTCATAACATAACTCATAACAAAACATATAACATAACTCATAACATAACTCATAACATAACTCATAACATAACTCATAACATAACTCATAACATAACTCATAACATAACTCATAACATAACTCATAACATAACTCATAACATAACTCATAACATAACTCATAACATAACTCATAACATAACTCATAACATAACTCATAACATAACTCATAACATAACTCATAACATAACTCATGATTTTTATTATAATTATTGTTATCATTATCATTAGTATTATTATTATCATTATCATTATTATTGTTATTATGAATTATTATTATTATTATTATTATTATTATTACTATTATTATTATTATTATTATTATTATTATTATTATTATTATTATTATTATATTTAATTAGGTAGCCAATGTTACAAAGTGATTTACAGAAGGGGTCCTCAGTAAAAGAATAGGGGGGAAATGTATAAAGTAATGTAATTTAAGGAAGAAATTCTGAGAAGTCACGTGACCCCACTTTTTACACTTTAACCCTAAGTTAGGGTTAGGGTTAGGTCTTAGGGTTAGGGTTATGGGCTAGGGTTAGGGTTATGGGCTTAGTCAAGGGTTAGGCTGAGGGTTGGGGCTTAGGCTTAGGGTGGGTTAGGGTTAGATTTAGGGCTGGGGTTAAAATATGAGAATTTGGTAAAACCTAGGCAAACTAGCTTAAAACCTATGAAAGCTGACTTAGTTAACTCTGATGAGTCTCAAGTAGCAGTTTGGTGTCACTGGCTTTCCTTAAACCTTGTTTCAAAGCCCCTATACTCACCTTCAGTCATGAGTAATACAAGGTATTTAAGACTAACCCCCAACACATATAAAAAATTCTAACTCCTGACTAAGACTTCTGTTTCCACTCAAACTTGGAGGGAAAATTTGTATGTATCTATGCTATTGTTTGAATTGTTTTCCTTTTGAATTTGTTCTCTCCATTAGCCACCAATCATATATTTATCCTATCCCATTTAATGTCATCCCTTTCCATCCTCCCATCCCATTGTTTCATCCCATCCATTCATCCCGTCTATCAGCTTTCTATCGTCCATCCCATTCATCCAGCCATCAGTCACATGGCTGTCCTATAAGTCCATCTATTCATCCAACCATCCCATTCAATTATTTATTCCATCCATTAACCATCTAGCTATCCTATACAATCCATCCTTTCACTCACTGATCCCATTCATCCATCCAGATCCATCTGGATAATCCTTCCAGGTTTTACTTCTGAAAAACTAATTAACATCTAGAAATTTTTCAAGAATATTCCACCCAAGTACGCACCTTGAGTATCTGTCCTCCATCTGGGTACCTTTCCAATATACTCTTAATAACACTAGTGAGTGGAGGCACTCGCTGTCCATAAGACCTGCCTGATAAAATTTGTGTATAAGAGGAAATGGAGTCATTTTTTTCCAAGGTTGAATTGCAATAAATTCTTAATTCATTCTTTCTTTAATAAAAGTTACTTTAATATGTTGGATTATATTGTGCAGCTGATTGCCTGTATTTATCATAATTTTTCTTTTTTGCATTCTATGACTTTGTGCAATTTGAACTCTTTGAAAAACACACTCGTGCAAATTAATCCCAAATTGAACTTGAAACCATATGATCACCTATACAAATTACTCCAGGTTAAGAAAGCTGAGCAGATAGATGTTTATTCAAAATTTCCCGTCATATGACATTTCTGATTTCTTTAATATTTTATAACATTTTTTCATTCATTTTTACCGCTATCCCTATGTTGGAAAATGATTTAATTGACGCGTATCAGTAGCTGCACTGAACATCGAAATTCAATCCTCCCTCACCCCCTGCCATGTAAAATTCTATAAGGTCAACTATTTACAGCTTGCCACTACACGTTATTATGTGGAATTTAATCGAAATCCATGCCAAGCAAGCAAAGTTCGTAAGAAGCACAGCAGGCTGTTTTGCACCCTCCCACATAAACTGCCCAAAACACAAAAATTTAGTCAATGGAATTTCTTCTTCAAAACAAAAATGGCATGATAAAGTGCAAATAATATAACCATGAAACATTAGTTATACTGAAAATAGTACAATTTTGTGCAAATTCTATTGTTTTCTATTGTTTAATTAGCACTATTTTGTCATTTGTATTTCACGAATATATTGTTTGCACTCTATAAATATTTAGATATTGTCTGCCTGACTGACCAATTCAATTTGTTTAGTATGTTTTTCGTTTGGAATAATTTAAATTCTTCAATTATTCGACATTACATCATTTTTCCACAGATATTTTATACAAATTAGAATTCTTCAGTTACCTTCAACTCGCTTGCTCATTCTGCAAGACACGATCTCTGACTTGTCACCTTTACATCTGTAAATAAAATTTGACCAAAACATTGTACATATTTTTTAAATATCATAGTTAAATGATAAATAAAGTTTCCGCAGTTATACCAAGTGTCTAATTACAATAATATAAAAGTATAAATCACGAGTTTAGAGCGTATTTCAGAAGAGTTTTAAAGTAAATGGCTTTGTTCGCGAAGACTTGGCGTTAAAGTTATGCAGAAATCCTTCGAGATTCGTGGCTATTAAAAATGTGAAAATAGAAAACAAACTGAAGTTAATAGATATTACAAGCTTTTAACAGAGATTCTTCCTACCTTCTTTTTTTATTCGTACTCCACGAAGTATATCAGCATCGACAAAGGAAGGAACCTTACCTCAGCACATGTGGAAGCAGATTCCTAGAAAACGCTCACTTCCCGGAACTCAGCTGTCACGAAGGACCAATCAAATCTTTTGTTTTATATAAATTAGCCAATAAGAGCACAGCTGGATTTTTCTTGGAAGTCGGGGCTTTCTTGGAACTTTATATATTATAATATATGCTCAAACCACGGGTTTTGTGGCTATATTTATGTGATTTAATTAAATAAGTAATAATTTGATTATTTTGAGGAATAATTGTTCAAGAAGAGTGAATTTCGCCTCAATCATGTTCAATAATTTTTAAATCATTAAAACTATTTCGGTTGACTTCGAAAAATACCCACTTGTTACTGATTTCAATATACATACCTAATAATTTATCACCTGGAGGAGGGGTGTGTTGGGGGAGATGTAATGGATTTTAGACAACTGGGGGGGGGGGGGGGGATCAGAATGATATAATGATAGGTATCAAACGGGTAGGATTACTCAGTAGCAACCACCGGGAAGGTCAGGGGGTCATTAAAAACTATTGCCGTCCCATATATAGTGCCGTCGGAGGATTTAGAAGAGGGTTTTTAAAAATTTCACCAGCATTTTTTGAAACAGCAATATATTATTATTGATCATTCATATCTTGCACGTGACGTCAGAGCAGCTCAATTTTGAGGGCAAAAACAAAAGAGTTTTAAGGCTCCGACACACGGTGCGACATTCCGTGCATCAAACTAAACTAACATCACACTAAAATATAAAAATATGAACATATGTCTTATTATTTTTATGTTATTTGTATAATCCTCGTAAATTAAACGAAAAAATCGAGATTTTCTCTGATTTGGCTGCTGAAATAATAATGTAATCATAATGTTGCAAGGAATGTTGCACCGTGTATCTGAGCCTTTAATCTCGTGAGGATTGGAACCTATTGTTTTGCCCTCCAAATTGAGCTGCATTCCGACGTGCTGCAAGGGGTCTATAAGATACATGATCGGATCTCTTAGTTTCTTAATCACTTGACAAAACAACAGCAAAACCAAAAAGTAAACTCAGACAGACACCTAAATCCTTAGTATACAAATGAATACGAAACACAAATATTGTCTTAACTTATAAACATTAATTGTTTTAATAAGATATGAGAAGTGGATTGTAATAATTAAAGTTATCAACAATGAAAGTGCATGCAATGGCATTATATAACAATAACCCTAGTAGTATAGTAGCATGTTTTTATAAGCTAGCGGCTTGGTCTAACTGTCCTTCGCAGTGAGTGCAAACTGTCTGAAAAATAGACAAAAATTATAACAGATAAAAAGATAAAAAGATAAAAGATAAAAGATAAAAAAATATCAACAAATTTATGAATGATTATTACAAATTAAAATTCTGTAGATGCATTGGTATAGAGCCGTTAAGTTGTGACGTATTTCCGGTTCCAACTACTCAAAAATACCGCTAAAATAAAGCGAAGAACGTCCTCAATGATTTGACCATCATTTGAAACAATTAGAACTTTCGACAACGAATCCTGTCATGAAGGAAAAGTGAGAAAAATCTTCATATAACTGCTTTATTTTTTGGAACCGGAAGTCGTTTTTCCATTCGATAGACGTCACACTTAAAAACTCTATAAACATTCTATATTGGACTAACTCAGTACATGCTAACTGACTGGGATAAAAGATCTAAAATATCAACAAATTTATAAATGATTAGAAAATCTAAAATCCTGTAGATGCATTGGTATTAGCCATTTTGAGGTTCAGGGAAAAACTGGGTCAAGTTGGGATTCCAGTGTATTGTGGGACTGTTCAAGACATCTTTCCAAGATGGCGTCTATCTCGTCCCCTAAAACAGTCACACAATGCACTGCAATGGCAACTCAACCCAGTTTATTTCCTCAACCTCAAAATGGCAATCAAACCTTTAAAACGTAAAAAAATATTCTAGTAAAGAAACTACAATTAATTATCTAAAAATACGAAAATTAAATTCTTTCCTTCGGTTCACTGAAGGCTTAATTCTAAAATTAATCGAAGATTACCTATAGATATACTAATATACTAAACTTTTGGCATCTATGCATTAATAACTAGTAGAGGGGTTTTAATTAACTCGTGAAATAGTTAGTAGACTAAGATTAAGGTCACTTTACATGAGCCGAACCTAATGACAATAAACAAGACCGTCTTATTATCCATTGTTTGCAATGTGTTCGGCTCATGTGAAGTTCTACCTTTTACCCGGCTTAGCCTAACAGAACTTAATAGATCTTATTTCCATTGTTCTCTTTTGTGTATTACACATTTACAAGGTCCAATTCCACTGGTTGGTAAAGTCACTCAAATAAGGACGAGTTTCAATGACTAGTTCTTCGGTTCTTGTCTAACGTTGAGCCAGGATTCGGAATCGTGTGGTACCAAGTTTGGATTGATCTCTAAAACATAATGAAGATAGACAATAATTATGATCTTTTTATCTTGGTTGACACAGATTGAAAACAAACTGGTTTCTAAATTGGCCTACTTTGGCTTACCACTCTCGACATCTCACATGTTGATTTTTGAGGAGGGAGGAAAACCCGCGATTACCCGGAGAAAACCTCCTCGTGTCAATACATAGAGTAACAAATTAAACCGACTCTATTCTTATATGGGACTCAGTAGTGAATGGCGGAGTTATTAATGCCACACCATCATATTGGCACTCAATAATGTGTAACCAATTACAGCGCTTTTCATATTTCTGCGACCTACTGACTGGTATTTTGACCAGACGTCTGGTGTTTTGTCTTCCGTCAATCAAATTTACGACGAGCCGAGTTCATTCCGATCGAGTGATAAGGAAATTCCATTGACTAGACATCGGAATGAACTCGGCCAGTCGTAAATTAATTTGATTGACGGAAGCTAAAACGCCAGACACCTGGAGTCGGTAGGTCGCACAAATATGAAAAGCGCTGTAAGGCACATCCGGGGATGAGAGGCTAAGAAAAGGCGTTTGCACCCCAGTACGATCTATTCAATCGCTAAATTAATATTGTGCAATAATGTTGAAAGTAATGCGACTGAACCATGATCTTAGAGTTGATTAAAGGTAGGACGCTCGTGGCTGTAGAGCTCTCTTTTTGGGGACGACACACAAAAAAGTCCCGGACATACGGGAAGAAAAAATCATGCATTTAAAGCTACAAAAGAGATTTCGCTGGTATTACCACTCCGGGAACATTAAATTTGTTACATCAAGTAGAAGTTCTCCCTATTAGTCAAACAAAGAAAACTTGCTTTTGTAGTGGTATTGTGAACGCACATTACTGCATGACTTTGTTCACAGTATTTTACCACATTTAGTAGATGAATCCCATCAATGTGTTCACGCTACCCTTGTAAAAACAATTCTCAACTCACCATTTAGATATGAAGAATACCAATAAACTCTTCCAAGATCTGCAACACGTTTCTCGCTACTTGACGTGCTCTTTCTGCTTGTTGCAAGGTAAAAACGTCCTTTGGAGGTCTGGCTGGAGGCTGTTTGCTTGGATATCGTGTAGGGACGTGGTGATTTCGAAGTTCTCCCGACAAATAAAGGACATCCGGTCCATTTGGAGAGTTTCGCAGTTCACTTGCAAGCCATATCAAATCATGGCTCATGAGCTGGTCATCTGTCAATCCACACACAGCATACATAGCCCCTTTTAGTGCTTTTTCCACGACCTGACTACATTGAAAGCAAATCAACCAGTATAACTCGTCGTCTGCCTCAAAAAGTCGATCTACACTTCTCAAATCTGCCCGACTCTGACTGATCCAAATTCTTGCCATGCTTGCGTCGGGAGTATGAAATTCGCTGCTTTGTCCAAATGATGCACCACGTGAAGACCTGGACCTGAAAGAGTTCCTTTGACGACGGTAGTTGTCGTATGTTGATCGTTGTTGCTGTGCTCTCCGATTCAAGTTGGCGTAAAAGGTGTCATACCAGTCTTGATTAGAAGAACTAGCACTGGAAGCACCTCCTAAACCATCACCAGAGACTCCTGCACCAGAAGAAAGGCGCTTGAACTCCTCTTGAATAAACTTCATTGCTTTATTCGCCAATTCTTCCATTTCCTTAGGATTTTTATCAGGGTGCCAACGAAGGTAGAGTCGTTTAACGGCTTTATGCTGCTTTTCTTTTGGGAGGCTCATAATATCAGCTAAAGCTTGACAAATCTCTTTCTTGATTTTTTCCCAGGTACGTGGCTTTGCTGCAGAGGTGCTAGATGGCTGTTCTTCCCCTTCATAAGGAACAATGCTTAGATCACAGAAAAAGCTATTTTCGTCCATGCTGGCATCATCCACATCTTGTGGTCGTTTAATTTTATAGAGATCAAGTACTTCTGCAACAACTGGTGTGCCAGTGCCGATGTCAATTAGATACCAGCCAACTAATGGATTTTCCCTTTGCTCCCTTCCCGTAGCAGAATCAGAGTTCTCCATCCTCGCAACTATCCGTTTCTTCTGTTTGTCCTTTTTCTTTAGCTTCTTTGTTCTCTTCTTTTCCTTTTTCTCGTGGCTGGGTGGTGAGATTTTTTCAATTATCCGTGCGTAGATATATTTTCCTTGATCACTCTCTAGATCATCTTCTTCCAGGTAGCCAACTATTTCATCAGGGCGGAAGATAAATTCTTCATACATCATCAATAAATAATGCTCCTCAGGAGGTATTACTGCTCCTGGATTTGCTTCAAACAATCCAGAAGCCAACTGCCGTACATCTCTTCTAATCCCCATTTCATCTAGTAAGTCGGGGATTTTTACTGCTTCTTTTACCATCATCATATTCTGAACGGGTAAAAAGTATACAGAATTCAATGCACCATCGAGATATTTGTGAATAAATTCGCATAATTTCGCGTTTCGTGCTACACTTCGTGTGCCATGACGAATTAAGAGGCATACTGTATTGCCATCCTCTATGAAAAAATGCGACTTTAACTTCCTACTGCCTTCAATTTCATCACCGCTGTCACTTTTTATGACCGTTTCTAAATTTTCGAAGCAAGCTATCGCGAACATCGTTCTTAGATTCTCTATTTTCTGTCTCATCTCTTCTTCTATTGTGGCTTTCCGCTCCTGTGCCTTGAAAATTCTTACTAGACCGTCAGTAAACTGTTGCGAGCCCAAAATCTCCCGTAAACGATTTACTTCGGTGCATTCGCCATCTCCATCCAATCTACATTTCTTGTCCAAACACTCTGGATGCAGCTCTTCTTTGAGTACTTGCGTTATGGAATTTACTTTCAGATGCTGTGGTAGATAGCTTAGTAGCTCCTCTGGGTGATCATATCGAAATCCACAATCAGGTAGTTCAATCATCAGTTCATAGTTGGACTTCATTGCTTTGACTCTTTCCAACAACTGTGGACAGTCATACATATGAAACAACTGATTGGATGGTTGAAGTTTTCCCTTTTGAGTAGGAAAATAGATAACGAGGATGTCATTTAGTGAGTCTGCACATGTCGTTTTATGTTTGGTTCTCTGATCATCATGCAGTCTTTTCAGAGCTCTGAAAAAACCGAAGACAGCTTGTTTTGCATGTCTCATTTCTTCTTGGTGCATTACCTTGTCTTTGCAAGTCTTCCAAATTTTTTCAAGAATGTTAGCGTATTGTAAAGGCATAGGCTTTTCCGTTGTTCCAAGTTTCTTAAACAGGCCTTCAAACCTTCCATAGCTTCTAGGAACTCTGTACAAGTAAGGGGGTTGCTCTTCAAATTCTTGCATCTCGAAAACCATCTGCTTGCACTGGATAAATACTCCTCCGTTTTCAACTAACGCCAAAGGCATTTTACTGAGAAGTTGAAGGTAGGTATCATGGAATTCAAAAGATGATCGTTGTAGATATTTGTAAATTTCTTCCATTATCTCCAACAGTAGTGCTCTAAGTGAAGTTTCCAAATCCATATCTGTCCTCTTTGAAAACTTTGTGCAAATGTTGTTAGCGTGCACCACGACTTGGTTCAGTGATGGCTCTTGGAGAATTCCTAGGTGGTTGCGAATTTGTTCGTCATATGACACAGCCCAAGCAGGAAGCAGAGCTGCAGAACTCCAAACAAGCTGCTCATAATCTTCTGGTACTGCATCTCTGAAGCACGTTAAATAACCAGACATGTCTTTGTCACTTGAGAACTGCTTCAAGACTGATGTAAGACGCTTATCAACCCTGTGGGCCACGACAAAATGGACTGACGAAATATTCTGGAGAAAATTGGCTTCATGAAGGCTGGTTTCTTGAAGTAAATACTGTGTGAGAACAGTAGACCTATCGAGCAGTTGCTTTGTGACCCCTGAAACGGCTTGGTTTTCAATTTCCTTGGCAAACCCGAGAACTTGACTTTTACTTAACGTTTGCAGCAACCCAATATCTCGAAGAAAACGAATCCATTCCGGCGAGTCAAATGGCTTTCCCGGAAACTTGTCTTTTGTCAGCAAATCTTGAAATACTGGGTTCGTAGGGTCGTAGAGGTCGGACGCTCTGCACAGAAGCCCTGTTGCCCCGTTTGGTATGAACGCCAGATTATTTAATGCCATCTTCAGTTCATTAGCTTCGTTGTTCTTTGGGTTGTACAACAAAACGTCTCTTATGAATGACAAGTGCATTATGTGAGTGGACACTTTCAAGTGGCTGAACACTGGAAAGATGAAATCAATGTAACAAGACGTCTGCGACTTCAGTTGAACACCAAGCATTTGGTGAATCACGTCAAGACTGAGACAAGGTTCAAGAAACACATAGTTTGTTGCTCCCATCCAGATATGCGACTCCTCCAGTGGTATACCCTTGGGAACTTTGCAAACAGCTGAAGCTCCTTCCAGGTTTATGAGCCTGCCATCGATTGTCTTGAAAAACGGAAGTTTTCGTAGGACTGACACGTTTCTTGTATTGGCTTCCAAAGTCTCACTGTCTTCTTGAAGAAACTGCAGCAACAATTCTGCTTCTTTAGCCGTGATTCTACCAGATATATCCCTGTCTCGTTTCATTAGGCAATCGAGGACAGTTATAACGTCATCTATGGAATTAGGATATGCCAAGTATGGTTTGAAAACAGCTGAGATATTTGCCACTTTAGATGTTATTTGGCTCATATCTACTTCTGAATGTGTCAAGTAGGATTTAACAACAGCAGGGACACTTGCCGCTTTAGATATCAATAGCTTCATATCAACTTCTGGACACTGGAGCTTTCTCAGTACTCCAACGAGTCGTTTTTGGGTTGGTGTCCACGAAACTTGTTCTGTTAAATCCAATATAGTCTTGGAAAGAGAAACAGGAACGAGTTGTCTCGCTGTAATAGGAAATACTGGCCATGATTTCAGGGGCTCAAGAAAGCTTTCAGATGGATTTTTTGAATACTCCTTTGTAATGAAATTCCACAACTCGATGAGCCATTTTGCTAGCTCTTGGTCATGGTTATCGGGATCCCACAAAACTGGAGTAGAAGTTGTATTCCAGGGTTTGTGTTCCTTGAATATGGAGGGCAAAAAGGTTGCAAGATCTGCCAGCTTCATTGGTACCACAACTGGGTTTTGCTGTTTGAAGAGGTCATCGCATTGAGGTTTCAAGGCGTCAGTTAATTGTTTACTGGCAAATTTTCCAAAATGCTCAGATGATGGAACAAGATGAGAAAACGCACTAAGAAAAACTGGCTCCTTTTTACTGAATAGCCTAATAAACCCATCCTTGGTCAGCAAAAGAGGAACGCCGTCGAGTCTTTCGGCGAATGATGTTGACTTCATGCAATAGAATAGCACTTCGATATATCTTGTGACTGTTCCAATGCTTGACTGCTTGATTGGACAAGGGAGCTGTCTCAGAATTGGGTTGTGTTTTGAAAGAAAGCTTATAACCTCATCAGGCGTCACGTTAGTAACAGGAGCCTCTACCTCTTTAAAATTTCCATAAATTTCATATGTCAGAGAAATGAGGTTGAATCCAATGGACCGCAAGATATCTTCAAGGCTGCGACGGCAGTCCAAGCTGGTAAAGACTCCGTTCAACGAGGAGACCCAGTTGCAAGGATGTTTCATTTTTTTCCCATTTCCTTCCTGCCGCACAACTGGAAAAACTGGAACATCTTGACGAGCAATCTTGTTTAACACGGCGGCCACAACACTTCCCCACTGAGTTCCCGCCTTACTTTTGGAAGGGAATAACTTTTGATACCACTCTAAACCCAAGTAGCTTTCGTGTACTGTACTGAAATATGGACTTACTGGTCCGTCTTTCAGACGAGGAACATGTTTACGTGCTTCAATAAGAAGGCTCACGTAAGCATCTGCTATTACTTCCGTCTTCATGAAGTTGTTCCATTTCGTCCTGAAGCCGCTTCCGTCTTCATCTTGCCATAAATAACGTCTTCCTGAATCAAGGGCGAAATGGCCGTTGACGTGTACAGGAAGTCCTGTAAAAACTGGCAATGGAAGAAAGCAAAAGGCTTTTCTCTTGTCTGGGCCAGGTGAGGTGCTTTCAAGTCTTTCTTTTCCGAAGTTGTTGAGCGTTGTCACTTTTGCTGCAACGCCTGCGCGAGGAAGAAGACCATTTTGTCGTCCATCAGGTATTTCGATCGAAGAGTTCTTATCAACTCCAACTGTTTGTAGAACAATCCACTTCTCTTCTGTAGACTTTTCTCGAAGTGTAACTGGATACGTAACCTCAATTTTTTTTATCTCTTGAGTTGCGAGTCCTTTAGATTCTCTCATATGCGCAGCTAACTCTCGACGCTTTTGTTCGTTCTGTTCTTCAAGTATAGCACTAACTTGGTAGTTGAGCTCCAACCTATTTTCGCTTATGGTTGAAACTGAAATCTTTTTCACATTATTTAGAAACAAAAGAGCTTCTTTGGCCTCTGTCTGGAAGTTTTGTAGAAGAAGATCTATTGATTCAATGACTTCTTTGGAAATAAGAGTTTTTTTAGCCATTTCTTTGTTTCGTAGTGGAAAACGGAACATCGTTGACCCCTTTAAGTCAAACATATCTCCAAGATATCCAGGCAAAACATCTCGATAATTCTCTTCAAACTTATCAGTTTTCTCAAATGGACCAATTAGTCTTCCAGGATTATCTTTTGTAGCTCCTGGTGCATATCGAGCGTGGGGATCCAAGATACAGAGAGTGTTCCCATCAGTAATGAAAGAAGGGCAGTCAGTCAGATGGTAAACAGCGTTGAAGCCAATTCCATACTGTCCTGTCTTTTCTGGACTATCAGCCTTGCTTCCTATGCCAAGCCTTTGAATTCCCTCGAGGTCCTTTTCAGAAAAAGGACGGTTATTGTACACACACAAGGCAGGTCCTTGCAACTCCTTCCATGAATCATTAAATAGTCGTTCTTTACCGTGTTGACGAGGGTCGTAAACAAAATGGATTTCTGTTGCCTTTGCATCATCAGCATTTTGGAGAAGCTCTTTAAGAATTCCAAAGTCGCAAGGATAGGACTTCAGAATATTTGCTAGACGATCCGTGAGTAGCTCCTTCTGACCAAATGCGTGCCCAATTGATCTCGATATGTCCTCCAGGTTTTTGGATCTAATATCCTGTGCTCCAAGTGCATGAGCAAGATTGATGGAAATGTCGCCATGAACGTACTTTACTTCTTTATCCATTACCATCCACGGAGTATCGTTGATAACGAGTTCCCGTGCTGGGCGTAAGACTCTATCGCGATCTGGCATAGGTGTGCATCCAACAGCAACGTTTGGGATCTTCCTTAAAATTCCATTCAGTTCATCTAGAAACACTTTTGAAACCTTAAACTCATCATCGTCGAGTCGTTCCTCTTTCTTTGCTGCTTTCATATGGTTTAAAGCAGATAAAAAGTCGCTTACGTCAAATGTCGTCTTAACTCCGGCGGCGACAAGAAGCTGGCTGTTTGCAAGAGATCTAGGGACACGATAAAGATAGGGCGCTCCATTTCCGTTCCATTTAAATGCTAGCTCGGCACTTTTTACGAAATAGTCCTCTACTAAAATCCATGACAGCCCCTCGAGCCTTGCTATAAGAGTCGCTTCTTCCTCTTTGCCAACAAAGGTATGAAGGAACTTGTAAATATCACTGCAAAGGTTATTAAGGGGAAAAAGTGGTACGCGCCCAATAGTTGTCTTAGATTTCGGAAAGTGTTGGCATACGATTTCGAGTTGATTTATAGCGTCTTCAAGAGATGGCGTGCGGTCTGATAGGCGGAATAGCCGTCTAACTTGTGGATCCAAGAGTCCGCATCCTGTTTCTTCAGACTCGTCAAGAACTGGTCGCAAAGAGCCAATTACATTAGCGTATTCTTGGCCAAACAGTTGTGAAGACGAAAGCATGGTTTGTGAGTCAAACATGTCTCCTTGCCAAGGAAACATGTACCTCTCCGGTTTGGCCATAATAGGGAAGACAGGCAAAGTTGCAATACCATTACTCATCTCATTTGTGCACAAAGGCATCTGGTCAATAACTTGGTTTAGATACTGGACCAAAGCTGAGATTCTCTTGAGTCCGTCAACGTAATCTAACGTTTGTACAGACTTTGCTCTTTCAAGAATCTGATCCCAATTTAGAACATCCGTTGTCATGCCACAGTTTTCTAACTCAAGAAGACGTTTTGGCTCAAGAAAACAATCACCCACGGGCATTTTGTTATCACATGGTGAATACAGAGATGCTGCAGCAGCACGTGGACGTATGAGGTCTCTGGGTCGGGCAAGTACTTGTTGGTCTGCTGAACATGGAATGCAAGCGTTGGAACTCAATAACTCTTGGAAGAGCGTTTTCTTTTCACTGTTGCTGCTGCTCAGACATTCGTCGATAACATAGCAAACGACCTGAAAAGATATTTACGTCAATAACGCTTTCATTTTTGTTTATTATCTATAGTATAATGGCCAAATTGAAAATGGTTTGTATTTCGTTCAGTTGTTTGCTCGTTAGTTCATCTGATCATTGCCTCCATCCGTTTGCATGCTGTCTAGTTTAGCTAATAACGACTCAGTAGTGGTTACCAGATGGAACCATTTTGGTATGTTGAATAAAACAAGTGAATATGAAGAAGACTTTTAAAAACGCCGTGTAAAAACTTTGTAATTATACTGACGTTTTTGACGTTAGTCCTTCGTCGGGGTAAAGAAAAAAACATCAGTATATAAATAAATGGAAGACGAGAAGCTAGGAAAAAATGATAGAAAAGTTATTCAGACGACACTAGCTTGTGCAGGGGGTCGGGAAAAAATCCAAGTCCACAGGAATCAAACCCGTGACCATGTGGATACCGGCCGGATGCTTTACCACTAAGCAACAGGGAGACTCACTTTACTGGGTTGATATGACAGACGGCCTGCATACTGCTAAGCTCGAGCTGCCCACGTTCAGTTCAGAAAGCAATATATAGAAATAAGTAGATGGAAGATGAGGACTTAGGAAGAAATGTCATATCAACCCAGTAAAGTAACCATAACCACATGAATCTCCCTGTACCTTAGTGGTAACCGCCGCTCGGTTGGCTCAGTTGGTTGAGCACCAGACTTTCGTGCGGGAGGTCGTGGGTTCAAGCCCAGGCGGCCGGACCAACACCCAGGGTCTTAAACGACTGAGGAGAAGGTGATATCTTTGTAATAACATCTACGAATGGTTAGACCTTTACGTTGCTCGGATGATCACGTTAAAATGGCGGTCCCGTCTCTCCACACTACCTAACCCTGCATTTGAGGGACGTAAAAGAACCACTGAGGACGTAAAGAAACCAACCTCAGTGTCTGGCCTTTACTAATGATTTCCTAATCAGTTGATTGTGGGATGGGGATTTTAAGGGGTTGGGAGTTGGTGCAATGTACCTCGAAGGAGACCGTCTGTGTTCTATTTTACAGCACCAACCTGGAAGGTCATGGGTTCTATTCGTGTCAGGTGGTCTTGATTTTTTTCCCGACCCCCTGTACAATCAAGTGTCTTCAGAATAACTCTTCTATCAGTATATATTACAAATTTTTACACGGTTTCTAAGTTTCCTTCTTATTCACTGCTTCCTAGTTAGTTTGTTTGCATTATGCCTAAATAAAAAAACAAAAATACCTTGTTGCGAAGAGCTTCATTGATCTTTTCAATGTATGGAAAGAAGACTTGTGTCAGAAATTTTTCTTGTGTCAAAGTCCTTTTCTCGATTTCATCACCACATCCAGCAGCACGAAAACCATTTCGTGCGAACTTTGGTATGTCCACTATATTCGAACCATAAAGAATATCAAGGACTCCAGGAATCTTCTTCACTTCATCATCTCGGAAAAAACACTCGCTGACTGAATGCCATTCTTTTCCACTCTTTAGCAGCTTCATCGATGAATTTGAAATTAATGTGTAAACTCCAACAATAAGTGGCTTCCACACCTGCGACTGGAGGGAATCTGGATTCGGCCATAAAGAACAAAAGTTATACTCTTGAAGAATACCTTCTTGGGCCATTCGTTTTGTTTCTTTTAAGAGCTCTACGTACGCCTGTGCAATCCCATCCTTCATAAGTGCTTTGTTCCAGCCAGCTTCTACGGGTTGAAAAGATTGGCCTTCTTCTGCTGTCTGTTCCCAGATTCCTCTGCGATTGGAAGTCACAGCGAAATATCCGTTCACGTGAACTGGAAGACCAGTTGGAATGGAAAGCGGAAGAAAACAAAATGCTTCACCATCGGTGCGTTTGATTTCCCAGCTGCCTTTTGAAGCATTGAGATTTACAGCAACGCCCGCGCAGGAAAGCAGTCCTTTTTGCCTCCCTTCTTTGCTCGTTGCCATTTCAAGGGACTCCGCTTCCCCCATCCGATCACACTGAAGCCAGTATTCTGTTCTTGCTTTCTGCTCGTCTTCTGTCATCATGTGCGTTATTGAAATGATCTTTGTACGCTGGGGAAGATTTTCATTCCTGTTAGAAGACCATGTTGCACATTCATGCAGAAATGTCGTCATGTTTGAGCCTCCTGAATCAGATAAGATCTTCCTCTCGACTTTTGTTAGCAATTTGACGTCAGATGGTTCCTTTGCACGATGATCTAACTCCCAAACGCTTACGTGTTGAACATTCTGGGTATTCAAAAGAAGACTCGAGGCACTTCTGTTAAAGGATTCGAGTAACGCTTTTACATCGCGTTCATTGTACTGCTTGTCGCATATTTCACTTGGCCCGCGGCGGAAAGGAAAACGAAACAGCGTGCCATCAAAGTTGAAAGGCATGTCGCTTTTGACATCACACTCAAAGACGCCTTGGTAGGGCTGAAACTGGTCTGGATAGCAAAGAAAGGTGTTCCTGTTGACAGCCAAATTCAGTTTGATTCCAGGGTGCGAGGGATTTGTTATGAAATGGCCAAGATGTTTTGTATCAGGGTCAAAAAATACTGCATAGTTCGAGCTTACGAAACTCGGAGTATCGGTAAAGTGATACACCGAGTTGAAACCCAAACCAAACCGGCCAATCTTATCGAGATCTTCTTTTTTGGTTGCTCCAGCGAGTTTGTTGATATTTTCAAAGTCCTTATCGGTGAAAACGGCGTTGTTATAGGCTAACAAAGCTGGACCTTGGCTATCCTTCATTCCTTCCGCCAGCAACTTTTTCACCGGGTGCTGTCTCCAATCTACCAAAAACTTCACTTCAGTAGCTCCAGCATCGTCTGCATTCTGTATCAGTTCCTTGAAGACACCAGCTCCCTCCTTATACTCGTCTAAAATATTCTTTAACCGCCTAGTTATAGGCTCGTTAGGGCCAGCTTGTTCAAAGCCAAGTGTCTCCGGTGCAGTCACGCACCGACTCATTGGAGGAACTCCAAGATGAGAGGCTGTCATGTTGGAAATACTTTCATCTATCAGGCTCAGTTCAGACAACTCCGGAAGCATCTGGAGTTCCAAGAAGTTCCCGCGTAACCAAGCAGCGTCACAAAAAGTGCACTCCGTTAATGGAACAAGATTTAAAATGCCTGGACCCTTCATCACTGGCACATAGACTTTATCACGCAAGTCAGGGTTCAGTGGGCCTTTACGAACGATCCAGTGAAGGATATCTAGGGCCAGTTGTTTATCTTTGGCTATGACGTCTCTATCCAACTTCGCATTCGCATTGTCGTGCTTGGCTTTGATGTCAAGGAGAACGTCTAAGAGATCTTCATCAGTGAAGTAGGTCTTTACTCTGAACATTATGAAAAATTCACAGAGCTCTCTTTCTTGCATCTCTTTGGGAATAGTGTGAAGATAAGGTTCCAGGTCAAAATTCGTTTGTCTTCTGAATGCAATTTTGCTTGGTGATGAGAATCCTTGACCATTCCATATCCACGCAAAATCAGCTTGACAGAGAGTGTAATAGCAGTCTGAAATGTCATTTTCCGCCAAGGCTTCGTAAATTGACTTGAGCATTTTCCAAAAGTGCTCCCTCTCAAACCCTTGTATTGATTTGGGGCCAATTCTATCACAAGCGTTTATAAGCTGTTCCAGCACTTTGGAACTATCTGGACGCTTGTCCCATCCAAAGACACTCTTAATCAAACTGGTAGGCTCGCCTTGTAAAACTGACATGACCGAGCCAACGATGACACCATATTGCGAAGCTACGGCCTCTTCTGGTCTCAACAGTCCATTTTCAACTGATTTCCATGGCATACTTTTGGGATACAAAGAAGGGGGTTTCATTGCACAAGGGACCCATGCAACGTCTCGAAGAAAATCCTGAAGCATCATCGTTTTATCAGAGTAGATCAAATTTTCTCGAAGAAAAGATGGGTTATTCCCTAAAAACTCTAGAAGCGCCATTGCTTTTCTGCATCTCTGATTGATGTCGAATCTGTGAAGGTTCATAGCAAGATTCGCCACGTCTACATGGTGGAGTGTTTTCTTTAGTCCCAGGTGATTCCGCAATGGCACTAAAATATCATCCTTAGCGAACTCTCCAACTGGAAATTTTGATTTCTCTCCTTCTAACAGACGTTTGTTGAGCTCATTCCTTGGATCGAAAAGATCTTGAGGCCTTGCTAAACTTCCCTGACCAGCGTCTACAAAGTTGAAACTTGATAAATGTGTGCAAAAGTTAAGCTCATATCTGAACACATCAATTCTTCGGAGCACCCAACACATCAAGGATGTAACCTCTTGTGTTGTGTAACGTGATAGGTGTGGGAAAACTTCTCTTGTAAGAAACTGTCCCATCGTCATCTCAGGAATGTTTAAGACGTTCAGTAACTGGTTGCTTGCGTTATCTTCCACAGACAAAATACAACTTGCGTTCTTGATCTTTAAGGTAATTTCTCTGGCAAATCCACGTGGAGCCGTGGAAGATTTATTCTGAGCATCGATGAAGGAAGTTTGATCAATGGCTTCAAAGATTGGTAATGATTTCAGGAACTGTATTTCATCATTTGACAAGTTTGCTCTCAATGAACTGAGAAGTACTCGTAAGCTTCGTATTTCTTGGGCATTTGAAGCTGTCACGGCAGCTATGCTTCTTTGAATGCCAATATTTCGAAGTACTTTAAGAACTCCTTCCGGAGAGGCATCAGCGACGTACATTGAGAAACAAGCATGCTGCATCATGTAGTGAGGGACTTCAGGAAGAACCACAACGCCGGCTTTCTTTAGAAGGCTAACGACGTCTTGAGGTAGCGGCATACCGGTTTCGTTGCTTTTTTGCCTGATGGTCTTTGTGTCGCTTTTTAACTTTGCGAGAGCTGTGTGCTGCCCTGAGGAGCACTTGATGAGTGGGAAACCTTCCAGCAACGTCAGGTCATCAGGAAAGGTTCTAACCAGCCACTTCCAGAACTGAACGAGCCATGCTTCTGATGGGTGGTTTCCTCGTGACGGATTCCACACTACTGGATCTGATAAGAACATATTCTTAGGAAGAACTTGCCTCAAAAGACTGATGACAGATCGTGGATTTAAGCGGACTAGTTGAAAATATGACTGATGAAGCTTATTGGCATCAACTGCTGTTCCTGCGATAGGCAACAGTACCTTCTGTTTTATATTTGTATCAAGAAATCTTGACTCAGTCCCCGGCAAGAGCGTTGAACTGTTGTCTGGGGTCTCGACGTAAACCACATCATTAGTACCACATCGTTGTCCTGCTTTAAAAGTAATGAAACGTCCATCGGCTAGTGGCAACAGGGCAATTCCTTCAAAGTCAGCGAAATTGTTGTCTGTGACAATGTATTCAAGCATAGCAATTCTTTCCTCGCGGCTCATCTTCTCCATGTCCCACGATGCCTTTCGATTCTGTTTCAGGATAGCACGCAAGTACGTAGGAGTAACAAGACGAGTGCCTGACATTTTTTCCCGCACGTACTCGTCTACGTGTAACGGCAAGGACACTACCGGTTCGTTAGCAAGATGCAAAACCTTCTTGACGACTGTTTTGGTACCAGCAGAAAGGTTTTCTCTACGAAACCTCTCTAACACTGCTTCGTTTAGACTCAACCATCGACCTCCAGAAGACGTTGTCCAGAATACCCTCTTGCTTAGCAAAAGCTTATAGACCTTATCGATGATGTCATTCCAATATTTATTCACATATTGCTTGTCAGGCCAGCACTGGTAGAAAATGCTTATCATATCAGAGGGTAAACAAGTTGTCATGGATTGGAGTAAGCTTGCGTAAGCTCGAGATCCGACGTACTTCAGGAGGTCAACATTCCATTCTGCCATGTCATCGTTCTGACATTCTGGCCCAGGCCATTTGAGACCACGACGGTTGTCAGTAAGCCCAAAGTAGCCATGAATATGGACTGGGTACCCTGTTTTTGCATCTGCGTCGGGAGGGAGCGGCAGAAAGCAAAATATTCGCCCGCCATTACTCCCAATGCTGCATCCTCCAGCGACAGAAACTGGCGCAGCAAAACCAACCCAGGGAAGCAAGTGCAAACTGAGAGCCCTTTCTCTCAGTTTTTCTTGTTTGTCACCTATGCGATTGTGGGTTATCCATTTTTCTTGTTTTGTCCCGGTAGTCGTGTCAAAAATCTCGATTACCATTTCAAGGTCAAGCTGTAAAACAGTTTGGCGTCCACTTTCCCAGTCAGGAACTTGAAGCAACAAGTTTTTCCTTTGTTCTCGAACCCTTTTGCGACAGCAATCGTGAAGTCGTACACTGAAGACAAGCTTTTCTCTTTGATTCTCGTCTGTTTCATAAAGATTTATTTCTTCTATGTTCTTTAGGAAGAGTAGAATCAACGACGCCTCGTCTTTCAGCGATTGAAAAAGGTGTCGCACTTTGTCTGTAGTATAAGGCTTTTTGGAAAGTTCAGAGGCTTCAGTTCTCAAAGGAAAGCGGAAAAGGGTGCCGTTCACAAACTGGGAGGATATTTTGCAATCAAGGACATCTTCAAACGGGGAAAACTGATCTTTATAGTCATGAATAAGTGGTTGTCGTAGTTCGAATTGTCGGCCTGTTTCTTTCTTTCCAAAATATACTTCATGCGGGTCCAAGAAAGCTAAAAGGTCTCCGCTCACAACGCTTGGTAAATCTGGAAATTTATAAAAACATGCTATTCTCCATTTCAACATTCATTTGAAAATATTAACGAACGAGAACAGCAAAAACTTCATGTTTTTAGGCTGGTTTCGATGAGGTTTTGCAATTCGATCAAAATAATTGTTTATTTTTTCAATTTCAAAATTTTAATTGTGAAATGACAACTCTTGCGTGCTTTGATCGTCGCTTTCATCATATCTTGATATACTTTTTTCGTCTGGATGTAATGATTTCCCATTTCAAACCTCGTGTCATTGCGCGCATGTGAGCATATACACATGGAACATACTCGTTACAGGTATTAAAGTTATCATTATTAAGAAGTTATTATCATTCCCTTGGGGGAAAATGCTTTTTCTCGTATATTTACTAGCGTTATTTAGTAAACAAAGTAATAAAATACGTGGTCTGAAACGGGAAAAAATGAATTAGGTCATTGTAAATTACAGGCTTATATTGCGAAATCGTTATTTTTCATGTTCTTGTGGCGATAAACAGCCTGTAGCTATTTTGGGGTGCTTTCTTTAGTGCTTGTAGAAGTTCCCTACAAAAACATGTAATTTACCACGATTGCACATGCTCCTACGTCACTCACCTGTCACGTGATAGATGGAGTTAAACCCAATGCCAAAACGCCCGACCTTCAAAGGTTCCTCTTTCTTGTTGCTATCCATGAGGCTTTGTAGTCCGTCCCAGTCCTCCTCTTTGAATAGGGCGTTGTTGAACGAGTAGAGTGCGGGACCCTGGAACTTGGCAAGTTTGTCATTGTAAAGGGAGGATTTTCCGTAAGGACTGCCACGGGAATCCAAGAGGAAGGAGATGGTCGTTGCGGATGCGTCGTCTGCATTTTGAATTATCTCCTGTGAAGCGTGTTGAATAACATAATGAGATAAAATAACCTTCCCATCTATCCATCCATGAATTTCATTCACCCATTTTATTCCATCGATCTGTCCCATTTTATCCAAATATCTACATCATCCCATCCTACTTTGTCCCTCCCATCACGCTATAGCCCAAACAATTTATTCTCTCCATCCACCAACCATCTATTTATCCTATCCCATTTAATCGTTAATCCCATCTATCAGCTTTCTACCATCCATCCCATTAACCGAGCCACCAGTTATGTGGCTATCCTATAATTCCATCTATTCATTCAACCATCCAGTCCATGTATCTATTTATTCATCCCCAATTAACCATCTAACTATCCTATAAAATCTATCCATTCACTCACTGAACCCATTTATCCATCATGATAATCCATCTTGATTTAACTCAGTTCTCCAAAAATAATTAACCTCTAGAAATTTTTCAAAAATATTCCACCCAAGTACGCACCTTGAGTATCTGTCCTCCATCTGGGTACCTTTCCAATATACTCTTAATAACACTAGTGAGTGGAGGCACTCGCTGTCCATAAGACCTGCCTTTAAAGCAATTTAGAGTTCATTTCAGATAACATTTGTGTAGCAGAGGAGAGGAGGCCATTACTTTTTGAGGGATGGCAACTGCGTGGTCCTGAACAGGACTCTCATCTTAAAGTTTTCCAATTTCAAAAAATTTCAATTCAAAAAATTCCAATTTCAGGGTTAAAATGGAATAACTTTCACAGTTTCCCTGTTCACAGTTTCCTGCGCCATTTTGAAAGGTAGCCGTGCCTTTGCATCGAAACGAGACGAACGGTGAGCTTCCAATCTTCCCCGCGTTACGTAAGACCACTGATTTGTTAAATATTTTATAACATTTTGTGAATCCTTTTCACCGCTTTTTTTTTACAATATCACTATGTTGGAAAAAAATTTAATTGACGCAGGGCCGTAGCCAGACTGAAATGTTTACCGAGGCAATCGACTGCTGTAGGTGGGAGCAACTACTAGGGAGCGTCTTGAGAAGCATTTGCGACATATTCATTGTATTAAAGTTATGTCAATTTTTCACATTCTGGCAAAGAAAAAGAAGAGAATTTGTTTTCATTCTTTAAGAATTAAAGAAAACTAAACAAATGATAATAATATCTGAATGCCTCGCTTGCCTCATCGTAGCTACGGCCCTGACCTAATTCAAAAAACGTCGTGGGTCGGAGATTCCAATTCAAATTATTGGGCGATCTGAGTCTTAACAGAACTTTTGAGCTTTTAAGTTCTCTGGCTAAAATACAAAAATTACATTCCTAACTCAAAGGTCATGCTTCATATTCCAATCTAAAAAGCGGCTATTTTGTTTGGCTGTGAATATATTACATTTTGCAGCATGTTACTCGGTCTTAGATTTCAGATTTTCCACCGAGTTTGTTTTTGAAATTTGTTGTATCAGTAGCTGTGCTGAATATCGAGATTTCAATCCTCTCTCATCCCGTCATGTAAAATTGTCGTCACAAGGTCAACTATTTAGAACCTTCCTCTACGCGTTAGTATTATGTGGAATTTAATCGCAACAAAAAAAAAGTTCAAAAAGTAAAATGCCATGATACAGATATTAAAATACCTAAAAGTCACAAATTTAGTCAATGAAATTTCCTTTTTCAAAAAGTAAATCAAATGCCATGATACAGATATTGTTTTACATTTTCTGCCTGACTTACTTTGTCTCGTAAACAATCTAAATTCTTAAATGGTTTGCATATCATACTGAAATTTCATCTAAATTGGTCGACATTACATCATTTTTCCACAGATATTTTATACAAATTAGAATTCTTTATTACCTTCAACTCGCTTGCTCATTCTGCAAGACACAATCTCTGACGTGTGACCTTTACATCTGTAAATAAAATTTGACCAAAACATTGTATATTAAAAAAATATTTTTAGCTTATATTTAGCTGTTAAATAAAGCTTCAGCAGTCATACCAACCGTGTTACAATCAAGGGAACATGATTATGATACAAAAGTGCAAATCTATTGGTTTATTTAGAGCGTATTTCAGAAGTTTTTGAAATTTATGGCTCTGTTTACCCAGACGTGGCGACAAAGTTATTCAGAAATATTTCAAGATTTTTGGCTAGTAACATGAAGATATATGCGAAAATAGAAAATAGGTCTGAAGTTAATGAATTTTAGATATTACAAGCTTTAAACAGAGATTCCTACCTTTCGTACGCCACGAAAAACTCAGCTTTAAATATCAACACAAAGAAGGAACTGGCTTATTCCTTCGGCACATGATGTAGAAGCAGGTTCCTAGTCGGTTCCTAGAAAAAGCTCTCTTCCCGGAAGTCCATCACGAAGGACCAATCAAATCTTTTGTTTAATATAGATTAGCCAATGAGAAACTTTCTTGGTACGATAGGACTGATCATGAATCATAATTAAAGATTTTAATCCTCTAATCGATGAAGGCCAACTACGGAATATATTTTCTTCCAACGCCGTCAATATAACCCGTATTGGCGGCTCAAAATCGCAACAAGTTTTGTATCGCGACTCATTATTTGCTCCAAATGGTGGTCAAACACTGACCACCATGTGCTGTCAACCAGAAAGAATGCTATTGAAAACTTGTGATTCGGCTGACGAACATTCCGCACGAGACAGGAAATGACACCAAGTGAAACCCAGCTATACGGGTTTATATTGGCGGCTCTCTCCCGCTTCCAGAGGCGCTATTATATGGGTTTTATATGGCGCCTAGCATGGAAGTGAGATTCCCAATGGTTCCACCAGAGGCGCTTTTCTCTCGCCTCCAGCTCGTCTCGCCCCAAGGCTCGCTATATATAAAACCCATATAAAAGCGCCTCTGAAATCTCCCGATGAAACTTATAGGAGAATCGCGATACAGTCTAAAATTTCTCTCAAAAATGCAATTTTTCTAGTTTAGTTCTTTGATTGACGACCGTCGAAATGCTAGTTTGCAAACGAGACATCAAACTTCGCGGGTCGCACTTCAACGTTTCTCAACTGTTCAACGATAATGGTTGTAAATCCCTCCATAATTAGAGAAAAAAATTGCTCAAAATCCTAAGCCTGCTCCCCTGGCCCCCCCCCCCCCCCCCCCCCTCCGGCCGTCCTCTCGACCAACGGGGGTCAAACGACCTCAATTCTGCCATTCAAGGTTCCATAAAACCAATGGCAAAATTTTCATGCTCCCTTTTCTTCCCATTTATTTGATGCGATTAAATAAGCATATTACTTTGAAAAATAGTTCTTCAGAAATATTCTAAATGCTATTGTTTATAGGTTTTAAAATTGCTATTTTGTTTGCCTCGGTAAGTATTCGATACTGTTCGGTATTCAATTGATAATCAAGTATGCTTTCTTAAAGTCAGTTCTTAAAAAAGCAATGATTAAAATAGCTCTTGCAGTTCTATAGCTTTAGTAGTGCTTGCGTTTAATAAACGTGCTTCAAAATCTTCAAAAGACGTGCCTGTTCTAGGTCTCCGTCACTGGCACAGAATTTTCGATTTCTTTTCCAACATTTTTCTCCTGAGGCTCTAATTCTTCAGGATGTGAATTTTCTACGTCTGTACAACAAGGACTTGTAGCAGAAGTTTCATTCTTCGACACTGTGTCTGTGACAGCAGATTCCCCAGAGCTCTCTCTCCGTTCTTCTTCAGTCTGTTCATCAGCGGTCAGTTCTTTTTGTGTTTCCGTATCTGAGTTTCTAACAAGGTCATTCTGTATCTCTTCCCCATCTTGGCCTGTTTTCTCGGGGCTGCTGGGAGAGTCTTTTGTTAGTTGTACTTGGTTTGTTTCCGTAGACGTCTCTGAGCTGGCAGTGGTTTGTTTGGTCTCCGGAGTATCGCTATGAAGTGTATTTTCTTCGTCTATCTTTTGGTGAGCTGTTTTGACCATTGACAGAAGTTCATCCTGTGACAGAATAACTAAATATTAGAACAAAAATTGGCGTGACCATCTTAGTAAGTGCATTCAATCATTCAGTGTGTCTGTCTGTCCATCTCATAGTCAGAAAAAAACCGTCAAAAGAATTCTTGAAGAACCTTCCATCCGAGAAGATCAGCCAGTGCAACACATCCATCATCAGTGTCTCCCAACCACGCAATATCCCTGCAAAACATAGCGAAACACGATAAGAAAACTATAAAAAAAACTCCAATGACCTGTCTTTCCATACCGTAAATTCACGGTTATAAGCCCTGTCGGGATTAACACAGGGAAGGGGGGTTATATTTCCGGGGGAGGGGCTTATAACCAGAAGGAAAAATAATTTAGGGTGAAGAGGATGGGGTTCAGTATTATTTTCTTTTATATCAGTGTTACTATTCAATATTTTGTATCATCATACCATAACCAATACCAGAGGAGGTTGGCTTACAAACGGAGGCTTACAATTGGAAGGATATTTGCGTTAGCAGGCTTGTATGATTATAACAAGTTCTTATATAAGTTCTTATAACCGGAGACCTTATAACCGGAAGGGCTTATAACCAGTATTTTACAGTATTTCTATACACACCTGTAGTTGTGTTCCTCATCAAAAGCAAAGCCACCGGTTCCCATCAAAATGCCCCACATATCTCCCTAGATAAAAAAAAATATGTTCTCAAGCACAATAGCTTTTATGATTTCCTCCTTCGTCCCTCTTTCTTTTTTCTTTCTTTCGTTCATTTTTGTTGTTGTTGTTTGTTTGTTTTTGAATATCCTTCTTTCATTCCTTCCTTTTTTAATCCTTTGTGTTTTCTTTACTTTATTCCCTTCCTCCGTCCTTCTCTCCATCCGTCCCTTCCTTCCTTTATTTCTTTCTCTTAGTTCCATTCTTTCCTTTATTATCCTTATTCAAGATTCTTTACCCTGTTAGCAGCCTTTTCTCTGTTGATTAGAAGCCTCGGTGTCGTATCTGGAACCCTGAAGACAAAACACAAAGCATATAACAACCTGTTCCCTATAACTGCATCAGAACCAAAATTTGTAGAACTTTTCCTATAATAGACCTCTTCGTCTTGGGCGTAATGTTTTCCCATCCAATACCACTTGTCATTCCTTAGAGTATTATTTCTATTTTTTTTTCTTAGCTTCAGCGTATTTTTCTCCCTCTTTCATTTGTTTTCTCTTCGCTTAAGAATCAAGGGTGGTGTAGAGGGAGACGCATAAGAATCAAGGGTGGTGTAGAGGGAGAGCAATCTTCTATATGAGAAGACACATAAATAGACTCCTTTCGGAGTAAATCAACCTTACCTGTCAATCAGTGAAGCAAATGGCTGTACCACGAGAGACGTACCCATGACTATCAGCATGTCACATTTATGTAAATCCTATCAAATATACAACACAAGTTTACATTGTCACGCTGCGTCACGCAATTTAGCTTCTGTCAAATCTTCATGCTTCATGTGGTCACGCCATTTTTACCCCTTGCACGGGCAGGTTAGGTGGCACTGACTTAAAGCCATGTTTGATAGAAAATACGATATTTAAACAAAAACCTCATTCAGTGATAAAAGTCTGAGTGATGATATGGCAATTATGGACTTCTGGCGATAATGAATGATGAGGGTGATGATGATCATCGTGGAACTAAGTGGAGGTTATGATTGATGATGATGGAAACGACAATGACAACTAACGATGAAGACAATAGTGATGTTGATGATATCAATTAAACTTACCCCATCCACTAGTCTGAAGAACTTTTTAGGAAGAGACTCGCCAAAAAATACAATATCTAGCAAACCAAAAGCCAAAAATTGTAAAAGTTATCCAAAAACAAACTCTTCAAAAACAGTCCACTCTTTTGAAGCTACAACAAGGCAGGAATATCGATAACTGACCTGGCTTGACGACACCTTCACATACTGTACACTTTGGAATCTTGTCCTTGAAAACTTCATCTGTCACAAAACGTTATTCCTTTTTAATGATTTGATGGGAGTACCACAAGGAACCATCTTTGGTCCTTTTTTCTTCAGAACATGCCCCACACTTGAAGTTAACATTATTTGGGTAAAGAAGCTCAAAATGACGTATGATAAGGATCCATTCTTGGCTCCTCTTCTCGATCTCATTTTGCAAAGATTTTGAATAGTTTTTTATTAGGAAAACATGTATTTTCCATTCCTCTTTATTTATGCAATAAAATGCTCACCTTTCACCCATTCCTGGGAATATTTTTTCTTACAGCCAAGACAATGAGCAGAGTGGAATGTACCATGTGCTTCAACAATGTTCTCACTTGACAGGCCTGCAATTCTTTCAAGTGTATCAATGTTCTGTGAAAGGACAGAATCAATAAATATTTCTATTAATAATTATTATTAATTATATGTTTTTCAGCTACTGCATTAATGGTTGGTAATAGTTAGCAAGTGATCCAGTAACGGTTGGCAAATGGTCAGTAGGTGGTTGGTAATAGTTAGCAAGTGATCCAGTAATGGTTGGCAAATGGTCAGTAGGTGGTTGGTAATAGTTAGCAAGTGATCCAGTAACGGTTGGCAAATGGTCAGTAGGTAGTTGGTTAATAGTTGACAAGTGATCAGTAATGGTTTGCAAATGGTCAGTAGGTGGTGGTAATGCTCTGCAAGTGGTCAGCATTTGTAATAGTCAGTAATGGTTTGCTAATAGTAAGGAAGTAATCAATAATGGTGGCAATGGACAGCAAATTGTCAACAAGTGGTTAACAAATAGTCAGCAATGGTTAAGGATAATGGCCGCTATGTAAAGTGTTATGTTTCATACCTGTGTATAGTTCCTCAGAAGGACACCTTTATTCTCCAGCAGTTTTATGAAATAATGCGAAATTGTAGGCTGAGAGAGTAAAAAAAATGTAACCAATTAAGAATATGAGCCTGACAATCTGCGCCAAAACTAGTTGAGAGACTCGTACCCACTTGCTGAGTTGATCTTCAGAATGAACTCAAGGTTAACCAATTAGAATTGAGATTTGCCTTGGAAAATGCTAACCAAACATAGTTCACTCAAAATTCCTTTTTGGGAATGTGCTCAACTCAGCTGGCTAACTCCTCTCATCCAAACACTACATACTGTATGACACTTTTTGTTTTAGGGGAAAAAATAGCCACCATCTTGGAAATATGCCCCCTAAACAGTCCCACAATGCACTGCAATGCTAACTTGACCCAGTTTTATCTTCACCTTGGAATGGCTAATAGATACCATCACCTGGTATTCATGATATCAGTGAATGGATGCACCAGACTGGCAACTAGTGCAGCCCTATGAATAGTAATGAGTTTTAGAACTTCAGATATTTTTCACAGGTTTTTCACATGAATGTTGAAATGTTGTCATCAAGTGTAAATGATTCTTTAGCAGTAACTTGTTCCAATACCTTGAAAGTTCCAGGATAAAGCTCCTTCGCAAGCATATAGAATGGTTCAGGGTTTTCCTGAAAATTTCAATCAATTTACAAACAATTAATTTTAAAAACCAACTGTCTAGCATATCATGATCTCAACAGATGTCAATAAAATCTACAAGACATTAATCTCTCTATTTAGAAATTAGTAGGTGCGATTTCCATGTTACTGTTATCAGCTAGCACAGACAATTCAATTCAAGAGGACATGGTATGGATTTTGCTTCCCGTATGGATCCACTCCACCTGGGGTATAACTCTTACAAAGTTAGCCAATGACAATTGTAGAATGAAAATTCTACCCAATCAGGAGTGAGCAGAATCAGTAGAATATTAATTAACCTCAACAAATCATTTTCATAAGTTGCATTAATAATAAGGGACCAGTCATTATTTACAGGGAGGGGGCTGGGCATTTTGATTTTCACTTGCACAAATTTTTGCACAAATCCCCTTATACTCCCCTCCCTGGAAATAATGACTAGATCCTAAAGTATCAGATATATATCAATCAGCTCTCAACTCCATAAAAACAGCTTCATGAATTAAAGAAATTAACAAACACGAACCCTGAAGTATCCAATTTCAAATACACTTTGTGGAGTTGGTAGGTTATACTTTTGTAGGTTGTCATAGAGACCAGTGCCAGGAGACCTAAAATCAGGGATGCCGGCCGCTGTTGAAATACCGGCTCCTGTCATGACAATGATGTTTTTACCTGTGATAAAAGTTAGAAATTAAAACAATATGTATACGCATTTTAGGACAATTGGGAATGCAATTAGGTATGGATCAATATTCTGCACTGTCTTTATAATTCCAACACATCCATGACCATCGACCTGCAGCAGCCAAGTTGGCCCAGTTGGTTGAGCACTGGACTGTTGTGTAAGAGTAATTTATGTGTGGGAGGTTGCATGCCGGCTCAATCCCGACTCAATTAATTACCACCATCATTAGAGCAGTTTTTGTATGACTATGAAAAACTAGTACCTACTGTGCTATGTATGAAAACATTTGGAATTCCATGCCCTGCTTATACTGTGCTATGTGCTGTGATTTTTCACACTCATACAAAATCTGCTCTAGTCCCACAACCATCTTCACCATCAATAGCTGCCATATACATTACACTGTACATCAACATATGGTCACCATATGATCATACACATGACCAATATCATCACTATTATCATCAACACTTTTGAACATCACTATTGCACCCTCGAGCTCATCATGTATGCACTATCATAATCATTACGATAATGAGTAAGCCTATGTCAAGAGCAGATTTAATATGCATTATGCCTCCATGGTGAGTTGACTTCTTCGACGATATCAGGTGGGGGGCAAATATATATAAAACTTTGTTACAGTACGTAGTGGCATTGATTAACATTAACAATTCACCACAAGGCAATATAACAAGAGATGCATGAATTAATTAAGAAGGTAAAGATATATATAGACATGCATTTGTCTGCCATCTTTGCTTTGTTTTGCCTCCTTGATACCCCATAATGCCTTGCGATTCAAGATGGCTGCCGCATCTTTTAAGTAATCCATTGCATTGAACAATCATTAAAATTATCTTTCATCAGCGGATCATATTTTTTTATACATACATTTTTCAGACTTGATGTATTTAGCAACTCCTTCAAAAGTCACTTCCTCAAGCAGTTGTTCTGGTTTATCCTTTTCTTCATCTTCAGGTACAACCACTCTAAACCGTGCCAATAACTGCTGCAAGAAGTTCACTGTAATGATACCAAATATTAATTTAAGTTACACTCCATTGCCTTCAAACAATCATTTCAAGTCGAGGCATTTGGGTCAACAGTACAGTAATATTAATGTACACTGACCCAAATACCAAGACTTGAAGGTAATGGAATGTAACTCAGCCCCTGGGGGGGGGGGGGGGTACTTCAGGTTGTTTCATACGGGGATACCAAAACTCACAAATTTCCACCCCTTTTCTATACGTGCGGCCTGAAAAAAGTACCCCTTTCGGTCGGAGCATCCCCGTATAGTCCACTGCAGGGAGTACTCCCCTGCAGGGAACTCAGTACTGATATCTGCTATTGATAGAAGCGAAGATATTGTTACATTAAGTGAATGAAAACTTTTAAAGAATCCTATAAGCAACTACATTATGCACTGTGCACCGAAAACAATGCAATAGTACACCATTTTTACTGCCAGGCAAATTTCAGAATGGTGTTTTTGTAGGTGAAGTTTGGGAAACCAGTTCCATTGGTCTTGCTATTCAAGCTAGAAGTTTTAAGATCATCAAGATATATATATATATAATGATAAGTAGTTATGTTATGCTTTTGGTGAGATTTTATAAATGTTGGTAACAAATTGAATCTAAGGTAAAATTCATATGTCAACAATATGATATAGGTGCAGCGTGCAGTATAGTTGACGAGGATTCTTTAAGGACCTCTAGCTTATCAGTAACCTAGTTTTACTTTCATGCGTAACGTTTAAGCCCAATAAAGTCTTAATCAAAAACACTATCAAAAACAAAATCAAAATTAAAATCAAAACAGCTGGTGGGATAATGTTAATTAATTGTATTTAATAATATTTACATTGTTGGTCTTCCTCTGTTGTCCCTGTCCCTTGACTGGTATGGCTACCACTATCAGTACTATCTCCATCATTATCTACCAATAGACAAGGTAAACAACGTCAATAAATACTCTTTATAAGGAAGTTACTATACAGAAAATTGTTTTCATATTCCTTTGTGTTCTCTGAACAGCTGTTAAGTAAATCTTGGCTAATCTGACGCTAAATTACGAATTTCAAACAAACTATCATTGAGTTTATAATACATAAGTAAGAATAAAAGTCTCGTGCTAACAATTACATGTTTATACAATTTAATAACTAGCAAGAAATTAAAACCATCAATATTATTGAATAGGATCGAACAGATGTGGTTTTTATTCAAAGCAATAAAATTTGATCGTTGATACAGATCTAAGGGTTATGCCCTCATATCATGATTTCCGTTATGTTTTTTAAAAATTTTTGAATAAATACCTTTATCTTCCATTGTTAAATCCAAAGTTCTTTGCCTTTAACTTGCTGTATTTGCACTTCCGGCAATCTCGTACCCAGAGTCCTCCAGCGCCTTCCTGTCGTCAGCCCGCTGACCAAAAAGTCGGAAGACTCTGGGCTCGAGATTGGGACACAATAGTTACTAGACTATCTCGAGCTCAACTACACAGGAAACCCGCGAGAATAACTTGGAAAGTCTCATTTTTCTACGGTAATTGTGTTTGCTCATGTTCAAAGGACGATTTTTTCGTCTAAAACGATTACTGATAGAGAAACAAACAAATAAATTGTCGAAAAACAACGATACTGGAGAAATATACGCCTGCTTCACCATACATAGCTATTGTTCCTTGAGAACACAACGACCGACCAAGCACCAGAAGCACGAGCCGTGTTTTGTCAGCTGATTTTGAACTCGTTATAACGGGCTTTTGTCAGCAAAAAAATTCATCAGTGATGCAAAATGAAATAAGTTCGACGAGTACAATAAGGAGAAAGAGAACAATTTTGAGGAACAATCGGGCTTCTCGTCACGTGACAGGGCACATATGCATGTGCATGTGTGATAACTTCATTCCAGACAACCCTCCAGACAACCCAGTCTAGCTGTATAGTGGCTAGCTACCCTGATCACAGGCATTGTGTGGCTAATTTGGCTAAAGCACAGAAGCTCCCAGAAGTAAGATGAGTTTTCTTCGTAACATGATGTTTAGTTTCATGGTTCGTGGCCATTTGCTCGACACAAAAGGACGTCTTTATTCTCAAATGGCTAAGGTAAGCTTAACTTATAACTTATATTATGTATTTGAGGGACTTTATAGCAACATGTTATATTTGAAATCTCATTCCGCCATATATATGCGGCCTGCTCGTTCACTTCGAATTCGCTCTTTTACAAAGAATACCAATTTGGAATTCACTTACTATTAAAATTGTTGATGTTTTGTTTTGATGCATGTAAGTTTTTAAAGCTTATGTCCGGCAGCTGGACACGATATTGCAAAGTACTACGTGTCCGGCAGTCGAAGGTTCTTTAAAAAATTATGGTAAATTGGGTAATTATTTGTTAGTTTATTTGTTTTTGTTATGTTTTTCTTACTTTTTTTGTAAGGAATAAATAAGGCAACAGTCTCTCTGCAGTTCAACCTCTTTCAAAAAAATCCTGTATCTGCCCCTATTGTTCTGTACGGAAGCTTCTAGGGGAAATGCGAGATGCGAGTTGTTAAAATGCAAGATGTGACTTGATTAAAATGCGAGATGCGACTTGATTAAAATGCGAGATGCGACTTGATTAAAATGCAAGATGCGACTTGATTAAAATGCAAGATGCGACTTGATTATAAAATGCAAGATGCGACTTGCAATTGATTAAAATGCAAGATGCGACTTGATTAATATGACGTCATTCCTAGCCTGTTAGGTTTCCTGATTCCCGATATTGAACTCGACGGTTTTACAATATGCCAGTTATTCAGAATTATATTCAGAATTAGATACCTTAAAGTAAAACCGGCATCGAAGTAAGTCTTGATTATCTCATTTTGGGACATCATTCTGTGTTCAATAGCGTTCTGATTCATCCAATTTTCCCCTCAAAGCAAAGTGCAAGGAGTGCATCGAGTTTAGATTCGCTATGGAGAAAAGCTCTAGTCTATTGAAAAAGAAAGGCAAGGAAAAGAAACACGGGAATACTTACTTTGCTGACACGGGAATCAGGAAACCTAACAGGAATGACGTCATATTAATCAAGTCGCATCTTGCATTTTAATCAAGTCGCATCTTGCATTTTAATCAAGTCGCATCTTGCATTTTAATCAAGTCGCATCTTGCATTTTAATCAAGTCGCATCTTGCATTTTAAACAACTTGAATCTCGCATGTCCCCTAGAAGCTTCCGTAGTTCTGTTTATATATAGTGAAGGAAATATCTTGGAAATTTAATGACACTGCCTCTGGATCCCTGGTAAAAAATTAACAGTCCCTAATTGTGTATATATATATAGGCTCTTCAGGTCCAAATAGAAAAGATGGAAGCTGGAAAAGGACTAGAGATAGGATGGCAAGATGGGGAAAAAAACAAGTAAAAAAAAGTCTGCAGTATCAATAGCCTACTTTCAATATTCTGGTTGCAATTGAGTGATCATGCACAAAGCAATCCAAGACAAGGTTCCGGGGAAACAAAATAACATATTTATTTAGGATTACTCCATTGTTTCCCTGGTAGTTATGGAGCCTAGCTTAAATCGATTTGCACATGATCACTCAAGCAGAATATCAAAAGTGGGCTGTTAATTTCATTTCACTTTATCTCAGCTAGTTCATATTTCTTTTTATTTCATTTTCTATTTCATTTTTCCTATTTAACAGTCTGAAGTTTGATGTCTCATTTGCCAACTACCATTTCGACAGCCATCAATCAAAGAACTAAACTAGAAAAATTACATTTTTGAGAGAAACTTTATTAATTGAATGAAAGATTTTTAGAGAATATATAGAGGATTAAAATCTTTAATTCAGTCCAAAAAGTGAAACTAGCTCTTTGATTGACAGCTGTCAAAATGCTAGTTGCAAACAAGACTTCAAACTTCGGGGTCCCACTTCAACGATAATGGATGTAAGCTGTTTTCTTGATAATGAAATCATTTTTCAAATTTCCGATATTTCTCATATTGTGAATCATTTTATTCCTTTTTATATCATATATATATATATACAGTTCTGTTTATTTGATTTAATATTAGATTCCACAGCAGCTGGTTGAGGATGAATTGTCAGTGTAATGAGTGTTCTCAAGAACATAGCGGCCAGAAAGAAATAAATGTTGCTAAGCTTCCAAAGGACATATCTCTTGAGCATGTTAACTTTTCAGGTACCAAAATATTTTCCTCCACCGAAATTTAATTGATTATTATAACAACAATTTTTGAAATTTCCAAGAGGTGAGATGGTTGACTCTAAGGCAAATTTTAAAGGGTAACAGGGAGGGTCTTCTGAAGATATATTATGTAGTTATAATCAGAAAATATCCATACTTCCCTATAAAGAAGGATTGGCATTTCCCAAGAGTTTGGATCTGTGGAGGGTATATTATGTAGTTCCAGAAAATATCCATACCTCACCCATGGAGGGGGATTGGAATTTCTAAGGGGTGGGGAGGGTCTGAGAAAGGTATTTTGTGTAGTTCTAGAAAACATCCATACCTCTCCCATGGAGGGGGATTGGAATTTCCAAGGGGTGGGGAGGGTCTGTGGAGGGTATATTGTGTAGTTCCAGAAAATATCCATACCTCCCTCGTGGAGGGGGATTGGAATTTCCAAGGGGTGGGGAGGGTCTGTGGAGGGTATATTGTGTAGTTCCAGAAAATATCCATACCTCCCTCGTGGAGGGGGATTGGAATTTCCAAGGGGTGGGGAGGGTCTGTGGAGGGTATATTGTGTAGTTCCAGAAAATATCCATACCTCCCTCGTGGAGGGGGATTGGAATTTCCAAGGGGTGGGGAGGGTCTGTGGAGGGTATATTGTGTAGTTCCAGAAAATATCCATACCTCACTAATTTTCAAAGGCCTTAGTTGTTTTGAGGTGGGTTAATTATTATTTAATAATAATTCCTATATTTTTATTCCTTCCTGTAGAAGCATCTTCTGAATTAAGAGTATCATGGAAGAACGAGAAAGACCATACAAGTGTTTTCCCACTTGATTGGCTAAAAAAGCACTCCTATTCTAGACAAGATATTGAAAGGCAAAGTGTGCAACGAAAGTTTGAGGCATTCCAAGGGGTGAGTACTTGGGGTACAAGACTTGTTCATGGCTTTTCATCCCAGTATGGGGGCCATGTTTATTAATTTCCATGAAAGCAAAATTCTTTGCTTGGAACATTCTGAAATGCCTCAAAGCAAGGACAAGGGGACCCAAGGGCTTTAAAACCTATTGTTTCAACCAATATAACCGCCGCATGATAAAAGCAAATATTGAAGAAAATTAATGAACTATAAAACTTTGAAACATGTTTAAACCCAGATTCATGCAGGTAATGCCATGAGAAATATTAGAAAACATAAACAAGGCTTAAACACTGTGCAAATGAGTTAATGGTCTTCAAAAACAGTGGTTTGCATCAAATGCAAAACTGGTATATTAAAGGTATGGTAGCCATATGCATGTTTGTGGTATTGACAATGCATGGATGAGAATGAGAAATGGATGAGGATGAGAATGTTAAATACCACAGCCAATATATGGTGGTGATCACGACACAACTTGCAAACATAAAATAAAATATTTATAGACAGTT
Organism: Anthopleura sola; assembly: GCA_023349425.1. Lineage (NCBI taxonomy): Eukaryota > Metazoa > Cnidaria > Anthozoa > Actiniaria > Actiniidae > Anthopleura > Anthopleura sola. The sequence continues at coordinate 11,081,897 of JALHLI010000004.1, read as the reverse complement.
GTTAAATTTTATTAAGCTTTAATAAGTTGATTCAGTGCATGACATGCACTAGCTGCTACCGTGCTTTCTCTCACTGCTGTGTAGTTCAAGTCTGCGGCCCAACGTTCAATTCTCAACTTAACAGCATTTTGTGTGTTGAGCTTGTTTGAAGTGTTGTTTTCTTCCTTGCCATAAGGGTTTTTCTGGGTTCTCTAGCTTCCCAGTTTTGTTTGAACTTATGCTTCTTGTCCATTATACAGAAGGAAATTCCCTCTGTCAATTACAGTGATGTCATGAACACAGACTCTGGGCTGTTAGAGTAAGTGACATTAATGTAATATATACATTAATATGTTAATACTTTGTGCAATATACAGATATTAAGCTGACACCTGTGATTGCGATGCACTTATATGCAAGCCACACCCATAGATGAACTGTACCCAAAGATATGCCACATCCATTGATCAGCTGTACCCATAGATAGGCCAAGCCCATAGATGAGCTGTACCCATAGATATGCCACACCCATAGACAAGCTGTACCCATAGATAGGCCAAGCCCATAGATGAGCTGTACCCATAGATATGCCACACCCATAGACAAGCTGTACCCATAGATAGGCCAGGCCCATAGATGAACTGTACCCAAAGATATGCCACACCCATAGACAAGCTGTACCCATAGATAGGCCAAGCCTATATATAGATGAGCTGTACCCATAGATATGCCACACCCATAGATAAGCTGTACCCATGGACATGCCACACCCATAGACAAGCTGTACCCATAGATATGCCACACCTATAGATAAGCTGTACCCATAGATATGCAACACACATAGATGAGCTGTACCCATAGATATGCCACACCCATAGATGAGCTGCACCTATAGATAGGCCACAGCCACACCCATTGGTAGGTTGCACCTATAAGCTATGAATCAAGCATCCATCATATATTATAATATTATTGATAGCTTGATGTTATTGTCAGATGGCTACTCCAAGTTAATCATCATGGTTTATCAGTAGTAAAGGAAGTCCCAAGCAAGGATGATTCAGTTCTTAAGGTATCAAAACACTGTTTAAGTTCCCATGGCAACACTCCAACTACTACATAATATTTGACTGTGGAGCGTGTGACATCATACTACGTACATCAATAGACCCCTTGCAGTACGTTAAACTGCAGCTCAATTTGGAGAGCAAAACTTACAAATACATTTCCAATTCTCAGGATTTTGAAATTCTTTTGTTTTGCCCTCCAAATTGAGCTGTATTTTGACGTACTGCAAGAGGTCATTGATGTACGTAGTATGATGCCACACACTCCACACAGAGGAATAGATTACCCAAGGGGTGGGAAGGATCTAAGAAGCTAGGGCAGGATATATTATCTGGTTCTATTATTAATTTTTATTTCTTTTCTAACAGGTTGCAGGAAAGATGGGCCCAGTACTAAGAACCATCTATGGAGAGGTACATCAGCTTTTAACTGTGTATAATTTTTGTCCAGAAAATTAATAATTAATGAAATATTATGACTGATTCCGAAAATAAAAGTCAACTGTATTGATGGGGATGATGGGACTTGCTGGCATGGCAGTATAGTGTACTTGCCTCTCACCTCTATCTTTGGGGTCTCTCAGCTGGGTCAATTACTGGACTTAGATATAGCACATGTAAATAGTCAGTTTGTCAAGTCTCTCCCTTGATTTGAGGGTTTTTCTTTGGGTATAATTCTCTGGTTTTCCTCAAACCACAAAATCTAACACCCAGGTCTAGCTAAATTTCAATTCAATTTATGAATTAACTGCTTGTGCATGTGCCCTGACATTGATTGACTGATTGATTGCATGATCAGCCCACAAGTTGTTTCAGGATATTGATAAAATTTGAGATTTTTTTACCTAAGTTAGAAGGTCCAGAGCATAGCAATTTTATACAGCTATTTCAAAAAAATGTTGAATACTTTCTTATTTCTTTACCAACCATTAAAACAAAAGATCTCTTTTTCATTAGAAAAAACCTACTAATGGTCTATCACCAATCAAGCCCTGTGATTGGCTGAGCTACTAGGGGTCTATTAGTGATAGACCTCTAGTAGCAAAAAGCGCCGGTCTTGAAAACCAAAAAAATATATTTAAAGCAAAATCCAAAACTTTTTGCATCCTTTTATTGGACCGATTAGTAGGTTTTTACTAAAACAATTAGACCTCTCGCCCTCATGGCCTACGAGTCAATAGCCCATTCAGCCTTCGGCCTCATGGGCTATTGACTCGTAGACCATTCGGACTCGAGGACTAATTGTTAATTAGCCAGAGGTGCTCTAGCTATACATACCAGTAGTCTGGTTGTCTAATAATATCAATTAATTACCCCCTCCCTCCCCTCCCCCAATCTCTGTGAAGGTTTAGAAATTAGGTACATACTGTATGTATAAATGCTGATAATTTTTTTCATGCAGTCTTTTGATGTGATAAGCACGCCGAAGCCAATAAACATTGCATATTCAAGTGCCTACCTGCCTTTGCACATGGATTTGTCCTATTATCAGTCACCTCCTGGAATTCAATTGCTTCACTGCTTGAGGTATTTGGATTTATTTGTATTTTTGAATTAATTATAATGGTCATCAACAGGATTATATATATAACTATATATTTCAAAAAATATTGAAGGGGCAAACAGCAAATGGCAATTGGTGATTGGCAGTTGCATGACCAAAAAGAAATGTGGGACAATGAGGATTTCTTCATATTCATACCTAAACAATGCCTGCAACATTCATCGAAGACTGTAGATGGCGAGTAGTATGGCTCGTTTATCTTGTGGAACACTGAATTTTAAATTAAAAATGTCTTGTTTTACTTAGTCCCCCCCTAGGCCTCCCCACTTTAAAATGTGCTAGCCCCCCAAAAAGAACTTAAAATTCTAGTACACCCAGCCCCCTCGTTACTTAAAAAATGTGCTTCACCATACATCCCTATGCTGGGATGATGATGATTCTACTGAATGATGATGATATCAATGATGGATGATGAATGATGATGAAGGCAGATGATGATGGTGGTGGTAATTCTGATGATATGATGATGATGACTGTATACTTGAATGATGATCATATTGATAATGGGTGATGAATGATGATAATGAAGGCAGATGATGATGGTAACTGATGATATGACGATGATGACAATGATGATTATATTCATGATGATGATGGATATTCCTAAAGACAGATGTTGCATAATGGTGATCATGATGATGATGATACATGTTGTTATGTTGCATAATGGTGATCATCATGATGATGATACATGTTGATGGTGCATATTGGTTACCGATAAATGATTCTAGTCTTGATGATGCACACAAGATCACTAGTCAATTCTTTCTCTTCTAGATTTGATCCACAAGTTGTTGGGGGAGAGAGTAACTTGCTGGATATTTTCGCAGTTGCTGAAAGGTTCAGGGAGACACACCCTGAAGAATTTAATACCCTGGTTCGTGTTCCAGCAACATTCCAAAAGATACACTTTGAAAGGTCAGTGCCCTTTGAATCACATCCATATTTCTGTTGCCTTCTCATGTCCAAACGTTAGACAAAGTAATAATACTCTAGGCAATGACGTGATCTGAAATGTAAAAAAAAAAACATTCCCAATAAGCTAAAAAGGCATATTGTGGACAATGTCGCAGGCAATTAAAGGTTAGAATATCATTGTAGCCCTTCTCCATGAAATCCCATTCATCCTTTCTCCGAAGAAGGCCATGAACAATTTTTTTGTATTAAAATAGACATTTTCTCAAACTGCACATATTCATGGAACTATCAGACTATTAAAAATAGTTTTCATATTTCAGAGATTATCCAGTATACTTGAAGTATCAACGGCCTCATATTTGCCTGAACCACAGAAAAGAGGTAGAGTTCATGCATAATTTGTACTAGAATTTATAATTTAGTGTATGTTATCTGAGTGTGAAGCTCTAGGATCAGGGATCAGAGAGCTATAAAACTTTATATTCATATTCAGTTATGATTATTGATTTACAATTATTATGACTGAGTGCATTGATTTTAACAAAACAAATCTTTAATAGATCGTGGCTATCACCTGGTCTCCACCTTTTGAGGGCCCTTTGTTTGTTGATGAGGTAAGTGTAATAAGACAGCTGGGAAGCACAGGTGGGGTAGTGCCCTAGGGTGGTTAGAGTGCTCACCCCTCACCAAATAATTATGTGGTTCGAGTCCTGCTGGCCATCTCGGGAACTACATATTTAAGTTGAAAACTGCACAGTAACTAGCTTTTACGCTGTACGTCACTACAGTCACAACCACTTTTATAATGTTTTCAAATACATATACGTATAGAGACATTACTTTCAACTCCCCATCTAAGTTTTATAAGTCAGAATGTATGTTGAACTTATTTATATTACATTGTGTTAACAATCTTTCAGGATGATGTAGAAGCATATTACAAAGCTTATCGGGAATTTAATCATGAGATTGAAAATTCACCTTTACTGGTAAGAATCCATCTATATCCATCCATCCATCCATCCATCCATCCATCCATCCATCCATCCATCCATCCATCCATCCATCCATCCATCCATCCATCCATCCATCCATCCATCCATCCATCCATCCATCCATCCATCCATCCATCCATCCATCCATCCATCCATCCATCCATCCATCTGCTGACCCTTGCATCCATCCATCCATCTGCCTGCCCCCCTATCTATCCATTCACCCATCCACCCACCCATCCATCCATCCATCCATCCATTCATCCACCCATTCATCTATTTCAGTACATTTTTTTATTGATGTTACTAACAATTATCTCTTCATTATTTTGTAATGTAGTTGAAGTTCAAACTCAATGAAGGTGAAGTGGTTGCTTTCAACAATATCCGAGTCCTTCATGGCCGTGGAGAATTTGAACTTAATGGTGGCATTCGTCAACTTAAGGTGAATAAAAAATCAAGACGTTAGTATATCTTGCTTCTTTCTGTCATCAAAAATATTAGTTCATCTTATTCATAACTTTATAGAATTTCATCCCTTAATTCCCCAATCAATGCATTAAAATCACATAAACTCCATGAACTATGAATTAAAAGTGATAGGCAACTCCGATTTCCAGACTGAATACAATCCAAACCGGAAATGCGTCAGTTGGGCAATTAATCCCTTTGAGCGTGAGCCCAAAGAAAACAAATTTAAAACTGCATGCTTTGTACTGTTTAATATATGAGCAGTAGTGTTTTACTGGGTTTAAAACACTAGGCGAAGCTGGGTGGTTTTAGACCCAATAAAACACGATCTGTGAGTTTTAAAACGGCTTAAAAAACCTCTAGATGTATGTTCACATGTTCTACTGAATTTTTTTACGAATGAACCAAGTTTGGCAGAGAAAATCCTAGTTAAAGTTTATGGAAATGAAGATGATATTTTATCAGATTTAAAACCTCCTTCATGGACGATGATTCTACTTTGCTCTCCTCATTAAATATTCATGAGTTTCTTAAATCAATTTTAATACCTTCTCACACATTACTGGTAAATATAGAGACATGATACTCAATTTCTATGTGTTGAGGTTTATTGTCTGTAATGCGCAATGTACCTGCAGCTGAGTAAAACAAGTTATTATTATTATTATTTTATTATTATTATGTAGATAACCATCCAGTTGCCAATCAGAATAACACAAAATAAATGTCTTTCACAGGGCTGTTATGTTAATATTGATGAATTCCGCAACAAGGTAGATGTGATGTCACAACTTAAGGGTGATGGACAGCTGTCCAAACGAGTTGGCAACAATTGCTTCTTCTAGATCTAGAGAATCTCATATTAATTGATATATTCCTATCATAATTTTTTTTATTATAATATATATGCAAATTAATGAAGCAGAGTGACTGTTTCCAATCTAAATTAGGGAATGCCGTATCTGAACAAGAAAAGATAATATTGTTCTCACCAGAATGCAATATTCAGCAATTGCACATCTATCACGTCTTGAGATCAAGGAGTAACACCTATTTCCAGATCTTCCTCTATCATTAAACTCAGTTCTGAAACCTCAGGTCTCACGTCCCTGTCCTAGATTTCGAGCTGCTTAAGTACCCTATTAACTATTGTGCAACCAATGCCCTACATTTGAAAATGGGCCCTAAATTACAGGTTCCCAAAAAATTATTTTGATATACTATTTTTTATTTTAAGTTGAATATAAAGTTTTGCAGAAACGTATTGTTGTTGTTGCTAATGTAAATATGAATTTTATATTTTCAAATTTTTTGCATCCAACTTTTTTCCATTTCTTTTTACCTTCCCAACTCTTATTTTCCAATTTTGTTGCCCCCTTCTTCCATCTCTAGCTACTTTTAAAATCTAGCTAATTTAAAATCCTATTCCACATATCTATATTCATTTATATACCTGTCTGTCTGTCTGTCTGGGTTTCTGTCTGTCTGTCTGGGTCTCTGTCTGTCTGTTTGTCTGTTTGTCTGTCTGTCTGTCTGTCTGTCTGGGTCTCTGTCTGTCTGTCTGTCTGTCTGTCTTTCTATCTATTTAAAGGCTTTCATGGAATTTGTAATTTGATGAAATTCCGTTTTAATATAAAGTTTCACTCACTCATTCTGTCTCTCTCTCTTTTGCTCTGTCTGTCTGTCTCTCTCTCTCTCTCCTTATCGTTGTTTCATTTTTAGTATTATTTCTATTTGTAAGGTCTGTACCCCCGCCCCATTATCATAGGGCGTGGTCGAGGGGGCCAAAGTCTCGTATCCAAATACCGACTGCGCACGAAGGGACTGGGGTCTATCTCTCCAAACAAAATGGCGGCCGATGACTTCACCAAACTATCTCCAACTTCTCTTCAAAAATTCGTCGACAAAAAAGTAACTATAACTCTATGTGATAACAGAAGAATAGTTGGCTGGGTTTATACTATTGATCCTATTACTTACTGTGTCGTGGTTCTGCCCGTCAAAGAAGATATTTTATCGAAAGATGTACTCGTCAAGACCAGTGATTCTGTGATGTTCCTCATGGGTCACGCTGTCAATTCGATCATCATTGATCAAGACGATTCAGGTCTAGAAAAACCAAATTTCAAAGACATATTCCAGGCTGCGAACTGCAAGTCTTACTCTGAGGACGAACTGATTCAAAGGAAAGCTAAGCTCGAAGAATGGTTGAAGAAGAATCGTATTCCAGTGGAAGGAACAGATGATGGTGTTTTATGCGTTATGGGAGTCCTGTGGATTGATCCTCATTATGAGGCTGACTGCTGTCGATGCACAAATGAAATAGTTTTAAACAGAGTACAGACACTCATAAGGAATTTAACTGATGTGAACTGAAGCTCAGAAGTGTTTAGAGGGGCTAACGCAAGGGGGGAGGGGTGGAACTGTATGTTTTTGTCAGACCCTTATTTTACAGCTAAAAAGTTCATCAAAATGAATAACGAATGAAGTTCTATTTTTGATCTTCTGGCTGAAAATTGTAGTTCACTGTTTACTTAAGAGAAGAAGAATGTTTTTAGATGGAACCTGTTCAGACAACCCACTTTTAAAACCACTCTGCTTCCTCAGTCCTCAGTTGATAGTCACCTTAATATATATATAAATTTTTATTATCAGTAATGGTTAGGATATAGATGCTTCAGATTCAAACAAGGAATCTTATTTTCAAGAGAAAGATGTGGTCTGAAATAGAAAAACATTGCTTGCACCCTGGTCAAACAAATAGACCTCTTTACCTTCGTTGTTTGTTGTGCCAATTTCAGCTGACCACATGATGCCATTCTTGAAGTTGATTCTTTCATGTGTAAATATTTTAACAAAAGAAGGTTTATCAAGGGAATGACATGTGGTCTGAAATGGGCAATTTGCATTAGAAGGTAAAGAGATGTATAGCTGGGTTTCAATCAGCTGATAAAAGGCTTTGAATCTCATTATCTGCTCCAAATGGTGGTCAACTACTGACCACCATGTGCTGTCAATCAGAAAGAATTCTATTGAAAACTTGTGATTCAGCTGATGAACATTCAGCATGAGACAGGAAATGATGTCAAGTGAAACCCAGCTATTGAGAGGTCTATTGTAATCTGAAAATTATGTCTGTCTTATTTCTGTGAAACCATTTCAGATCTATGCAAATTGCAAAAAAAGTTGACTGTTTATTGGTTTTCTTTTGCTCATTTGGGCTTGCATACAAATCAAGTCAAAAGAACTTATTTATATATTTTGTATTATGTTCATTATTACATTATAATTACAAATTCTACATATTTACCAAATTTTGTTATTAACATTAAAATTTTTCCAACTCCAATCCAGCCAATTCCAGATTTTCCTTTAATTATCGAAACATGGCTGATCTGTCAACAACAATGACATTTTGATTTTTCCTATCGAATCATATGACATGCCTCGAGTCATTTTAGACAATGAAGGTCAAATCACGAGTTCAGGAATCCGCTTACTAAAACCCACAGATAAACTTCGTTCGTTTGTCATTCTGCTTCAGAAACCCTTCGCTGAACTGCTTCGTATCTTTTTTTCGCTTTCTCTAAACTCCTAAGCTCTAAACATGTTGAGAGTGTCGTTATTGATAGCCCTTCTCCTAGTTGCCAAATGTTACTCTGAAGACGAAAAGGAGATGGTAATCTCAGAAGAACTCGTGGAGAAAGTCAATATTTTGAACGTAGGGTAAGTATCTGCAAGTACTTTAATATAAGATACGTGTTTGGACATATTTCTTACACGATAGTGAGTAAAAGATTCATCTTGTAGGCTTTCGATTAACTTGACCTGCAGAACAATTCAATATTTTAGCCCAATTTGTTAATCTAATTTTTTAGAACAATGAATAAATAAATATGATAATATTCATGATACATTTTCAATCGTTGAACTAAAATGAAACAATACTCCCGGCGTTTCGAGTTCTCTTCAGTACGCTGTGTTAGCCTCAAAAGCGTGTAATATATTCTTTTATTCAGTAACAGCCCGTGGAAATTCAAGAGATCTGTGTGTGAAGAAGACAATAAAAATACTTTGAAATTTCACGAGTTTTATCTAAATTTCTGCATAATTTACGCACAATTGAGGCTAACACAGCGTAAAAGAGAACTCGAAACGGGAGTATTAAATTCCAAAAAACCTTAACTGCTTTTATAGTATAAGGGATCAGGTGCTGTAAGTTTATTCCTAAAATAAAAATTAAAAGTTGATCTCCAAAAGTTGTAGTTTAGTTTTAATATTACAGTAATTGATTCGTCACCCGGAAACGATTCAGTGATGAAACCCCGCGTAGTAATTAAAAATTACGAATTTTTTATTGATCGTCTAATGATTTTTTTTTTCCTTTTCAGATGGGAAGCAACTCTCTACCCAAAGTTTGCAAGTTTGACTCTGGAAAAAGCGTCTTTGATGCTTGGTAGTAAAGGTGGTTGGCCACGAGAAAATCCACCTCCAGAACGACGAGTCAAAATAGCGGAAAACATTCCTGATACTTTCGATTCACGTCAGCAATGGCCAGGTTCAATACATCCCATTAGAAACCAGGTACGGTACGGTTCACGCTGGACAGATCAATAGTCCCTCCCCTCCCCTTCTCTCCTCCTCTTTTCTCCTCTCCTCTCCTCTAAGTTTATTTACACGAGATTTCATTTCTTCGTAGGGTCAGTGCGGCAGTTGCTGGGCTTTTGGAGCCTCAGGTAAGAGCATTCTTATTTGCTTGCTTGCCGGCTTCCTTGCTTGTTTCCTTGTTTGCATGCTTTATTTTTTTTCTTGTTTAGGTATATAGACAGTAGCGTAGCGTAGTTTGGTTCGGCGATTTTTCAGTCCGTCGAGTGCCCCCCAATCCCCCCCCAGATCGAAGATCCTCGCTGCGCACCCGGGGGGTATCGATCACGAATCACGGACAAATTTTTCATGCATTCACGAATCACGAAACACGATTAATGACTAACCTTGATACAAGGATTTAGTGTGTAATACGAATTTTCACGGATCAAGGTCTTCAAAATAAGCAATCACGCATCACGGGGAGACTGAAATTCACGAATCACGGACACATATTTTTGAATTTCACGAATCACGGTCCAAAAAAAGCCAAATCACGCGTCACGCGTCACCCCTGTGCCACCCTGTATATAGAAACGTTGCACTGATTTCCGGTTTGTGATTTAGCCGCAAATGTTCAGTTCAATACCATTAAACACCAGCAACGTTGGTAAACGCTGGAACGATACCTAAACCGATACCCTACGCTTAATCTTTTGTCGTTTTTTCCAACTACAGAAACACTGGCAGATCGTTTTGCCATCGCCAGTCATAACAAAATCTATGTCGTTCTGTCTGCTCAGCAATTGGTCGACTGTGATACTGATAACTCTGGGTGTAAGGGAGGCTGGCCAATCAAGGCATGGAATTACATGGTGAAGACCGGGTAAGATAAACCCCTCTCCTCCACCGACATAATAAGCAATTATTGGACGAAGTTGAGCAAAATATCGTGATTTGTTAGTGGCGAGCAAGCAATTATTTGCCGATGCAAATGTTTTATCATTCAAATTATTTTTTCTAATCTTTGAGGGGCAGTGCGCACGAGTCAAACAATAACAAAGAAGTCAGTTCATTTTTTCAGGGAAGCGAGCCATTGTCAAATGCAACGTTACTACGCATGAGCAGACCGTTATTTGTAGGCAGTTATTTGCAGTTCTCTCGGCCAATCAAAATGACGGAGAAAATAATTTGAATGATAATAGCAGATATTAGAGTCCCACTAAATAGACCCCTACACGTGACATCAAAGTAAGAGGACAAAACAATATAATTTCAATCTCCTAAGGATTGGAACCACCAGTGTAGGGAGGGGGGAACGGGGGGCACCTTCCCCCCCCCCCCCCCCCCCAAATTTTTTTTAGTAAATAGGTAATTGTTTGTTTTTTCCCTTTTTTATTATTTTGGCCGGGTTTTTTTTTTTTTTAATTTTGCTTCGGCGATTTTTGGCGGAGGTGCCCCCCCAGAACCTAGGTCCTCGCTACGCCCCTGATTGCATGGAACCTATTGTTTTGTCCTCAAAATTGAGGTTTAAATTTGTACATAAGTCCTCTTTGCGGAACTTTAAATGACCGCTAATGAGAGGTTTACCGGCCGTTAAACACTTACTTATTAAATGTTTACGATTTCAATTCCAGTCTCCTAACAGAGGAATGCTACGGTCCCTACTACGCTAAGCAGTATCAGTGTAGGCTGAACGGGAGCTCCATCACGCAGTGCCCGAGTGGAGGTGGTGGTGTACCCAGGTTCTATCATGCCAAGAATGCTTACAGAATCCCAGCTAGAAACGTAAGAACAATACATGCCAAACTAGACGCGTGCGTGCGTTCACTCGGGCTTCCTGTGATAAAGTAGCAATGGAAGTCATAGATTTTTCGCGGCGCCTTTGAGAAGAAGCTATGTAAAACGCAAGCAGTATCTGTGTTAGGACCTTAATAGTTCTTTTTGGCGAAACCGCGATAAAAGCATATTTTACTCGGACGTCCACAGGAAGCCCGAGTAATAATGGAAGCGCTTATAATTCGTGCTCAAAAATTCTTGTATTTGTAAAATGTTGCTGGTTTTCTTGATTACAGACTCATCAACTCAGATAGGGTTAGCCTTTCACAAATGCCAACGGTAAAATAAAGAATGCACGACTTCAACAATACGCAAACACTTTGAAAATTCACTGACCTTCACTGGAATACATGGATATTCTACATATAAAATGAGGCTAACCCTGAGCAACAGAGAATTCATAACTGATGCATTGCTTTTCCTAATTATTTAAGGTATCCGCGATGCAAACGGAGATCATGACCAATGGACCTGTTGAAGGTATCTGTCAGCTGGCTCTAATTCTAGAAGGATCCAGGGGGGAGGGGGTGGGGGTGGGAGCTTTGAACGAGGTCCCCCAACCACCCCAACATCGTATCCACATGGAATAAGGGTGCTATAAAAATCATGAAAACCTCTTTCGACTTAAATAGACCAACCGGCCGCTTTTGTACGACCACCCTTCCAAGTATAGAATATCTCTTTTTAGAATCATTACCCAGGTGATTATAGAAAATCGCGAGCGCTGATTGGTCGAGAACTTCGGAATATCTCGAATATAGCATTGCGCGCGCTTGGTTTGTTGATACTAGCCTCTTTCAAAATACGAAAAATTATCTTCATTTTAGAAATAAATCGATCTTTTCGTATAATTGCCTGTGTAATAATACTAAAAAAATTATTCACCTCAGTCTCAGTGATTATCGGTGAATATTGACTCGAATACGTTTCGGTAAATATTTCCCGATAATCACCTCGCCTTCGGTGACTAAATATGAAGTACTGCATCTTCCTTTTGTAGCTGACTTCACTGTTTATCAAGATTTCTATACGTACAAGACGGGAGTGTACTTCCACACTACAGGAAAGCAAATTGGAGGCCATGCCATCAAGGTTCTTGGGTAAGAGAGAATGCATCATGGCCATCATCATCGATTGTCATCATTATCCTTTATACCTTGACCATTATCAATCATCGTCATCACCTAAAACTGCTTTCATTATAAATATTGTCATCAGTAGTATAATCTATTTTACAGTATTTTGTTATATACCAACTGTCAAAGAACACAAAAAAAAAGTTAGGTTTCCGGTGAAGTCACTTCCGGTTTTGTTACTTCCCGGTAGATAACATATTATTGCCCGCTGAGAGCTGTTGCTGGGGAAACATCTAAACTTAAATGGTATTCCATTTTGCCTGGCAGGGAAAATGGCGGATTGCATTCTTTTCGGTGCGCAGTGCATTGTAGGATTATTTAAAAAGATTTTTTTCGAGTCCATCGTCATCATCAATCATCATTATTCATTATTAACATGGCCAATATCATCATCATCTTCAATAGTCAACAACATGTTATTGCATTTTTTAGATGGGGTACAGAGAATGGTGTTCCATACTGGGTAAGTGAGTTGTTTTTAATGAGTATTCGCCATTTTAAAATACTGTCTCTTCTTTGTCCCTAAGTAACACATATCTATATATTTTTCAGCTTTGTGCCAATTCCTGGGGTCCCACATGGGGATTACAAGGTAGGTTTGCCTCCCTTAAACATACCCCCGTATCCAAACGCGCTACGTTCAATATTAGATACAACATACAACTCTTAAGGTGGTTCGGGACCCAATAAATCCTCCAATAAACTTTTCTTCAAACTTTGTCCTCAAAACTCAAGAAGGAAATAAAAAATGGGGGTCACCGTGCTCGTTTTCGAATTAAGGGGGGGACACTGGGGAGGTTTTTTCGCATTTTCTATCACAAACTTTTGAACAAGAAAGCATTTTTCAGACGTTTTTTTGATGTTCAACACACACAAAAAATAAGGTGTGAACACTCGATGCGTTATATTTGCGTCGTGTGTCCACACCCTGAAACGTTAGAATACCAGATTCTCAGTGTATAGGACTGGAAAACGGTACAGCATGTTCGCGTTACGGAATTGACGATATCCTTTAAACAAATAACATTGCGGGAGATTACTGCTTTATTAATATGCACGGTATTGTTTATTCCTCCTCCGAAAGGTTTTTTTAGTCCTACGCAATCTGCTCTAAACTTGTTTCTATTTCCTCCAATGTTTATGAAACTGTGTTCAAATGAAACCAGGTCCGTGTAAAGGCAGCCCAAAGCTCCTGGTGAGCACTGTGCGATCTTCCACACAAGAATCGATTTTAAAATCTCATTCTGTTTGTTGTAGGTTATTTCAAAATTCGCCGTGGGACTGACGAGTGCGCAATAGAAGATGGAGTCACCGCTGGCCAGCCATTACTTGAATAGCTGTCGCACTACTCACACCCGGCCGTTTTTTAATCTGAAGTTTATTTTTATCAACTTTGTGTTCTCTTAGTTAAAAAAGAGGCACTTGGACGAAAATGCCCCAATTTTTGAAAGTCCGAATATTTCAAATATTTGAGGGTAATATGACTCAATCATGATTATGAAAACTAGAATGGCAAAATCTTTAGCTTGGAAGGCATTTGCAGTTGTTAAATTTTGGTTTAAACTGGGCTAAAAGAACAATTTAGATGCGACAAATAATTGATAATTTTTATCCGCCACTTTTGACTGTGAAGGAAATATGTTGCTTGGCTACTATTTGGGCCATATAGATAAGTTTAACCAAGTTTCAAGCCATTCCCAATTTTCATCTATTTTCATCTATTTTCATCCAAGTGCCCCTTTAACCAATCCACCATCATAATACTTTGATTCGAAGAGGTGATGAACGCTGTTAAAAGTACTGCGAGTGAACATGGGAGCGAGGCAATTAGGGCAAAAATGCAAACAAATCCTTTTGCCCAACATTGCCTCGCTGCCATGCCCGCCCGCAGTACTTTAACAGCTATCATCTGACATCTCGAATCAAATATAGGGTATGCATTTTTTTTTCTTATTGATTTTGGTACGAACAAAAAACCCTTTTTTAATAAAGTTTTTCTTTTCATTCCCATCTCATTTCATTATTATATACTTTCTTCGATGTCATCAACATATTATCCTGGATATCTTTCGATTTTTCTTCCTCGATTTGAAGTCTTTCTTAAAATAACCCTTTCTGGAAATTTCACTTCTTCCTTTCCATGGGGTTGTTTTTAATTCGGCGCTCGCTCATTTAACCCTGTCACCTGTTAGAAACCTCTGGAGCCCGGGGTAGGCTCTTGAAGAAAGCGATCTAAATGTCCTTCAAAATCCAAAATTTCAAGCTCTTTCGCTGTTTTAGACTCCCTGGGACCGCACTAAGTTCGTTTAGCTAGAGTCAAAAAAAACTGACCTAATTGATTTCTCATCGAAGAGCAGGCAAGTAGTATTAAATGTCTTGCAGTATCTCGACTCTTGTAGTATCTAGCAATTCGTTACCAGATTGCCAGATAGAATTGGAATTTTTTTAAAGTTCTGGACCTTCCAAACTTTTTCTGACATTCCTCTAAAATATTCTTTATTTTAGACTGAATTTCTTAGCCTCATAAAGATTGATTTATTTAACTTCAATATCGAAACCGAAGGCAGAGGCTTTCGCGACTAATTGGAACTAAAAAAAACTAAAAGCAACTTGACGGGCGGCCAATCGTCGACTCAATTCCCGATAATTTCGCAAGTTATTAACCACTTGTAGTTGCATCTATTTTCTGCGTTTTTAGCGAGCTATAAGACACTATTATTTGACACCTGTGAAGTTTCATCTACCGAAAGGCGGTTGCTATAAAGTCGGCGAAATCTGGTTCAAACTGGTATTCACTTATCCACCAGTGCTTTCGGTTGATTCTTTGATGTTTGTCAAGAGTCCCTCCTTTAAATCCCATTGAGACAGACCTACAAGTACCTTGGGCATGATACGGGTATATTCTAGGTTAGCTAGTTACCTGATTGTGGTGGTAAAGAAGTTCTCGTTTAAATTGAAGACAAGCTAGCAATGGCGAACGCAACACCCAAACCGATTTCAGACTGTCAATTCGTATTGGAATTTCCTTCAGAAACACTTCAAGAATACTTCCCAAGATCAGCGTTTCCTGTCTTAATCTTCACTACAGTGTTCACCGCTATCTTCACATTGCCAACGATTTCCATCAATCTTCTGGTTATTTGGACAGTATTTGAATGTAAACAACTTCGCTCTGCCCGCTACAACCTCTTGCTTGCCATTCTTTCCCTGACAGACTTGTTAGTGGGCCTTCTGGTATACCCAATGTTTATTATTTTAAACATATGTTGGATACGCGAATATTCGACATGTAAATTGCCCGTCGCCTACTCGATTCTAGCATTGTTGCTCGGAGAATGGTCCTTCGTTACCATATTGATAATCAGCGTCGAAAGGTACTTGTCCATTGAACAGCCTCTTTTTTACCTGAGCAAGATTACCACCAGAAAGCTGATGTTAGCTACTGGAATAGGCTGGATGGTAATGGGTGTAGGACTGATTGTTTCTAGGATAAATCAGTTCAATTATCTTCAGCCAAGACGAGTCACAGGGCCAAGTGCCGTGAACATGGTAATGATCGTGATAACATTTTGCTGCACGGCCAAAGTGAGCACAACAGCACATCGTCACATGAAAGTTATCATGGATCAAAGAAGGGCTGTTCGATGCTCAAACCAGCAAAGAATCAAGGAATACAGACGTACATTTACTTTAGGGATAGTAGTTTTTACATCGGTAGTATTCTATTGTCCTTTAGTGTTAGTGAAAGCCATCATCTACGCAAAAGGAAAGGGATGGAAAAATGATGTTATCGCAGAACTTCATCATATCTTAGTCTTTCTCGTCCACATTCAATCTCTCATCAATCCACTCATCTTCTCTTTTCGCTTGTCAAAAATTCGTACAAGAATGATGGGAAAACTTTCTTGGCTTAGAAGAGAGAAAATACACTCAATGACGCCCCGGATGACATTGCATTCTACGCCAACCAAGATGATACACCACGCCATCCCAGATCAGTCCACACCACCAAAGATCACAATCCACGCCACCCAAGATCACAGTCCACGCCACCCAAGATCAAAGTCCACGCCACCCAAGATCAAAGTCCACGCTACCCGAGATCACAGTCCACGCTACCCGAGATCACCGTCCACGCCACCCAAGATCACAGTCAACGCTACCCAAGATCACAGTCAACGCTACCCGAGATCACAGTCCACGCTACCCGAGATCACCGTCCACGCCACCCAAGATCACAGTCAACGCTACCCAAGATCACAGTCAGTGCTACCCGAGATCACAATCTACGCCACCCGAGATCACAGTCCACGCCACCCGAGATCACAGTCCACGCTACCTGAGATCACAGTCCACCTCACCCGAGATCACAGTCAACGCCACCCAAGATGACAGTCAACGCTACCCGAGATCACAGTCCACGCTACCTGAGATCACAATCTACGCTACCCGAGATCACCGTCCACGCCACCCAAGAACACAGTCGGCCTTGCAACACTTCTCCGTTTGTTGTCCAACAAAACGTTTTTTGTCATGACGAAAACTGCGAGCTTGAGAAGGCAGGTAAAAACTACGATTCTTTTCTCCAAAGTGCACTTGGAATTTCTCTTGCACAACACAACATCTTACAAAAAGCATCTCTTAATCTAAATATACATTTTTCATTGATAATAAACTAATGCTAAGTATATAGTATTATTTATACATTTGTTTTCTTGGATACTGTTGGGAAGACATGTCCTATTTTTGTTCTTTTTTAAACTGACGCTACTGACAATCTGGTTAGAGGCCAGCACTTGACACAAGCATAAAGATGCGACAGTTCAAATACATTAGAAAATATAGATATGTTGATATAGGGAGAAAAAAAGAAAAATTTCCCAAACTCTAGCATAAATTATAAGAATGGGATTTTTTCCAAACTTTTGATGGGACTATGGTTTTGCTAAATTCGGGCTGGCTAGGGGTGGGGATATAGATATTGGTGCTAGGGACAAGTTTTTTCTAATTTTCTTTCCAAAGTTGTCACCAGAAAAAACTAGTTAACTTTAGCAGTATGAGCACCCTACCGCATGTTGATGTCCTCTCTGAGGACACTATTTTCTATTCGCCCATAACAAAACGAGCAGGGGACTGGGACTGAGTTTATCAAATTTACTTCACAAACAAATCATACCATAAGAAAGAGCACATAAAATCAGTCAGAATCAAAAGTTTGATCAAGTTTGGGCAAAATGAAACGAAATTACGATATTTCAAAAAAAATCTAAAATACGGAGAATGTACGTGTAGCTGTGGACGTTTGGAAGGACACCATACATGTATCTGTAATTTTGGCAGTGCTTGAATGCTTATACCATTGTTTCTATAACGTCAAACATCCTGAAACTTGGTCAGTAAGGTTGATGTATGTTGCTCTTTCATATGATGGGGTCATTTGTTTTGGAACCTTAATTAAATGTGTTTTTTTTTTAATCGGACCCAGCCCCTTGCTTGTTTAGGTACAGAATACGTATCTTATCAACAGTTCTGTCGTGTCTGGCATAGTCACTATTTGCACTGGTATTGTATGGCAGTTGCCGAGCCAGTCCTTTGTCTCTTTCTTGACTGCATTGATTCAAAAAAGCTCTTGATATCCTCAGACGTGACAACCTAAAACAGGGAAGAAAATAAATGGGAGAAATGGGATTGAATAAATGGGATTAAATAAATGGGATTAAATAAATGGGATTTTCTATGTGGATCCACAGAGTGGTTTTTCTAAGTTCCACTTGATCCAATAGAGGCTTTGCACAATCACGTGATGGCAGTCATGACAGGAGGCAGGAACAATTGAATCTGGTCTAATCTGATTTACATGAGAAAGACTTCACTTTCCAAGGGGAAAGAGCCTCTATTGTTGTGCCTCCTGTCATGGCTGCCATCACGTGATGGTGCAAAGCCTCTTTAGATACTATTTTCAAGGTACTTGCTTGTGCAATGTTTAACTATTTTCTCTAGGGACTAGACACAGAACAGCCTTTTTCCCTACAGTAGGTTGCCTTACCATGCCAACCCAAGCCCATGGGGATGTATTACATCACCACATCAGGTTGTTCCGTATAAAAAGATAGATTTCAGATCAAAACCACTTCAGGGCATGCCTCACCCACCTCCTGGCAGCAATGTTCACCACCATCACTCCCAGGAGCAATTGGCCCCTAACCTCCTCCGAGCTATCCTCAATATAACTTACGTTAGCCTGAGGAATCGTGTGTGAAGTTCCCATTATGTAAATGAAAATAAAAGAATAAATAAAACAGACTTAGAATACAGTAGTTAGTACCTTTCCTTGATCAGCAAACTCCCTCAGGTATTCGGTGAGTTCATTCTTCATGTCATTATATCCTGAAGAGTTGAAAGTTACTTATTTAGTCTTGATTCATCCTAAGTAGTAATCCATTCATTGCGAGAAATAAGGGGACACCCTACTGACTACCCACCAACACCCTACTGACCACATAGCAACACCCTACTGACACCTTACTGACTACCCACCGACACCCTACTGACCACGTAGCAACACCCTACTGACACCTTACTGACTACCCACCGACACCCTACTGACTACCCACCAACACCCTACTGACACCTTACTGACTACTTATCATACCCTACTGACCACCCACCAACACCCTACTGACACCTTACTGACTACTTATCATACCCTACTGACCACCCACCAACACCCTACTTACACCTTACTGACTACCTATCATACCTGACTGACCACCCACCAACACCCTACTGACAGCCCACCAACACCCTACAGACAGCCCACCTACACCCTACTGACAACCCACTGACACCCTACTGACAACCCACCGACACCCTACTGACAAACTGCCAACACCCTACTAACCACCTTAGTACTATATGTACCTATCCATAACAATGTCAATCAAATGTATAAGTTGTATTTACCATGGATGGCTTCCACTTGGTTAATTCTTCCCATACCCTCCAGCGCTTGCATGCCACTTTCATAGGATGTCATCTTTGATGCCTGGGCTTGCTTTCCTCTTTCTTCGTAAGCCACTATGGTGTCTTGTTCGTCCATCAGGAAGGAGACACCAAGTGAACTATATAAGTCCTTGGAAAAATATATTTGTTTCAGGGTTAGATCTGTGAATTAGCCATGCCCTGGCTTAGATCAGCCCAGAGGTTTTTACAGGTTTTCGGTTTGTGAATTAATTCTGCCCTGACTTACATCAGCACAGAGGTTGTTTCAGGGTTGGATCTGTGTGTTAGCCATGCCCTAACATTGACTAGCCCAAGGTTATTAGAAGGTAAGTGTGTCTTATCTACTGTACCTTACAGCTGTCACAAGTACATAACTGGCTTCGCCAGCCACTGTTCCAAAAAGAAGCAGCATATCTAATTTCAGTGACACTGGCCTGCAACTGAACTAATTTACAGTCACATTCTGCAGCTCTTTCATCATCCTTTACAGTATCTTTCTTGGTATCATCATCTTCGCCATTGGCTTGATTCTCAGTTTCATTATTTGACGAAAGTGAAGGTGCATTTTGGTTTGACGTGTTTCCCTAAAACAAAAATTTCAAAAATTACTATAGAGGCTTTGCACCATCACGTGATGGCAGCCATGACAGGAGGCAGGAACAATAGAATCTGGTCTAATCTGGTTTACATGAGAAAGAATTCAGTTTTCTAGTGGAAGTGTGTGCATCGATGCCATGTAATGATAATCATTTTTATAATCCAGGTTATTCATGTAGATACATCAACCACTGAACTTAAAAAGATATCTCTTGCTCGCTCAACCAAAACACTTATAATACTATATGCACCTATCTGATACAACGCTGCCTCTCAATTTATAAAGACCAACAGTCAGGGTCTTAAAATAACTGAGGAGAAACTGCTGCCTTTGTAATTACATCTACAAACAGTTAGACTTCCAAGTGGCTGGAATGACCACAGTCCCTCCACACTTCATCACTAACCAATATTGAAGGGACGTAAAAGAACCACTGAGGATGTAAAGAAACCCTGGTAGTGACCACCCTCAGTGTCTACACCTTATACTAACCACCTCTCATGATTGTAAAGCGCCTTTGATTATATCCATATAGAAAGGACACTATATCACTATATAAATCATAAATCATTATTATCATTATAATGATCCATACAACTTCTCTTTCTCGCACTTTATTTCCATTCATTCATTTTTTCATTCATTCAATTTTTTCCATTCTTCTCTCTATTATTTTATCATTCTATCCCTATTCTATTTCATTCTGTTACATTTGAATTGACTAATATTTTTTGCTTCACTCATTCATCCATTTTTGCTTTTTTTCCATTTATTCATTCACAGATTCACCTCTCATTCCTTTTTATTGACATTTCTGCTATTATCTCACCTTAGTAGGTGATGTTTCATTGTCTTGTGTTTTCACTTCACTTGTGGCACTTCCTGGTCCTGTCTTTGTAGTCTCAGTCTCTGTCTTTTCACTTTTCACAACATCTACTGAAACATCTTTTTCTTCCTTTGTTATCACTTGCTGGCTTGGTCCAAGACCTGTTTGGCTTGGTGCTGTGAAAACAAAATCATTATTTTTTTACTTACTAGCCAGTGGTTAACAAACCTGTGGCCCTTATTCTTTGGGGATCTTAGGTTTGATTCCTGAACATGGCATTACATGTGAGTTGAGTTTGTTAGGTCTCTCCCTTGATTTGAGGGGCTTTTTCAAGTTCTCTAGTTTTCCTCCCTCAACTAAGGTTGTTTTATCTGTGGGTTAGCTGTGCCTCAGGTGACTTAGCTAGATCAGCCCAGAGGTTGTTCCAGAGTTCAATCTGTGAGTTAGGTGTGCCTTGATTTTAATCAGCACAGAGGTTGTTTCAGGGTTTGATCTGTAAGTTAGCCACACCCTGACCTACAGTGTAGATCAGCCCAGAGGTTGTTTCAGGGTTTGATCTGTGAGTTAGCCACACCCTGACCTACAGTATAGATCAGCCCAGAGGCTGTTTCAGGTTTTGATCAAATTGATTTGTGTTTCTGTTTGGAACCCAAGACCAAACTTATGGATATTGGTGAAAGGTAGTAGTGCATTACCAGGCCAGCAAACACTATTCATGCTTTCCTGGTGACCATTATCACCTACCATGCCAGGAAGCTGATGGTATCAAGCCTCATTATTGTAATCTAGTCACATACCTGAGAGAGACAAGTAAGCCTGCAGAAATGGACATCTTTCCATGCATGCGTCACAGATCATTTCCTGGAAATCCCCACCTGCTGGTGGCAAAGACCCAAGATGCTGCAAAAAATAACATGAAACTCATAGACTTTATTCCCATGAGAATAAAAACCTTTGTTCAACCATTTGTAACCTCATCCGGAAGTGCTTGAATGTGAGGCTACATGGGGGAAATTTATTGTTCCAGTCAACAAAGCTGCCTCACCAGGGCTTAAAATAACAGCTAGTCATTGAACAATGTCCAGCCAGAATTGGAACTTGTCCAGTCAAATCTTTGCCTTGCAGGTCATTTTGACCAGTAACATTGAGCCAGAAACAATTTATGACTGAGGAAAAACTAATTTGGCCAGTAATTATGACTAGCGACTGAGTGGCCGATTTTAAGCCCTGTGCAGGATGAAAGGCCATGAACTCACACACAACAAAGGTGCTAAGCAAAATAGATGGCAAGAACCTTTTAATAGTAATCATTCTTGATAATGAATATTTACCCTTGAATGATACCAGTCCTCACAGACTACACACTGTATCATCTCATCTTCAATCTTCAACAAATCAAAGCAAAGATTAGTATAAAATGGAGGCTTGCATTTACATACAGGTAACTAAAACAACTATTATTAAAGTGCTACTGCGATCAAAATTTAATGTCTCAAATTTTTGATAAATTAAATGGGATCTTTACGCTGAGATAAAGCTTATCGTAATCCTAGGCTAGTCAAGTATTGAGAATATGACATCATTAAGAACAATAGCCATCATTTTTTTAAACTCCAATATCTTTGGAAGGAGTAAAGATATTTGAAAAAGGAAAGGGACATTTCACTTCACGATCAAAGATCTTCCAATCCATGCATAAAAACAGCAAGTCAAAACTTTGATCATAGTCTGTAGTACTTTAATTGTATGTTCATTCATAACCATTAACACTCACGTCGTCCTCAGGGTCAGGATATGGTTTATGGCATGTGCAGTATACTCCTCTAAAGTTCTGATTGTAATTGTTTTTACCGTTTGTTGTATCCTTGTCCTAAAACATTACAACCAATTATATAATTCACTACAGCATTATATTTCAAGGGCAGATAGATGACTAGTGTAGGGGGGCATAAGGGTTGATGTAGTATTCCCTTATTTTTGGTGTGGTTTTACAGTGATTTTTATTTTAACTTGCAGTATTGCGGTTTGACAAGACTATGCAGGTTTGCGGTTATTATAAATCTTAGGCCGCAGTAATGGGTCAAAAAAAGTCTGTGTGGTCTGTTTTAGTAAATGCAAGACCAAAGCAAGTGTTGCTGTATTGCGGTTTTTCACTTTTTTCTTTTTTCTTTTTCTCCCCTAATGACCCCCAGCTTATTAAGTGGTTTTACACAGAGTTTTGGTGCACGCAGCATCTTGGGCTCAAATCAAAAGTTCAAAAGTAGTCAGTCACCTTAATAAATAACTGCATGGAAGTAGTATATAATACTCACAGGACGAAGTTTACACTTCATGATTCCTTCAAACCTTGAGTTACCACAATCACATCTGAAATTCCTAATGAAAAATGATGATTTAAACAAAAGTTTAAATGCCTTTATTCATCTTGCATTTGATATTAAATAAATCCAGGACACATGCATTAGACCACTGACAGCTATTTCAACATGCAACATGCAACAAAACCTTCACCAAACTTTTTTGAAATAGCTGTATGCTCCTTTCCGTAGTCTTCCCACAATCCCTTATGATCCCAGCGCGAGCTCGAGGTCTGGGTAAAATTTGCATAAAAATGTATTAAAAATATTCAAATTTTACCCTGACCTCGAGCTCGCGCTGGGATCATAATGGATTGTGGGAAGACTACGTAAAGGAGCATTGTGCCTTGGAAATGCATTCTAGGACTGTTAACTCAATCAAATAACCCCAAACAAAAGAACAGCAAACCACAATGTCTTTTATTTGGTGTTATTTCATTGAGTCAAAAGTCCCAGGATGCTTCACTGAAGCAGACCAGTAATATAGTCTATTTACCTTTTGGTGTAGAGTTCGTACAGGTCATGTCCATCGTGACAGGTAAGGCTACAGGCAAGACACACGCCTGCTGGTTCTGCGCTGGGGGGAACACAAGTACTGCAAGAATACAAGGCCTGTCGACTCGCATAACCCTAAATAAAAAGGCAATAAAAATATATTATTAAAAAATATTATAGGAGTTGGATATTCAAGGTACACTTATTATTATAGATTTGGTATACTGTTACTTAAGTAATTCTTTTTGTCTGATTTCGTATTTTTCACTTTCATTTCTTCTATCCTCTAATTTTTCCTTCATTAACTCGCAAGAGTTATATTCTAATATGTAAATCTATAATTTGTATGCTTGCTTACATCTGTTAAACCAGAAAAACGGGGCCACATGGCTTCTATAAAAAGCTCAATTTTTGATTGAAGACGATGAAATGTTGAAGTATATAATTAAGTTGAAAGGAAGGTTCTAGTACCTTGTGATATGTGCATTGCTGGTCATCACCATCGCCAAAAACGGCATTTGCTTCTTCTTCTAAATCATTATCCTCTTGAAGAACATCCACCATGGATAAAACGTCTTCTCCTAGTTCCCCCTTATCCATTTTGCAAAGGTTAGAATACAAGAAATAAAAGAAATCGTTCGATTCCCTTCCTTCTTTCAAAGTTATTATGAAAATAAAATGGCGCCAAATGGGATGGATACCAGTCTCCCGCGGCCAAAACTAAGCAACTCTTTTTTTATTTAAAAATAGTTTTTTTATTCAAAAATAGTTTTGAAAAATAAGAGAAATATAAAATAAAAGCTACTTATGCAATTCATATGAATTTTTTTATTTTTGATAATTTTTATACAAACGTTTGGGTCACTTTTTATGAAACATTTGATTCTGTACTGGGGTTCCTGTGTTAGAAAAGAACGCCTGCCTTTGAATGCAGATGTTCCGGTTCAAGAGGTTCCAAAGGTGTTATGTCAGATGAGGAGGAACCAAGGGCGAAAAAGCCTAAAAACCAAGACGAAGATGACGTAAGTCAGGTATAAAAGGCCTATTTAAGTCATTCTTTGACATAAATCAGCTATGAAGATAAATCTTAGAGGAATATCGGTCGCAATTTGTGGAGAGAAACGGTGACCTGAGAACATGTTTCCATACATTTTAAGCTTATTAACAACACACGTTTTTTTTTTTTTTGGACTCCAAGAATTAATTCCAAGAGATATTTATTGTTTTCAAATGACTTATCAAATGACTTACAAAAGGGAACTATAGAGCTTGAATTTTTTCCTGCAGCCCTGCCAGTGGTCATTATTAGTCAACTTGGTGGTCATTTGGTGATTTGCATGAAGAAGTCACATGACCATACCCCCCTCCCCACCCCACTTACAAGCAGAACAACAACAAAAATGTCATGAATACAAAATTAAATATTTGAAATTCTTCAATATAGATGTGAATTTAAGAGTTTTCACTAACATTTGACTATGAGGAATTATTCTTAAGTATTATGTGTTTTCTGCTTTAACATAGGAACACAAAACTCCAGTCACCAAAGAAACATTTATTAAGGAAATAAACAAACTACAAAAATGTCTGTCAACTTTACTTGTTGATGCAAAAAAAGTTTTTGCAGCATCCCTTGAAGAGTTTGTCAGTGATAAGGTCAGGAGAATGAGCAGTGGTATTGGACATTATTACAATGCATTCTGTGCTTTGGGAGTCATCGGCAGAGAAGAAATGGAGAGGGAAATTGGAAAGCATTATAGTGATGACGATCTGGTGGAGAGCACAGATAGGCTGATGGATTTGGAACATGAATGGAATAACTTTTTAGAAAAGGTTGATAGAAAGCTGGTTGGTGGAGATGAAAGTAGGAAGGAGCTGATAATTGGTTCACCAGGCCCTTGTGACTTGATGTTAACAGACGTGAGGTCAAACAGGTGAGTGAGATTTTTATTTAGCATGGATGTATTGATCTATTTTGTGCTTTGTAGAAATCTGCCTATTAATTATCCATCTGTCCAGCTTCCATCCATCTATTAGTCCATACATCCATCCAGACATCCCTTCCATGCATCAATCAATCCATTCCACCTGTCCATCCTTCCATTCCGCCATCCATTCCGCCATCCATTCATCCATCCATTCATCCATCCATTCATCCATCCATTCATCCATCTTCCATTTATTAATCCATTCATCCATCCATCCATTTATTTATCCATCCATTTATTTATCCATCCATCCATTCATCCATCCATCCATTTCTCCATCCATCCATTTCTCCATCCATTTATTTCTCCATTCATCCATCCATCCATTCATCCATCCATCCATTCATCCATCCATCCATCTATTCTTCCATTTATTCATCCATCCATCCATTCATCCATCCATCCATCCAAGTTTACTTGATTTTTTATTCATTTAGAACTTTATCCATCCATTTTGACCAGTAGTTTATTTTTACAGACAATGATTCATTTTTAAATTCTTTTTCAATTCATTAATCTATTAACTACATTCTGTCGCATCTAAAATAAAATTTTCTTCCATCCAATCATTCAGGGATTGCCTGATAAAAGACATACTCAAGTCTGTTGGTCGCTCCAGCCTGGTTTTGATTCTTCTTCGGCACTTTGCTTGACTTCCTTGACGTGACCATGTTGCTCAAGTTCAGTCACAAAGGAAGGAGCTTGAAGCAGAAAATGGTCACACTGTAGTTGTCAGCTTTGGAAACCTGGTAATTATTTCATATTATTCAATTTACATTTTTTCCAATAAACCTAACAACTGGGAAATTATTATTAAGTTTTACGATTCCAAAAAAATATTTGATTACCATCATGTCAGGATGGCATGATGATAATTAAACACAATTGCCTTTCACCTCTGAGATCCAGGGTGTGAATCCCAGTAAACTCTTGTGAACTAAGTTAGGTGTTTCTCTTCTGACTCTGAGGGTTTTACTGGCTCTTTGGTTTTTCCTCCTTCCACTCAAACTGACCCTAAATAATTCAAACTGGTTAGAGCTGTGCTCCAGGGTCATACATGAACTGTAAAGTAGCTGCCAGATAGAGGCACCTTGACATTGATTTCAGTTCAACCCCCTTATGCTGTGCCACTGTCATACTTGCAGTGGTGAATAACGATAACAGGTTTTTTCATTGGATGCTTTTAATCACCGACAGCAGCAAATCCAGGGGAGTGGTGCAAAGGGTACACACCCTACCCTCGGTTGACTTTGTACCCTTACTTCACTGCACCCATCCCTGATTTTTGTGGTTGCACCTAAAAACTATAGACCATGATTGGCTGGAAGAATCCAGGTGGCCTGTTGCACTATAATTTTGGCAATTTTAATATTCATAGCTTTCAGAGTACTATCTTAGCTTTCCATTTTTGGCTTTCTTTTTCTAGGAAGGAGCAAAGAAATGGCTCGAACAAACCAACTGTGAGTTTGAAATGTTTATCGACCATGAAAGAAAGCTGTACCAAGCACTAGGGCTTCACAGGTCAGTCTCGAAAAGTTGGTGTACAACTGCCTTGATTTATTATGCTGAACAGAAACGAAAAGGAAGAAAGCTTTTTGGTGTATTTGAAGAAGATGATCCTTCACAAATGGGTGGTGACTTTATTATTGATTACC
Source organism: Anthopleura sola (assembly GCA_023349425.1). NCBI lineage: Eukaryota > Metazoa > Cnidaria > Anthozoa > Actiniaria > Actiniidae > Anthopleura > Anthopleura sola. Next base: position 11,054,423 of record JALHLI010000004.1, on the reverse strand, counting down.
ATGGCAACATGAAACTTGTTTATCGAAGTAAAGTGTCAACAGATAGGCCAACAGTGGAAGATTTGGTCAAGGCTCTTCAATAAAATGAATAATGGATAATTTGTGAAATATATTTACATATAAAACTAATTTATAATGCTGAGTGGATGATGGCAATGCCTTAAACAAGAAACTTGTGGGTGTTGCTTGATGGAGATCAGTATGTTTAAAATATATATAATTAAATTCTTTTTTCGAATAAAAGTAATACAATATTATATTGTACATGGGTCAGAGACATAGCTTTCCTATTTTTTACTAATATTGTTCAAAAAAAAATATGTACCACATACACAGGTAGCCCAAGCTCTGTATCTGTACGTTATTATAAGAGAATGTATGTCAATTACTTACTATCAATCACGTGACTTTTCTGGATTTGACTGGGGGGCAACCAATATAATGGTTGGCTGGGGGGAAACTAGTGATTCTTAAATCAAATCATGTCAAAATAACTCAAAGTATTCTATTTGACTATTTGTACAACATGAAACCAGAAAACAAGATACACACACAATCTCCAACATTCTCCAAACTGGTGAAAACGGAGATACTACCGGAAGTGACGTCTATTGATAGTAAGCAATAAAGATATAGATGGTTTTATAGAGGATCTTGCTATATCTTTATTATCTTTTAATTTTATTGACTTTCTCCACATACAGTCTCTTATAATAATGGCCAGCTGAGTTGACCTCAGAACAAACTCAAGGCCAACCAATCAGAATTGATGATTCGACATTGTATTTTGGTTAGCATTTCCCATTATTCTGCCAAGAGAATTTATGAAATACGAGTTCTTCCTTCTTTAAATTAATCGTAAACGCTAGTCGAACTCATGGCGGAATTTTATTTCAATCAACAAGAAAAGTCTACATTGTATACTCCGAAAATGCTCGAAAAATGCTAACCAAAAATAGTGACCCATAATTCCTTTCGGGAATTGCGATCAACTCGGCTGGGGAGGGATGGTTGAATATTTTATTCGAAATGTCGGATATTTGCTGCTTCTTTCGCTAGGTCCTTTCTATATGTGTCGAATCTATTCTTGGCATAGTTGTAGCTGCTTGAAGTGGTCGAACTGCGGTCGTTATGCTTTTCATTTATTCATTTTTTGTTCATTCAATCGCTTATTGGTCTTTAGTATTAACATGGTCTGTCATGTGATAACCACTCGCTGATATTCTTGCCTATTACATTGATCAATATTCAAAGCTCATACTCATCTCAAACTGCTCTACGCTAATTTACCCAGGCAATTGCAAACATCGAACTCACTAGAAAAACCCCCACTGTTAAAACTACCAACATCTGCCATAAGAAAATATTGATTGAAAAAGTTCTAAAATTCAAATATCGTGAAGTAAAAAAAATCCGACTTCTCTTGCAAACCGCCGGGGCAAACTTCGAGTATAAAAATACTGTAAGTTTTTAAAAAACTTGTGTCCTGCATGCGAAGAAAATGGAACGGTATATTGAATAGTCGATAGTCGATAGAGCTAGGGATTGGTCAAGTTAGAAAGTTTTGAAAAATTTTGTATGACAATATGTCGATATAGTAAACTTTTTGATTATTTATATTTTGAGGGTCAAGTTTTGAATTATTTCTCGCTTAATTTCTTTTTTCCCTAACTTTATTCCTTCCTTCCTACCTTCCTTCCTTCTTCCTTCCGTCTTGCCTTGTTGTCTTTTTTTCTTTCGTCTTTTTATTTCCATTTACTCACTTCACTATTTAATTAAAAAGGAAAAAATCCACATTTTCTTTTATTCTTGGGGGAATTAATACTACAAAATATTCATGAGCAAATTTTACCGACTCAACAGTAATTTGCCCAAGGACTTCAATTCGGGGTTTCTAAATTTGGTCATCTACTAAATTTTAATTTCTGAATATTTGATCATTGGATAGCTTGTCAACAGATGTTGAACGATAAGGATGTCGAGTAAGATCGTCCTGTGAGAATTAGAAGTGGAGAAGTTTATTTATACTGTAAGTTAGAACTCGCTTGAAATGTCGCCGTTTTCCGGCCTTTTCTGAACATGATACAGTTTCGTTTAGTTCTCCATCTCCTCAGCATTTTCCTACTCCCTCTCCTCCTTCATCTTCACCTTCTCCTCCTTGTACTGCCCTTCTCCTTTTTATCGAGCTTCTTGTCCTTGTCCTCCTCCTTCTCTGTGTCCTCCTTGTCCACCTTCTCGTTCTCATTCTCGTTCTCCCTTTCACCTTCTCCTTCTATCCTTCTCTCCTTCCCCTTGTCTTTCTCCTTCTCGTTTTCCTTCTCACCTTCCCTTCTCGTTCTCGTTCTCCTTCGCCTTTTCGTTCTCCTCCTCCTTCTCCAGTTCTTCTCGTTCTGCTCCGATTCTTCTCCTCGTTCTCCTTCTCCTCCTCCTTCTCCCCATATTTCCTGAATTTTAACTAACTTGGGATGACTCAGCAAAATCCCAATTTGCTTGTTTTTCGTCGACTATTTATTTATTTAATTTTCAACAGATCTTTTCGACATACAATCAACAGTCCAGCTAGCCTAATAGCTTTCCTAATAGTTCCATTAAATTATCCGGAAACATGTCTCCGAAGACAACCCTTCCCTTGGTAAAGTATATATCTATATGCATAAATACACTTCTATGGATAAATATTCTAAGGTTAAATATTTTAGGACATCTTTAGACTCTGAAGTGGCTTCTGTTCTGAGCCAATCAAAAAGCGAGAAAAAGCAAATTATCCAATCACAATGCTTAGATTTGGAAACCTTTTGAGTGTCACTGCATTCGATGTTTTCAGGAAAATGTTGGCTTTCTTAGTTTTGTGGAAAGGTTTTTAAAAAAGTCTTACATTAAAATGTTAAACTCGAATTAGTTTAAAAGATTTATTTTGTGAAAACTACCTTGAAGGCAGTTTTTTTTTTTTTTTCATTTTTGCCGGTTTAGTTTTCTGTTCTTCTTGTTTGTTGTCAGTTTGGTTTTTCTTTATTTATCCGTACAGCTTTTTTGTCAGAGGTAAACAGAAGTTAATTCTAGCAGAATAAATGATTTTTTTTTAGCGTCGCTGCTCAGTGACTCTTCAGTTTCAAGCCATTGTCCATCTGAGTCAATTATTCACAAATGGAATTCATAACTCCTTAAACAAATAATGAAAAATACTTTTCTTTCACGCAGATCTTTGCAGCTGTCTGTGTAATTGGGCTGTCTTTTGCGAATCGCCAAGATCACCATCCCACACATTCAAATGGTATTCAAATTTTCTACTCTAAGACTAATATTGATAAATAGACAATCAAGTGCTCGCTTTAACGTCATGCTGAAGATTTGAAAAGTGTGAATCAAGCACGAATACATTTATATTTACGACAATTCTTTGTCTAACTTTTCCTATTTTGTCAATTTGAGTTCAGAATGCAGCGCTAGCATGGCGGAGTTAGATTGGCATTTGCATTTGTCTACTTTATCTCTTGTCTACATGACCAGCCAGTTTTGCATAAGCGAGTAAATAAACAAGTCAGTTGGTAAATTCTTATAATAAGTGCACTTTCACCCAGAGGTTCTTTTGAAGATAGTGCCCTAGATCTAGGAAATCGCAGTACAAAGGGAATGGAACAAGGAATTGGGATTTTAATCAAGGATTTTATCCTAAAAAGATGGAGAGGATGTCAAAAGATGGACGGTGGAAGTTCCGCGATCGAGTCAACTATTAAAAAAAATAATAAACTCTTAACCAAAAAAAGGATTTAAGGTTAAATACTGATATAAAAGTTGGAGAAAAATCGATTGATCAACAACACAAAATAACTATTTCTTGACAGTTCAGTTTGCTAATTTATTTTTATAAAATTATATAGGATAATATTAAAAAATAGTTTATTAATTTACTAGTGTTTTTTCAATAAAATAGGAATTATATCAGATATATAATCTTTTTTTCTTAGCTCTTCCGATATCCAAGACCACATGTCAGGACCACAGGATGGCAGCCGCGCGCAGATACTCAGTTTTCCCGCCATTTGTTCCCAGATGTGACATTGATGGCAGCTATAGTTGTGTACAAACATGGCCTGCTGTGGGCTTGTCTTGGAACGTGGATGAAGAAGGAAAACCTAAACACGATTCGTTTACCAAGGGAAAGTCTAAATGTTCCAAGAAAAAAGGTATTATAAAACATTCGGGGGTTTTATCTGCCTCCTTGTTCATCTGTTTGTTTATTGATTATTTGTATATTAAAGGATAACTTGTTTCTTCCACATCAATATTTTGTTTTTTAATCCAAGCTTTCGGATATTTAATCCATCATCAGGGAAAGTTACGGTTACAATTTTACAAACGTCAAGAAAATTAAACATAACAGCGCGCGCAGTTTACATCGCGCGCTATGTACATCGTACGCTCTATGACATATGATAAAAATAAATAATACAAGTAAATGAATAATTTAAAAGATTAAAAATATATGATAAAAATAAAATAATGATAATATAAATAAATGACATAGAATAGCACGAAATACATTATTTAATTAAAGGTAAATAGCTTTCAGGCATTTTTCGTCCACAGTCTCTATTTGTAAGAACATGTTCTTTTTCTGTGATCATCCATGCTTCAGTGATCCTCCTTTTAAGCCAATGGCTATTGGATGCTAATATTTTGGTATCATTCCATGAAACGTCGTGGCCCAAGGTATTTGCATGTTCAGCTAATGCTGAGTTCTCGTACTTTCCAAGGCGGACACAAGCTTGATGTTCTTTTACTCTGGTAGACAATGCTCTGCCAGTCTCGCCAATGTATCTTGTGCTACAATCTTTGCAAGGAATTTCGTAGACCACGCCCGTCTTCTTATCTATAGGAATTGGGTCTTTTGGTCGAGATAGCATCTGTTTCAATGTTCTTACTGGCTTCGCACAGACTCTCACATTCTTATCAACTAAAATTCGTTGTATCCTTTCGGTTACACCTTTTACGTATGGTAACGTTGCAAATCCTTTCCAATCAGATGTTCCTTCGTTGTTCTTATCTTTCATCTTTCTGTTCTTGTTTCTCTTTATAAACCCTTTTGGATAACCATTCTTCGTATTTAGTGTCATAAATACATGTTTCTCTTCTTTAGCCTTATTACTGTCAGTCGATGGTATTTTAGTCGCTCGTCCATACAATGTTCTCACGACATTGGCTTTATGCTGTGGTGGATGATGGCTATTAAAGTCCAAGTACTGATCTGTGTGCGTCGCTTTGCGGTATACAGAAACATCAATACTCCCATCTTCTTGTATGACATTCAAAGTATCCAAGAACGGAAGACCTCCAGGACCGCCTCTCTCTATTGTGAACTTAATATTTGGATCTTGTGCGTTGAGATGGTTATGGAATGATGTTACGTCATCCTTATTCATAATACAAGCGATGTCATCCACGTATCTACGGTATAATGTAGGCTGTTTTGGAAATGTAGCTATCGCTCTGGTTTCCAGATGTTCCATTGCTAGGTTAGCTACAACGACTGACACCGGTGATCCCATAGCGGTACCATGTATTTGTCGATAGTATTTTCCTCTACATTGAAACTCTGTAGTAGTTAGGCAAAATGACAACAAAGAACATATGTCTGTTGCGGTCAGCGTAGTACGCTCATTCAGCTGCAAATCGTCATTGAGTCTAATTCTTGCAACATCTACAGCTACGTCAGTTGGTATGGATGTAAACAAAGACACCACATCAAATGAAATCAACTCCTCACTCACATCTAACTTCATCTGTTTTGTTGTCTCTACCCATTGTACAGTATTACGTATGTGATAATTCGACTTACCAACCAATGGCGACAACAAAAAGCTTAAATGTTTCGATAGTTTATACGTCGGTGAGCCAATGAAGCTTACTATTGGACGGAGGGGAACTTCCTTCTTGTGGATCTTTGGAGTTCCGTACAATTGTGGTGTTATACCATCAGTAGTGTTGATTTCTCTGTATATTCTATCACTGATCCGTTCTTTCATTTTTGACAATAAAGATTTCATTTTCCTTTCACATGCTTTAGCTGGATCTTTATCAAGCACTTGATAGGTGTTTCTATCACTCAGCAAAGTTTCAAAATATTGATGTGGAAGAAACAAGTTATCCTTTAATATGATTCCCACATACAAGGAAATATTGAATATTTGTATATTGTTTGTTTGCTTGCAAGTTTGTTTTTCTTTGTTAGCCTCTTCAGTTTTAAATTTGTCAGTGCTACTTGTCTTGCTTGTTTTTCTTTGCACGTTCTTGGTTTACTTGTTTACTGTTTGCATAGTTAATATTATTAACTATGCCTTTTGTGAATAAATTGTATTGTATTGCATTGCATTGCATTGCATTGTATTGCATTGCATTGTATTGTATTGTATTGTATTGTATTGTATTGTATTGTATTGTATTGTATTGAGTTGCATTGCATTGCATTGCATTGCAGTGCATTGTATTGTATTGTATTGTATTGTATTGCATTGCATTGCATTGCATTGCATTGCATTGCATTGCATTGCATTGCATTGCATTGCATTGCATTGCATTGTATTGTATTGTATTGTATTGTATTGTATTGTATTGTATTGTATTGTATTGTATTGTATTGTATTGTATTGTTTGCGGCTTGCTATCTTGCTTGCTTGTTTCGTTCGTTCACTGAATTGTTTGTTTGTTTGCAAATATATTTTTTGTCTGTTTGTTTGTTTGTTGGTATTGTTTGTTTGTTTACATATAAGGTAGTTTGTTTATTTGCTTATTTGTCTGTTTATTTGTTTGATTGTTTGATAAAATATTGAAATTATAAATACTTTTTTGGTTTGTTTTCAAAGCATTTCAAACCAAGTACGTCTGCCCAAAGCAAAGAACCCTGCTGCTTTGTGGCAAAAGAAGAGTTCTCTCTCTAAAAAACATTTTCCTTGGTACCAAACCAATCAAACAATGTAAAACCTGTGAGCCACACAAGAACTTCTCGACGATCAACGAAACGTTCAATGCTACAAGATGTAACAGGACAAAAATTGTTCACAAAGTGAAGAAGCGATGTGAAGGAAAGCACCGCTGCTTACTTTCAGTAAATGCAAGAATGCTCGGTAAAAAATGTGTGAGAAAAGTGAAGTACATCAAAATCAACTATGTATGCATTCCTGGTAAGTAATTCGCATAAGTTGTTCATGTGAAAAATTTAATCATTTTTTTTCGATTTATAATGGTAATTGAACTGATTTGTGCACTGCGCATGCTGAGAGCCAATCACATTGCAGGAATGGATATAATTAATCTTATAAGCTTAGTTCTAAATTCCAATTGGAATCCGGTGGAAGAAGAGCCACTCTGCGGAACCACTGTCGGTCGGTCAGTCAGTCAGTCAGTCAGTCAGTCAGTCAGTCAGTCAGTCAGTCGGTCGGTCGGTCGGTCGGTCGGTCGGTCGGTCGGTCGGTCGGTCGGTCAGTCACTCAGTCACTCAGTCACTCAGTCACTCAGTCACTCAGTCACTCAGTCACTCAGTCACTCAGTCACTCAGTCACTCAGTCACTCAGTCACTCAGTCACTCAGTCACTCAGTCACTCAGTCACTCAGTCACTCAGTCACTCAGTCACTCAGTCACTCAGTCACTCAGTCACTCAGTCACTCAGTCACTCAGTCACTCAGTCACTCAGTCACTCAGTCACTCAGTCACTCAGTCACTCAGTCACTCAGTCAGTGCATTTGCCTTTACATGTGTATTTATGTTTGTTTTTGCATTCCTATTTACATTTTTTCACATTTAATTATTCACAATTTTGCCCACCAGTGAAGAAAGGTTTCTGCCCAAGACCAAATTTTCCTGTCGATCGACACGGAAATAAATCCCTCAGTTGCCCAAGTAACTGTACCGCGGATCATGAGTGTTCAGGGGACTTGAAGTGCTGTTGGACTGGATGTGGAGAATCTTGTTTGAAACCTCTTCTGAGACCACCTTCTTATGGTAATGTGATAAGATAAAGAAGCATCTTTCTTCTGCTAAAGTAATGAAATATTTTTCTTCCTGGTTTTTCTTGCCCTAAACGTTTTGTAATTTAACACGGCCAGTGGCTAGCTAACTTCAGTCCCTCGTTCCATGATCAAATTGGAATTTATAAGTTGATGTTTGCAGAGGGAGGAAAACCAAAGAACCTGGAGAAGAACCCTCGATCGAAGTACAGAAACAAAAATAGAAAACAAGCATCTCTTTCCCATTTACTGAATAAGAAAAGGGTATAACTTATTTGAAAGATATACTTTTGATATGACTGACTGCTTTCTGTTTGTCCTAGGATTGGAAAGAAACTGGATAACGAAGGACAAGTCTAGTAATGATACAAACAGTGACAATGATATGCAAGATGATGATGATGATGATGATGATGATGATGATGATGACCACGATTATGACGATGGTGGTGATGTAGCTGGTGATGAAGACACTAGAGATGATGAGAGCAGCAACAACGGTGATGACTTGAGAGGTAGTAGTGGTGATGGTGACAATGATGCCAATGATGATGTTAGTGGTGATGATGATGATGAGGCTAAAGGTGATGGTGACGATGCATTCAGTGGCGATGATGTTGATGATCAAGAAGATTTCAGTGGTAATGACGATGATGCTGATGATGATGGTGGTGATGATGACATGGATGTGAGTGGTGCTAAAGATGTGGGTGATGATGCTGAAGATGCTGATGATGATGATGATGCTGTTGATGATGGTGATGTTGATGCCGATGGTGATGTTGATGATGGTGATGTTGATAGTGATGCTGATAATGATGATGATGGTAGTGACATGCATGACAGTGGTGGAGAAGATGGTAGTTTTGATGATAGTGGTGATGATTACGATAATGATGTTGATGATGACGTTGGAAATGATGACAAAAACAATGGAAGTGACGTACATGGTAGACGTGGTCGCCATGGTCATCATAGTAAACATGGTCATCATGGCAAGCACGGTCATCATGCTCATGGTAAACACGGTCATCATGCTCATGGTAAACACGGTCATCATGCTCATGGTAAACACGGTCATCATGGCAAGCACGGTCATCATGGTAAACACGGTCATCATGGCAAGCAAGGTCATCATGGTAAACACGGTCATCATGGCAAGCACGGTCATGGTAAACACGGTCATCATGGCAAGCACGGTCATCATGGTAAACGCGGTTTCCTGAAAGAGAACATGTGCTTCAACTTACCCTGCGAGAAGTACAAAAATACGACTATCCAGTCAGGTAAGATTGTTACTTCCCCCGCTTTCATTGTCAATATATTTTTACTCCAACTTCCTTTTCTTTTGTAGTTTGCCCTAAAGACAAGCCAATGATGAAGAACTGTCCCAACATGCTTTGCAGACTAGTCACGTGTCCTGATCACGAAAATGCCACGTGCCGTATTAACACTTGTGGGACGTGCAGACCAGAATTCTTCGATTCCCATGGCAACCAGCTTGACTGCGTTAAGGGTAAGGGATCACGAACATTATTTTTCGTATCACAGTAAATAGCTTCAATTTTCAATGTTAAGCGGACTCTGTAGCTGCTAGTTGTCCGTTGGAGCTTGTTTTTTTTCTAGCACATTCGATAGAAAATTAGATAAAGAAAGAGCTTTAGTGCTTTTTCATCACTGATATTTTTTTCATCTCAAACTCAACAGTTCATGCTCCCTGTCATATCCATCGTTTGACTCACATGCTTGGAACAACCTCGCTGCTGCATCACCACACTCCAAGATGCACGAAAAACGGAAGATTTTCTGCAACACAGTGTAGCTACGATAAGAAACAGTGCTGGTGTGTAGATGAACATGGACATGAGAGAAACAATACAAGACGGCACATGCGCCATGGAAGACCATCGTGTAATGGATCACAGCCAGGTAAAAATCTACAATTTTGAACCATCTTTCTTTAATGAGTACCGTGTTAGCAGAGGTCCCTTTTCGTCGTTTCTATTTCCGCCAGCCTTTCTCGCTTTACTGGCTTTTGTTTTAGTAGTACTCCGATCGGTGACCCATTGAGCATGCGCCGAGTCGTCATCAACGGCGTCACACAATGAAATGCGAATATGGGTCCACACTGACCAGACACTAGAGAAAAACGTTTGCGCATGCGTGGCTTTCAGCACGCTTTCCAAGAATTTATAGAGTTTTAGTGAGAAAATAAATGCTTGTTTTCTCCGAGTATATACAACATTTCGTGGGTATACTTTTGTGAGACCAAGATAATGTGCTAATAAAGACAATATGAAAGAATTAGCCTTAAGTTTCAAGAACTGATCTTAAGTTTTGGCATTTTGTAAAGGCTATTCTTCAGACAAGTGTGAAAGTCAAATTTGAATATTTTTACAATAGCACGAAGACGCTTTCGACGAATTTGCATACGGACTTAGAGCATGCGCAGACGTTTTTCACGCGTGTCCACTGACCAGTTATAAGCTGATTAAGTTATGCGCACGCATGTCGCCGGCTCAAGTTTCTTTTGTAGTTTTGTAACCTTTTATTAATATTTTGTCCGTTTCTTCTTTTCGTTTTGTAGACAAACATATTTCATTTTTTTGTAATTTAAAGTTTATGACTGAATACGCTTTGAGTAATTTTGCTATTGTAGTTTTATCAGGTTGTCAAGTTTCCCGTCGAGAAGCGTTAATGAGACTGAATTCCATTCAAAATCTGGTAGAAAAGGTTAGCGCTCCTTGTGTAGCGTTCTCTCGAAGAAACTCAACATTCCAGTCCAAGTGGTCGCAAAGCAACGGGTCTTCGTCCCGAAACAACGGGACATCCCGAAGCACAAAGAACTGGAATTATTTCCAACACCTTTCATCTCACATGACATCCATTCTAGAGAAACAATGTCGGAGAAAGGTTGAACACCATGAAATGCTCGCCAAGAGGGTCTTCGTGCCAAAGTGTCAGAGAGACGGCAAATTCTCACCGGTTCAGTGCGTGGGAGATGTCTGCTGGTGTGTAAAGATGAATGGTATTCCTCGTAGAGATACTAAAACCAAGGGGAAACTATCGAACTGTACTATATCATGTATGTATTAGTGATGGTAACTAGCCGGATAGATAAACATTTCCTAAATGGATGGATGAACAGCAAAACCAATCCATCTTAGTTTAGTTTACCAGTTTTTATTTGCCATTTTTTGTCGGTTTTAGTGTTTGTCTTATTTGTTTTGTTTCTTATTTCTTTGGCATTTTTCGTAGGTTAATTGTTGTGTTTTTTGTTTTGTTTTTTGTTTTGTTGATGCTGTTTGTTTGTTTGTTTTTTGGATTCTTATTTTTATTATTGTTTTGTGTGTGTGTGTGTGGGTTTTTTTTAATGTTTTCGCTTTATTGTATTCTGGCTGTTTATTTTTGTTTTATTTCTTTTCTTTTTTTTATCTTATCTTTTTGTTTCATTTTAGTCTTGTTTTTGTTTTTTGTTCATTCGTTATTCATATTAGTTATTAATTATATTTTTTCTTGTTTTTCAGCTGTACCCAAACCAGGCTCATGCCCAGTCCTCCCAAGTGAAGCTCCTTCCAAGAGTTTGGCCTCGTGTGAATCTGATGGGGACTGTGATGGAGTAAATAAATGCTGCAACAGTGGACACGGAAAAACCTGCATAAAACCAGTACAACCAGGTCAGGAGTTTATTAAGAATACACAAACAAAAGTCGACAAAGGGTTCCCATCTTTCCATTTTCATCCGCGGATCATTACCTTGAGTATTATTTCTTCCTTTTTATTTTTTCACCTGTAATCTTGAGATTTTTGGATGTAATGCTCACCTTTCCCTTTTTTGAACCACTTGTCATTCTCTTGATTATCTTAATTTTTTTTTTTTTCTGATATCCCTGGAGACTTTGGGCTCTAAATGTGTCCCTGTTATAAGAATGACCAATCTCTTGATCATGCATTTTTTTTCTGTAAAAGATCATATCAGCCGTTCATAAGGGAAAAAAGTGCGCACTTAATTTTGATTCAACTGTATTTTGATTTATTTTCTTGGTGTATTTCAGCTTGTCCAGAGGGACAACAGTTCAAGATGTGTATACATGGAGATTCATGCGCATGCGCCAAGTGTCCAGCGAACCCGACTGCTCGCTGTCGAATGAACTACTGCAACCACTGCAAGCCTGAGTTTTATGACCGAAATAACACCAAGGTTGATTGTGGTAGGTATTGAAATGAGTTATTTTTGAAGATTGAACTAGCAATCTCATTTTAAAACCGCTTTTCGTGTGGCCCGCGACGTTTGATGTCTCGTTTGCAAAAGAAGAAGAAAACATCTTAAGGGAGATTTTGGACTGAATTAATAATTTTAATTCTCTTTTCGTCTAAAACTTCTAATTCAGTCTAAAATTTCTCTCAATATGTAATTTTCCTAGTTAAGTTATTCGACTGACGGCCGTCGAAGTGCTAGTTGGCAAAAAAGATATCAAACGTCGCGGGTTGCACTTCAACGATAGCGGTTATAAGGCAGATCAAAAGAGGATAAATGGATTATACTATCAGAATATTCACAAATACCAACGGTAAAGTGTAGAATGAACAACTTCACCAATATACAAACACTTTCCACGCACCTGAACACAAAATCGAGACCAACCCTGCGCAACAGAGAATTGGAAACTATAGTATTCTGGCATGATAGTTAGTATGAAGATGTGTCTTATTTACAGATTGCCCCGCCGGTCAGGCAGCCACGTCCTGTCCCTACGATACATGCCGCTTCTCGTGGTGCCCAACTAATCGTGATGCCAAGTGCAAGATGAATCCATGCAACAAATGCAAGGCAGAATTCTTTGATTCCAATGGAAAGCCAGTTAACTGCACCTTGGAGTCCAAAACAAGTAAGTAAAACAATTTTTCAAATAGCTATATGTCCTTTTATGTATAATTAAATTTTATCACAGGAAGATCCACTTCTATCCCATCATGCATTGCGACTAAGATATAACACTTTTCCATTTATATAGTTGAATTGAATATTTTCGAAATTGAGAAATCAATTGCACCTCTGGGCTGATCTATAAGTCAGGGCACGGATATCTCACAGATCGAATTGGAATTTAGCTTGTTAGGTTTTGCAGAGGGACGAAAACTGGAGAAAAAAATTCAAATCAGATCAGATCCAATAAAATAAACTGCTCATTTACCTTAATCTTCTCGTCCCAAACTGGCCCTTACCTTGAGTTAATTTTGCGCAATTGAGCGGTCAATTTTCTTTTCTTTTCTTTTCAGCATGTCCAAATGGCAGGCATCCTGTCCAGTGCCACAAGTTCACAGATCCATGTCAGTTTGCAACATGTGCGGCATATCCTCAGGCAACCTGCAAGATCAATTCCTGCAACAAGTGTCGAGCAGAGTTTGTCAATGACAAGGATGAGAAAGTCAATTGCTCAGCAGGTGAAACAGGTAAAACTGGTTTTTCAAGATAAATGATAAGTTAAAATGTAAGTTACAATTTATGCCATCTCCTTTAGTCCCGAAAAGCTAAAACAATCCCTTCTATCAAAGAGGTGACAGAGCAGTTAGAGAAACTAGGTGATGTCAACAGTTTGCATATACTGGCCATGGCTTCGAATCCACTTTCTTCTCTTGATGTCCTAAAAAATCTTGGATCGTTAATACTTTCGCTATTATGATCTCAGATTATCTGAATAACCTAATATGTATTTTTTTCGTGTTTTTTTTTTTTTTTTTTTTTTTTTTACAATCAGCCACAACTTGTCAGATTATGCGGCGGGCAGGAGTTATGGCTATGGAAAAGAAGAATCTTTACAAGAAGAATCTTTACAAGAAGAATCTTTACAAGAAGAAATTATCCTCTGTATCCAAGGGATGGAAATTGGGTTCTTTAGGTCAAAATATACAACAGATGCTCCAGAACTGGCCAGGGAGAAGAGGACGAGGAGGACGAGGAGGAGGACGAGGAGGACGAGGAGGACGAGGAGGAGGGGGAAGAAGTCAAAGAGGTCAGCAATCGTGGTCAATGGGAGGAGGAGGGGGAGGAAGTCCATGGTCACCCCAAAGAAAAACACCTCAAGGTTCGCAACGAGGTGGAATGGGAACAAGGAGTCAAGGAGCTGGTAATCAAGGATCGCGAAGGTCATCATCACACTCATGGGGTGGACCAAGTCGTAGCAGACAATCTGGAGGGTTTAGACGAAGAGGAAAGAGGTTGATAGATCTGGAGAATGAAGCGTTGATTATGGACGATGGTAAGAAGAAACGATTAAGGCGTGGATTGAGGTCAAGGTCAGGATCAATGAGATCAAGGCAAGCAGGGTCAGGCTCAATGAGATCAAGACAACCAGGATGGCGATCCAGTCAAGGCAATCATAGCCGACCATCATCAAGCTCACAAAACATGCTTTACGCGAAAAGGTAACGAACATAGAATCTTTCAAACAACCTTTATCCTTCTAGATCTCTATAAAGGGAAGTGGGTGTCCTGGCGCTGCATTCTAAGTCAGAGAGCTGTGGTTTGATCCTCGTCTGAGCTATCAGTGCGGCTTTGCCCTACCTGCTCAGCAAATGTACTTAGTTTGATGATCTCACTCGCTTTTTTTGGACTTGTCTACAAACCGTTTTATTGAGCATGGAACAACCTGGCTAACTGAAAGATCAAACCCTGAAACGCCCTCTGGGCTGATCTAAGTCAGGGCATGGCTAACTCACAGATCAAACCCTGAAACGCCCTCTGGGTTGATGTAAGTCAGGGCACGGCTAACTCACAGATTGAACCCTGAAACAACCTCTGGGATGATCTAAGTCAGGGCATGGCTAACTCACAGATCAAACCCTGAAACGCCCTCTGGGTTGATGTAAGTCAGGGCACGGCTAACTCACAGATTGAACCCTGAAACAACCTCTGGGCTGATCTAAGTCAGGGCATGGCTAACTCACAGATCAAACCCTGAAACAACTTCTGGGCTGATCTAAGTCAGAGCAGTAATAACTCCCGGTGCCATCGTCAAATAAAACTTTGGATTTGCTCCAATATGTTCTCGATGTGTCAAATACTACTTTGTATTCCAGGATGCCCTTTGGGATGTTCTTACCATCCTGTGGATCTGATGGCACGTTTATGGCAGTTCAATGTAAGAACATCACTGACGATTCATATCAGAAGATTTGCTGGTGTGTTGATGAAAATGGACTCTTTAAAAATGGAACCCAGAAAAAGCTGCGCAATTCAAAAACCATGACGTGTAATCCAGGTAAAATAGAAGAGACATTATAATAGTTTATAGAATAACTGTCATAAATCTCGCGTTCTGATTGGTTGGGAGTTCGTGCATTATGAGAAACACAGCACGCGCACGCGCTTTCTGTTTCACTCGTGTCCGAAATAACGGCTACTATTTTTATTTTATAAAAGAAGTAAGAAAAATTGCTTGCTGTGCTGTGGAAATTTATAAAGCACTTGGGGATTGTCAGAACACTCGAGAAGCTTGTAGTGTTGAGAAGCACTCCGCTACGCATCAGGTTATAAATAGAAGCATGTATTATAAAAGAAGAGATGCGTCATTCACATCATTCATGGTATAGGCCAAAAATAAACTATGTTTATTTTAACTTTCCTGTAGAACAAGGAGTTTCAGCTACAAGTCTGCCTAAAATACCAGAAAAGCCTGAAAACAAGAAAAATCCTGGTGAAAAACCAGAAAAAGTGACGCCAAAGTCTCAAACGCTGCAAAACCCTGAAAAGACAGGAAAATCAGAAGCAGATGAAGCTGAAAAAGCTAGGAACAAATTCTCCAGTGGTAAGAACTTGGACGAGGCTGAAAAACGTATGCGCATGCGCCAAATTGTCCAAGAAAACAAACATGGCCGCTGGAACATTTTGCATGTCACAAAAATTGGTCGAGTTTTTTTGGGAAAATCATATTACTAGTAGCACAAACATTAGAAAAGTTCTACACACAATAAAAAGAAACCTTAGATTAAAATAAGAAATAAGCTTACCTTCTGCACTTTTGTAGCTGATTTCGAGATTATTTTTAAAATCATAGGCGGTAACCCAAGCAGATGAGCCTGCGATCTTACCCAAAACCCCTGACTCGTTTTTCAGCCCTGCC